>JAYKKI010000008.1:45497500-46697500 GCA_039881145.1 Druceiella hillmani | reverse complement strand
GTATCTGTAAAAATAACCTCATGTTTTTGTCCACGCACTCTTATAATGTCTTTTTTTTTTGCTTTTTAATTTGCCTCAAAAATCACAAAGATTTCTTTTACAAAGGTTTTTGCAGTCTTTTATGAAAACAGTTTGCAGTCTTTTGTTGTTTTCTTGGGAAATATAGCATTAATACTTATAAGGACTTAAATGAGTCTAACAGTATTTGTTCTAAAATTACCTTATTCTATTGTCTTTTATATTGTCAGTGCTTGAAGACCGTCGAAGCCTTTATTAGCTACTACTGATATGATAAAGCTGACTGTAGAAGATCAACTTTTTGTAAACAGCCACTCTAGCTAACTTAATGTATGAATAAAAACAGAATGTAAGTTGTTCTTAAGTTACGAAAAAATATAAAACACATGTTTTCATTTTAATTAAAATATAATATAAAAGATCAAGTTTATGTGCATCAGTTTTAAAATTATTCAACACCAATAAATGTCATCACTACGTGTATATTAGTGAATTGACAATTAGTAAATATCCATTTTTGAGTTGTGGTATTTTGTAAATATGTCCTTAAGCTAACCTTTCACTATCCTGCATGCTCTCTGCTATGCCAGCCCCCAAGTCATTGCAAGAACGCAAATTTAATGGCAGCTTGCTCAGGGTCCTTTACAAGTGTCCAGCCTCCCTCCTGCGAAAGTCTGCCAAACTCCGGCCACTGCTTGTAGTCCACCGTGTAGGATTGTCAATTCTGTGGCATCCTGTGGTTTCAAGTGCACTAGAGTGTTAGTTGTTGCACTGCAATTTGCCATTTTATTAAAGAGATGGATAATGCGGGTTTAGGTGAGTATATTGATATTTTCAAGATAAAATGTTTTTGTGAGAAATTATATACCCAAATTTATAAACCGATAAATGAGAAATGCAGCATTATAGGAATTAATACAAATTATGAGAAAATATGAGACAAGTGTAAATAGTTGTCAAGAAAGGAAAAAAGTACTAAATAATGACACAATTTGTAATCTAACAAGTAAAATGTATGTTCCTGACTAGTTACAACCACTTAAGCTTTTATCTAAGTTACAAGAGGCTGTCCATCACAGTTTTAACATAAGATCAGTGTCAGCTTTTTTTGTAAACTTTATTTCTTATTAATATCATATAACTATATACTACATATTCTTTCTTGAAATTATACTCTTCCTACTAAATAATAACAGAATTTGTAATCTAACAAGTTAAATGTATGTTCCTGACTAGGTATTACAACCATTTAAGTTTTTATCTAAGTTACAAGAGGCTGTTCATCCCAGTTTTAACATAAGATCAGTTTCCGCTTTTTTTGTAAACTTTATTTCTTATTAATATCATATAACTATATACTACATATTCTTTCTTGAAATTATACTCTTCCTACTAAATAATAACAGAATTTGTAATCTAACAAGTTAAATGTACGTTCCTGACTAGGTATTACAACCTCTTAAGTTTTTATTTAAGTTACAAGAGGCTGTCCATCCCAGTTTTAACATAAGATCAGTATCCGCTTTTTTTGTAAACTTTATTTCTTATTAATATCATATAACTATATACTACATATACTTTCTTGAAATTGTACTCTTCCTTCATTAAGAAAATAATTTTTGAATATTTTCTTCACTATTCGAACTTCTGCATTGTGTGTGAGAATTTTCAATTAGAATCCAAAATATTATTCCGAAGTCACCCTTTTTAATAACACATCATGAAAACTTGAATTTGTATATGTAAAGATAATAATTAAAAAATTCTTGTCATACAATGCTTTGCAATCCGTATAAAGTTTCATCACAGTTTCGTTCATACATGTTTTTGCCGAACTTGATTCTGCACTCACCATTACATCAATATCGCCGCTGTTACATACACCAACACCAAATCCATGATTTACACCTCATCTTCAAAATTCTACTTCTCCATTATCAGATCTGATCAGCATATGAGACTCGACAAATTGCAACTTTTCATCTCAAATATTTCTACACCGTATACTCATAATAATCTAATTGTCCAAAAAAATCTGTCAAAGCAATACAATAGGTTCTGTGTATACTTACATCCAGCACTCACTCAAATTCGTAATACATATAATTTATTCATTTGAAATACACTCGTAGCTACAGGTCACGAGCCGACTACAAAAATATTAGAAAACTACTGGATGTTTAAACATTAATGTATGAATCATTCATACATGACAGTGATATGTATATATAATTTATGTATATACATATCACTGTCAATATTATGATCTCCGACCTTTAGTGGTAACAGTTGATCTCTTTGATGATTAGTAACAAACTTTTCTTGTGACACCTGGAATCCAAAAGTGCATATAGAACTTTTGCATGTATACACTTACTACATGGAATCCAAAAGTGCATTATATGTACTTTTGCACGTATGCACTTACTATTTTTCATTATCCTTTAGGAACACGTGTGACATTAAAATTTACTCACCTTTATAATTATGAAAATTAAGGGGTTAGCATGCAGGCCAAGAATGCTCTCTTGTTATCTATGTCTTACTAGATTTGATAGATTGTGATGATTTTTTTCTTACAAATTAAAATATAATACCTTTGTTTCCGATAATTTTTTTGCTTCTATTACATTTTTTCTCTGGAAATTATTTACTAACATACAGCAAATTCTTGGCAAATGTTTTTTATTTTATTATAACAAATGCGTATCATTGTCCTTGCTCTCACTGTATTTAATTTCTTCTTCATTTTCTACCACTTGCTTTATTTTAATAGCTACTCTGCATTTCAGGAATGTGAGTCCAATTAAGCCAACAATTTATTTAACCGTTTTAGTGCCATTGTTTTTTACTCATATATACTTAAAAATGCCAAAGAAATCATTTGTTTTGATGTCATTTACCCTTATCTCGAAAAAAAACTATATTTCTTCCAAAAATTATCCAATTTTAATAATTTTTTCGGTGTTTTCTTAATAAAAACTTGTACAAGGATAACAAAATACAAAGAAAATTATGGAAATATATATTGTGAAAAAAAATTATAACAAAAACTGAAATCAAGGTCACATCGCCATTTCCGTTACATCTTTCAAATCAACAAAATAATTGTTATCGTCATTATTATCACCATCATTCAAAATTTGCATTACGCCAAATTGTGAGCGCACCGCAATGTCACTTCCACGATCACTTTCTTCACGACTTGAAAAACAATCATTTTCACTATAATTATTTTCGTATTCCGACATTATGGGTTAAAAATGTTCATTTCCTGGATCCTTTTTATATTGTAATTACTAATAATATTATAATTTGAACTTTATGTAACACGTAGACATATTAAAAATTAGCGATGCGTGCGAGCGCCTAAACAGGAATTGATTTCTCGAGCGCCATCGCGCTCGTGGCTAATTTAGTAAATACGTGCATAAGCGCGATGGCACTCATCGGCACTCAAACGGTTAAACAATAAATAACAAATAAAAGGAAGTGTAGGTATATATTGACTACATTTAAAAGACTTGTGGATATTGAAAAAATTTAAAGATTTTTTAGTCATTCATTGAATTTTAGAGCAACTGGAATTTTAAAACAAAGGCTTTTAATAAGCAATTATTAGGGGAGTGCCTTAAGCATTTAAAATATAAAAATCTCAGAATCCAATTACTCTGAATGAATTATTATAAAACCTATGGGATTGTATTATTAATAAGGTATATTACAAGTTTACCCATTAAAGTTCGTTGCTTTTTATTTAATAATAAAATAAATAAATAAATACAGACATACACATTACAAGCTTAATAAACTAATTTCGTGCGGAAACGGAATTATAAATACGTTTCTGTCGTTATAATATTAATGGTTAATAATGTAAAAGAATAATTGTAATAAAAAAAGTTTATAAAAATTATTTACTTATTAATAATTGTAATAAAAAAAGTTTATAAAAATTATTCGCTTCTAATACAAAGTTAAAAATTATTAAAATTAAATTTGTTCATGTTCATTAGTTCCTTCTAGTTCGAAACGAACCTCCACCCCCAATTTTCCACAGAAATATTATTATCTAACCATATTTGCATAACATATTAATATGTTGTAGCAATTTGACATAACACAGCTTTTGCTTTTTGAAATTTATCGGTTAATAATTAATTAATTAATTTATAATTTATAATATATATTATTGTTAATAATTAATTTATCGGTTATAATGTGAGACTGAAATAATACGACAAGAGCGGGGATAGTATTCTGAGTAAGCTCTTAGGGTGAAGTTGGTATTTTGGGAATCGCAAGAAAATATTATATTTAAAACTTTCACGTACCTATAATATTTCCAACAGCTCAAATTTTATTAGAATGAACGCGATTACAGGAAATACAAATGGATATTTAAAATTTTCAACAGCTCAAATTTTATTAGAAGGAATGCAATTTCAGGAAATACGAAAGGGTATTTAATATTTTCAACAGCTCAAATTTTATTAGAAGGAACGGAATTGCAGAAAACACGAAAGGGTATTTGATATTTTCAGCAACTCAAATTTTATTAGAATGAACTCAATTGCAGGAAATATGAAAGAGTATTTGATATTTCCAACAGCTCAAATTTTACTCTTTTAATCTTTTTAAATGTTCAAATGCTGCATCAGATGTGCTAGTGATGGCTATAGAATGCCGGTCTTTTTGGCTGTTCCCTTTGGAAAATAATGAAATCTCAATGTAATTAAATCTTGATTTCCTTGGGAGCACAGTATAAAGACAAAATGCATGTTAAATAGCTTTAAAAATATTGTCAGATTCTTCATTAACATTCTTAAATACTTGAGCAGCGCCATGTAAATCTTCACACTTTTCAAAATTTGTAGCAATCTTATTTTCACCTTTATTGAAAAAAACTATATTTATATATTATATATATATATATACATATATTCATTTAACAAAAAATATTTGCAAACCTATTGAAATTAGTAGCAAAGCAGGAAAAAGCAACAAAAAAATGGGTAAACATTTTATTTACAAAACATAACTCAGCAGGTTTCACATTAATACATTCAAAGTAATTGAACTCTGAGGTCCAACTCACCAGGCACACCACTTTACTTTTTTAGATTTTATTCATTTTTATGTTTCCAAAAAATTTGTAAAACATGTTTTATGTAGTATCTTTTCTTATCTTGTCTAAAATATCTTCATAGAATATTTTAATGTAATTATAACTCCAGTTTAAATTTTAACTACAAAAATGCACCGACACACTACGACTGCCTCCACTTAAACCATTATCGCTCATTACCTACAAATTCTGGGAAGATATTACGTAATGTATATTATAAGCTATATGATATACGTTACGTAATATCTTTCCAGAATGTGCTGGATATTATAAGCTATATGATGATTGATAAACTATTTTTGTGCCAAATCCTAAAAACAAACAAAACCTTCTTCTTTATAATATTGGCATGCTTATTAACCGACTTCATAAAAAGGAGGAAGTTCTCAATTCATCATAATCTTCTTTTTTATGTATGTTCAGCGATAAATCTTTACCGAGTGGACCCATTTCAATGATTCTTTTTCTATTTGAAAGAGGATACTTTAGGGGTAGTTCCATATAAATATAATGATGATCTGAAGATAAGGTCCCAAAATTAACTCCTTAATATATATTATAACTCCTTAATAAATCAACTATGATTCAAGATACTATTAGTAATTGTTACTTTGCAAAATAACTAGACCGTCGACTAGGTTAGTGTCTGATAATGAGTTCTGGAGCTCCATAACGTATAGTAGTAAATTAAACACGATTCTAGATATTAGCTACTGGTAGTTGTTATTTCGTAAAGTAATTACACCATCAACCATCTTAGAGTCTGAAGATGCGTTTTGGAGATAAACAATAGAACTCCTTATCAGTTAGTAGTAAATAGACCGTAATTCAAGATATTTGCTACTGGTAGTTTTTCCTTTTCAAAATCTGATGAGGAACTTATCGATGTGCTAGCTTTTGCCTGTGGCTTTATATAAGTATATAATATTCTAAGAAAGAAAATAATTGAATATTTGTTATAGAGTTATGATTAATATTATTAATAACTAAAAATTCTAAAACAACAATTTTTTAACTTTATTTTTTACTGAAAAGTAAAAAATATTAACTCAAAATAGCTATCTACTTATTCGCAATAAATAACTAAATTACTTAGTTTTGAAGTTGGTGCCAGGACCACCGATCAATATAAGGAAATGTAATATTTTATATTATAAATAAGCCGTTTATGAATTTATTTCGTATTGTGAGTACATTCGACATTAAGGTTTTAAATCTACATTATAAATTAATTTAAATTCTAAATTTGTTTAAGTTGGTTGACAGTGCTGGCACAGATTTCGAAAATAAGTAACTTAGTTATTTATAGCGAATAAGTAGGTAGCTATTTTGAGTTAAGTATTTTTTACTTTTTAATGTCTACTTTTTTCATTTCAGATATTTTATTTACATGAAAAGTTACATTTGCTGTCATTCAACAACTTCTGTGAAATTGACATATATAGGATAAATAGGATAAATTCTAGAAACTATTTAAAATTAAGCTGCCTCCGGAAGAAACATTCGATCATAAGATGAAATAAAGTATATTTCAAAAAAGAAAAACATATTAGTCTTAAATTAATATACTTCAAAGTTTTTTGAAAATATTTCTAGATCCTTCATCAAATATGTTGCGAAAATCGATAACATGGTGGTTATCACTTCAATAAGAAGGAATCAAGTTTTCATCTGGTCCAAAGGATGTTTCTGATTATAAAACTACATATTTACAAAGCAAATAAGGAGAAACAAAAGAAAATATGAACATTGTAGAATATGAAAAAGGTGAACCCTTAGATTAAAAAACTAACATAGAAAGATGATTTATGTTAGTTAGTTAACCTGTAAATTGCATAATAGTTTCCATGTGTAGATATAAATAAAAACTGTTAAGTGAGAACAGATCTAGCACTATAAGGGCTTTATCTGTAACAAACTTGGTTGCTCCCAAAAAAAAATATTTTGCTATGATGGGATTAGATGGGGATAGTTTATTGTGGACTGCTTCCACAAGGTGAAACAATAAATACAACCAAATGCAGTCGCCGATTATATAAATCGAACAAAGAGATTGCTAGAAGACGCCCTAAATTAATATACAGACAATACAAAAAACAATTTCATGTATAAATAACACAAAGTCCATTTATTTTTAGCTTTCAGAAATAAATTATATAATCATTTGGTTAGCATGTTGTGCCTCATCCTACATATTCTTTGGATGGATAGATTTGGTTATTTATTTCTTGCATTAAAAAATTCCACTGCAAAAATGTAATTCAAAAAATATTTAAAAAAGTGCACATTGATCAATATGGCTAAATGCATTATGAGGCTTCCGAAGAGATAGAACAAGAAAACAAACCAGAATGGATGTTATATAAATTAATAAATTCGTATATCATACAAATTGTATCTGTCATTAAAACAAAAAAAATTTATACAACAACCTAATAGTTTATTGTCCCATATTCGTACAAACTATGTGTAAAACATAATACTTGGTACAATTTCTTAAATATTTCAGTGGAGTCCATCTCAGAACTGATGCTTTGAACTGCTCGGCTATGGTTCAGTAAAAGAGATTACTCTCATAGTAATAAATTCACCTCATAAACGATAAAATGCAATGCAGTTTGGCAAAAAATAAAATGCAGTTTGGCAAAAATTTTAATGCAGGTTTATGATTTCAGATGAAATCAACATACACCAATTTCAATAAATAAATTAATTTCCAGTCTGTACCTGTATGCGAAGTATCACACATATTTCAAATACCGAAAACATAAAATAAATAAAACATTGAAAAAACAAAAGACCATCTCCCTAGAACATGTGACTTGTCTTTTTATTACAGCCATATATAAATTTATCCTAAAATAAAACTAAGTAAGTTGTTATTTCATCAGTGAATACATTTAAAGGAAAAAAAAAACTAATGTGTTTCCTTTCTAATAATGTGTAAGTACTTTATAAATTACAAAATAAAGCAAAGGCACATAGTGCAATCAACCACATTATTTAACATGGAATATTATTTTGTCAGCTCTTTAAATGATATTTAATTACTAAAAGTTCAGCTAATTTTTCTGTACCTACTGAAATTAGGATGCGAGTATACCAAACCATACCAAAATGTAAACTGGAAAAAAATATCTGCCAATCAGTCTCTGCTGTACTAGAGCAGATCAAAATTTAAAAAAATAATTTTGTTTTTTATATAAAATGGAATTAGAAATGAATCTACACAAGATAGTTCAAATTTGAAATATATTATTATACATCGTATGAACTAACCAAGTAATAAATAAATAAAACCTAAAAACTATCATACAATAGATGCTAAAAAGAATCATGATACTGAGACATTATAAAAATAGCTAGGAAAAAACTTAAAAAATTAACGAGAAAAATAATAAAAAGTTTTTTTTTTTACAGCTTCATAAACTGCTTTCGTCATAAGCTATGAATATTAGCTGTAATATATGATACTAGAATTAAATGAAATTAATAAATATTAGCTTATACAAATTATTACAAAATAACATAATATTTCAAAGGTGCTATACTTTAATTTTAATTTTTTGCTTAATTATTTACATTATAAAATAATACAAATTTTGTAATTACAATCTATATATAACTTATACATGCACGTCAATATTAATTATGATAGAAAAAACTCAAACAAAGAAATACAACTATAATGATAAAAATTATATTTAATTACAGACCATTTACTGAATATTAGTATCAGTACGTTTGTTAATTACTAAAGTAAGGAACTGATTGTTTATCTCACTTAAATCTTTCAAAACAATTTAATTTATTTTTAAATTTTTTTTTTAGATTACAATTGAATTTAGGCACAAAATTAGTTTAATTAAGTCTATCTTTTATTAGTTGAATTGAATGCTAATATAAAATATAGTGTATTCAACAACTTCAACGATTGTTAACGGATTTCAGCAGAAAAAATAAATAAATATGGAAGAGACAAATTAACAAGTTTAAAAAAATTTCATTGAATAAATTGAATATACTAATTTAAGTTTTTCAAAAAATAAGCCATGCGTTAAATGAAAAATATAGCTGTAAGTATCAGATGCACTCTATCGCATATAAATATTAGATAACTTTACGAGTATTCCGTATAAATTCTCGTGTAAATATCAGATGTTTGTTAAAATTACGAAAGCTCTAGATACATTTTCCTTTGCTGTTTATTGACAAAATATGCCAAGACATATTCTTATTTCTCCGTAATGAATTTAAACAGCTAAAACTTCTGATTAAATTGATTACATTCAACAGTATGTCTAATTACTTGATAAAAATCTTTATGGAATAAAACTTTTCATTCTTACTTAAATCGTCTTTTCGATACTTTTCGTTCTTTTTTCTACAAGAAATCTTTGTACAATAGATAATTAATTTACTCTGTTTCTACATTAAAATTCTAAATCTGTTAGTTAAGAACAATCAGCATTACATGTGCGCATTGTTCTGGCAAGAATTGTATTAATAAAATTATTCATTCTATCAATATACTTTCTCTTAAATGAATATTGAATATATTTGGTGGTAATTTTGTAGAAATTCATTATCCACAATTAAATGAAGCTATGTGATGATATGAGCAATAATTGCCCAACTGAAAATGCTGTAATATAACGAAACCTAGGTTGTGGTAAATAATTTAAATAAAGTAGAAATCATACTACAACACAGTTTCATTTAATTGTAATTAGTGATAAAGTAATATTTTAATCTAATTCACAACTTTACATTACGAGTATTAATTACTTCTTGGGTTTGTTATATAGACAGTCAGCCTACAATATTTACTTATTTGTACTGTTGGTTTTACTTAATTCTTTTATCATATCATAATATGGTGCGAGGAAAAAACCTTTAGAAAATGTAACCTGTTATTTAAATTACGTGACTTATCTTGCAAATCTCTCAGCACATACATCCATTGAGGATCGGTGATTACATTCTTAATATGTGCAGTTGTAATAACACAGTTATCACACCTGGAGAAGGGAATTAACTCAGGCAATTTGTCCAATTTATATGTACTTAAGAAACGTATATCTTGTGCATGGTCATTCATATTTGGTCGAGAATGAGGAAGAAAACTTTGGTTTCTCTTCGACATGTCTGTCAAAGCATAGAGCTGAGCATAGTTGGTGGGATTCCAAAGAGAAACGGCTTCCTTAAATCCTTTCATTGAATTTAATAATTCTGTCATAAGCTCTTTTTGTTGATCATGAAACTGCAAACTTACTACCTGCTTTCTGTCAATTAATTGTTTTTCTAGCAGTTTCTTTTGTTTTTGCATGTCTTCAAAACTGCAGTCTTCCTCTTTGGTCAAATTTCCTTTACTAGTTAGTTCTGTCATTTTATCTTCCTCTATTTTTATTTGATCTGATATTTTAATAATTACAACGTCATCTTCGGTTTTGTGTTCACTTAGAACTTCATTGATAAACGTTTCATCTATGTATCCATTTGCCCGTAAGTTTGCTTCAATATCGTTTACAATATAAGTTCTTGTTTTTTCAACACCAAAAGCTTCATTTAGTAAGTTATTTAACTTTCCTTCCTTTGCTGCTTTCACAAATTTTTTAACATTCTCTTGTTTTATATTTTCTTGAACATGATCGATGACATTTTTTATTTCGATATTGTGTTGAGAATACTCGTTTAACGTAACAACTTTGCTACTAATATACTTATTGTTTCTATCATTGTACATTTCTATATCTTTTTTAATATTAAATTTTCTGTAACTATTTTTACTAAAGTCAGAAATTTGTTTGCCCGTCAAAATTCCTGTAATAATAGTATAATATGTGGTCGGTGAGCTCATGTCCCATTTGCCTTCACCGGCTGCCAAACCGATTAAATACACTGAAGAACCTGTAATTGCTGCTCCTCCAAGCATTTTTCCTATAATCTTCTTAGTTGACTCATGATTATGAATTATATTACGCCAACTTTTACTTAAATACTTGCCATAACCACGCATGAACATAGGTATATCAGGTGCCCCAGTTACAGCATCCACAAACCCAAAATAAATATTTGGCTTTGAAAAATCCCAATTAGAAGAAAAACCTTGGAGAGTAATCGATCCTCCTCCAGTGATAATGCTACCACTAATGAAAACACTTTTACCAATTGAAGATGATAAGCCTTTATAGAAACTTGCACCACCTCGAATTCCACCGGCAAGTCCAGTACCAGCTGCAAAACCTTGAAACGCTCCATTCCAGGTTTTAGGTGAACTAAAATCCCATTTAGTTGGATCCCAGTTCTCATTAGCGGCTGCCATATTTAAGTAAGCCATTTCTACACCTAAGGTAGTTGTGACAAGACTTGCTATCGTACTTGGAAAGCCCAATGCAACAAAGGCATTAACAGATGCGACTGCACTTACAGGAAGAAACACTCCAACCAAACCTCCTCCGACTATTCCTAGCCAAGTATTTCCTGTTCTGAAATTCCATTCAATTGGATTCCATTTTTCATTAGCTGCAGCTCCCCCTAAATAAGCTCCTTCTATAGCAAAAAATAATGCAAAAGCTATTAGATGAGCAAATTCTCCATCTGGATCTATTACTGAAATTGGTGAATTTCCTGCATATTTGTAAGGACTAAAATATTGCTCTTTAGGATCAATTTGATAAAAGCGGCCAATACTTGGATCATATAAACGCGCATGGTAATTATATAAGCCTGTTTCTTCATCCCATTCTTGACCAGTGTAGCGGTATGAAATGAGGGCATCAGGTTCACTGGCATATTCACGCATCAAATTTCCATATGGGAGGTAATCATATGCAGCCAATACTTCATTGTCTTTTACTACTAGCCGCACTGAACCTTCATGATCAGTAATCACACTGTAAAATTCATCCTGACGAATAAACCCAAGCAATCCTCTTGGACCATATATATATGTTGTTACATTAACCTCCGGTGCTATCCCTTTTGATTTATATATAATCTGTCTTTCCACTAAAACACGACCTAAGTCATCACGTATGTAATGTATTTCCTTCATAATTTGACCCAAACTATCAGTGATTCTTTTCAATATGCGCTCTCCTCTAGCATCATAGTAAAAGATTAAAGTCCTTCCATCTGTTAATTCAATGCTTATTGGACGATTCGATACTGAATTATAAGTAATCTTTTTAATACCATTATGCAAAGCTTGGTTTACATTACCTCGTCCATCATGTTTCAAAGCAAAATTTTGTTCTCGTTTGAATGATGCAGATGACTTAAATTTAACATTGTCTACTTGGTTTGTATAATTACGGTAGTTCAATTCGTAACGATCAATCCCAGTGTAGAAATGTTTATAGTTACCATTTGCATCAATACTATATGACTCCACATCAAATTCAGACTCACCTAGCTCTCGAGCAAAATGCTCTGACAATATACGAACTATGTCATGAATGAAGGATTCATATTTTTCTAGCGACTTATTAAAATCCTTAGCTAGAGGTTTGGTATCATATCCTTTATTTACCAACATTTGAAAAATTTCTTTTGAGGTATCTTCTGTTCTAGCTGTTCTAACTCCCCCACTCCATTTCAAGAAAGCATCATTAAAATCTGTTTTTGATAGCTTTTTCTTACGAGAGAAATAAGCTGTCAACAATCTCTCTAAAGGCAATAAGTATACCCCATAGTTGGAATCAATACTTCTAAGATCACGATACAGTTCTCGAGTAATAAAAGATTTTCCTTTTTTGCCATGAGATAAAGACATGTCAATACTGGCACTATCTTCAATTAAGTAGCCTGATTTCTTCAATAGCTGCCAGATTTCTCGAGAAGCTGTAACATTAATTCCTGAAATTTCTTCAGCAAAACAATCAGGTTGTAGTGGTGAATTTGCTTCATCTCCAACAAAGTATTTAGCTTTGGTCAGTTCTCCATGATTGCCATAATCATAACTGTGTCCATAGTCAATGGGGAAACCTTCCTTTCCAAGTTTCTCTTTGATTTGACTCGCAGTTATTCCAAAACTACAAATGATTGCTAATGTAGAATCTAATGCTGGGTAATAAGCTTTGGCTTGACGATTAAATTCATTTAAGTATCCTGCTCTCTTTAGTTCTTGAAAGCATATTTTTGATTTTTCAGGTGTAATCATGTTGTTTGAAAAAGAAGTTTCATTTAGCCCTAGTTTATTATTGTCACAATATTCATGCCAAGTTGCTTTAAATTCGGTTCGTGTAACTGTACCATCACCATACCCGTGTCCACCATAACCTCCATCTGTATAGAATACCCTTTCTGTCAAAAATTTATCTTTTAAACTAGTTAAAAATCCTGGAGCATTATAATCATACTGTCGATCAAAGCTTTTTTGAGATTCAGGTTGATGTTGTTCATTAATGACTTGCCCCGCAGCGTTGTAAACAAAATTTGCGAACTGCTTATTATTACCAGGCGTGCCGATCCCTACAATCTTCCCAAGTTTATTGTACTGATATGTAAGCTTAAAAGGTTCACCTTGGACATTAACAGGATACTCAATTTCTCTTACTTTCCCGGCCACATACCTTTTATTTATTTCAACTGTCGACAATGCATCATCATTACTTTCACTTGGAATAATAATACGCTTACTGAGAGTTTCTTCTTCAAAATTTATTATAGATTCCTCAACAAGTGGTTCCCCATCATTAAATGTAATAGTTCTCTTTAATTTCCTGCGTAAAATAGGTTCGCTTTCAGTATCGCTATAATAAAACTGTTGATACTCCTTTGTGTTATTTTCAGATAATTGCAACGTTAACAACTTTTCATTAGGATGATGGGAAGTCAGTTCACCTGTGCTACTCAGCCTACCGAACCAGTCATAATTAAAATATGTAATAGTTTCAATTTCTTCTCTGTTGAAATTTGAATAATACACCACAAATTTTATTAATCCATTATCATCGTACAAGTTCTCCATCCTGCCAGAATCTGGTGTTGATTTCATAATTACTTGTCCGTTTTCATTATAGCTTATCTGTGTGGCTAAACGGTCTTGAAGGGTTTTTTCTTCTTCAGACAAAGAAGAACTGAATAAATTTTTCTTTATCCGTCGAAGAGAAATTTTAACTTTTTCATAGTAAAGAGGTGGTATACTCTTTGTCAATTTACCGCCAACATTGTGTTCATATGTACTTAATAAATCTTTATTTCCAGGTACATAAACATACCTTGCTACTCTGTTCTTCTTTTTGTCAAAAACCAAAACATCTTTTACCATTCCAGGCTTATGTTCTACTCTATAGCTATAATTTTGGCTCGTAGGAAAAAGACTGTTTACAAATAAGTTGTCAGTTGAAGAAGCAAAACGTTTAGAGTAGGGAGACGAAATGGAAAATTCTTTACCTGGTAACCCTATTTCACATATTTCGTCCAAAGGATTATTGTCATATTTTATCTGACTGTACCCGTTTTCTCCCAATACTGCACTCATATCTCCCTTTACTCGCCCAATTTTCCAAATGGAATCTACTGTGTATGGGTTGTCATTGACAACAAAATTAGAATAGTAGGCTAAAAGAGATTGATTGTCAGATCGTTCCATGAATACAGGTTGTGTAGTGATGCTTTGTCTACCAAGTTCGTCATACAAATATTCCGTAACTATCACTTTATTTGCACTTTCCAACTCAATTTCTTGTAACTTTTCTCCAAGAATATTAAAATAGGTCACTTGAACACTGGGTTCGCTGAAGATCATCAAGTCACTTATTGTTGCTGTACCGCTTATTTCAAAATTTAAAGGAGGTATTTTTGTTACGCTATCAAAATATAAACCACCATCCACCCAAATGAATACGCGACTATGTTCAACAACCATCAGAATCTCACCTTCCCGTGGTATCGATAATCTTCTACCTGCAAATACGATATCAGCTCTTTCATTATTATTGAATAGTAGTAATTTATTATTAAATTTTATCGAGGCACTTCTTGAATGCAATGAAAAAGAAAGCCTTAACCCGTAGGAAACAGGACTAATATCATACGGATTTAGTCGCAACATGTCTCGGTTATTATGTGTATGCAAAATATGGCCTGGAGAAATTTGAAAAGCATAAGCGTCATCTACTTGCCAACGCTTATGGAATGAGGAAGCAGCAAACTGTTCATAAAATCCACTTTTCGGATGGATTTGAATTTTACTCTGCAACTGATGAATTCTACTGACACTTGAAGCTTTGGTGTATGTATTAAGTACATCAAGTTGACCGTACTGATTGACAGTTGCGACCTTTTCTTTGTATTTGTCATAAATATATCTCTCAACAAATCCATCACCATATATAACCTCTCTAACCTGCTGAGTTTTAATATCATACACATTGGCTTGAAAGTCGTAATTTAATGGAGAAAAACGAATGTGATCTATGTCAAAGGTTATGTTCATTCCAGATCCTATGAGAATAATTATTGTTAAGTTAGTATTTGTCTCTTCTCCATCAGTCATACTTGCTTTTTGATCATTTAACCCTCTGTAAATCTGTTTTGCATAGAATAAATCTATAATCACCTCTAAATAGAACCAATCACCGGTCTGAATTTTAACTTTACCATGTAACTCAATTATCTGTTCTCCTCCTTCAGTGTTAATTGTTGCTTTAAAGTAGGGTGTAATGACACCAAGACCTAGAACTTTGCTCGGTGACCTTAACCAGCATGATACTACATATTTCTCATTCTGATTTTTTGGTTTAAATGTGCCTTCCAAAATTTGGTCTGATAAACGTAAGTAATTTTGGCCTGTAAATGAAAATTTATATTTTTCTACATTACCTTCATTAAACGACCATTTATTTCGTATATTTATTTCGTAATCTTCAAAGCCGTAATAACCAAATTCTTCATCTTCTATGTTATATGGAAAGAACTGTACAACCTCCAATTTACCCGTCTTGTCTAGTATACAAGTGCTTGAATTTAAATTTTTCTTGTATTGCTTGCTCTTATCATCTTCATGCTTTTCCTCTCTAAGTTGTAAGGTTTTTATTAACTTCCCTTGTGCATTAAATATCTCTATACTATTTTGGTTCACAAAATCTTTAGAAGATTCAACCCAACCAAAAGCTTTTTTATCGTTACCAGGAATCATGGAAGTTTTTTCATAGTAAACTGTGGTACCCAGTACTTTTGCGGAACTATATTCATAACCAGTAATACGTTTGTTATCATTATCCAAGTTTAATGCAACATTTGTAACAACGAGGTTAGGTAATAAGCACCTTACGCCCCATTGTTGACGAAAAACTAAGGTATTGATATTTGGATTTACTGTATCAATACTCGTTACTAATGTTTGGTGACTACTCCAGGGACTAAGTTTCTCTTCTCGAGGCAATTTGTAAGTCTTACTAATACCCTCATTACTTGAAAATTCTACGACACCTACAGCCATGTCAGATGCTTGATGAGCTAAATAAACAGGATATCTAATTAATGTTTCATTTAAATGTTTCACGTCTAAATCTAGTAAGCTATTTCCATGCTTCTCTCTTTGGTTACTTTGGCTATATAGTTTGAATGAAGTATGTAAATTATCTCTATTCAGTACGAACCTGTCACCTAGTGGAAATGATAGATTGGATTGTTCCGATTTCATATCAGATGTTGTATTTTCTGTCCAACTATCTCCAGTAAAAGTAAATGTCTTCTTACCACATGTTGCTGTTTGCAAATTTAAATTTGCAAAATACTTCATAGGATTCAGTAACAAATATTTACCCACCGAGTTAATGACATTTTTACAAATATTACTTTTAAACATTTCTCTCTCGTTCTCATCCTTAATTTTATCATTTACCTCATCAAAAAGAGGACCTCGCAATTTTTTCACAACAATTTTAAAATTGTCATCATAACCAAGTGTTATGAAATTATCCTTTGTCCATTCAAATTTGTATGAGAACTCAATTAAATCGTCTTGAACGATATGATATTCCTGTTCTTGTACTATTTCATATCTTCTGTTCAGGGTAAATAAATTTATTACTGAATAGAGTTGTGTACCTTCAGCTTTCCATCTATTCAAAAGTAACAAGTTATTACTCAGCTGTAATGCGTTGTTTTTAAAGGAATACAAAAGGTTTTTTTCTAATCTTTTGTCCAAGTTAAATTTGTGTAAAGTTTTCATTATATTGCTTATTCCTCCAGATATTTCTTTAATTATTTTGGATTTCCATTCCTTATTCTGGTCCATATAAGCAATCCACAAAATATTATCATCATAAACTATGAACATCCTGTCAAATGCTGTGAGCAAGGAAGCCATTTTATTAAACTCTGAGGGAAATTTTTCTCTCTTCCACTGTTTAGAATCACTATTCCAATTGATAATTTCTACAAAGGAGTTTGGGTTGGCTATTACTATGTAATTTTTACCAAATTCAATAATTGCTTCCTTATTAAAAGCATAATATTTAACAGTTGGTAGCCATTTACCATCTTCCTCACGCAGCAGACATAACTCTTTGTCAGTGCTATAATACAAAACAAACGCGAAAAAGCCTTCTGCCTGTATGCTTTCATACCATTTCACTGATTTTCGCCCCAGCAAAGGGAATCTAGATAGAGCTAAACTGGATACAGAAGAATATAACTCTTCTGTCATATCTTGATTAAACATTCTCAACGCCACTTGTTCTTTTGTGTCTATATAGCTAAGTAATATATAGTTATTGCCATAATGTATTCTATGATATTTTGGTATGTCAAATCGCTGTCCTATGTCCTCTGTAGCAGGAGACACCTTTCCCATTAATTCATATTGAAATTCAACATTTCCACCTTTTGGTAATATAACTTTTCTCAGCAGATACTTATTTGACAGATTTCTATATATAAATTGTAGGACAGGTTGATTACCAATGTCGCCCTCTTGATTGATTTTAGTAAGAAAACGCTTTCCACCTTTAACAGTGTACGTAAAATGAATAACTTGTTTACAATTCGGAGTGGTAATTTTATAGCCTTCCAGAAATCGTGTTTGTACAATTTGTGTGTCAATGTTACCATTAGAATCATATATAGGAAATAAATTGTACTCACTTTCGTACTTATCAGCGTAATTGAAAGTGATTTTATTTCCAAAACTATCACTTATAGTCTCCAAATAAATCTCTCTAGTAAAAGTCTTACCACCTGGTACTGTTATATTGACAGAATTATATTCAAATTGCATTACATTCTCATTAGTATCTCTTACCTCAGCCAAGTACCAAGCTGTAGCAAAACTTTTTTGCCCTGTTACAGTACTACCTGTGCCTCGCCAATTTTCCCATGTTAGGTCCCAGTTTATCGCACTAACATTGTTAAACTTAGTACGTCCATAAATTTGTTTAATACCAGAGCTGTTTATTTCCCATCTCTCCTCATTTTTAAAATAACGAATCTCTACTTCTGATGGACTGGTTCGCAATTCAAAAAAAAAAACCACTTCAGAAGACTTGTTAGATTTTAATGTCAATCGTTGAGGCAAATCTTGAAGAAAAATGTAATATTTTTCATCTTCAAGAAAAATACTTGATTGATGATCCATTTTTATAAAATTTTGTGGCAGAGACCAACCGAGACCCAAAATACCAGATTCCTGACTATTACCATGATAAGACAAATCTATTTTGAAATTGGTCCAATGATGTGACAAATCTATAACAGGCAATTTAAACTTTGGCCGTCCTGTGTCTTTATCAACTGCATCAACAAGAGATGAAATATCCAATTGTTCCCTTAGCAAATAAATTGGCTTTTCTACTGTATGTTCGGACTGTAGAAAATGCGGTATTATTGGCGGTGGTAAAGTTATTGGTGTAAGTTCCTTTCTCAATGTTTCTTCCATTTCAATGGAATCGGCTCGACGTGTTTGTTTCTCATTTGAATCACCGTTGTATTGAAATTGTTTGGCAATCTCGAGTGGAACTTCCTTAATTTCATTTTTGTATTCATCCAGTTTTGCTTGGTATATCCCTGAAACATTAAGAAATTTTATTTCAAAAGATCTACTTTCGAAATATCTATTTTCTTTACATTTTTTCACTTCAGAATCATGATTACTTGTTGTGACATTGTTTGAAATTTAAATAATCATGGGACATTGTTTGCAATTTAAATAATCATTAAACAAACATTTTAAGTTTCACGTCTAAAATGTTGTTGTTGTCTTGAATTGGGTCATTGACACTAGAGATGTGTAACTCACGAGTGAGAGATATAAATATATAGCTCACACGTTACGATCATATCTATCACTCGCTCACTTGAAATCAAAATATATCAGTATATCAATAGCTTGGGAGCGATTGACGTCTTTTTCGTTTCACCAATTCAACCATTTCATCACTCGTTGCGTCGTGAATATAGATATAAAAGCATATATGTTTTGACGTTATATGAAAGAGAAAGAAAACGATCGAACTGTATAGTCAAATATACAACTGGATCTATGTAGACGACGTAGCTACTCGCGATCGAATGTGAACGCTGTGATAAAGTACACTTTAGTTCATTAGAGGTAAAGTATACTTTAGTTCGCTCAAAATATTTACGTAAACACTTTTTTGTTTCATTTCAAAATTCTAATTTAATTTTTTTTTAAATATGCCAATCCATTCCAATTTATTTAATTATCATTAAAATTATTTTATGTATAATTTGAATCTAGGTTAACAGTCCTAAATCCTAAACCTGCAAAGTATTAAAGAAGTCGATACTCTTGTAGAATTTATTTTTATTTTCAAACAATAGTTCGTAATGTTCTGTCATTACTATTTATCACCATGTTGTATGACCATTGTTCAATGGCTCAACGTAGGCGTAATAAATAATTTCGTAAATAACTCGGAGTACTGAGATACTGAGTTAAAGATATAAATTAGTGGTATATATCTTTCCAATAAATGATATATATCACTCTTTTCTTTTCACTGATACATTTTGCGCACCTCTAATTGACACTGGCTTGTCATTATATTGACTCTTTATTTGAGTATCTAGATGCTTTAGGATTTTTTCGAAACAATGTATAGTATAAAAGGATATCAGAAACACAATCATTTACTTGATGGAGCAATTTTTCCATTAAATTCCTATTTTCACTTTCATCTAAAAGATGAAAGTATTGCGTTAATATTCTTTAGGAGAATCTATGAAAATCAGAGGGCAGTGTTCTAGGACAAACTATAATGGATAAGCGTGAATCACATTGGAGTTTATGAATATATATGTCTTATATATTTACCTACATATACATGTATTTACCTACATGTACATATGTATACACATACTTGTATTTACTTATCTAGGTACATATATTATCATACTTATTGCTAGCTTAGAAAACTAAGTTTACAGTGACAGACTTAATGCTACAAGAGCAATCTCTTCTAGTATACTACTTATAGTAACCACAAAGAATTTAGTGAGAAAGGTAAGTACTATGATAGATTGTAAGTGAGGGTGAATGTTATTTAATGACACTTACAAAATAAATTTATGTGGTATAGATATTAAACATACATAATTATTGCTATATTAAGTGAAATAAAAGCCAAACGACATGTTAGGTTTAAGGAGGGATAGGGATAAGATATATAGAAGGGACTTTAATGTTTCGATTATGGCAGTAGTTTCAGAATTGAATGACTTATTAAGTTTCATAGTGCGTAATAACATTATATTTCATAGTTCGTAAAAACTTACATTTATCTAAATATATATGTTTCAAATTTAAACCTATATTCTGCAAAAACTTGAAAAAAATTTTATCGAACTCAAACCAGATAAATTTTAGTAATTTTTTTTGGTATATAAATGATACCTATTATTTTTAGTTCAAGTTGGAAAAGTGCTTTTAGATATCTAGTTGAACAATGGAAATGTTTCTTTTACATAGTTTTACTCTGACTGCATTATTAAAAAAAAGGCAATACGCTGAAGTGTGTACCATGTAAAGAATCAATAACCATACAGCAAACGAATATGTAGGTTATGTCTATATCTCTACCTTTCACACATTATATGTGTCATTTAATTATCAAAAAGTTCTTATTAATGAATAAAAACAATCAAAAGTTATTGACTGGCAAAAGGAATTTTAAGAAAGTAAATAAGAAAGAATAAAAAACGAAGTAAATAATAACAATACTAGGGTGTTATGTTTTTGAAGTGAAGTTTTATCACAGTTGAATAAACACTGGTTTACGATTTGCAGTTTTTTATTTTTTTTTTGGGACAATCCTCAATGGCTGACAGAACTACATTGATTTGACAAGATAAAGCTTTAATAGATCAGACTTAGCTGTATGGGTTAATCTTTTACTCGTTACATCATCGTTATAATTCATGTATTTGGTGTGGTTTTTCTTCTGTAATACTCGCAACATGTGTTTGTTCCTGCATTAAGAAATATTTTTATAAATATTCAAGCATGATCAAGCCAAGACAAGTCAAATATTACAAGTAATTATTTAGTATTAGAATTGCATGTTTTCGGTGTATTTAGACGTCTATTAGAAGTATGAAGAATTGTTTGGAAATAATATGACAAAAGTACGTGGGAAAGTCAATATACCTTTACATACAAGACTTACAAGTCTAGAGAGACTCACAAAAAGACTTATTTAAAGCTTTTTATTAAACAGTATGGTCAGGAAAAAAACTTTACAAAAAATATATAATGTAAAACAATATATTATCTAGCAAACAGTTTTTGTTTCATTAGTTTAGCTATATTAGTTTTGGTATAAAATTATTTTCAACAATAGTCACTTTGGCATATATATGTTCAGTTGTCGTCAGAAGCCAGAAGTTTTCTCGGTAGATTTGTAAGGCATATAAATATATATTTATATTTATATTTATATATATATATATATATATATCTTTATGTATAAGATTTACACATCTAACAAGACTGACAAAAAATATTTATATGTTTAGTTTTTTAATGTAAAAGCACAAAACTACAGTCCCTGGCCATAATGGTAAAACAAATTAATAAAAGAATATTAGTGATGGAAACAGTTCAAATTAATGCAGCAAAATACACTATGTTGACACCTATAATATGATATATACTATGTATCATATTATAGGTGTATCATATTATAGGTATCATATTATAGGTATATATATACTATATTAACACCTATAATATGAAAGAACTGGCTTTTTCAACGAACATTTCTGCTGCATAGGACTGAAGAAATGGAAGAAATGCTATTAATATTATTAAAGGAATAGCCTCAGCATCTTTAAGAAGATCAACAAAATATAAAAAAGCGGTAGGTTTATTATCGGTGCCCAAAGTTCAACAACCTTATTTACCAAACGAAACACTTTCATTATTTATACCTAATGATGTATAGGGTAATTAATATAAAACCATGCAGATACTAGCATGTGATAGAATATACGACATATTCTTCACACTTATCAAAGACAAAAAAAATATTGTTATCTTATATACCACACTGTAAAAAGACTCTGTTCTCTTCATATTGAAGAGAAGTTATGTGAGTGAGTGATAACAAGTTGATATGACATACTATCATTTATTCACATAACTTCTCTTGACTGCGCGCTACTCACAACTCAGTAAATTTTAAGAAAAATAATTTTTAAATTTCTAGCAGTTTATACATTAAACATTTCCGATCGAGCAACATTTTGATAAACGTGTTCCTTTAATCTTTTCTTAGATGTGTGAAGGTCTCTTCTCTCTACCTTTCAGATCATGTCTTGGTGTAAAAGATCTTTACAAAATGCTGCAATATATGTTTAGATTGCTGGCTGCACATCGATATATTCCAAAATAAATCCTTTCACAAAGTTGATTGAAAATTTATACATCTATTGAAGATGGAAATGGCGATGTACTTTTTTTAAATGCTATTGTATGACACATTCATAAAGATTATAATTTTTTTAATGAGTTGCCAGTATATTTTGCTAGAAAAAATTTTAAACGTAAACAAGTATAACCCTAAGTTGATTGATTTAAATTATTAGTTTGAAAATTTTTCAATTCTTTTTACATTAAAAAAATTACTTTATAAATTTTGTTGTTAACTATGGATAGGTTTTTTTTAAATTGAGTATAATTTTTTTAGTCAATATATATATATATATATATATATATATATATATATATATATATATATATATATATATATATTTATATATATATATATCGAATTGAGTAAAGGTAAATTTAATTAAAAATATAGATATTATTTATGGACAATTTTTAAATATGTACCCATGTCATTTCAATAATTAATCATTTGAACAGGACACGCACAAAATTAATAGTGTTTCATTCTGATTATATACAACTTTTTAAAACACAAACATTATTAAATACACATTATAAATTTTAATTCACCAAAATTTTTACAAAAGTGTCTAACATGAGAAGGTAGACAGGACCAGCAGTTACAGAGTGATATTTTGAAAATGATTTGTGTTATGACCTTGGTGAGAAGGTAGGGCCGGCGGTCACAGAGTGATATTTTGAAAATTATTTGTGTTATGACCTTGGTGAGTAAAAAGAATAAGGTTACAATTTACACAATTTCAGCTGAAGATAATAAAACAATAGCCAGAGTAGCTATTGTTGAAAATAATTTTAATATATTTTGTTTCATTAATCTAGCTATGCAAGTTTTTCAAAAGCTAATATAGCTAGACTAATGAAACAAAAACTGTTTGCTAAATAATATATTGTTCAATATTATATGTTTTCTGTAGAGTTTTTGAACTAATCTTACTGGATAATAAAAATATTTAAACAATCATTCTTATTTTTTTTATATTTCAAGCAAAAGGTACAGTCGAAAAAATAAGTAATGTTTGTTATTATGTCTACTATTATTACTAAAAAGTTCATTAGGATTAAAGGAGTGCAACACTTCAAAAAAAATAAGTCTTGATACGGCTGCATTGGATTACCTGTTATTTCGCACACCTCTCATAAATATTTACTTATGAATGTATAAATATATAGTTACATTTTGTAACCTAAATGAATACAGTAAATACTCTGACTTGCAATTAGTATTTACCTTAAATAACCTAAATCCAAACCATACCTAATCCTGATATTGAATATATTTGGCGTTAATTTTGTAGAAATTCATTATTCACAATTAAATGAAACTACGTGATGTAGTATTATTTCTACTTTCTTTAATTTCTGCATCTCTATCTTTGCTAATATCCCACCTGAAGATGTTGTAATACAACGAAATCTAGGTCGTGGTTAAAGAAATTAAAGAAAGTAGAAATAATACTACATCACGTAGTTTCATTTAATTGTGCATACCTAATCCGTTACACTCTTGCTGTAATGAACACCTTTAATCATGAACTGAATTTACAAACAAGACCTGTCCCGCTTACACATTATTTTTAACCTAAATATAATAGTAAATATTTACTTAAACATTTATGTGGTTGAATATTAAATATATTTGGCGTTAATTTTGTAGAAATTCATTATTCACAATTAAATGAAACTACGTGACGTAGTATTATTTTTACTTTCTTTAAGTTCTTTACCACGACATAGGTTTCGTTGTATTACATCTTCAGGTGGGCTATTAGCACGCAGTGTCATTTAATTGTGATTCATGTGGTTTCTAAAAACCCTACCAATTCATAATTTTGGGTTAAATAGTCTCGGTAATAAGAGAGGGAGGTTTGCATATTATGTTTGGTTTGAACAATTTTTTCAGTACTCATTTTACTCCTCCAAAAGTATTTTTTTGTATTAGCTATTGAGTAATATGTGGGATAATATGTTTAATATGCCAAATTTCATGCCTTTACATTAATCGCTTTCTGTGAAAAAAGGCTATGACAGACAAACTCTTGAGTGATCTTATGAAGTTTCCGTTTTTCCTTTTGAGGTATGAAATATTATGGTATTTTCCGTTTGATGTCATAATTAGTTATATCCTAAATTATATTATTTATACCAGTACTGGAATTGAATTAGAGGATGAACTTAGGTATGAGTGCTACAGTAGTTGCAACTTTAATAAAATATTATTTTGGTCATGATCCATTCTGTTTGGATTGACAACTGTTAAAGAATTACTACGTATCAGAATTAGTTACATTCTTAAACAAACTTACAGAAAAGTTGATTCGTAATAGTTCAACAAAATTTTGGAATTTCAGAAGACCAATTGAAAGCACTGCGAAGCTTTGCTTACAAAAAATTATCAAACTTAAACAGATGGAACTTTCAATGAGGAATAAAAACATTGTACGAACCTTAAATGTTTTTATTTTTAAATTGAGAACAGGAAATTGAGATAGAATCATTGCCTCACTGCTGCTTTACAACATTAAAAAAGTCAAAATAACTTTTGTTAACAAAAATCTAACTCAGGACTGAAAAAGACATCCTTTTGTAAAGATTTTGTAATCTGTGCCATAAAGTTATGTTCTAGAATTTGCCCGAACTTTTTACGGTACTCAAAATGAGGTTGCCATACTAGACTTTTCTCATCCTTATATTTTGGAATATGGTTTGGTTCAAAGGCTCCACTACTTTCCTTAAATTATCTCACTAATAGTTTTTTGCCACTGTTTTAACACCCTTTTCACAAAAATACCGTCATAGGACACTTCCCACAAAACCATCACGGAGACGGGATAATGATCTCGATTAATCCTTGGTACCATTTTACTGGCTTCCTTGCAGGACCGTGCATATATCCTATCATTCTGCTTATTAAGAGTTTCCACCACATTAAAGATTTTTTCTTCAGTAAACGGATTTTTTTTATAACACTCCTTACAGGACATCAAAAGAGGTGTATTGATTTTTTGATGCTATTTTTTTTTTATTTAACGCAAAGGCGAGTCTTGTTTGTCGTTTGAAAACCCCAAGTCTCAAGTCTTGTTTAATGATGTGACTCATGAAAAATACGGGCTCTTTCTATTCTACACTTATGGAGGGCAATAACAGCCATATGTTTTTTTTTGTCTGACCACTCCATGGTGTCGCCTCAAACTATACTGAAATAGTTTGGCGCATTTATAGAACATATGCTAATAATCTGAACTGCCAATATAATGTTTCGATGCATTTCAGTTATCAGTAAACTTGTATCAATATTTATGGCAGGATTAGGTATAGAACAATATACTATCTAGCAAGAAGTTTTTGCTCCATTTGACTTTGAATAAAGAGATTATCACAATCTGGTCAATTATTTTAATGACTTATCAAAAGAGATTATCAAATATATGGTCAATTATTTTAATGACACATGAAGGTCAAAAATTGAAAATATGTAAATGGTAATGTCACCAAATGTGTAAATGATGATTTACCAATGTCATAAAGCAATATTTTTTTCAAAATATCTCCCTTGTGCCACTGGCCGCACCTGCTAAACCTTTTATTATGTTTGGCTTTAGTAACCTATTTTTTTGGAACTTATAAGTTTAATTTTATCTTATACGAAATACTATAATGAGGTTTATGTCTTATTAAAATCTGTTTTAAACAAATTTTAAGCAAACTTTGGAGATAGTCCTAAACAGAAAATATATTGATAAAATACAGGCACTGACCTTCATGAGTAGTCCATGTTTCTACATTTTTAAATACTACTTGAGGTAAGCCAAAAATGGACTGCGTCCACATATAGAGAATTAAATATAAACACCTTTTTGTGACGACCATGTTAACACAACTGATTGGTTATAGAAAAAAATTAAATGAAATTTTAATGTGTGTAAATCTGATATTAAAAGTTGAGGTCACGGGTCAAGCGTGTTTTCTATGACATAAATTGATTATGTCATATAAGTTGGTGAATTTTAAATGTAGAATTGGCGGTAAAGATCAATTGTAATCTCTTTGTACACTGGGATTGATAATTTGATAATTTGCTTTTTAATTAACAATAAAAGATAATGTTTGCGAAACCAAAGCATATGCCAGAAATATATTTTAAGAAGTTTATGTTGGGATTGCTTTAAAAGAAATCTCAAGTTTGAGAAGATTTCACAGGAAATATATGCCATTTACATTCCACTTCAAAGTTTGATGTTTATTCAAATATAAGAATAAAGCTATGAATGTTAAACGTTTTACAATTTCTTTGTACTGTTTTGCTTATTTTAATTGTTTTTTTCTGCAGCAAGATTTTTTTTAATGAAATTTTATTGTAAAACATGCGCTTTGTTTCTGGAGATTTATTTAATATTATCTTTTACATAAGTATTTCAATAATCTATAATATAGTTTTTTTTTAATCTTTTTCAATAATATAGTTTTACGACAGTTCAAAACACATTCTCAATATACGCTTTTATTTTCCTCTATTTTCCATTTCTTTATTGTTTCATTTCTTATTCAATGTTTAATATTTTCACATAATTTTTGAAATTTACTTTTGTAAAAATTTCCCAAAAGATCAAGTGAAATAAACATGATACAAATAAATATTTGAAGACGTCACAAAATTTATAATTTCGATAAAATAACAGTTATCATTGTGATCTTTCGGCTCATCAGCATTCTCAAGCTGGACTATTTTTGTCCTTCTTCCGTCCAGTATAGAACTGATTTCATATAAGCCCTATAAAATTTAGGCAGCACTTAATTTTTGTCTTTCTGCCCTAGCCTATTCGCAAAATATGTATAACAAAGTCATTAATATTTCTATTTTATTTTCATAGACGCAACCAACCAAATTTTGTAATAAAAATGGTCAGGATCATTCACAAAATAAGCAGAAACCATGTACTCTTAAATAAAAGTACTTAATAAACTAATTATATTGTTTTATCGGTGGAAGTTTCAATAAAAACCAGTAGGAGAATTGGCTACTCCTAAATTTACAGTTTTTAGCAAATTGTCATGAAAATATGAATAATCAGTTGTTAAAAAAATTTTAAAAATTTATTAAAATATAAATAGTTAAAAATTTCCAAGTTTGTTGGTAGAAATAGAGTGTCGATATCTACCTGTATCATTCACTCTAATATAACGATTATTGTTAACTTTAACTAAATATAACGATTATTGTTAACTTTTACTAATCAGTCATTCTGAAAGATTTGCTGAAATTTTTTTACTCTTCCTCTTCATACATTGAAATAATGAATTATTTTACGAATTAAAAAAAATGGTCAAATATCTTTATACACTTCTGTGTGTTTGTTGTTAGACAATAATAACTTTCCGTAGGGTAGAATTTAAAACAATAATATTAAGTAACCACATAACAATTATCTCTACTTATTAAAATAATTTCAAATGTAGAGCCAATTTGACCGAACTACATATGCATCAGATAAGTATAACAACTTGTTCTTACTATGATTATTAATAAACCTAATGCTGTAACAAAAAATTGTTTGTTCCTCAGTATAATTAATGAGCAATGAGACAAATGCTGAAATCTCGACCATAGCTCTAGCTATAAGCAGACCCATAATTCTCTTCATCTCACAGTCTTCTCGGATATAGCAGTAAAAACTTATCTTTGAAAACTCTTTTGGTAAATATTGATTTAAATATTTATAGTTACATAACAAGTTCAAACAACGGGGAATATTATAGCCTAGATAGTTATCGATAGCAATGGTTAGATTTTCATTTACACGTTCAAATTGGGACTCTCACATTCTCGTTCATAGTTCATGTCCTTATATTATCTTGGAACTAGGGACACAGTATCAAATCAAAAGTACCGAAACTCTACTCATGGATAGTGTAAAAAAAAATATAAGTATCCCAAGTAAGGATATTTTTCTTAAATAAGAAATTTAATGTAAATTGTTTAAAAATATTAGCTATGAAAAACAAAACAAAATGTTTTTATTTAAATGAAGATAAAAATCAATAAATAATATTTTGTCCAATCGTTTCGCTCGGAGTTTGGAACTGAAAGATACCTTAGCGTTAAATTGGTTATCTTGCTTAGAACGGAGAAAAGTAACAAGTTTAGCCATTACGGTAACATTTTGTTAGTGTTATACTACCCCCATTCAGTTGCAATTGAAGACGTTTTTGGAGTTTCATATTAAAAATATAATTTTTGAGAGAGATTCGATAGTTACAGAGAATTAATCATTTCTTTAAAAGTATCTATTAAAAGAAATAGAGTTCAAAAATATAGTATCTAAGAAAATATACACGATACGATAATGGTATTGATACTTTTCTGTACCCTTACTTACAGAAAAGAATGGAAAAGTATTGACACCAACTTTTGTAACAATATGTAGCAGAACTTTTTATCAGATTTTTAAAATGAAGTCATTATGACTAAAAAATGACTGAAAAAAATAAACTAATTATGACTTATCGAACAATGAACAACTCATAAATGTACCAGAGTTTGACAGGATTTCTAGTTACATATAAAATTTTCTAGTACAAAAACATCTTGACTATAAAAGAAGCTTTTAGAGCGGAGAGTTGCATATATTCACAATATGGAAAACATTTTCAAAGATTCGAGCACTGTATCAAATAAGTGTGATAATACTATAATTGATAACTTAAAAGTCATTATTAAATTAAAAACATTTACATAATGACATAAATAACTGGTGTTGCTGATTAGTATAAAATAAAGAGAGAGAGAGGAGGGAAAGTGAATTATTATAAAGGCAAGTAACAATTTAATGATTAAGATGACTTTATTAATTTTATTAACTGACATTAAATTACAATTTATTAACAACATAATTTTAAATGAACATAATAAGTACAATAAAACTGGCTAGAAAAAAACATAACTTATATGTCAAAAAGATAATCCAGTAAAATATTAGACGAGGAATTTTATTTAAATAACAGCATCTTTCTTATTTCTTCTATAATATCAAAATAAACTTCCCTAGCTTTTAAAACAGCAGTTGCGTGAGGAGTGCGACACCATGCATGATCCAATGTTCATGTGGTATTTTAGTTAGAAAATGTGTGAAGAGAATGTAATTGGTATAGTGGCTTATGGTGGATACCACTTCTGTGCCATTCTTCCGTCTTGTGACGCAAAGTCCGCAAAGTTCTCTTGGTACCTTATCGTGTTTTAGAGGAATGAGCCACAAATAGCATTATGTGTCAATTCTGAAAGCAGACAAGTCATATATGTTGCTTCTAATTAAAATACAATTTTAATTTTTCGTAGTTGTCAATAGCACTAGTATTACAGATAACAAACCTTTATGTATACATATGATATCCGAATATTACACAGCACTTTTCTTACTTTCCATCCTGTCTGATGATTTGCTTTATCTAAACAATTTATTTAATTAAGTTAGCACTACTTAAAACTTATTTATTGTTATGGATTAAAACAGATTTAGCAACTTGAAAATTACAATAAATTATGTATGAGTAGGTAAAGCTTTTTAAAGCTGGTAAGTATATAAAATTAAGAAGACAAAAAAATCCACAGAATTACGTCTCTAAAATGTATGCGGTGTACAAAAATTATTGGAACAGATAATATAGAAGTTAAAGCACAATTTATTAAAATGGTATTAAAGAAAAAAACTTACTACGGGGAAATCATAATAAAGAATTTTACTCTTGGCGTGCTCTCGTCCCAGTGAACTCCCTCCATAAAGAGGCCCTTAATATAAACTCCTTCCTTTGGTACTTGTTCTATTTCCTTACGCGGCTGCACCTAACAAATTTAAATTAATGAAGTTATTATTACTATTTTCGCTATCTGCTAATTGTATCAAATTGCATTTTACACCAATAAATCGAAAAAAGTAAACTGTATTATTCCTCTTCATTGGTTTTACTGAAATGCTTTTATTGTTATCAATATTGATTATGTATAAGATATAGATTTCTCGCTCGTTTAAAATGAGCTATTAAAGAGAAAATTACTATTGGTAATATTTGTGTTGTCACAACATCGCCAGAAGTATGATAAGCGAGCAAAATTTTTACAAATAACAAATAACAGTTTGGTCTAATAATACGGCAGAGCAAATGTGATAAAAACTAAATATTGCTATCTCACTGTTGCCTTGTAAACAATTCAAAATAAATATCACAAAAAATTAAAACCAGATCTTACATTTATGTACTTATTTTAAAAATGACTTCTAAATTTTACTGGCAGTAGCCATGGAATTAAAAACTTTTCCATAATACAGGAAGGCATTTTGACATATTTCTAGTAAATAAGGCCATGATAACAGAGAATTACACACAAAGAGTTGCCATTGATATTAAATGACAGCTAAGTTAAGATATAGCAATTACATCCTCTTTTAAGGATCACTTTTAAAATGCTATAACTTGTGTATTTGTATACAATACAACAACATTATTATCAATTGAGTATATGAAGATAGATAAACAATAAGAAATTAGTTGTTTGTTACAGGTTTTATTGTTAAGTTATTTACCATAAAATTTACTACGATTACCATAAAGTTATCACATACTTAATGAGCGAATAGCTTTCACAAACTTATTGAACGAATAGACATTTTTACGTCAGTAACCATCTAAATAGATAATTAATAATTCATTGGTTATAGTACGTTCTACTTCTATTCTGAATACTAATTCTGAACTACTGCCAAATTTAATAAAATGTTTATCCTCAAACCACAACTAACCAAATTACAAGTATTTCTTTGACAGGTTCATAATGAAAGTGACAAAAATATGAGCCATAATGTTTATATCAATATACTTTGTCTCAAAATGGAAAGCAGGTTGGTCGATTGGTAGTTTGTACTTTCTAATGTAGCTCTATTGGTCTACCATAAGGAAAGCATGTGGAAAGTAGAATCCCAACAGTCAAAACACCAGAGGTGGCCAATTTGTATGCTAGCGTTGCCAATGTGAAAATAAATGAAATAATCATCACTTCTTATGATTCAAATATGCAGGACAGCATATTTTGTGGAGAGAAAAAAGGTTAACATAGACAGATCCTCATGATTTTTAATATTATTTCAGTGACTTGAGAACAGATAATTTTAAGTCGCCGACAGTAGTGCTGTGGTAACAACATGCTGGTAGCTGGTTTTGGCAGTAAGAATGATGTAAAATGTGTAAATGGAAATACGTTTGTATTTCTGTGTAGCTCTGACTAAATAAAAATGTTTTGTGAACAGCTAAGCAGGTATGGAACTCAAATTGTACACAATAATTTAGCTCAAGGTAATAGAACTATTCCACTGTTAGAATTGTAAAACTATGTTTTAGTGAAGACAACGTAAAGACTAATATGACCTGGCTCCTTCAATTTAAATTTTTTTTTTTTTCTTTTCTGGGTTCATCTACAATCAGTCGTAGACTATGAGCAAATTTGATAAATGCACTGTGTCATGTCGAGTGTGTCACCCAGCGGAGACAGCTACTCATCGTGATTGGCTAGATCTGGTCTATATTGGTCCCAGGATAACACGCCGTTTCAGACGGGTGTCACGCCTGGTTCTTATCAACTGGGCTGCTAGAACATTAGGTTGATTTGCTAGCCTCTTTTTGTAGGTTTCAGTATTGTACCGGATCTCCTCTTTTACTGTGTTAATATGCAGGTTCTCATGTATCTCGGCATTTGTGACAAACCATGGAGCACTTGCTATTGATCTAAGGATAATATTCTGTAGTCGCTGTAATATATTTATGTCGGAGTCACAAGCGCTTCCCCACAGTTGAACACCATACATCCAGCCTGGTCTCAGTATGTTTTTATAGATCAAAAGTTTATTATCTACAGAGAGTTTAGAGTTTTTTCCCATTAACCAGTACAGGCTTCTATGGCGTATGTTGAGCGCATCTCTTTTACATTTTATGTGTCTCTTCCAGGTAAGTCGAGTTCAATTTAAATATAATACAAAATATTTGATAAGTAACTAGTTTGAAAATATTATTGAGTTTAAAGAGTCCATTAAAACCATATGAAGGAATGTTTTGTCACTGAAAATTACCACGACGTAATTGTATACAACCTTTATAATGGTTTCATGTTTACCTACCTTAACGTGAAATATGGTCAAGTTTATAATCACATAAACTGTAGATTTACCCTAGCTAAAGCTAATATACAATATACTGTAATATACCAAATGCCTGCTAGAATGTTGTTTAGCTATTTTCTTGAAATTTAACCGGGTAATAAAAATCTCTAGAAATATTAGAACATTTCAAATGTTAAAATTCAAGTAAATAAGATAATTATTTGGTTATTATTCCGTCCATTTTAAAATTTGTCTGAAGGTAAAGACGGATTTTTTAATTTAATATTCTTGGTTCATTGTCGAAGACATGTCAAGTTATTAGTGTCACACACTCTTATTTATGTATCATCACAAAAATTTGTGACAAAAGTAAAATAGAGTGAGTGGGAGTGAGCATTATACTACAGCAAGGCGTTAATATATGAACTTATTAAGTATTGAATATAAAAACATGGACTATTTTCTTATAATATTATTTAAAAAGATAAAAAAGCTTTATTTTATGCAAGCTGTGGAGATATATCACACAGCATTCTGACATTTTTCATATTTTATTTTCAATGTCAAGTGTTTGTGATATACATATAAAAGAAACTTATTTTAATCATTGTCACGGAGTATAGTGGAACTTGTTAACTTGGAACTTGGTGAATAAAGGATGTTCTACACATTACTAAATAGTTCAATAAACAAAAAAGCAACTAATTAGGTCAAACAATCAACAGTATACCCGCTGTAATGTGTGGAAAGATAATAGAAATACTACAAAATATTATTTACTGTCAAAGTAAAAATGTAAAACGCAAATTAAAAAAATATTTGTATCTGTAAGAACAGAAGCCATGCCAAAAGACCATCCACATAAGCAACTAATGGCTTTAATGATGAATAACTACACCCTTTCTATAAGAGAGAAATAAGCTATCGCACCATGTTTCTCAATACTTCTATGTTATCTGTCAATACACTGATACAAGTTTGCCGATTATGCATACATTTGTTCATATGTCATGCCTTTTTATGGCCGACAAAACTTTAGAATCAAATACATATTCACATTTACATTACAATCAAAATAATTAAGCTAAATAGCCCCAATCACAGCTTGGCAGTTGCTACATACCACGGCACTTAATCCTTAATACTGAGCTGCCTCCTACACCGCCACAATTGAAATAAGAGTCATATCACAGGACTGATAGCTCCCTCGTGGGATGACACCAAAAGGATCTTGTCCAGTAGTCCCTTGAGAACATTTTCAGCTATTAGCATTGCTTGTTTTACAGGAGGAGTGCCCTCACCCGCACTATCCTATTCCAACAAAATATTTATTAATAATGTTAATCTAATGAGGAATATGATCGCAGCTTGAGTGCTATAGACACTCAATTTAACATTGAAAGACAACATTTTTATTTTTCTGTCAAAGATCGTTTCCAAGGCAGCATAGACAAATAAAATCACATATAATAATAAAGAATCTTACATTTATTTATGAATATCCTCAAAATTCTACAATAATATTGAATAGAGTAAAAACTATAACAAGATTTTCTTGCTTAACGAAAAACATTGGCCGCAGATCATAAACTGTGTGAAATCAGTGCTGGATAAAAGATTATTAGCAATGTGACATTGACATTGTCTTCATATTAATACTGTGATGTCATATACGAATGTCAAAATATTAGTTTAGATACTATGTAATATTAAATTAGATATTACGTATACATAACGTAACTTCAAATTTGAAGAATTTTCGACTTAATGCAAAAATATTTCCTAGACAGAGATCTACAATGAAACCAAACGCTATGTTCATTAAATTCGTAGGTCTATTAACGTAATAATGATTTAGCAATGATAGCATTGCCATACTGAATTTTTTATTTTAAAATTTCTCAATGAACTCATCACAATCCATATTAATTTCCACACAATATATCATCCAGATAGATAGTCCAAGTACGGTAATAGAAATAAATCATTAATATTTTTGTAATATATATTTAAAAATTATATCGACTCTTTCGTTTGTGCCAAACATATAGCGCATTACTTTTTTATTTAATAATCACATGATATCTAAATATATACTAAAACTGTAAACATTGAAAATATTTACATAGAACAATAATTGAATGAGATAAGTATTAAAATCCATTAAGATTATTTTTGGATCTTTATCTGTTTGTGTATTTAATTTGGTTGAAATTTCAGAGAAACTTAGGGGTCAACTAATAGTAAAATTTAGTTTTCATTTCATCGCAATTGGTTAACTCCATCAGAAGAAATGTGAATTTAATACAGTTGACCATGGTAACAACGTTTAATGCAGTCCCCCAATGGTACTTGTTTGGTCCGGCGACCCCTATAATCCGATATGCCTATAACAGTATTTACTAAGCAATTTGTCAGATTACAAGGTACTCTCTTTCAAAAAAGTTCCGCACTACAAGGGGTCGGTGGTAGTAATCTATAGTTCGAGAAATTCAATCATCCGACATCTCCTTGCAAAACGTTTGTTGAATTACCGCAGGTCAACTGTAATTTCATTTACATTGCACTAATACGAAAAGATGTCCTAGATATTCGACATATAGTTATTACATAAATGTATAGTATACCTATGTGTAGCAATAAATAGCGCTACATTTATTTCATATTGTACAATGAAGTTTTCCACCTGAATGTACATTGGAAAAATGACTCTGACTTGAGCTATAGTGTATAGTGGGCAGCATGGATAGGGGAAGCCTTGTTATAGTGACCCTGACTTTTGAAAGAAAACTACTAGTATTTTTAAATTTTTATTTTCTATGTTTTTCCACTTTTGTTTTGAGTGTGGTTCCAAGGTTAGGAGTATACTTATAAAAACATCATTGTACATTTTTCAACTGTACCCACAAACTGAGTTACCGGCACAGCTAGTTAACTAAATAATCATGTAGCACCTAAGTTATCATTTTTTTCACTCTGTTTTAATCATGATCCAAAGAATTATATTTGAAAAAAAAACGCATTGGTACATTTTCTAATAGTCAACACATACCATACTAAATAATAATGTACTGAAAAAGTAGTGAAATTTAATCATGGAAATAGATACATTTGTACTTTAAAAGAAAATTGGACAATATCTATATAATCTTTATTTTGTTTTAGCTTCCCACATAGTTTTTATATTAATAATCTTAAATAGTTAAATGGGCACAGGATACTCAGAATATACAATCTACATAGATATCTACCCGACCCTATCACTACCCTGCAGATAGTTCAATATGCGGGTGACCTCACATTTGTTACAGCAAATTACTTGATTTTGTATTCTTTACGGCAACACATGGGAACTAGTGAGCAGCTACTTATTTTACTATAATACTGAGTACAAACTTCCAAGGTAGTTTTGCTGCTACTAAATTATGATACAATTTCCCTCCACCAATTAACACTTCGACATCCATACATGTGGCCAAGATTCTTTTGTCTGGCATTAGTAGGATGTATCTGACACTGATATTCTTTAAGAGATCGTAAAACATCTTTATTATTAGACAGAAATCGGCTAAGGCCGTCAGATTTGACAGCACCATTTTTTTTTTACTTCTGTTTTTTTACGTACAATTATGTTATTATATTTATATTTTTGTGGTTTCTTTTCGCTTTTTTTTTAATATATAAATGTGTAATTCTAACAGCAAAAAATACTTTAATATGTAATAGGGTAATAATTAATATTAATACAGTAATATGTAAATTTTTAACTTTGTTTATTACTTCATTACTTAACATTGTCCTGTAAAACAGCATCGAAATCCAATTGTTTACAAAATCATATTTAAGAAAATTTCATTGCACAATACGTTAACAGCAAAAAGTCAAAACTATCCTGCCATGAGATTAGCGGGATAATGTCAAAATATTAAATTAATTTAGAATAATTTCTGCAAATTGTGCACAAATATTTCACATTTCTTTTTTTTATGTTACTCTCAATATGGCCTGATGAAAAATATCAACCAGATTGTGTGTGACTGTGATGTAGTTAAAAATAAAACAAGGTTGATACAAAAAAGTTATTGGAGAAAGAACAGACTGATGTTCCAACTAAAGGAATAATTTCCAAAATAGAAAACCATGTATGTTAATGTAAGACAAAGCACCTTGTCAATTGTAAAATTCATCAGGAAATTATAACCTATCTACTTCCTTCAACAGGGAATTTAAACAATATGAAATCCAATACACAAAATTATCAGTTTAGGGAAAATTATCCCTATGGCATTATAAATGACAGCTCTGATCCCTTAATTACCCCCATCACCGGCGTCACCTCGTTCACGAAACTGCAACTGTTTAATTACCTTAAAAGTTGTAATTAACAGGACTATCGATCTTGCACTGAGTAATTGTAAATGCAAACTCTCTTCTGTGGACCCATTACTACGTGAGAACCACCATCATCCTACTTTCCTCCTCACAATTAATTGCTGTACAGAGGTTGCGATGTAAAAGGTTGACAACTCAAAATACAATTTCCGCAAGTGCGACTATATTGCAATCAATAAAGCACTAGAATCCATAAACTGGGAAAAGGAGTTCGATCAGCTTTCAGCTACCTGCACTGTGGACAGATTTTATATAATTATCTTTGACATTATCTATAAATTAGTTACAAAGAAACCACAAAAAGCCAGAAAGGATCCAACATAGTACACTCCTAAATTGATACAAGTAAAAAACGTAAAGAAACATTCTGGGTAAAATGGAAATTATATGGAAACTTCTCTGATTACTTGAATTTTCCTAAATTTAGAAGTCAATTTAAGAAAATATGCCAGTCTTGTTATCATAACTACGTCCATAATACTAAGAAAATTATTAATAGCAACATAAAAGGTTTCTGGTCATGGTGTCATCACTAAAGAAGTCAGAAAGATACTCATCATCGATGACTTTCGAAGGTTATGAATTAAATGACTTTCAAATCATATGCCTAATATTTTCTAATTTCTTCAAATCTACCTTTGAACGGAATCTACCTCTCAATCCAAATAATATTTGTGAATCCTTCAGACAGATATAAATATCACCTCCATCTGCTTCCAAAGAGATGAAATAACTAATGCTCTCAAGAAAATTAATTCCAATAAGGGAGCAGGTCCAGACAACATTGAACCTACATTTCTTAAAAACATACACAATACAATTTCTGCTCCACTCACTATAATATTTAGCATATGTATCGCGCAGGGTACGTTTCCCGGGTGCTGGAAAGTTGCACACATAATACCAGTATATAAACCTGGCTAATAATTTTCTTAATTTTTGTGTTGTGCAAACTTGAAGTTTTAATGTAAAATCCCTATTTCGTATTTTTGTATAGTTACTTGTGATAGCATCGGACAATTTAAAAAGCTAATAGTGAAAGACAAGAAAAAATATTAGTAAAATGCTATCCTCGAAGTTAATATCAATGTATATATTTCATGTTATCTTACTTATCAGAAGGATTAGGGTTTTATTTTATGACGGGGACACCACTTTAAAAAAAAAGAGTCTAAAGCTTGAGTTCCAGGGTTTGACATGGAATAAACTTATATTGTTTAATCATCATTGTGGCCATAAATGGATACTGTCCTAAAACCTTGAACTACTGAGCGCGACATGAGTGAAACTATATGGCACAAAAATGTTTTTATGTACGAAACTAATACACCGAATTTATTATTAAGACATTAATAGACACTATTTTTTTCAAATCTTAAAATGGAATATGATTATTTCATTTCAATGATGAGCCCAACCATATTTTGGAATAAAGTACATTTTGGATACATTGTTCCATAACAATGGTAAAATTTGTTTCATGTAAAGTCTAGAATTAATTTTATAAAAGCCTCTTCTAGTAATAATTATGTTTATTTACATCAACGTATGTATTAACGTTGCTCTGAATACATGATTTTGAGTTTAATATTAAAAAAACAATGCATTCGCATTTATAAAACTATATCTACATTTAAATTAAAATTGGGACAAACCCTTAAGGTTACCTTTCGGGGTAATGAGCAGACAACGATCATGCAGACGTTGCCTTCACAAACGCAATATTATTTAAGACCGAATCCATTAGGCTATGAGCCCACATACATTCAATCCCAATTTTATTGTTCTTAACCAAGTCCAGTATGTTTATTACATCATTAGCAATTAATTAAATAATTTATAAATATTTGCTCACCCCGGTAGGAATCGAACCAAAACTCTAACGTTGACTTCAATCACCTTAATTAGTGCGCTAAAAATACTAACTATTACTGCGTAAAAAAGCGACTCTGCTTTCCCCTGGCAGTTTAACCTCACCTGCAGATAAGGTGGACGATCAAGGGTATGTATGGGTTCCTAGGTTGCCACTTGTTGTGTGCGCATGCGATTTGTTCGATTTTGCGATGTTATGTTGAGTTTAAAATAGTATAGTAATCACGTGACAATAAGATCCAAAAGCTATTATAAAATATTTTATTGAAAATTATTTTTTTTTCGAAAATTTTATATTGACTTAGTTTTTCACATTGAATTTTCCTGTAATGTTAATTATACAATTTTTGAGAATAATTTTTACCGAAACTAAACGGAAATTATTTTTTTCACGTTAGTTAAATAGAACAGAATGTGTGAAGAAATTACTAAATTTGTATATACCTGTAATGTTAATTGGACAATTTGTGAGAGTGATTTTTGCCAAATCTAAACGGTATATAATTTTTAAATTTTAAAATAAGTAAAATCTTTACAGTTTGAACAATATATCAAAAGTTCAGCGAATTTCGTTGACAACGCATGTTACACGACAACTATCTTAACTTGTGTAAATCAATTGTAATTTATAATAATTAAATATAATGGTCCATTATTGTGCTTTGTATGAGTGCTCAAAAAGTAGCAAAATAAATAAAGATAGGAGATTTCTTTGTTTCCCTTCCGATGAAACAAAGTAAGACAACTGTATATCCTTGTAAATAATTTTGTTTCATACTACCAACTTATTTGGTTAGTATCTATAATTTTATGTCTACAAATGTGTCACTGAACAATTTTAAATTTCAAAATGTTCTTAAAACTTGTTGTTTTGTTTGAACATCGAAGTGAGTATAAAATGTATCTTTGTAATGGCAGCCATTGGCTTATTATATTGCTTAATAAAAGACCTTTCATGTGGAGCAAATCTTATTAAGTCAAAAGTACAACGAAAACAAATATTTCAGTGAACCAAAATTCATTCTAAGTACCTTTTTTCAAATTCTAACTTAATATTATTATTATCGAATCACTTTCACGTGATCAAATGTATAGTATGAAATATTTATTTACATAATTATATTTTTATCATTAGATAATAATGAAGACGTGCACGCCAGTAAAAGTTAATGTGCTAGAGCATTATCGAGGCAATTATTCGATCTACACTTTTGGTTAGAAAGAAAAACAGCTATGTTGACGATGTATAGCATCAACTCGCTCAATTGGTGCGTTGGTTTGTATCCAATACGTAGTAATAATAAATATTCTTTACCTGCAGACTGCTGGTACAATAATTTACGCACACACACAAACGGCTATGGTCAGGCGAGTATATATGTAATAGTGTAGGCGATTAAATATGTTCACTAGTATGAAGAGTCAGCGGTGTGACTGCGCTACCAACCGGTTATTAGAGTAATATATTGAAAATGTTAGTTGTTGGTAATACATTGAACACATATAAGAAACTTGGTGACAGATGTTTAAAAAAATGTGTTAATAGTAAATTTTTTGTCACTTTATTGCTCATTAAAGTGGAAGTAAATGAAAAAAGGCGCTAATATACATTATGTTCATTTTTTAAGAGATCTCCAGGCTTATTAATGCTCCTAGATTCCATAAACTGATTTCATCATTAGTTGTGTAAGTCCAGAATTGAAATAAAATTGAAAAAATAACAGCTTGCACTATTTATTAAAAAATAATATAATATTTTAAAGATACTATATTCTGCACATCAAAGCATGCTTAAATTATTTTTATTTTTTTTTGCTTAATTACAATACTTACATTACAAAACAATACAAAGTAAGTATAAGTATAGTGAAGACAAAGAAATTATGTCTAACTATATACATACATAAATACAGAGTAACCTTAAATAAAGGAATACAAATATAATACATAACTAATATTATTGAATTACATATCAGTCATTGAATATTAGTAAGTTACTAAAGTACACAAGTTACTAAGTTATATTTGTAAGTTACTAAAGTATTAAACTTATTGTTCTTCTAATGTAAAACTTTTCAACCAATGTAGTTTTCCAAAATATTTTGTCATTTGAATGTTGATCATATATCATTTGAATTTAGGTATAACATTTATTTTTAGTTTAATGTGTACAACCTTATGACTATCTGTTATTAGTTGATTATAGTCTAATATGAAATAGAGTGTTAAAATATATTACTGTTAAAATATATTAGACAAAAATAAGTAAACATGAAAGAGATGGACTGATAAATATAGAACAATTTTTTTTCATAAAATAAGCCTACCTATGTAAGGCTAGCCATAAGCCTATATTTACAGCTACTTGTTTTTATTTACTATAAATACAAGTAGCTGTAAATATAAGACACTTTATAACATCCTTGATACATTCTTACTCCTTAGTTTATTGATTGAATATAATTAACATATATTTATATTTTTTACTAACAAATTTAAACATATAAAGATTCAACAAAACTTCTGATTATTTAACCGTTTTAGTGCCATTGTTTTTTACTCATATATACTTAAAAATGCCAAAGAAATCTTTTGCTTTTGATGTCATTTACCCTTGTCTCGAAACAAAACTGTATCTCTTCCAAAAATTATCCAATTTTAATAATTTTTTCAGTGTTCTTAATAAAAACTTGTACAAGGATAATAAAATACAAAGAAAATTATGGAAATATATATTGAGAACAAAAATTATAACAAAATCTTAAATTAAGGTCACATCGTCATTTTTGCAGTCCGGTACATCCTCCGTATCACTCAAAATTTGCATTACGCAAAATTGTGAGCGCACCACATTGTCACTCTCACTATCACTTGCTTCACAACTTGAAAAATGATCATTTTCACTCGAATTATTTTCGTATTCCGACATTATGAGTTAAAAATTTTCTTTTTCTGGATCCTTTTTGTATTGTAATTACTAATAATATTATAATTTGATCTTTATGTAACACGTAGAAAGATAAAAAAATAGCGATTCGTGCGAGCAACCTCCCCTACCGCGCGCTAAGCCGCAACTGATTTCGCAAGCGCCATTGCACTCGTGGCAAATTTAGTTGGTACGCGCACAAGCAGGATGGCGCTCGTCGGCACTCAAATGGTTAATAAAAATATTTATGTATGGAATAAAATAACTAAATTCTTCTTTGGATATTTTCTTTTTTTTTTACTAAATTTTTTTTTGTATACTTTTGTAACTAAATTCCTTTTTGAATATTTTCTTTTTACTGGAAAGCTTCTTATTCCACTATACAAATCAATTTTATATAATTATTGATTATATCAATCTAATTTCTCAATGAATAAATATATTTCATCGTGTCATTAGTGATAAGATAATATTAAGTCTAACTCACAAAACTTTTTTATGAGTATTATTTCCTGGTTCTCTTTGTAGGTGTAGTTTCTAATTTTTTGAATCAATTAATTTGTTTACGACGTTATAATATGATACTGGAAAATATACTCTTTTTTCAAGAAAATAAAAGTTTTAATTCAAATTACATGATTTATCATGTAAATCTGTCAACACATTTTTGAGCATCGGTGATTGGATTCTTAGTGTGTGCAAATGTAATAACACAGTTATCATATCTGGGAAAGGGTGTTAATTGAAGCACATTAATACGTAGCTAAGAAACGATTAATACGTAGCTAAGAAACATACCTTGCACATTATCATTCATATTGGATGGATAACGAGGGAGAAAAATTTAGTTTCTCCTTGATAAGGCTGTCAAAGCACGGGGTTCAGCGTAAATAGCAGGATCCCAAAGAGTAAAGGCTTCCTTAAATCCTTTCATGGAATTTAAAAATTCTCCCGTAAACTCTTTTTGCTATTAATCAAACTGTAAACTTACTGCCTGCTTTTCATTAAATAATTTATTTTTTACCCTATGTCTATATACGTACATAACTCTATATGTCATTATTGTTTTATTAGTGAATACTGGCTATTTGAAATTGCTCTTTTGTCTAAGTGAACTTTCGGCTTAGAAATCATCAGCCATGAAATTTTATTCTATATTATTACTATAAAGAGTCTCAACATCATTTACATGTTGAGTAGACAACGGCTTTCTGTTTTTCTTCTTTTAATTCTTTTTAAGTTAGAATTCCTATAGTGAATGAAGAGAAGACGATGCCATATTCGGCTTCACTAGCTGTCAAAACAATAAAAATTCTGAAAAATGTGTAATTGCTCATTTCTAGTACAATTTTTATAACTTAACTGCACTACACCTATGATTATTAAAAACATTGCATCAATTTTTGTTTAAATACTTGCCAACACCATAAATGAACATAGCTATATTAGAAACACCAATCACAATATCCACAAAACCGAAACAATCACCTGGTTTTAAAAAATTCCAGTTTCAAGTGAAACAATTCAGTCAACGATCGTCCAACAGTAATAATCGTACCACTAATGGGTACTTTTATCAATAACAGATAATAAGCTTTTGTGGAAACTTCCAGTACTTTTATCAACAACTCCTGTATCTCCTGCAAAACCTTGAAAAATTGCATTCCAAGTTTTGGGTGAACTAATATCCCATTTAGTTGGATCCCAGATATTACTCTCCTTTGATATATCTAAGTAAGCTCTTCCTACTCCTAAGGCTACAAAAGTACCGACAGATTTGCCAAAATTTTCGGGAAGAGATGCACCAGCAATAGCTCCACCAATTATTCCCCGCCAAGTACTTTCAGTTCTAAAATCCCATTCAACCGGATTCCAGTTTTCGTTAACTGCAGCTCCCCCTAGGTAAGCCCCTCCTATTCCTAAAGCTATCATGACAGGTATTAAGTAAGCAAATTCTCCATCTGGATCTATCATTGAAATTGGTGAATTTCCCGCATATTTATAAGGACTAAAATATTGTTCTTTAGGATCGATTTGATAAAAGCGGCCAATACTCGGATCATATAAACGTACGTGATAATTATATAAGCCTGTTTCTTCATCCCATTCTTGACCAGTGTAGCGGTACGAAATATGAGCATCAGAGTCACTGGCATATTCACGCATCAAATTTCCATATGGGAGGTAATCATATGCAGCTAGTATTTCATTACCTTTTACCACTAATCGAACTGAACCTTCATGATCAGTAATAACACTGTAAAATTCATCCTGACGAATAAACCCAAATAACCCCCTAGAGCTGTAAATATATGCAGTTGCAGTCACCTCCGGTGCTGTACCTTTTGGTTTATATATAATTTGTCTTTCAACTAAAACACGACCTAAGTCATCACGTATGTAATGTATTTCCTTCATAATTTGACCCAAACTATCAGTAATTCTTTTCAGTATACGCTCTCCTCTAGCATCATAGTAAAAGTTTAAAGTCCTTCCATCTGTTAATTCGATACCTGTTGGGCGATTTGATACTGAATTATAAATAATCTTTTTAATGCCTTTATGCAAAGCTTGATTTACGTTACCTCGCCCATCATGTTTCAAAGCAAAATTTTGTTCCCGTTTCGATGACGCAGATGACCTAAATTTAACATTGTCCACTTGGTTTGTGTAATTACGGTAGTTCAATTCGTAACGATCGAACCCAGTATGGAAATGTTTATAGTTACCATTTGCATCTATACTATATGACTCAACATCAAATTCAGACTCACCTAGCTCTCGAGCAAAATGCTCTGACAATATACGAACTATGTCATGAATGAAGGACTCATATTTTTTTAGTGACTTATTAAAATCTTCAGAAAGAGGTCTGCTGTCATATTGTTTATTTACCAACATTTGAAAAATTTGTTTTGATGCCTCTTCTGTTCTATCAGTTCTAACTCCCCCACTCCATTTCAAGAAAGCATCATCAAAACCTGATTTTGACAACTTTTCTTTTTGAGAGTAACAAGCTGTCAACAATCTCTCCAAAGGCAATGCATATTTCCCATAACTGGAATTTATACTTCTGAGATCACGATATAATCCTTGGTTAATAAAAGATTTACCTCTTTTGCCATGGGATAAAGATGTATCAACTTTAGTATTGTCTACAATTAAATATCTTGACTTCTTCAACAGTTGCCAGATTTCCTGAGAAGCTGTGGCATTAATACCCGGGATTTCTTTAGCAAAAGTATCAGGTTGTAGAGGTGAATTTACTTCATCTCCAACAAAGTATTTAGCTTTAGTCAGTTCTCCATGATTGCCATAACCATAACTGTGTCCATAGTCAATGGGGAAACCTTCCTTTCCAAGTTTCTCTTGAATTTGATTTGCAGTTATTCCAAAACCGCAAATGATTGGTAATGTAGAATCTAAAGCCGGGTAATAACTCTTGGTTTGATGATTGGACTCATTTAAGTATCCTGCTCTCTTCAATCCTTGAAAGCAAATTTTAGATTTTTCAGGTGTAATCATGTTGTTTACGAAAGAATTTTCATTTAGCCCCAGTTTATTATTATCACAATATTCATGCCAAGTTGCTTGAAATTCAGTACGTGTAACTGTGCCATCACCATACCCATGTCCACCATAACTTCCATCAGTATAGAATACCCTTTCCGTTAGAAATTTATCTTTTAGCTTTGTTAAAAATCCTGGAGCATTATAGTCATACTGTCGAGCGAAGCTCTTTTCAGATTCAGGTTGATGTTGTTCATAAATGAGTTGGCCCATAGAGTTGTAAGTAAAACTTGCAAACTGCTTATCATTACCAGGTATGCCGATGCCTATAATCTTCCCAAGCTTATTATACTGATATGTAAGCTTAAAACATTGACCTTGGACATTAAAAGGATACTCAATTTCTATTATTTTCCCGGCCACATACCTTTTATTTATTTCAACTGTTGAAGGTATAGCAATATTATTTTTATGTGGAATAATAATACGCTTACTAAGAGTTTTTTCATCAAAATTTGTTACGAATTCCTCAGTACATGATTCTCTCTCGTTAAATGTAATAGTTCTCTTTAATTTCCTGCGTAAAATAGGTTCGCTTTCAATATCACCATAGTAAAACCGTTGGTACTCGTTTGTGTTACTTTCAGATAATTGCATGGTTAACAAATTTTCTTTAGGATTATGAGAAGTCAGTTCACCTGTGCTGCTCAGCCTGCCGAACCTATCGTAATCAAAGTATATGACAGTTTCAATTTCATCTTTGTTTAAATTAGAATAATGCACAGTAAATTTTAATAACCCTTTATCATTGTACAAGTTCTCCATCCTGCCAGAATCTGGTGTTGATTTCAATATCACTCTTCCGTTTTCGTTATAGTTTATCTGTGTGGCTAAACGGTCTGGAAGTGTTTTCTCTTCTTCGGGCAGAGAAGAACTGAATAAATTTTTCTTTATCTGTTGAAGAGAAATTTTAACTTTTTCATAGTAAAGGGGCGGTAAACTCTTTATCAATTTACTGTCAGAGTTGTATTCATATGAACTTAGTAAGTCTTTATTTCCAGGTACATGGACGTACCATGCTACTCTGTTTTTATTTTTGTCAAAAACTGAAATATCTTCCACCATTCCAGGCTTGTACTCTACCGTATAGCTATAATTTTGGTTCGTAGGAAAAAGACTGTTTACAAATAAATTGTCAGTTGAAGAAGCAAAACGTTTAGCGTAGGGAGCCGAAATGGAAAATTCTCTACCCGGTAATCCTGTTTCACATATTTCGTTCAGAGGATTATCATCATATTTTATCTGGCTGTATCCATATTCTCCAAGTACTGCACTTATATCTCCCTTTAATCTCCCAGTCTTCCAAACTGAATCTGCTGTATGTGGGTTGCAATTGGTAACAATATTGGTGTAGTAGGCTAATAGAGTTTGACTGCCAGAACATTCCATGTATACAGGTTGTGTAGTGATGCTTTGTCTACCAAGTTCGTCATACAAATATTCCGTAACTATCACTTTATTTGCACTTTCCAATTCAATTTCTTGTAACTTTTCACCAAGAATATTAAAATAGGTCACTTGAACACTGGGTTCGCTGAAGATCATCAAGTCACTTATTCTTGCTGTACCGCTTATTTCAAAATTTAAAGGAGGAATATTTGTTGTGGTGTCAAAGTATAATCCGCCATCTATCCAAATGGACACACGACTATGTTCAATAATCATTAGAATTTCACCTTCACGTGGTATCGGCAGTGTTTCACCTGCGAATAAGATATCAGCTCTTTCGTCATTATTGATTAGTAATAATTTGTTATTTAATTTTATCGAAGCACTTCTTGACTGTAATGAAAAGCAGAGTCTTAACCCGTAGGAAACGAGACTGATATCACATGGATTTAATCGCAACATGTCTTGGTTGTTACTCGAATGCTGTACAAGTCCTGGAGAAATTTGGAAAGCATAAACATCATCTACTTGCCAACGCTTATGGAATGAGTAAGTGGCAAACGGTTCATAAAATCCACTATTCGGATGGATTTGAATTTTACTCTGCAACTGATGAATTCTACTGACACTTGAAGCTTTGGTGTACGTATTAAGTACATCGAGTTGACCATATTGATTTACAGTTGCAACCTTTTTCTTGTATTTGTCGTAAATATGTTTCTTAACAAATCCATCGCCATATATAACTTCTCTAACCTGCTGAGTTTTAATATCATACACATTGGCTTGAAAATTGCAATTTAATGGAGAAAAACGAATGTGATCTATGTCAAAGATTATGTTCATTCCAGATCCTATGAGAATAGTTATTGTTAAATTAGTACTTGTCTCTTCTCGATCAGTCATACTTGCTTTTTGATCATTTAATTCTCTATAAATCTGTTTTGCATAGAAAAAATCTATAATCACTTCCAAATAGAACCAATCTCCGGATTGAAGTTTAACTTCACCAAGTAGCTCAAATACCTCATGCCCTCCCTCGATGTTAATTATTGCTTTAAAGTAGGGCGTAATCACACCAAGATCAAGAACTTTGCACGGTGACCTTAACCAGCATGATGCTATATATTTCTCATTCTGATTTTTTGGTTTAAATGTGCCTTCCAAAATTTGATCTGATAATCGTAAGTAATTTTGACCTGTAAATGAAAATTTATATTTTTCTACATTACCTTCATTAAACGACCATTTCTTTTTAAATGTGGTATTCATTGCACCAATTCTATTTATTTCGTAATCTTCAAAACCGTAATAACCAATTTCTTCATCTTCTATGTTATATGGAAAGAACTGTGCAACCTCCAATTTACCCGTCTTGTCTAGTATGCAAGAGCTTGAGTTTAAATTTTTCTCATATTGATTGCTCTTATCATCTTCATGCTGTTCCTCTGTAAGTTGTAAGGTTTTTATTAACTTCCCTTGTGCATTAAATATCTCTATATTATCTGTCTGCTTAACAAAATCGTTCGAAGATTTAATCAAACCAAAAGCTTTTTTATCATTACCGGGAATCATGGAAGCTTTTTCATAATATATTGTGGTACCTAGAACTTTTGGGAAACTATATTCGTAACCAGTAATACGTTTGTTACCATTATCCAAGTTTAATGTAACTTCGGTAACAACGGGATTAGGTAATAAGTGCCTTACACCCCATTGTTGACGGAAAACTAATGTATTAAGATCTGAATTTTCTGTATCAATACTTGTAACTAATATTTGGTGACTACTCCAGGGACTTAGTTTCTCTTCTGGAGATAATTTATAAGTCTTACTAATACCCTCATTATTTGAAAATTCTACGACACCTGCAGCCATGTTAGATGCCTGATAAGCTAAGTAAACAGGATATCTAATTAATGTTTCATTTAAGTTTTTCACCTCTAAATCTAGTAAGCTATTTCCACATTTCTCTCGTTGATTACTTTGGTTATATAGTTTGAATGAAGTATGTAAATCATCTCTATTCAATACGAACCTGTCACCTAATGGAAATGACAGATTAGATTGTTCTGATTTCATATCAGATGTTGCATTCTCCTCCCAAATATCTCCATGAAAAGTGAATGTCTTGTTACCACATGTTACTGTTTTCAACTTTAAAACTGCACTATACTTCGCCGGATTCAGTAGAAATGGTACACCCCAAGAGTCAATGATATTGTTACGAATTATGTTTTTAACCCTTTGTCTCTCGTTCTCATCCTTAATTTTATCATTTATCTCATCAAAAAGAGGACCTCGCAACTTTTTCACAACAATTTTAAAATTGTCGTCATAACCAAACGTTATGAAATTATCCCTTTTCACTTCAATTTCATAAGAAAACTCAATTAAATCATCTTGAAGAACAGAATATTCCTGTTCTTGAACTATTTCATATCTTCTGTTCAGAGCAAATAAATTTATTACTGAATAAAGTCGTGTACCTTCAGCTTTCCATCTATTCAAAAGTAACAAGTTATTACTCAGCTGTAGCGCGTTGTTTTTAAAGAAGTACAAAAGACTTTTTTCTGATTCTTTATCCAAGTCAAATTTGTGAAATGTTTGTGTTATTTCGCTTGCTGCTCCATGTATTTCTTTAATTATTTTGGATCTCCATTCATTATTCTGGTTCATATAAGCAATCCATAAAACAAAATCATCATAAACTACGAACATTCTGTCAAATGCTGTGAGCAAGGAAGGCATTTTATTAAACTCTAAGGAAAATTTCTCTTTCTTCCACTGTTTAGAATCACTATTCCAATTGATAATTTCTACACAGGAATTTGTGTCGATTACAACTATATAATTTTTACCAAATCGAATAATTGCTTCTTCATTAAAAGTATAATATTTAACAGTTGGTAGCCATTTACCATCTTCTTCACGCAATAGACATAACTCTTTGTCAGTGCTATAATACAAAATGAAGGCAAGGAAGCCTTCTGCTCGCATACTTTCATACCATTTCACTGAGTTTCGCCCTAGCAAAGGAAATCTTGATAGAGCTAAGCTGGATACAGAGGAATATAACTCTTCTGTCATATCTTGATTAAACATTCTCAACGCTACTTCTCCTTGTCTATCTATGTAACTAAGTAATATATCATCACTGCCATAACTTATTTTATGATATTTCGGTACATCAAATCTCTGTCCTATTTTTTCAGTAACAGGAGACACTTGTCCTATTGATTCATATTGAAATTCAATATTTTCGCCTGCTGACAATATAATTTTTTTCAGCACATGCCAATTTGAAAGATTTTCATAAATAAATTGTAGGATTGGTTGATTAGTAATATCACCATCTTGATTTATTCCAAGAAGGAAACGTTTTCTTTCTTTTATGGTATAAATAAAATGAATGACTTGTTCATAATTCAGAGTGGTAATTTTATAGCCTTCTAAAAAACGTGTTTGCACTATTTGTGTGTCAATGTTAACATTAGAATCGAACGCAGAAAATAAATTGTACTCACTTTCATGCTTATCAGCATAATTGAATGTGATTTTATTTCCATAACCATCACTTATAGTCTCCAAGTAAATCTCTCGAGTATAACTCTTACCACCTGGTACTGCAATATCGACAGTGTTGTATGCAAATTGCATCACGTTGTTATTAGTATCTCTCACTTCAGCCAAGTACCAAGCTGTGGCAAGACGTATTTGCCCTGTTACAGTGCTACCTATTCCTCGCCAATTTTCCCACGTTAGTTCCCAGTTTATCGCATTAAGATCATCAGACTCAGTGTGTCCATAAATCTGTTTAACACCAGAACTATTTACTTCCCATCTTTCCTCATTTTTGAAATAACGAATCTCTACATCTAACTGACTGCTTGCACAATTAAAAGAAAAAACCTCTTCAGAAGACTCGCTAGTGTCAAGTATCAATCGTTGAGGCAAATCTTGAAGAAAAATGTAATATTTTTCATCTTCAAGAAAAATACTTGATTGATGATCCATTTTTATAAAATTTTGTGGCAGAGACCAGCCAAGACCCAAGATGCCAGATTTCTGATTAGTACCATCATAAAATAAATCTATTTTCAAATTGACTAAATGATGTGAGAGATCTATTATTGGCAATTTGAACTTTGGTCTTCCTGTATATTTGTCGACTGCATCAGTAAGAGACGAAATATCTAAATGATCCCTTAATAAATAAATTGGCTTTTCTACTTCATGTTGCACCTGTAGAAAATGTGGTATTACTGACGGTGGTAATGTTGTTGGTATAAGTTCTTCTATCAATGTTTCTTCCATTTCAATAATTTTGGCTCAATCCTTTCGTTTTCTATTTAAATCATCTTTGCTTTCAGCTTGTTTGAAAATCTCTATTGGTATACTTTTGATTTTTTATATTTAGCCAGTATTTCTTGACTTAACCCTGAAAAATTTAAAAAAATCGTTTTAAAAGGTTCACTTTCAAAATATCTATTATTTTTATAGATTATAGCATGGAAATAGATTATAGCATGGAAAGAAAACGATCTGGTTGATTTGCTAAAAATTAAAGAATCCAATTATTTCAACAGGATTAATATAATCTGTTCTGATCAGTTTGAAATTAAATGTTTTAAACCCAAGAATTTGCTAAGCCAATTTTACCTACTAATACCAGTAACCAATCTGCACTTTCATACGCGTTTGAAGGTGCATATTTATTATATAATGTAATTTCTTACATTTTGATACCGAGCTCCATACCAATGCAAAATCTCTATCACGTAAAGAGAAGAAAAAATGAAGTTGAAATAGAAGCAATAGTTGACAGAAGTCCAAATTGTATGTATTATATTGTTATTTCCACTTTATATATATTTATGAAACTATTTTTTAATTCTTTCAAATTTCTCCTTCCCGTAAATGCTCTTGAATTTTGAAGGAAGCCCGTGAATTTTTGTACGTAAGTACATAATATAATATAGATATTTTGAAGAGAAGAAGTCAAGATGGAATTAGCAAATGTCTAAAAAGTTTATTATTTTTCTATTAAATTCATGATAGCCTCTTATTAACTTCGTCAGCTTGGATACCTAACTGCACAGGCATCTCCTTAAGGATTTTTCACCGGAGAATAAGTATTGTAGGTTGCCATGCAAATGTCGCAAGCCAACTTTCTTTAGTACTTTTAAGTCCAATTGTACTTCTATAGGATACCCATATAGAAAATTCAGGTAAACAACGGTACCTATGATTTTTCCAACAGTGGGCCAGTGGGCTTTATGGTTCCCATTGTTTATCATATGTTAATATATGCACACACATACACATATAAACATGTATCTGTACATATATACAAAGATTTTAATCTTTTTTTGACATAAAAACATTGAAGAAAATGCCAGGTACAGAGAAACAAGCACCAGCAAACCTTCTTCAAAGTATCGGCACTTTATAATCTGACTTCTATGAAGGTTCAGAATTAAAAATAAGATTAGGTGAGTATGCTTTGTATATGTTAAATTAAAAGCTTTGTATGTATAGCCATATTTTTGGCTCTTATCTAAATGTTCAATGAATAGTAATAATAACACTTCAACTAAACTCTCATAGAATTTTGCAGATAACCCTATTGTTTTCATAATTTAGGAGAGAACAACCTATATAAATACAAAAATATAATAACCTATATAAATACAAAAATATAATAACCTATATAAATACAAAAACATATAATACAAAAATATTTCCTTTAATATTAAAATGTAAAAAACTTAATTGAAACATTTTACTAAGATGTGGTAGACAATTTTATGTCAAACCTGAAATTATTTATTATACTGTTACTATTTTCTACAGGCGTTTCGAGCAAAAACTATGGCGTGAAGCATCCAGTATGGATATGTTATCCTGCTTCTTATGAATTTCCTTAGTAGTTCACGATTATTCACTAGTAAGTGTAATGTCGATTTCTATTATCGTTTTATTTTTATTATATGGCATTCGTTCTCACATTGTCAAGTGTGGAAAAAAGGCTATGCAATACTAATTAAATCATATTTCGTATATCTATCATTGTTGTTTTTAACAAAAAAATTAACTATACAGTAAAACAAAATATTAAGTAAATTGACTACAATTAACTAAAATGAATGCATATACAAATATCCTAAGATAAAAACAGAAATAAACACGAATATAAATATGAAAGATCCTATATTTTGATGTCGTTCTTTCTTATGTACTGAATGATTAATTCTAGAATAGATTTGCTGACAACAGATAAAAATGATTATTATGTTAATGGACAACTGAATTTTATATTTTAACAATTTGTAAATAAACGATCAAAATCTATTATTTAACGGGTACACAAAAATGAGATATTCTATGCTTTTGTTTTGTCTCCCGCATTTATTGTCCGTATCTTAATTTGGTTTTTAAACAATTTGTATTTATGATATACTAGCGCCCCGCCCGGCTTCGCATGGGCACAATGTAGGTACTTATGTGGTTTAATTGTGGAGCAATTAATAATATTACTATCATTATTAGAATATACTACAGGATGTCTTTATATATAAATTTTAAAGCTGTACTTGCAGTTTATAGTGTCGCGCTGAAAAGCATGTTTTTATTTTTTTTATTTTACTTGCTTGAGAGCTCTGATAAATGCGTGCTATCTCTGTAAATCATACAATGCCATAGAGTGACAAGCGTCCTGCAATACGCTATTTATAGGCACGCGCCACCGCTGTCCGTGCACAGCATCGGCATCGCGTATGCTGATTTTTAATCTGTGATGATTTTAAATCTGTGTATCTTCTAAAATATTAATGATTTGCTGTAAAGAGCAAATTTTATCTACATTAAATGCCCAACGTAACCAACTTATTTAAGTATAACCCACAAAAAAATAAATATCAATCGCATAAAAATGGTCACTGCGGATTATCTATAGGATACAGATATATGCCATTGTGCACTTTTTAGTAAATGTTTTTATAATTCACAATTCCTTAGTACATTTTGATATATCTCGTAAAGTTTAGTCAGTGTTAGCAATGAAAGCGCCCAACATTTTTTTCTTTTTACTAAATCCTGACTTTTTTTATATTTCCTGTAAATATAATGTATTATATCTATAAACCATCCGAAAGAAATTATCTGAATGATAGTGAAAACCGCATCAAAATCCATTGCGTAGTTTAAAAGATCTAAGTATGCAGAGGGACAGACAGACACGGAAAACAACTTTGTTTTATACTATGTAAGGCTCCACATGCCAGCATTGCGTAATCTGTAAGTTTAGACTATATAAATAAATAATTTATTTTATAACTTATCAATGAATAGTAATTAAATTTGTATGTCTGTTCATCTTCATGGTTTTGTTAGAACTGGCAAATTTTCTTGTAAATTATAGCTGTTAATTTAATAAATTTGTATATGGCTATTAAGTTACTTTGTCAGGTTATTTTAATGTCTTTTTAATGGCGTTATTCGAAATGGTGAATTTTTTTATAATAAAATACTTAAATTCCAATGTTGCTGTTTCATTTATAAAGAAAAGCTAAAAACTTACCAACACAAACAACTAGTGCCTCCCGTGGTGTGAGACGATTGCTATTTTTTGTCATTTAAAATATTGAAAAAAAAGTTAAATGGTATTTGCATTGTATAAAATTAACTCTGTATATGTAATTTATGGATGTAGTAACTGTGAGCAGCAAATTAATATTATATATAATTAATAAAACAATTATTCATTTCATTTGTATAAATTATTGGTTACCTACTATCGAAGTCATGCCATGGAATGATCTGAAGGATAATTACAGCTATAAGTTTTTATTAACCCAGAGATTACTTCACAAATGCATTGAAAATCTTTTGTCTATTATCAAATCGAAAATCAATAACAACATTATTCCAAGCAGTGTAAAATTTAGATGCAGTCTGAGATTAGCCTTGAGTTTAGATGCAGTCTGAGACCAGCATAAATGAGTTATTCCTTACGAACTGTATCAATCATCACCTGACAGTAATAGTGAGGTAGAAGCTTGCAAGAAAAGAAAAACTATTGAAACAATCACTTCATGTGAGCGTTCATTACCCTTATAACATATTAAAAAACAATGAAACTTACACTATATTTGTAATAATCATAATTTAGCCAAAAAAATATAGAATATTACATGTTAGGTTGGTTTTGCAGTAAATTACCACATTGGCAATGTCGAAATGTATTGGTATAATTTATGTAATAATTACAACATTTTGAATAGTCAAATAGAGTTAAGAAAATATTCAGAGTCTTGAAAACTAGCAAAGCTAATATTACCACTCACATTTTTTATAAATAAAAGAAGTAATAAAAAATATTATTATTATTATATAAAAACATTATTATATAAAAAACACTTAGAGAAAAATAATAAATAACAGAACAATTAAATACAAAATAATGAGCGTTTCAAAAAGAAATTATATCTCAGTTTATTGTAAAAAAACATAGGTCCAATCTGCACCATCATTATCGACTAAACATCTTATTTATTTGGCGAAGAATAGATAACATCAAAACAGGAACTCGCTGATTTTAAATTGAAAAAATTGTAAATAACACCATTAATTAAAGTCAAACTATTATTGAAGGGATAATTGGAGACATTTGGGGTATATGATTTAGGTTCATGTGTTCCTGTAATTAATTCCAAATTAGTAAGACTGAAAGGAGGAGAGGATGATTCAAAAAGTGGTAATTTAATCAATTAAAGGTGTTAAAAAGACAAATGGTTTGACAACTATTAAAATAAATATTTTGGATATTGAAGAAAAAACCGATATTTACATCATTGGTGGAGAAGAATTTAAATACGATTTTATAAATGGACTGGATATCGTAAAACAATTAAACCCGGTTCAAGATGAAAATTTTAAAATCGCTTAAAAAAGAAAAAAAATAAAAATAGAAGAAAAAATAGATCCTATGAATAAAAACTATGATAAAAACAACATTCCTAAAAAAGTTAAAAATAAAACAAATCCATGTTCAATCAATTTTTTCTCTTGTCTTCATAGATGATGGTTATAATATGCCGTGAGAGATTATTAATATTCAGATACATTCTATACTATTGATTATTGCACCATTTATTTTGGTCCTTCGAGCCAGATAATGGATTATATATGTATATCCATAATAAATTTTGTTACCAAAATGTATATTGTATTGATAATAATATGCGGGGCTCATATGTATCCAGATATTAAATTGATTAAATTATAGGTATTAAGTAAGCTAGCCTGGAGGCTAGCTTACTTAATACCTATAATTTAATTGATTTAATATCTGGATACATATGAGCCCCGCATATTATTACCAATATTATATTCGAGTTAGCTTAATTAATATTCGTGTTTGGTTATGTGTAAATATCAATACATTTAATCTGATTGATATAGATATAGGTATAGCATAAATAGGTATATGCTTATATAGGCATCATTGGTATTTATAATATATAGCATATGCGTAGAATTTTATGTGATTGTTTGATAAATTCTCAGAATCTCTGAAGAATTTTTAATATAAATAATCGTACTATCACGATAATTAAAAATATTATCTGAATTGTTTCTCGTGTATATCGTTAATAAATTTTGTTACCAACAATTTTTTATGTTGACTGTAAAAAAGAATAAACTGTTCATGAGTATGGCGCAGTTACATTATCAGTCATTAGAAGTCAATTTTCAATTGCAAGAGCAACAGAATGTTCATGCGACAGTCAAATGTTGAGCGAGTTGCATAATGAATTTGTAAATGCAATAGATAGCATAGTTGGTTGTGAATTATCAAAGAATCCGAATTGCCAACTTTCTTATAGCATGTTTGCCACCTTTGACGACTTATATTTAGGAATCAAACATACTCGGGATATGATAGTGCAAACCTCTAAATATATAAAATTAAATTACTGCCGATGGAATTAGCTACCTTTAATTGAAAAATGGAAAATTGGCTTAAATTTTATAGATCATTCTAATCATATATTCACGAGAAAGATAGACTGTCTCACAACGTCTGAAATACTTAGTGGGAAAACTTATGGATGGCACTTTAAAACTTATCGCTGGTATCGCTATACCTACAGGTGAAATTTTTTCTATAATTAGAGATGATTTAATTAAGAAATAACAAGATATATGTGCATTAGGAACACTTTATTTAAATAATATTCTAGATTCTAAAACTAGTACATTCATAAAGCCTTAACTCCTTTTCAAGAAGTTGTCGGTATCCAACTTAGCAGTTTAACTTTGTCATTTAGCAGATTTCATTCTGTTACATTGTATGCTAAGAAAGATAGACTCACAAACAGTACAGATCTTTGAGTTGTTGGTATGCAATGATGTTCCACATGTGGCATATGTTTGATACGTTCTGACATTCAAGTAAGTTGCCAATTAATCAATCATTGTGCACACCGTTGAGCAAATCTTTTATGACTAGTAGGCAAAATAAAAATAAAAATATTTCAACATCTTCACCGTCTTACATAGATGCTTGCTTGTTTGACCATAAATTGGACCATTTAATTTTTTTTGTCCTGAATTTAAAAATCTAAATTCGCCAAAAGCTTGCTATTAATTTATAAGATCAAAGAATCTTTGTGTGATTTCTTCACAAAGATTACACTCTCACAAATAAAGTAGATTTTTGCTAAGATGTAAACTATACGGAATCAGGAAGGAAGGGTCATCACAATTTATTACATTTCAATAAAGAAGAAAACAAGATTAATTCGCCTGTCCACATAATACTTCGAAAATAAATTCGAATGAGTTATCATTGCGAATACGTTGTTCTGAGAATTCACCTGATAATAATGCAACGCAATGGCCTAATTATTTGGTATCGTTACCTAATGAGATTAAACCAAATAATATCTTGCTACTGACAGTACAAGTCTATACAAAAACTAAATATAATCAGAAAATATTATGTTTGATTGATAATGGTTCTCAGAACCATTTAATTATAAAGAAATGTAAACAACATAATTTGCCGATCACTCCAGTAAATAATTCTTATCTAGAGGTGATTGGTTCATGGTCATGTCCAATTATTGGCCGTGTTAATTTAGAGATTGAGTCTCTGATAAATCCTAAAAATAAATAAAACATAGATGCATTTTTTTGTTGACTGTATCACCAAACAACTGCCTGTTCATTATATAAATAAAGGCGATATGGATCATATAAAGCCAGTTTAGGCCAGTCATTGCACTAACAATTTATCCCATACATTTATTTAGGGAATAATATAGAATCAGGCACGACCACCCTTACAGCTTTATTGGCCGCATTTGGATACATTTTAAGAGGGACGACCATTACTTCATTTACCATGCTTACTTTCAATAATGTACTGAAAGAATTTGAACAGATAAATTAGATACCAAATTTAAAGCTGATGTTGAAATGTTCAGGTCAGTAAATGTTTATTGGTTTACGCATATATCGAAATCGTAATTTTGTTGAGAATAGATCAATGCAATAACGGGTGTAAATAAATGTTGTACAATTAATGAAAGAAAAATTACATATTATATTTCAAATTAAAATTTCTCCTATAGAAATTACAAGAATTTCTGCTAATTTTAGCTTTAAAATATAAAAAATATTATTTTGGCTACATCTTTTTAAGTTTCAATTATAATTATTTTAGAAATTAATACAAAAAACTTATATTTGGCACTATAAATAATAACTAAAGAAATAAAGTGTATTTATAAAAATTCATTACCTTGTTTTCATTTATTCCCTTATGAAAAGGGACAATTTTTTGACAGTTCGACACACTTTGACACCCTCATCACTTGTAGATTGTATACTGTATATTATATCAAATGAAAGCCGTAGAGTAAAAGATAAGGATAAGGATAAAGACAAAGATATTATATTTTAGTGTAATCATAGATAATTCACTACGTAAAGTATAATGATCCAGTACATCTAACGTAGTATACTTTAAATACCGCACAGGAGTCAGGATAAGTTGAACTGGTTAATTTTTCAATCAAATCTGAAGCGGACAATAAGGAAATAGTATGCCTAAAATATTTGTTTTCTATCTAGTCAAGATAACATAAAATGTAGTAATAATAAAAATATTAATAATGAATTATTTTTAAATACGTACCTTTTCAGCTCATTGCCAACATTTTATAGTTTAAATTTTATTTTATCAAAATAGTTATGAAAATAATTTCACTTTTTATTCCACATAAACAAAACTTTTTATATATTTGCCTAGAACGAGAAATAGATTGTATCTCTTATTTATAGTATGTAGACCAATCTTTCATTTCATAAAAGTAATCTTCATTGAATAGTTTGCGCATTTTAATGTCTAAGTGTAGTGTTCTCGTTGACTATGTAATGTATTACAGGTGTCTTTATAATTGACATTTCCTTGTCAAAAGCGAAATGGCTCTTACTATCAATAAAAAAATTCTTAGACAGTTACTTGTATTTTTTAGTAGAAATAATATAAATATAGCCGTAACCATAAATAACTTCTAGTAACAACAATATTAATAAATCAGACTGATTACAGGAAGAAGCGAAATGGGATTGGTTTTTATGTACTTTAATTTGAAATTAACTGATGAGATTGGTAGCAGGTTAAAAGTTTTTTCTATTATGCCATCTATAGGTTGATGAAATGTACTTTTACCGTAAATGAAAAAGTGACCGTGAAGGTTAACTGTAATCTCTTTGAATACTGACCATGTACTATTGATAATTCACTTACATCAAATATATTTTAGTGTAATTGATAATGAAATACAAATAATCTATATGTTGCTGAAATTAGAACAATACATCAAGAGTTTATTTTTATGAAATCTATGTAACTATCTATGTAGAAAAAGGTTTTGACTTATAAGAATTTCCCTCATGAAATGGGCTTTTAAATTTACAAATATGCGAGTGAGGCTAAAGATATTGTTATGTAGTTAAATTTTATTATTGTAGTTATATTTTACTTTGTGATATGCCAAGTGGAAAAAAATCATAACATTAATAATATTTTCCAGTCAATTCCAACTTCTAAATCACGAGATATTCTCCTCAATGCTGTATTTTTTAATTGTAAACAAGGCTGCAGTATAATATGCAGTTGCAGAAAGATTGGCCTAATCTACAGCAAGCCGACATTGTCGAAATCTATCCTGCTTAAATACAACATCGGAGAATATTAAAATCATATTGATCCTTATGAAGACATCGATTGTATTGCTTTTTTGCCACATTATATTGAATAGGAAGGCGAGAAAAAAGAAAGAAACAATTTAGAATTTTCACCATTCCTCAAGCCTATATCACCTTTATTAAACTATTTAAAAAAATGTGGACCTTTTTTGTACAGAAGTTTAAGAGCTATAATTTTATTCTTTTATATTTTCTTCAAAAATGTTATAGTTTCCAAGGAAACCTTAATAATTTATTTTCACCCTGTTTCCATCTTCAAAACAATAGTTTGGTGATCCGAATAGCCGCACCTTAAAGGGTAGCCCCAAATAAAGTAAAAGACATTAACAAATTGTATGATGAGTATTTTCTAGTTACTTCAGCTAATTTATATTTAATTTAATTTATCTCATTCCACTAAGATGTCTCTAAATGGTTCACTCATAAACATATAATTCTTTTTCCTATTCTGGGACATAGACCTTCATTTAATGTTTCCGATTCAGTAGCTTAAAATTTTTTGCTTGTTATTCATACTCTTTATTTTCTGTGTTGAATTTATAGTTATTTAATCATCAAAACTATTCTTTGCCAATTGTTTTCGGTGGAATATATTTCGAATTTATAAAGAAGTAAAATTTCTTACAAATGATATTTATTGGTATAAAATTTGACATACCGAGCGCTCTAACAATAGAAACTAAGTTTTATAGCATTATCAAAAAAGCATAATAAAAAATAAATAGTATGGCTATTAGAAATTTAAAACCATATGAAACATTTTTTGTAAAAATATTACAGTATATATTAATGATTACTATTAAAATGAAGACGGAAGGAAAATCGTAAAGCAATTGTTGTTTATTAAATGAATATATACACATTTAATTACAATTATTTATTGACAATAAAAAAATGGAGTGAAGTCACCAATGAAATAACAGTTAATTAATTTACTGACATAAATAAAACGCTATGGTGAATTGTTCAGAATACCTAAGTCTTTGGAAGGGCAATTAATCAGCAACAACAAAAAATAAAATTTTATAAACGTAAATAAACATTAATTCAAGTTTTATTTTATAATAAACAATATAAAATGTCAAAAACTATTTTTCACCAATTTATGAATAGCAAGATTCCAATGAATGAATATCACCCTTTATTTGTAATACCTAGACTTTTAAAATTGTAATAAATATAAAATAAGTACAAGTTAAAAACAAGCCATTTATATAAAATTTTATATTTATAATTTCTTCTAAAATACAAAGTGAGACCAACTCTATGTGTAAGAAGTTTAAGAGGTTCTAAATTTCAATAAAATTCTTTAAAGAGTCATAGAAATTTAAGTGCTAAATTGAAATTAAAAATTGACATCACACTTTGAACAAATAAATTTCCCAGTACCAAGATAGTCATTATAGTAATCACACTACCAAAACTTATACTTTTAACTCTAGATGTGACTTGGTTCTGATAAAGCACATTACAATTTGGACAAAACCATACTTTTTCCTTTTTTATTTTAGTTTTTTCTTTCTCATCCCTTCATTGGCTTGGCAATGACAGCCTTTATCTAGGTTTCTATAATACATTCCACAAAGCATGAAATATAACCAGTAATGGCAAATATGCTCTAGATACAATCAGGCATATCATATGTTGTTCTCTATGCAGTGACTAATACTTTAGTCGCAAATTGAATGCAATAAGTGATAGAGCTCCATCGTTCATTACTCATTAGGGCATAAAAATCTGCTTTAAAGCCATAATACATGAAAAAAATGTCAAAACACAAATGGAAAAATAAATGTCAGCAAAAGCACGTAATAAATTGCGTGATTTCCTTCAATCGGTTAATTAATTTGAATACATGTTGAATTTTAAATAAAATTATTATTTGTGACGTTGTTGCAATGGTATATGTTATTAATGCAGGACACTACATGTCATTATCGCATTAGTACCGATAATGTGAATATATTTGGAGACTGTCATCTTAATGAGATAAAAGTTTCACACTTTAAAGCAGTTGAATTTATGTAATAATTATACATTATAATAACTGGTGTCTCATTGAAATACATTGTGTTTGGTGTCATAAAGACCTTATATAAAGGAGAAATTAAAGCCACTGGATAGAAGTACTGATTTTCTACGAAGATAAAAGCGGTTTGTTCGGCACACTTACTAAAACTTTTCAATGTAAATTAGTAAGCTGGAAGAGACTTGCACTAGTTTGGATTTTTACCCAAAAGCATTACAAAATTTTTGTCAGTTATTTCATCAACGAAATGTCAATATGTCTTTACGTCGATAGGAACGGAAAACATTTTCAGGGCTACGTAGATTTAGAAATTGGTGACTGGCTGGCAGAAGGAAAGGAGGCTCTTGTATTTCTAGTTACGGCCATTAACTCAATCTGGAACTCAAGATCTAAGTTCGACACTATCATATACACGTAGACATGTTTGCTTTCGATCAGCGTGGAGATTTTCTTTCAACAATCGTATAACTGATTTAAAGAAAGCAATAGTGGAGAAGTACATTAATGTTTGTTTATTTTATTTATCAATACTTATTGATAAAAGGTCAATTTCTTACAAATACATATTTACAATTTTCCAGGCAATAAGTTAAGTATTTTCTGAAATATTCGTCAATATATCTCATTGCGGGTAACTAAAACTAAAATTATTTCAGTCAATACGAAACTTAAATTGTTTGAAAATCTCGTAAACCTTGGAAACTGACAATCTTTGGGTACTATATTTAATTAAATTCTGTTCTTATATTAACTTTATTCCTTCATCTTCTATTATTTATTTCTATTTTAGGTTATAAGTCCTAAATTATAATAATATCCATATGTGGATATTATTATAATTTTGTTGTATTAAATGCAGATAATACATATTTTTATACCTGTAAGTATTTTAATTTAAAATATCTTAAAAAAATTAAGTTGAAAAATATCATCTAATCGATTACTGTGTTTTAATGTGATATTGTGGTGAACGGTCGATAAATGTGTAGACACTAAAATTTTAAAACATTTGTTGCAAGCAGAATAATTATATATGACTCAAGTGTGTGAAAAAGAGAATGAATTTAACATGTCCATGATGATCGTCCATGCGGCACAATGTAATTGGCACATTTAAACTCATTTGTTTCAAATTGACGATATGTATTTTTATATAGTTGTGGAACAGTTTGTGGTTCTGTAATACATCCATATCACCACTATCTTTATGGTCGCTAGAGGATTATACGCATGGTTTTCTATGAACACATTCAAAAACTTATTAGTAACTAACCAAAGCAAGTTACTGCACTGTTTAAAATGCTTACCAATAACAACTGTGTTCAAAAAAGTTGTTTGGTTACTTTTCGGTGTATTACCCTGAATTAGCACTTGGTAAATTTGGTTAGGAAGATGGCAGATGCATATGTCCGTGTTATTAGTGCGCATAGTTGCGCATAGTTGCTTTAAATTATTAAACAACGAACAAAAAGAAGGGATCTGTAGCAGTGGAGTAGCAGAAGAGGATTAGATGGATGGTAATAATGAGATTTGTTACCATCAAAGTGAAATAACAATGCTAATGTTAACATCTGCTAAAGTGAAATGTCAAGAAATTAAAGTGAAAATTGTCTATAAACTTGGTAAGAAACCGATTTACCACAGTTAATCTCTTAATAATTATCAGGCTAAAATTTACTAGTAAAATGGTAAGAATTTCCAAATGCTCCCTATTTGATCGTTATCATTAAAAATTTTACTTAATCAATAATTTGTTTAGGTTAAGTGAAAAACATACCAGTTAAGTTAGGTCACATAAGAAGCAGACAAAAAAAGTTCGTATATATGTTAAGACCTGAAATATGAATTTTATCATGAAGACAAAGTGATATTGTCTAGGTTAAACTAGTTGAACCTAATACACATTTTCTAAACTACTTTAGCCTTGAAACCAGTAGTTCAACCAGAAATCGGATTGGACCTTCAATTTGTATAGGTTGCCTCGTAACTAGTGAATAACCATTAAACTATGGGTAGAAAGGATGATAATCAATTAGAAAATGACATACAATATTAAATAAAAATCACACGGTTTTCACAATATTTGAACTCTCTAAATTCATTCTAAAAATGCATCCTTACCTACTTTCTCCTAAAAAAATAATTAAAAAATAATATTCCTTAATTTTTTTTTAAACTATGGTAACACCGCATATCTCATAAACGAAAAGAATAAAATCAAATTTTGTAAAAAATATAACAGGAATCTCAACATTGTAGTATTTTATTTTTTCATTTTGGTTTTTCTCCATAGGTTATTTTTTTGTTACCGAGTAACAATAGGTATCTGTGAAATGATTTAGTCAGTGTCGCTTAGCTACTTCTTCTAAACTTGATATTGTCAAAGATTCTCTATGGATAGAATGAACACGATAAAATAAAAAATAAGATAATATAAACATTTTGGTCAACAATTTGTTCTCATATTAATAAATTATTTCCAGAGTAAAAATTTTATTTTCATTACGGCACTTACAGAAAAAATTACATTTCATCATATATTATATATGGCAAGAGCAATAAGCTTAAGTTTTAATTTGCAATAAATAATTTACCACAATTTGTCAACCAAAGTACAAAAAGAAAAAATATAAAAAATTATGCTACCTGCTGAAAAATTGTAAACTTATTGTGCCTTTGTAGCATTGAAGCTCCACATTAGAGTTGAAAAAGTGAAGTTATAGAAGATATCATTTAAGTGTATAATGGAAAGGTTATAATACTTAATAATGGAAATGTTTAGTCGTAAAAGAATTATCTTAGCATAATATATTATTCTAATGACACCGAACATGTCACGAAAAGAATCTTTATCTAATAGACAGTTCTCATGTGAGTTAAAATTAACGCAGAATAATAAAAGAAGAAAAGATATTGACATAAAGAATAGTGGAACAAGAGACACTGCTTCAGACAATATTAAGGACATACGTATTTGGCAACTGGCATAGACTTGAAAAGTTTTCTCACACATTGTGTCTCATATCTTATAAGTGAAAATAATGGAAACCGGTAGTCATTTTTTTTATTTAAATTCATATACGATTTCTTCCTCACGCCCTACACCTCGCACTCTAATTCTTTGATGACTCTGTAAAGTAACAATGATAGCAACATCGTAGCTGCTTAAATTAATGATGGTGACGCTGTTAGCACCTACTCCTACATATCACTCTTCTCGATATTTATTGACTCAGATAAGATTGACATTAATTGTGAGTTTACTGCCAATTATTCAAATGTCGCACTCATAGTCCTGTATGGCATTCGGCCGTGCAGGCAGAATTTAGCTCACACTCTATCCTGCAACTAATACGTTGTTAATGTCCTATTAATGACCATTCTTGCCGATGAAGGTTTTAAAAAATGGTAAATAGTTTTTTCAGGAAAAAACATAGCTGTTTTATTATGTTTCTTTTTGATATTAAAAATCAATAAAAAGCATGATATGAGAAAAAAAAATGTTAAAGACTCATCACAGGAAATGTCTTTTTGCCTGTGCACTATAATTTTTAGATAAAGTGGTCCCATAGCTCCCAAAACTACTTAAGGATGAATGAACATACTTTTTAATATTTATTAAACAGATTTAGATGCATTTATTTTCAAATGACCATTGTACAATTTAGGCCTTGGTCCTTGTCTGATAATCTTATCGGTAATTTCTTGAATTCATCTCCAAAACCCAATTTATATTTAATTATTTCATTGGGAGTATACTCTAAAACTCTTAAATACGTTTTTAAAATTTTTTTTTCTATGATAGACTCTAAGTATTGTCTAGCCGTGGTAGCTCCGCAGTTGTAGAAGGACATTTTTGGTTAAAAAAAATCTTTTAGAAAACTAAGCCATTTTTCTTAGTGTCCTTTTAAGTTTTAACATTCCGTCCACTCTTTAATCATGAAAGTATTCAAAAATGTGTGCAAACAAACACAACCATTTGAAGTCATTAAAAAATATTGTTTGGTCTCACAAAGCTTAGAGGATTCTTCAGGTTTGATTTATTTTTTTGGTCATACCGCAATATGTGAAATAACATATTGCTTGCCTGCTCCCATGTAATTTTTTCCATTAATTTATGAACAGAAAATTTTGTTTATCATTTGTAACAGTATCGCAAGCACTAAACTTTTATTTCTTACAGAACCTGGAAGTATATTTAAGGTCTATTATTCCTACTGGTCTCATAATAATTTATTCTTCCTGGTCTGTAATACCTGAAATTCTCTTTTTATTATTACAAGGATATCATAAATATTTGCTTCCTTCCATTCTCATAGTCTTGCTTCTATTTATTCTCCATTCTTTCAAATCAAAGCAGCCTTTAGAGTATCTTTTTCTAATTGTGTTAAGATCGCCATGTTCTTCTGTCTGCCGACTTATATGCAAAAGGCTGGCGACATTTTCTACTATAAAAGAAGCAAGTTTTGTCATTTATAAATGGAAGCTGTGGTGTTCGTTAGACATGTGACCTTGTGCAATCGTTACTTGGGAATAAGAATGTTTATGTAAACTCACATTATCGGCTTCGTTATCATTACAGACTTTCGTTAATATGACAACAGGTAAGTTATTAATATCTAAATTTTCCTAGTATTGATTAGTGAAAGTAGCTATCCTTTTCTGTCTAATAAGTACTTTTATGCTGAGTTGTCTGCAAATTTCAAGAAATTTCTTTTGACTTTTCAATATCGGTGTCTCCCAATCAATCAAAATTTCAGACAACAGTCTCCACTAAATAATGCTGGGCGTTATTCTATTCCTATCAATATATGAGTTATACATGTATGTAGGCCATTATTTACATCCTCTTTTTCTTTTTAGATTTACGAAATTTAATTTTGCAAATAATTTTCATTGACTGCCTCGTAAAGTAATAAGTAAACCAAATGCAAATGTACATTAAGACTCAAAATAAATAAATTTGCTTATTTCCAATATGACTCTACATTTGGACTGCTTTTCAATTTTGTGGGAAATCTGTTGCTTTTATAATATTCTACATACAATTTACAGCATATACAAAAACAAGATCCAGGCAACGTCAGTAATCAGCCCGTTTAAAATGGTCTTTAATCATACATTACAAGATACTCCCAGAAAAATAAAGCTATGCAGAGAACTAAAGAACCTAACAAAGCAATATTGTCATTGTTTAAGAAAACGATATGTTGATTTACAACAAGTAATTATTACCAATTTAAGAATGTCAAGGTGAATGGGTTGAAGGTTTTCGTAAACGATATGTCAAGAAATCATAGTCGGAATATCGAAACCACACAAGGTTTAAAGCAAACAATAAATGTAATTGCAGACCATAAAATGATAGAATTATGCATTTTAATCTTGAAGGAACCAGTATATAAAAACGCAATAAACTCCACACATCTTTGAAAAATAGACTCCTAGATGACGCTCCTAGATGACGTGCCAATTACAACTGAAACATTTGACAAACCCAATTACACTCATTTTCAACTATGTCCTTTAACAAATTTTGCAGAACATATTATGTCTTATATTTCAGGATTTGTTGTTAAGAAAATGAAAAAAATATATTATGTGAAAGTGGTCTCAATGTATAAGAAATAAATGAAAATAAAAACCTTTGATTTCAATAAAGGATGAAAGATGCTTCATTCCTCCCCAAAAAGATATTATATTATTTTGCTGATTAGCAGAAAAAATATTAAAAAAAATAAGTTCTAAAACCATTTGGAAACTAAAACATGTTTTCAGTACAATAGGGTATTTGAAACATGTATAATAATAAATATCTAATTAACCGTTTGAGTGCCGACGAGCGCTATCGCGCTTGTGCGTTTACTAACTAAATTTGCCATGAGCGCGATGGCGCTCGCAAAATCAGTTGCTGTTTAGTGCACGGTAGGGGAGGTCGCTCGCATGCATCGCTAATTTTTTATCTTTCTACGTGTTACATAAAGTTCAAATTATAATATTATTAGTAATTACAATATAAAAAGGATCCAGGAAAAGAAAATTTTTAACCCATAATGTCAGAATATGAAAATAATTCGAGTGAAAATGATCATTTTTCAAGTTGTGAAGAAAGTGATAGTGGGAGTGACATTGTGGTGCGCTCACAATTTGGCGTAATGCAAATTTTGAGCGATAATGACGATAACAATTATTTTGCTGATACGGAAGATGACGATGTGACCTAGATTTCAGTTCTTATCATAATTTTTGGTCACAATATATATTTCCATAATTTTCTTTGTATTTCCTTGTACAAGTTTTTATTAAGAAAACACGGAAAAAAATTATTAAAATTGGATCATTTTTGGGAGAGATACAGTCTTTTTTTTTTAAATTTGCATCTAAATGCCGAAACACAAATTATCCACCAATCAGAAAACACAATGTCAAAATTCACCTCACAGCTAATAAATGGCCAAACTCAAGTAATTGTATTAGCAAAATAGTGCGATCCCATAAATTGAATTCCGTAAAAAATGTTTATCAGTCACTGTAGATTGATGAAGTTTGGGAAAGAAATAAGACCTCTCCACTTTTCAATTTCATTACTTTGTTTGAAGCATTGTGACTTTATGGAATTTGAAATGAGGAATGAAATAAAAGTCTATTTTTTGGCTAAAAATATGAAATACTGAGTTATAAACCATTTTAGTGCTATGGTTTTTTACTCAATCATACTTAAAAATGCCAAAGAAATCTTTTGTTTTTGATGTCATTTACCCTTGTCTCGAAACAAAACTGTATCCCTTCCAAAAATTATCCAATTTTAATTTCGGTGTTTTCTTAATAAAAATTGTACAAGGATAATAAAATACAAAGAAAATTATGGAAATATATATTGAGAACAAAAATTATTACAAAAACTGTAATCAAGGTCACATCGTATTTTCGCAGTCCGATACATCCCCCGTATCAGCAAAATAATTGTGATCGTCACTATTATCACTATCACTATCACTTGTCACAACTTGAAAAATGATCATTTTCATTAGAATTATTTTCATATTCCGACATTATGGGTTAAAAATTTTCTTTTCTTGGATCCTTTTTATATTGTAATTACTAATAATATTATAATTTGAACACGTAGAAAAAAAAAATTAGCGATGCGTGCGAGCAACCTCCCCTACCGTGTGCTAAACAGCAACTGATTTCGCGAGGGCCATCACGCTCGTGGCAAATTTAGTTAGTGCGCGCATGAGTGCAATGGCTCTCGTCGGCACTCAAACGGTTAAGTACATTTCCAATCACTTTAAACACTAAACACTTTTTTAAAAATTGTCAAATACTCTGTCAATGCTGTTTTAGAACATTTTGAAATTCACCTGTTTTCGAAACTTTATTAGAAACTTTATATCAACAATACTTAAAAAAATATATTTCTTTCTTGGTCAAAGCTATTAGTGATATATATTTAAATGTACACACATTGCTGAACCCTATGAAAAACTTCGCATTGCTTGACGAAAATGAGTTTTTTTTTCCAATTTAGTAAAAGTATAAATTGATTGGCGAACTACACTCAATTTACCTAATCTATATTAATATATAAAGCGGAAAAAGTTTAAGCAGAAAAGCTCTAATCTATGGAATTATGTCCAATTTCAAAAATTCTTATAGAATTAGAAAGCCCATACCTGGAAAAAGATTATGGGCTTTCTAACGGAAAGATATCATCTATCATGCCAACACTGCTTGCAAGGGTTATTCAAAATTACAGATAACGTCTTTACTTAATCACATAATTTTTTTTTAAATTTGGTACATAAATTTAACTGAAATGTCGATTGTATTGACACCTGTCAATAACAAAAAAATGAATTCACTACTACTTATTAGATGCCCATTTTTGTACACAAATTATTGAATGAAACAAAGTTCAAGAGACTAATAACAATGTTTTATCATTTTTTTTATTTTTACATATAAAATTAAATAAAATTGAAACACAAACTTATGCTATTTATTACAAAATAATATATTTTAAAGATATTCTACTTTCTACATTAAAAGAAGTTTAAATGATTCATTTTGATTTATTTTTAGTTAATTTTTTACATTCTAAAACCAAACAGTGTTAATTTTAGTATTATTTATGTACATCAATATAAATCAAAATAGAGAAACATCGAACAAAAAAGTAGGTACAATCATAATTACAAATTCAGATCGGGCATTATATTTGTTAGTTATTAAAGTATTACATTTATCTTTTTTTAACCTAAAACTTTTAAACCAAAGTAGTTTTTCAAAAATTCCTTAAGTTATATTTGAATTTAGGTACAAAATTTATTTTTAGCTTATTATTTGCAACAGTATCTGTATCTTTTATTTGTTGATTGTATGCTAATGTAAAATAGAATGTATTCAACAACTTGAAGAATTACTAAAGCATCAATATATTTGTTAGTTATTAAAGTATTATATTTATCTTTTTTTAACCTAAAACTTTTAAACCAAAGTAGTTTTTCAAAAATTCCTTAGGTTATATTTGAATTTAGGTACAAAATTTATTTTTAGCTTATTATTTACAACAGTATCTCTATCTTTTATTTGTTGATTGTATGCTAATGTAAAATAGAATGTATTCGACAACTTCAAGAATTACTAAAGCATCAATATATTTGTTAGTTATTAAAGTATTACATTTATCTTTTTTTAACCTAAAACTTTTAAACCAAAGTTGTTTTTCAAAAATTCCTTAGGTTATATTTGAATTTAGGTACAAAATTTATTTTTAGCTTATTATTTGCAACATTATGTCAATCTTTTATTTGTCGATTGTATGCTATTGTAAAATAGAATGTATTCAACAACTTCAAGAATTACTAAAGCATCAATATATTTGTTAGTTATTAAAGTATTACATTTATCTTTTTTTAACCTAAAACTTTTAAACCAATGTAGTTTTTTAAAAATTCCGTCACGTGAATGTAGATCTTATGCCATTATCAAATTTTAAATATTTGTCTTACACAGTGTGTCTTTCCTTAGGTTATATTTGAATTTAGGTACAAAATTTATTTTTAGCTTATTATTTGCAACATTATGTCTATCTTTTATTTGTCGATTGTATGCTAATAGAATGTTTCAACAACTTAAAGAATTATTAAACGATTTCAACAGAAAATAATAAATAAATGTTGAAGTTATGATGAGACAAATAAATTTAAAAAAAATTATTTATTAGGATTGGTTGATCCAATAAGTAAGTTTTTTCTATATAAATGCTTGTTAATGTTAAAGGAATTCTAGATACATTTTCCCAATCCCGTTTACGCCTTTGTTTATTGATTAATTTAATATTAATTTTTTATTTACAAATTTATTTTTTATTAACAAATTTAAATATCTAAAAATTCAATGAACTTTTCATCACTTCATAAAAATGTTTATGGAAGTAACATTTTGATCAGTTCTAACTTAAATTCCCTTTGGATATTTTCTCTTTCTTAAAAAACTTTGTAATTTACTATAACAATCAATTTACTAGCTCCTTCAATAAATACTTTTTAGCCTGTAATTAGTGATAGGTAATATTTAGACGTAAGTCACACAGCTTTTTGTTATGACTTCACGAGTCTGCTGCTCAGTCAGCTGTTCTGTTAAGTTCTAATTAAATTATTTGTGATATCACAATACGTGGAGAAAAAATGCTCTTTTCTTAAGGCGAATTGTTATTCAAATTAAGTGAATTATCTTACCGTTCCCTCAACACATTCAAGATCGGTGATTACATTCTTACTATTCAGGTAACTCATCTAATTTGTACATAGCTGAGATACATTTTTTTATCGCAATCGATGGGGAAAAAGTTTGATTTCTCCTAGATGAGGCTGTCAAAACATGGGGTTTAATGCAGTTGGTAGGATCTCAAAAAATTGTGGCTTCCTTAAATCTAGAAAATTTTTTAATGCCATGAGGCATTAAAAAATTTTTCATTTTCACCAAAGTGCAGCCTTCCTCTTTAGTCAACTTGCCTTTCTACATAGTTCTATAGTTTTATTTTTCTTTGATCAATCTGAATCTTGTACAGTTACATATAGAGTACGTTCCACTAGGCGATCAAAACGCTCACTGTATCATTCTAAATATCATTGATGGCATCATTGTTCACAACCGCTTCGAGCCCATGCCGACTCACGTATCAACGAGGGTCTTTGCGGTCATTTATGTGTTAATTTGACTTTGACACATTGATATATGTAATTTACGTAGATAAATTTATATTGTCTTTTTAAAAATTAAACATGGTAATGGAGAGAATTACTTTATGCAGCTCCGAGAAATAAATAATAAAAGTAAAGATTACACAAAAAGGTACAAAACATGCAAACAATCATCAAATTTGTATGGAAATTAAATTACATTTTTGCAATTAATGTAAGTGTAAATTATTACCTAACAATTAATACGTAAGAAAAAAATATAATACTATAATCTTTTATTTTTGTCAAATACCCACCCTTTTCTCCTAGTTAGAATACGCATTTTTCATAACTGGTTCCCCTTGAACTGAAAGTTCCATCGTTGACAAGCTAGTAGAATGGGTTTAATCACGGTCTCGGGCGCATGCATTGCGAGCGGCTAATGGAACGTACTCATAGTTTTATGACGTCAATAAACTTTTCATCTACGCATGTGTTTACATGTAAGCTTGATTCAATATTATTTACTATATTAGTTTTTCTTTTATCAATACCAAAGCTTCATTTAATGACTCATTTATCTTTCCTTCTCTTGTTCCATTCGCAAATTTATTAAAATTCTCTTTCTGATATATTTTAGAGCTTTTACCATTCGACTTTAAGAATTTTCGGCAACAAATCCCAATTTTATAATATTATAATAATGAGTCACAATGTTATTTGTCACTTGAGTTTTAATTTTTTTTTTTTCATTTTAATTCTTTTTTCAGTTTGCAATGGAGAGATGATGTCCCATTCGACTTCACTAGCTGTCAAACCATTAAAAATGCTGTAATTACTGCTTCTCCAAGCATTTTTAGTAAAATCTTAGTAGCTTTAAGTATATTGCAGTTATGATTATTAACTGTAGTGCACCTACGATCATCAGTAATGTGGCACGGAATTTTATTAAATCATTTTCAAAGTTAAGCATTAATGTAGGTATATCAGCAGTAGCATCTGTAGGGTCAAGATAAATCCCTAGCTTTGAAAAATCTCACTTTGGAGTAAACAAATTGAGACTTAATGATCCTTCAGTAGTAATATTGCTACTGAAAATGAGCACCTCTACCAAAAGCAAATAAGCTTTTGTAAAATCTTCCAGCACTTTTAATTCCACCGGCAACTTTTGTACCTTCTATGAATACTTGGTACACTGCATTCAAGGATTTGGGTGAACTAAAATCCCATCTAGTTTGATGAAAGCTGTTATTAACTGTTGCTATATTTAAGTAAAATGTTCCTATATATAAACCTGTTGTTGCAATAAGAGCAGTCCTATGTGAGAATCCAAAGGCATTAACCGGTTTGCCGGAATTTACGGGAAGAGTTGCATCAGTCACACCTCCGGTTATTCCCAACCAAGTACTTTTTGTTCTAAAATCCCATTTGTCTAGATTCAACTTTACATTAGCTGCATCTCCCTCTAAGTAAGCCTCTCCAACTCCAAACGCTGTTCTGAAAGCTACAGAAAGAGAAAATTCTTCATCTGGATTTGTCATTGAAATTGCTGAAGTTCCTGCATATTTGTAAGGACTAAAGTATTGGTCTTTAGGATCAATTTGGTAAAAGCGACCAATACTCGGATCATATAAACGTGCATAATGATTATATAAGCCCGTTTCTTCATCCCATTCTTCACCAGTGTAACGGTATGAAATGTGGGCACCAGGGTCAATGGCAAATTCACGCATAAAATTTCCATATGGGAGGTAGTCATATGCAGCTAGTACTTTATTATCTTTTACCACTAGCCGCACTGAACCTTCATGATCAGTAATCACACTATAAAATTCGTCCTGACGCATAAACCCGAACAATCCCCTAGGGCCATAAATATATGCTGTTACATTCGTCACTGGAGATGCACCTCTTGATTTATATATAAACTGTCTTTCGACTAAAACACGACCAAAATTATCACGTATGTAATGTATTTCCTTCACAATTTGACCCAAATTATTGGTGACCCTTTTCAGTATACGCTCTCCTCTAGCATCATAATAAAAGTGTAAAGTCCTTTCATCTATTAATTCGATGCTTGTTGGGCGATTTGATACTGAATTATAAATAATCTTTTTAATACCTTTATGTAATGCTTCATTCACATTCCCTCGCCCATCATACTTCAAAGCAAAATTTTGTTCCCGTTTGAATGATGCAGAAGATTTAAATTTAACATTGTCTATTTGGTTTGTGTAATTACGATAGTTCAACTCGTAACGATCAAACCCAGAGTGGAAATGTTTACAGTTACCATTTGCGTCAACACTGTATGACTCAACATCAAATTCAGACTCACCTAACTCTTGAGCAAAATACTCTGACAATATACGAACTATGTCATGAATAAATGATTCATATCCTTTTAGGGACTTTTCAAAATCTTCATCTAAAGGTTTAGTATCATATCCTTTATTCACCAACATTTCAAAAATTTGTTTTGAAGCCTCTACTGTTCTATCTGTTCTAACTTCCCCACTCCATTTCAAGAAAGCATCATCAAAATCTGTTTTCAACAACTTCTCCTTTCGAGAGAAATAAGCTGTCAACAATCTCTCTAAAGGCAATGCATATGTCCCGTAATTGGAACCAATACTTCTGAGATCACGATGCAATCCTCGGTTAATAAATGATTTTCCTTTTTTGCCATGGGATAAAGACATATCAACGTTGGTACTGTCTTCAATTAAATACCTCGATTTCTTCAACGCCTGCCAAATTTCCTGCGAAGCTGTGACATTGATTCCCGAAATTTCTTTAGCAAAAGTATCTGGTTGGAGAGGTAAACTTATTTCATCTCCAACAAAGTATTTAGCTTTAGTCAGTTCTCCATAATTGTCATAATCATAACTGTGTCCATAGTCAATGGGGAAACCTTCCTTTCCAAGTTTCTCTTTAATTTGACTAGCAGTTATTCCAAAACTACAAATAATTGCTAATGTAGATTCCAAAGCCGGGTAATAAATTTTGGCCTGACGATTAAATTCATTTAAGTATCCTGCTCTCTTCAATTCTTGAAAGCAAATTTTTGATTTTTCAGGTGTAATCATGTTATTCATGAAAGAATTTTCATTAAGTTCAAGTTTATTATTGTCACAAAATTCATGCCAAGTTGCTTTAAATTCAGTACGTGTAACAGTACCATCACCATACCCATGTCCACCATAGCTTCCTTCTGTATAGAATACCCGTTCTGTTAGAAATTTATCTTTTAAACTAGTTAAAAATCCTAGTGCATTATAGTCATACTGTCGAGCAAAAGTCTTTTCTGATTCAGGCCAATGTTGTTCATTAATGACTTGTCCCGCAGCATTGTAAACAAAATTAGCAAACTGCTTATCATTACCAGGTGTGCCAATGCCTATAATCTTCCCGAGTTTATTATACTGATATCTAAGCTTGAAAGGTAGACCTTGGACATTAAAAGGGTATTCAATTTCTCTTACTTTCCCGGCAACATACCTTTTATTTATTTCGACTGTCGACAATGCATCATCATGATTTTCACTTGGAATAATAATACGCTTACTAAGGGTTTCTTGATCAAAATTTATTATGGATTCCTCAATAAATGGTTCTGCATTGTTAAATGTAATAGTTCTTTTTAATTTCCTGTGTAAAATAGGTTCGTTTTTCATATCATTATAGAAAAACCGTTGGTACTCTTTTGTGTTATTTTCAGATAATTGCAATGTTAACAAATTTTCTTTAGGATGATGTGAAGTCAGTTCACCTGTGCTGCTCAGTCTGCCAAACCTATCGTAACCAAAGTATATGACAGTTTCAATTTCTTCTTTGTTGAAATTGGAATAATACACCACAAATTTTATTAATTCGTTGTCATCGTACAAGTTCTCCATCCTGCCAGAATCTGGTGTTGATTTCATAATCACTCTTCCATTTTTGTTATAGCTTATCTGTGTGGCTAAACGGTCTTGAATTACTTTCTCTTCTTCAGACAGAAAACAATTGACTAAACTTTTCTCTATCTGCTGAAGACACGTTTGAATTTTTTCATAGTAAAGGGGTGGTACACTCTTTATCAATTTACCATTAGCATTGTGTTCATATGTACTTAGTAAGTTTTTATTTCCTGGAACATGAACATACCGTGCTACTCTGTTTTTCTTTTTATCAAAAACTAAAATATCTTCCACCATTCCAGGTTTGTACTCTATTCGGTAGCTGTAATTTTGGCTCGTGGGAAAAAGATTGTTTACAAACAAGTTGTCAGTTGAAGAAGCAAAACGTTTGGCATAGGGAGCTGAAATGGAAAATTCTCTACCTGGTAACCCTATTTCACATATTTCATCCAGAGGATTATTGTCATATTTTATCTGGCTGTACCCGTATTCTCCAAGTTCTGTGCTCATATCTCCCTTTAATCTCCCGGTCATCCAAACTGAATCTGTTATATAGGGATTGTCATTGATAATGAAATTGGTATAATAAGCTAACAGATTCTGACTGCCAGATTGTTCCATGTATACCGGTTGTGTAGTGATACTTTGCCTACCAAGTTTGTCATACAAATATTCCGTAACTATCACTTTATTTTCACTTTCCAATTCAATTTCTTGTAACTTTTCACCAAAAATATTAAAATAAATCACTTGAACACTGGGTTCGCTGAAGATAATCAAGTGACTTATTCCTGCTGCACCGCTTATTTCTAAATTTAAAGGAGGTATATTTATTGTAGTGTCAAAATATAAACCACCATCTACCCAAATGAATACGCGACTATGTTCAACAACCATCAGAAACTCACCTTCACGTGGTATCGATAATCTTCTACCTGCGAATACGATATCAGCTCTTTCATTATTATTGATTAGTAGTAAATTGTTATTAAATTTTAACGAGGCACTTCTTGAATGCAATGAAAAACATAGCCTTAACCCATAGGAAACAGGACTAATATTATAAGAATTTAGTCGCAATTTGTCTTGACTATTACTTAAATGCTGTATATGACTTGGAGAAATTTGAAAAGCATGAGCATCATCTACTTGCCAATGCTTATGTAATGAGGAAGCAGCAAACTGTTCATAAAATCCGCTCTTCGGACGGATTTGAATTTTACTCTGCAACTGATGAATTCTACTGACACTTGAGGCTTTGGTGTATGTATTAAGTACATCAAATTGACCGTACTGATTAACAGTTACGACCTTTTCTTTGTATTTGTCATAAATATATCTCTCAAGAAATCCATCACCATATATAACCTCTCTAACCTGCTGAGTTTTAGTATCACATACATTGGCTTTAAAATCGTAATTTAATGGAGAGAAACGAATGTGATCCACATCAAAAGTGATGTTCATTTCAGATCCTATGAGAATAGTTACAGTTAAATTAACATATGTCTCCTCACGATCAGTTGTATACGCTTTTTGATGATTTAACCCTCTGTAAATCTGTTTTGCATAGAAAAAATCTATAATAACTTCCAAATAGAACCAATCGCCAGATTGAAGTTTAACTTCACCAAGTAACTCAACTACCTCGTTCCCTCCTTCAGTGCTAATTGCAGCTTTAAAATAGGGCGTAATAACACCCAGATCAAAAACTTTGCTAGGTGACCGTAACCAGCATGATGCCACATATTTTTCATTTTGATTTTTTGGTTTAAATGTGCCTTCCAAAATTTGATCCGATAAACGTAAGTAATTTTGGCCAGTAAATGAAAATTTATGTTTTTCTAAATTATCTTCATTAAACAACCATTTCTTTTTAAACGTGGAATCAATTGCACCAATTCTATTTATTTCGTAATCTTCAAAACCGTAATAACCAATTTCTTCATTTTCTATGTTACAAGAGGAGAAATGTGCTACGCTTAATTTTCCTGTCTCGTCTAAAATGCAAGTGGATAAGTTTTTCTCATATTGATTGCTCTTTTCAACTTCATGCTGTTCTTCTCTATGTCTCAATGTTTTTATTAACTTCCCTTGTGCATTAAATATCTCTATATTATTTTTTTGGTTAATAAAATCTTTAGAATAGTCAATCCAACCAAAAGCTTCTTTATCGTTACCGGGAATCAGAGTTGTTTTTTCATAGTAAATTGTAGTACCTAGTACTTTTGCAGAACTATATTTATAACCAGTGATACGTTTGTTACCGTCATCCAAGTTTAATACAACCTTTGCAACAACAGGATTAGCTAATGACTGTTGACGAAAAACTAAGGTATAAAGATCGGGATTTTCTGTACCAATACTTGTAACTAATGTGTGATGACTACTCCAGGGACTTAGCTTCTCTTCTGGAGACAATTTACAAGTCTTGCTAATACTATCATTATTTGAAAATTTGACAACACATACAGCTGTGTCAGATGCTTCATGAGCTAAGTAAATAGGACATTTAATTGACGTTTCATTTAATTGTTTCACCTCTAAATCTAGTGAGCTATTTCCACACCTCTCTCTTTGGTTACTTTGGCTATATAATTTAAGTGAGGTATGAACATCATCTCTATTAAGTATAAAACTGTCACCTAGTGGAAACAACAGATTGGATTGATCAGATTTCGTCTCAGATGTTGCACTCTCCTTCCAACTATCTCCAGTAAAAATGAATGTCTTGTTACCACATGTTGTTGTTTTTGACTTTAAAACTGCACAATACTTCGCCAAATCTAGTAGGAAGGATCTACTCAATGAGTCAAGGACGTTTTTACGAATTTCATTTTTAAGCCTTTCTCTCTCTTTCTCGTCATCAATTTTATCATTTATCTCATCAAGAACGGAACCTTGCAATTTTTTCACAGCCATTTTAAAATTTTCGTCATAACCAAGTGTTACGAAAATGTCCTTTTTCCATTCAATTTCATGTGAGAACTCAATTAAGTCATCTTGTGTAACCTGATACTCCTCTTCTTGAACTATTTCATATCTTCTATCCAGAGTAAATAAATTTATTACTGAATAGAGTTGTGTACCTTCAGCTTTCCATCTATTCAAAAGTAACAAGTTATTACTCAACTGTAATGCGTTGTTTTTAAAGAAGGATGAAACATTTTTTTCTAATGCTTTATCCAAGTCAAATTTGTGTAAAATTTTTGTTATATCGGTTGTTTCACCAGATATTTCCTTAATTACTTTGGATCTCCATTCCTTATTCTGGTTCATATAAGCAATCCACAAAATATTATCATCATATACTATGAACATCCTGTCAAATGCTGTGAGCAAGGAAGGCATTTTATTAAACTCGGAAGGAAATTTTTCTCTCTTCCACTGTTTAGAATCACTATTCCAATTAATAATTTCCACAAAGGAGTTTGGATCAGCTACTACTATATAATTGTTACCAAACTGAATAATTGCTTCCTCATTAAAAGCATAATATTTAACACTTGTTAGCCACTTACCATTTTCATTGCGCAGCAGACACAACTCTTTATCAGTGCTATAGTACAAAACGAAGGCAAGGAAGGTTTCTGCCCGTATGCTTTCATACCATTTCACAGAGATTCGCCCCAGCAAAGGAAATCTAGATAGAGCTAAGCTGGATACAGAAGAATATAACTCCTCTGTCATATCTTGATTAAACATTCTCAGCGCCACTTGTCCTTGTCTGCCTAAATAACTAAGTAAAATATCATCACTGCCATAATTTATTTTATGATATTTCGGTACATCAAATCTCTGTCCTATGTTCTCTGTAGCAGGAGATACCTTTTCTATTAATTCATAATGAAATTCAACATTTCCGCCTTCTGGCAATATAACTTTTCTCAGCAGACGTTTATTTGACAAATTTCCATAAATAAATTGTAGGATGGATTGTTTAGTAATGTCACCCTCTTGATTGATTTTAATAAGGAAACGCTTTTTATCTTTAACAGTGTAAATAAAATGAATAATCTGTTCATAACTCGGAGTGACAATTTTATAGCCTTCCAAAAATCGTGTTTGCACCATTTGTGTGTCAATGTTACCGTTAGAATCGAACATAGGAAATAAATTGTACTCACTTTCATGCTTATCAGCATAATTGAATGTGATTTTATTTCCATAACTATCACTTATAGTCTCCAAATAAATCTCCCGAGTATAACTCTTACCACCTGGTACTGCAATATTGACAGTATTATATGCAAATCGCATCACGTTGTTATTAGTATCTCTCACTTCAGCCAAGTACCAAGCTGTGGCAAGACGTTTTTGCCCTGTTACAGTGCTACCTATTCCTCGCCAATTTTCCCAAATTAGCTCCCAGTTTATCGCATTAAGATCATCAGACTCAGTGTGTCCATAAATTTGTTTAAAACTAGAACTATTTATTTCCCATCTTTCCACATTTTTATAATAACAAATCTCTACATCTGACTGGCCGCTTGACAATTTAAAAGAAAAAACCATTTCCGAAGACTTACTGGAATTAAATATCAATCGTCGAAGCGAACCTTGATAGGAAATGTAATACTTTTCATCTTCAAAAAAAATACTTGACTGATGATCCATTCTTATAAAATTTTGTGGCAAAGACCAACCGAGACCTAAAATACCAGATTCCTGATTATTACCATCATAAGACAAATCTATTTTGAAATTAACCCAATTATGTGACAAATCTATAACAGGCAATTTAAACTTTGGTCGTCCTGTGTCTTTATCAACTGCATCAACAAGAGATGAAATATCCAATTGTTCCCTTAGCAAATAAATTGGCTTTTCTACTGTACGTTCGGACTGTAGGAAATGCGGTATTATTGGCGGTGGTAATGTTGTTGGTATAAGTTCCTCTATCAATGTTTCTTCTATTTCAGTAGTATTGTCTAGATGTGTTCGATTCCCGTTTAAATCATCTTTCTGATCAAATTGTTTGGATACCTCCAGTGGAACATCCTCAGTTTCATTTTTATATTCCGCCTGTTTTTCTTGATATATCTCTGAAACATTAAATAATTTTATTTCAAAAGATTTAGTTTCGAAATATCTGCTTTCTTTATAGGGTATATTATATGGTCATGTACTATATTCTCATTTCATTTCATAAAGTTAGATATAGAATAGACATAAAATGGACATGAGTTATTGTTTCGAGTTTAAATAATCATAAAATAGACATTTCAAGCATCATGTCTAAAATGTTGATGTCTTAAATTGTGTCATGGATAGTGGCTTGTCATCAAATTGACTATTTCAGTATAACGAAATTTTGGATTTTTTCTAACCAATGTATAAAAGAATATCAGAAAAACAATAATTTATTTAATGGAGCAATTTCAAAAGATGAAATTTATAGCTATGAAAATAGGATGAGGTTCTATGAAAATCAGAGAAGGACCATGTTTCAGGGCCACTGATAATGGATAAGCATGAATCACATCGCAATCTGAGTATATTTGTATTTACGTATCTAAGTACATACATATGATACATATGTACATACTATGTTCTTCTCATGTGCTTTCTAAAGCTTATCAAAATAGGACCGGCTGTTTAGTCTCGTAGCGCTTGACAGCACATACGTAATATTATATTTCAGATTTCATAGAACCGTACTGTTACCTAGATATAAATTGTTAAAATTTAAACTTGTGTTCTGCAAAAACTTGACAAAAATTTTATGATTCAAAATGTACCTGTTATTTTTAGTTAAAGCCGGAAGCGCTTTTAGATAACTAGTTGAAAAATGGAACTTTTCTGTTACATACTTTTACACTGTATGGATTAATAAAAAAAAAACAAGACACTGAAGTGGGTAACCATGTAAAGATTGAATAACTACACAGCTATATCTTTCTCCTTCACTCTTTATAAGTGCCGCTTAATTATTAGAAAGTTATAATTATCTCTAGTGAAATATTGTTTTCCCATACATAATTTAGACCCTAAAAAAACGAATAAGCTATATATATTACATAAAATTGGTCGAGTGTGTGCCCATATTCGACTCTGCAGCCTAAATTACATATTGCAGACGGATGGCATTTGTGCGTGGTAGTAGCCTCAACCCTCCCATTGTACATTATGGTGGTTGCGCATTAATAATTATAAGAGCGTAGAAGATATGGAAGTTGAAAGTAGTTAACCTCGAAAATGTGTAGCTTCCAATATGAAAGTTCTAGTTTTTTCTAGAAAGTTTTAGAAATTTGAGGAAATTTCTACAATATTCTGGAACATTGTCGAATTCTCACAAATATTCATTGTCCTCACCCTCTTCTTCACACCCGCAACCCACCCCTTCTCAATTGTTTTTACATTAATAATGCATTACAGTTTTAAGAATGTATTGTATTAAAATAAAATTATTTAATAGATATATATATATATATATATATACATATATATATATATATATATATATATACATATATATATATATATATATATATATATATATATACATATATATATATATATATATATATATATATATATATATACAGGTGTCCAGTGGCAGATTTCAAAGTTTGAACAAACTTAGTTTCTGAACGCAACACATAAGAGGGGCGCGGGGGGCGTCATTAGAAACGCAAGCGATGCGGATGTTTTAGTAGCTATGGAACAGTGGAGTGGAGAGCACCGCGCTTTTGCCGTCGAGGCGTACCTTTCGAGTGAATTTTCGCTGTCTGTAGCACGCCGTCGATTTAATAATCGTTACAGTATTCGTCGATTACGTGATGGACCATCGATCAACCTCATTCAGTCATGGGTAGCAAAGTTCACAGCTACAGGATCATCATTAAATAGGCCCAGGCCAGGACCTACACCATTGGTAGCCACGGATGAAAATGTCGAGCGTGTTATGGTTTCTGTCGTTGAAAATCCCCGTTTACCACTACATACACGTTCATCGATACTGGGAATTCCAAAATCAACTTTACAGGGAACAATGCGAAAAAAGCTCAAGTTTCATCCATATAAAATTCAAATTGTTCAAGATTTACACGATTCTGACTTTGAATTAAGAAAAACTTACGCGGATGTGATGTTGTTGAGATTTCGTACTGCTACCCGGATGGGCAACATATTCTTTAGTGACGAAGCTCACTTTCACATTGGAGGATATGTGAATAAGTAAAACTTTCGTTACTGGGATGTCCACAACCCAAGACAAATGCATTAAGAGCCTTTACATAAGCCTAAAGTAACAGTCTGGTGTGCCATGTCAGCATCTGCAATCATAGGGCCTTATTTCTTTGAAAATCAACGTGGCCAAACTGTAACTGTGAATTCGGAGATATATGCCCAGATGTTAAATTACTTTTTCAGAGTAGAACCACAGAATAGACCATCCTTCAACCAAAATACATGGTTCCAGCAGGACGAGGCCACAGCTCACACTGCTAATATGTCCATGAATGCAGTGCGGAAGTTATTTCCAGAACAAAACATATCCCGAAACGGTACCGTACCGTGGCCACCTAGGTCACCCGATTTAAGCCCATGTGACTTTTTCTTATGGGGATACTTAAAATCCGTTGTTTACAAAACAAATCCGAGCACTGTGAACAACTTAAAGAAAATATTCGAGCCGAAGTCAGTAGGATACCCCAGTCGCTCTGCAAACGGATTTTTGAAAACATGCGTGCTAGACTCGAAGAGTGTGTCAGACTCGATGGCCGCCATTTGGAAAACTGGAAAACGTGGTTTTTAAAAAATGAAATCCGCAATAATATTTATATATATTTTATTGTAAGCTTTTTAACATAAATTTTTATACAAAAAAAAGTATGAGATATAAATAAATGTACGACCAAAAAAAACTGGCTGGCAAAAGGAATTTTTAAAAAGTCTAGAATCTAGAATCTAGAGTCTAGAATCTCGCGCCGTTATATTTATTACAAGTTGTCAAGTTCCCCCAATTAACTTGATTTCATATTGTTATATTATTTTACATTAATTTTACATGAATGTCTGGTGTTCTATTTTTAAGAAGTGTCTATAAAGACAAACCATGTGATGTGATTGAAAAACAATGAGATTATAGCTGAATAAATGTTGATTTACCACTTGAATTTTGTCAATTTTCTCTATGACTCCTCTATGACTGTTAGAACTACATGGATTTATCAAGATAACGCTTTAATACATCACACTTGTGCACAACACATTGTCGTTATCATTTGTGTGTTTGATGCAATTTTTCCTATATTCATTCAGAATTATTTTTATTTACATTCAAGTGTGATCAAATCAAGAAAAGTAAAATATATAGGTATTAGAATTGAATGTTTTCGGTGCATTTAAATATATATTAGAAGTGAGAACTGTTATTTAAAAATGTTAAATGTACGAGTGATTTGTGGACATTTCGATATACATTTATATATAAGCCTTGCAAACCTAACGAGACTCATAAAAAGTGTTTCTCTAGTGAGCTTTTCAAACCAAACATTCAAAGCTATCTAAATGACCAACTCTTTTTAATTTGTTCACTCGATAGATATGACTTGTTTATTTTAATGATTACAGACACAAATTATATATATGATAAGAACTTTCTTTGAAAAATTACTTTTTTGATTGAACTTCCTCAAATATTGGTAGCTTTATATGGTTAAATTTCCACTCCTCAATAAGATGGGAAAAAGAACATAAATTGGTTAAAATGGACCAGAGGTTGAAATGGACCAATAATTCACCAGACGTAAGCCATGATGGTTTTGTTCCATTAAATAGGCATAAACACATTACATATGTGCTATTTCATTCAATTATGATAGCAAAATTAACCCCATTAATATCCAGGAAGCGACTTGTGCATTTATCATAGTACATAATTTGCACCAAACAAAAATAAATGTGGATTGCAAATTAACACATTGTAATGCCACTTGAAAATATAGAATATAAAAAATTTTCACATTGAAAAATAACGTCTTTAAAAAGCGGGAAAGAAAGTGTTGTAGGTGCTTGACGCATTTGAAACGATAGTGTGGTTAGACGAAGAAGGTATACAACTAAACCACCCTTGCCCCTCTAATCCCCAATCTAAACGAATGCAAGATAATTTTCCAATTATAGGCAATTTGCAGGAGTGGCTATCATAACTATTTGCTAATTTCCTTTAATATACGATGAAACTGGCTTATTTTCTTTACTTAAAAGATGTTAATATAAAGACAATATACGTACAAACTTTTTAGAAACTGTGCTATTTCGTTGGATCAATTTTTCTTGCGATTGTATTCGTATATTTTAATGCACTATTGTAAGTGCAAAAGTGGGTTCCCCTGTCCTGTCGATCTGTTTGTTTGTTACATCTTCATGTTTAAATTACTACACCGATTTTAATGAAATTTGGCAAAAATATAAACTGAAACCTGATGAAGATGATATAATAAATGTATAATCATAAAATTAATATAGCGAATGCAAAACGATAGCTTTAAGATAGAATTTTTTAATCCAGGACTCCATATGTATTATCCTACTCCCTTTATTAAAATATGTAATTTACCAACCGTAGATAGAAATAAAACTGAGTAAAAATGTGATAATCATAAATAAATATCGGAATAAAGCCATACCTACTTATTGAATCTTACATGTTCTTCAACTCTTATATACTCTTCCCCGTACACATAGCCGCTACCTACAAATAAATAACATTCTCTGAAGTTCTAAACTTCAACAATACACTAAAAGTACAACGGATCTGATAGTAGGTGTACACACAGGTAATACAGTGGATCTAATATTAGGTGTACACACAGGTTTCACAGTGGACCTAAGTAGGTGTACATACAGGTTATATAGAGGACCTAATAGTAGTTGTACACACAGGCACAATGCACACTATACTTGCTAGAAACGGCACATATGTGATGCACAGATTGTTGTACTAGCTGAGAATTTCCGCTGTACAAATAAAATCCTTCTAACTTTGTGTAATATGAACTGTGCACTAACAATTCTGAGCGCTTTATGGTATAAATAGATATAAAGTTATATTTCAGAATTAGGCTGGAATAGTCCTATTTGAAATAACTCACACAGCAAGATTCCACGCACATATATAAACATATTCCATTGACTCATACAAAAATATTAACATTATTTTTCACCGTGTAAGGGAAATTTCTCAAATATTAAGAGTCCTTGGATAATCGATATAAATTTTCTATAATCTTCTAGTCAGATTCTAGGAACCCTTTTTTTTTATAATTTTTGAATGAGTAGTTTCGGATATAAGGGAAAGCGCAGAATGCAAGTAGACTAAACTAGACTGACCAAATTTAAATATTGTAAATGAAAACTGTTTGTATCCGAGTAAGTTGGACTTCAAGCAACTATAAGTAGTATGTTTTCTCACAAAAAAAACTTATTAATATTTCATGTAAAAAAGTGTATTTTACAATGTTGGGTGTAACACGTGGTATCTGTACGCAGTGTGTAACAAATAACAATAATGAGCCTGCCCTATTTGTGTATTCACAAATAAACAAAAGTAGCTATTTATGAAGTCAATACCTTAATTATTTATTTTTAAATACGAGAGTATTGGTAAAATAAACTAAATAAGAGAATATTAGTGAAATAAACAGTTCAAATTAATGCAGCAATATAAGGAAAATACAACACTATGTTAAAACCTATAATACAAAAGAACTGGCTTTTTCAACTAAACATTTGTATCGTCTGCGAATCAAGTTGAAGAAATGCTATTAATATTATAAAAGAAGTAGCGTTAGTATTTCCAAGAAGATCAGCAAAATATAAAAAAGCAGTATGTTTATTATCGGCGTCCAAAGTCTAAGAAAGTTATTTACCAAATGAAGCACTTGCATTATTTATATCTAATGATTTATCGGTAAATTAATATAAAACCATTTGGACATGTGATAGAGTAAAGGACATATTCAAGTTCATAATCAAGTTTCGTCCCCAGAAATAATTTGACTAAATAGTTAATCCTCATCTTCACTAGAGATGTCTAAAAACACGCGAGAATTCTCCATGCAGTGTTGTTTTTGAAGCGAAGCAAGCATTCTCAACACCCATCTTGCGCTAACCTTACTTTTCCCAAGATGATTGTGAAGAATTTTAAAAATGATTCTATCCGATACTCCAACCATTTCTGCAAGCTATTTCTTCTTTAGCCTAGCATCTTCCAATATTAATTTTTTGACTTTTTGAATGATTTCCGGAGTAGTCACTTTGATCGGCCGTCCGAGCTGTGGGTCATCTTCAAGTGAATCCCTACCTTGTATAAAGATACTGTGCCGCTTATAAATCATGGCTTTACTCGGGAAATCAGTTGCTGTTTAGCACGCGGTTGGGGAGGTCACTCGCATGCATCGATAATTTTTTATCTTTCTACATGTTACATAAAGTTTAAATTATAATATTATTAGTAATTACAATATAAAACGGATTCAGGAAAAGAAAATTTTTAACCTATAATGTCGGAATACGAAAATAATTTGAATGAAAATGATCGTTTTTCAAGTTATGAAGAAAGTGGTAGTGGGAGTGACATTGCGGTGCGCTCACAATTTGGTGTAATGCAAATTTTGAGTGATAGTGATAATAGTGACGATAACAATTATTTTGCTGATACGGAGGGTGTACCGAACTGCAACCTTAATTCAGATTTTGTTATAATCTTTGTTCACAATATATATTTTCATAATTTTCTTTGTATTTTATTATTCTTGTGCAAGTTTTTATTAAGAAAACACCGAAAAAAATTATTAAAATTGGATAATTTTTGGAAGAGATACAGTTTTTTTTCGAGACAAGGGTAAATGACATCAAAAACAAAAGATTTCTTTGGCATTTTTAAGTATGTATGAGTAAAAAACCATGGCACTAAACCGGTTAAAAACAAACGTAGGTATTATTTTTGAATGATTTTTAAATATATACCTATGTGATCTAAGCTGTTAATTATTCGAATGGGACATAAACTAAATAGCAGAATTTCATTCATGTCGTGTACAAGTTTTTATATTACAAATATCATTAAATACACATTAAATTTATATGTACTTGAAGTTTTCAGGAAATTTATTGTTTTGTTTTACTTTTATAGCTTATATGTATAGTCTCAAATTTTAAACAAAGATCGAATTCTGCCTTTATACAAAATATCATTTGAGGGGTGTGTCTTATTAAAATCTAGCCTCATTATCTGTTTTAACCTAACACAGGTAAATTTTTGATTCAGTTAGAAACAGACAATACGTTGATAAAACCTAGGTACTGACCTTCATGAGTAGTCTGGGATTCTACATTTTCAATAACAACTTGGGACAAGCCAAAAATGACCTGCATCCACATATAAAAAATTAAACATAAACAACTTTGAGTGACGACCATATTAAGACATCTGATCGGTTATAGAAAAAAATGCGAAATGAAACATTTATTTTAATGTGTCTAAATTTGATATTAACAGATAAGGTCACACTAACAGGTCAAGTGCTTTCCACAACATAAACAAAGAACTGGCAGTGAAGATCAATTGTAATCTCTTTCTACACTGGGTGTATGCTATTGATAGTTTTCTTATCAAGAATATGTTTTACTATAATAATTAATAAAAAATACAATGTATGTGAAACTAAAGAACACAGGGGAAATATAGTTCTATGAAGTTTATGTTTGGATCACTTAAAAAAGATCTGAGTTTAGAGAATTTCTCATAGGAAATATATGCCATTTACTTTCAACTTCAAAGCTTGATGTTTAACCGTTTTAGTGCCATGGTTTTTTACTCATATATACTTAGAAATGCCTTCTCTTTTGTTTTTGATATCATTTACCCTTGTCTGGAAAAAATGGTATCTCTTCCAAAAATTATCCAATTTTAATAATTTTTTCAGCAAAATAATTGTTATAGTCACTATTATCACTATCACTCAAAATTTGCATTACGCGGTGTGAGCACACCACAATGTCACTCCCACTATCACTTTCTTCATAACTTGAAAAACGATCATTTTCATTCTAATTATTTTCGTATTCCGACATTATAGATTAAAAATTTTCTTTTCCTGGATTAATAATATTATAATTTGAACTTTATGTAACACGTAGAAAGATTAAAAATTAGCGATGCGTGCGAGTGACCTCCCCTACCACGCGCTAAACAGCAACTGATTTCGCGAGCGCCATCGCGCTCGTGGCAAAATTAGTATGTGCAAGAGCGCAATGGCACTCGTCGGCACTCTAACGGTTAATCAAATGTATAAAACTAAACTAAGGATGTTAAATATTTTACAATTTCTTTTATATTTATTTTTTTTTAATATAATTTTATAATTCAACACATGCTTTGTTTCTGGAGGTTTATTCAATATTTTATTTTAGATGGGTATTTTAATGATCTATAATAACAGAAACGCAGTTATTGTGCACTTATAAGTCTTGTAAATTTCTTTTTTTTATAAATATTTTTTGCCATAATTTAGTTTTTACAAGAGTTCAAAGTATCTCCTCAATATATGCTTTCTTCTATTGTCCATTGTTTTATTATTTAATAAATGAAATAATAAAACAATTTTATTATTGACATATCTCAAATTTTTACATAATTTTGTCAAAGTTACTTCAGACATAATTTTCCAAAAGTTCGGGTAAATTACACATGACACTAATAAGTACTTGAATACACCATGATAAGTATGTTAATTACTTAAAAATTTAGTTTATAATTTCAATGACAACTGTCTGACAGCTCGAATTATTGCGGAACGTTCCTTTAAGTCCAAAAGAAATCACTAAAATTTTACGTTGTGTTTCCATAGAAAAATAATTTTTCCTTGCGAAGGTAATTGCCACAAAGATCTTTAAATGTATTATACATGTGTTAAGTGTAGTTTTCCCATCCATCATGTAAAATATGACGGGTATTACTAATATATTTGTCATATTTTGTACAATAGACAAGAACACTACACTTGCAGGTATACAATAGGCACAAAAGTATTTTTCCGTGTAAATGGTTTTATTTTCTATTACTTTATTGTCTTGTAAATTCAATCTCAAAAACGATAATGAAAAACAATATTTGGATTAATTTAAAATATTGTTTACAATGAGGATTAATTGAAAAATGAGAAAAATTTTTACAATACAAGAAGAGGCACAATGAGATTGTTTTGCCTCGCTAAAGTAAGGTTTAAGATGTTACTTCCTGATCTGATAAAATATTATTGTAACTTTTAATTAACTTTGATGCAAGAAGCTCAACTAATTTGAGCTTATTTTATGAGATAGTGGTGGTTTCTAATGGTGTTGACTACCCTTTTTCATTAATTCATTAATTTGCATAAATAATATTTCAATACCATCACAAGGAACGATTTACAGGGTCATAAACACTCGCTGTGTAAATTTTCACTATGTGGTATCAACGATTTCATAGATTCTAAATCAGGGTATGTAAAAGAATATTTTTTCATAACTTTCACACTTATAAGAGAAATAACAGTTATCAATATGATCTTTCGGCTCACTCCATATCTATAGCTGAACCCTTTTCGGCTGCCTGCAAAATATATTTAATGAAGTCATTAATATATATAAATACTTTGTTTTCATAAGCATAATTAATCATATTTACAACATCAACAATTAGGATCATTAATTCAGCCTCTTCAAAAAGAAAGTACATTCTTTTAAATAAAAGCGCTTAATCCAATATATTGTTTTATCAGTGATAGTTTCAATAAAAACCAATGGGATAACTGATTTTTCCTAATTTTATAGTTTTTTGTGATATGTCATGGAAATATAGGTTAATTAAACTAGTAACGAAAGTTTTAAAAATCAATTAAAATTAAATGAGTCTCTCATTAAATATAATGAGTATTATTAATCTTCATAACTCACTCAATTTGAAATATTTGCCAAAAATTTTTCACACCTCCTTAGTTTGTACCTCGAAATGATGATTTATGAAATAAAAATGTATTTAGACAAATACCTCCATGTACTCCAGTGTGTCTGTTATTTAAAACTAATAACATTTTGTAGGTGAGGATATTTTTATTCAAAATAAAAATATTAAGTATACAACAGTAAAACAGGCCAGTTGACTAAATTTGAGAAATTGGTCAATACTTTATCTTAATATCTATTTTACCCAAAAAAATGATGTTTTTTCAAAAATCAATGTTACAAAACAAATTTAAATTTACCTTGAAAATGCTTAAGACTGCCATGGCATCTTGAATGACATTACGCCGCACGAAACAAATCAAAACAATTGTGTCTCGTGTATAGCAATTGCTTCTTTTGTTTAATTAAAAATGAATTCGTCTTATGACAAGTACTGTGTAGTGCCCCAGTGTAAAAGCACAATATTAAAACACCAAATAAATAATTTACACATGTTCCAAACAATGAACAAATATGTAAAAACAAAAGTGGCTAAACCTTGCAAAGAGGGATGCTCATACTTTATTTTTTTTTAATTCAAGATTGTATTTTTGTGAAGATTATTATGATTTAAGCATTTATTTAAGCAGTTTAAGTACCTTTTCAATAAAATGTGTATTCACTACAAGATCATTGTACTAGTGGTCCTGTCTTACAGCAGTTATTGCTGTAAGACAGGACCACTATTACATTATTTTTGTGTTTTCTATAGAAACACATTAAAGTGTCAAAACTTTGAGTTAATACAGTTGGCTACAAAAAACAAATTGATTTACACATAATACTATTTATTAAATCTAAAGCAATACTCATTAATTTTGCAGTCAGTATTTTTACAAGTTAATTCATAAAATAATAATGTATGAGTTAAGGTTAAATTGTTTTGGATTTATAATTTAAAATCTTATTCTGGTGTAAAATCTGTTAAGCATAATGGCATCAATTTTGAGCAATTTACTACCGTTTCCTTTGTTAAAACCTGATTCCATTGCGAGTTATACTTTTGTTCTAAGGTGTAATTCGAGGACAATTGTATCAACTTGACAAAAATTGTTAAAAACGAAAAATTACCTGTTCTGTATACGAAAATGTCATGGTGTTTCACAAGGTGTGAAGTAACGCTTTTCGATTGGTGTTCACTGTCACGTGGCTGAATTTGCCAAAATATTTCCTAAAAAAATAATCTTTATTTTGAATAATAAATCATTTTGTTTTTTGTTATCGCCATATCACGATTAATCATTAAAAACTACAATCCATCCGATTTATTCTTAGTGGACACAAGCCTATTATCTCTTCTTTTTAAAATGATATTTATTTTCAAATACAGAGCCAATTTGACCAAACTACATATGTATCAGATAATTAAAACAACTAAGTGTTTCATAATTACTAATAAACCTAATACAATAGCAACATTCTTTGTTCCTCAGTGTAATTGATGAGCAATGAGAGAAATACTGAAACCTTGACCATAACTCTAACTATAAGCAGTAAAAAGTTAATCTTTGAAAACCAATGAAACAAAGTTAATCATTGCGAATATTTTATTGTATCTTTGAAAAAAAGTTAATCTTTGCGAATATTATATCGTAGATAGTTATAGATAGATAGCAATAGTTGATTTTCACTTATATTTTCAGATTAAAACTCGCACTCTCATTCATAGTTCACGTCCTCATATCATTATGTTACAGCTGGGAAGATAGTATTGAAACAAACGTATCAATATTATATTCATGAATAGTATCAAGAAAAAAAAAACGAGTGTGCTTTAGACCACACGACTGAAGTAAAACATCAAATTCACGAAATATGAACTTTAAAATGAATTTACAATTTTATTCACTTTAAACGTAGAATATTTAATGTATTTAACAATAATTTATAAAATTGTTCAAGAACGAAATGAAATTACAAAACAATCAAAAAATCATCATTCGCGTAACGCTAGCAAACTCGCATATATATCTATTTCATGCACTGGCAATGAGAGGAAGAGAGAAAGAAAATGTGCGCGCGCACTGCTCTCTCTTGCTCCTACAGTGTGATACAGACAATAGGCTTGCACTGTGTCTTAGATGTACGAAACATAACTGGATATGAGAAAAAGAGAGAAAGAAAATGTGTGCTCGCACCTCTCTCTCTTGTCCCTACAGCAATATACGAAACGTAAGTCTCTCTCTTTCTGTCTTCACTAACTTATATCTCCCTCTCAACTTCCGTTCGCCTCGCCCGATCACACTTTTCGTAACGCTCTCGTCACGCATTCACCAGCTTACTCCCAAAGTCAAGCGTGCATAAAGAAGTTTTACTTCCCCTTCCCCTTTCCCTTCCCCTTCCCCTACCCTCCCTCTCCCCCCCCGTCCCCCTCCCCAAACAGGTCAACTCAATTTCACCAACTTTGCCATTCCAAAAGGTCGCACCTTCGCTGTCGATATTTGCAAATTTTTCTAAAACAATTCAAACAGAGACAAAAGGCCTTTACAGGTTCAGAACGACCTCAGTTGACAGGCTGTACATTACCAGAGTGCCCTACATCAACAACCTTATTCCCATTTCTTGACAACAGATGCAGTGGACACGGGTTGGGGACCCCGCTGAATGAGAAAATGTCATGAATTTGGATGACAGAACAGAGAAAGAAGCACTCGAATTGGCCACCTTCGTAATTCTCACATTTTGCTCCAATCGGACGTTGGTTTCTCAGATACGGAAAGAAGGCGGAACTCATTCCCTGATACTTTTAGACCTGATATGCAAGTTGTTGAAGCTGACAAAAAGACTGAACATTGTCCTGTCAGCTCATTACCTCTCGGGGAGGTACAACTGCACAGCCGATCGCATCTGACGGGAACGGCTGCTATCCGAATGGCACCTGTTGCCCAACACAACAAACCAATTATTTCATCGTTGGGCACTCCAGATGTCGACCTGTACGCATCACGAGAAACAAGAGTGGTCAACAGGTACGTTTCGCTCGACTCCAGCAATCAATCAGCGCTCTTTTGCAATGCCTTCAGAGAAGATTGGGATTTCCATCTAGGTTGGATTTTTTCACCACCCAATCTCATTCCCAGAGTCTTAGCTCATCTAAACAAAGTGAAGACCGTTACATATTGATTGCACCCCTCTGGTAAAGGACCTTCTAGTTAGCCGATCTTAAGTCGAAAGCTCTGGAACCACCCATAACGATCGAGAGGCTCTCGGAGAGCCTAGTGGCCACTGCAACGGGCCTCCCCCCAACAGAAGTCAAGCAACTTCCCCTTCAGGCTTGGTTGATTGGAGGTGGAGAGAGCCAGTAAATGATTGGTCAAAACCAGAAAAACAATTGCTAGCTACTAGTTGGTGTGACTATACGTTGGGTAGTTATTATCCAGTCATCAAGAGATGGTTTAAATGGTGTGAAAATAGCCATGACCATGAACTACACCAAATTTCAAGGTATTTAGCCTATTTACATTTAGAAGTGAAACTTGCTTACAATACCATTCTAGTTCATAAGTCAGCCATATTCACATTCTGCAAAATCAAACAGGAAAACTTAAGGTTATCGCCACTGACCAACCAGAAAAAACAAGGCCAGAAAATGATATCAAGGCGAACTACAGCCATTCTACTTCTGGCATCAGGCAGAAGGATGCATGATCTCACCCTCCTGAAAATCTCAGATCCTTATTTGATTATGTCCGATGAAAAGATCATCTTATGGCCTACGTTCGGGTCTAAGACAGACTCGGCTTCAAACCAGCAGTCAGGGTGGCTACTGCTCAGACATCAGAATGAGCAAATCAGTCCTGTAACATGGATTAAAAGATTAATTACTGCCTCTTGTGTTAGAAGAAGTGAGATGGATGGACTAGACCAACTGTTTATATCCATCACTGGGATGACACATGCAGCTTCCAGGACAATGATCGGTGGATGGTCTGCAGTATTTTATCAGCTGCAGATCCTTTAGGTCTGCAGTAGCTTCAGCAAGCTGGATTGAAAATCACTCTGTGGGTGAGATATTAGCCAGGGGAAACTGGAAAAGTGAAAACACTATCAGAAAGTTTTATTGTAAGGAAAATCAGAATATAAAAAATGGGTCTCACTTATTACTTAATAATTTTCAGCCCGAATAACTTATTGAACAATATTGTGTGTTGATTCTGTGTAAATTGTATTACATTCCATAATTGTTTTTAATTGAAAGAGCTATTTGACAATTTTGAATATTTAAGAGTCATGTACTTAATCTAGTTTCAAAGATCTTAATCTCAGTGTCACCAATCTTCATTGTGACCAATAAAACTAATAATTATTTTTCACATAGCGTTTTATGTTTGTCACCAGCAGATATCAAACACGTTTTCATATAGACGCTGTGTATTTTAGAAGACACATAACATGATATTTTGAATTGCAACAAAATGGTTATGTCTTGAAACAAAATACACAGCGTCGAAGAAATAACTTCATGGTGAAGACTCTATGACGTCAGAATAACAGGAGGGCCAACCTAGCGAGTAACAAACTACAAAGACAGTGGTGCCCTCTAGCTGGTACAAACAGGTATAGTAGTGCCAACATTGCGGGTGTACTGAGTAAATTCACAAAGCATTCTTCATATCGATGCTGTGTATTTTGTTTCAACACATAATAACCATTTTGTTGTAATTCAAAATATCATATTAAAAATGAGGTAACCAACGGCATCTAGTGGAAAATCATAAAACTACTTTTTAATGTGTTGTGGTTATTATAGCTACAAATAAAAAAGTAATGTAATTTTCAATGCAAAAAGTAATGTTAAAAATTACAAATATTCCCAACATACAAAGTTTTATAATAATATATCAACAGCATTTTTTCTTCACACTGTTAAATGAAGTCAGAAAAAACAATTGTGACTTATCGAATGACGAACACAGCAATATAATATGCCAGATTTTGACAGGATTTCTACTTATATGAAATATACAGAATTTTCAAAGATTCGAGAACTGCGATCTAATAGATGTGATAATAATATCATTAGCAATATGTTGATAAATTAAAAATGTCATTATTAAATTAAAAATGTTAATAATTACCAAAATTCATTGCAGAATTATAAATCATCTTTTAATATACTGACATAAAAAAACATGTGTTGCTGATTAATATACAGGGAAAAATGAATTGTAATAAAGACAAATGAGAATTTAATTATTAAGATAACTTTTTATTATTTTATTAACTGAGATTAAATTACAATTTATCTAATAACATAATTTTAAATAAACATAATGATTACAATAACACTGACTAGAAATAAAGATAATTTATATATAGAAAAGATATTCTAGCGAAATATTTGTTAAAAATTTAATTTAAATAACCTTGTCTTGTCTCAAAAACTAGCTGCCAGAGTTTTTGTTATTCAAAGAGAGCTTATACAAAAACACCAATGTTAACTTTAAAACTCAAAATTACAATCTCATCCTTATCTCATCTATAATGTCAAAACAAATGCCGCCAAGTTGTTAGAACAGCAATTGTGTGAGGAGTGCAACACCACGCATTATCCAGTGTTCAGGTGGCTCTTTTGTAGGAAGATGCATAAAGAGGATGTAGTTGGTAGAGTGGCCCGTAGTGGATAGCACACCTCGTCGATCGGCCGTCTTGTAAAGCGGGCAATTGTAGAACTTTCCCTTGGGTACCTCCTCGCGTTGTAGAGGAATGAGCCACACCTGATATTCAAATATTGCATTACTTTGAACTAATAAATTCTAGAAGCAGATGAATCATACAAACTTTTGTACGACTGCTTCTAATTATAGTAAATTTTTCTCAGTTATAAACAGTACTAATGGATCGACAGTTAATGTCTGAATATCTAAATATTATGCAGCCAGTACCTTTCTTACTTTCCATCTGTCTCTTCTGCTTTATCTCAGAAGTTATTAAAGTAAAACTTATTTATTATTATGGGTTAAAACTGATTTAGCAATTTGAAAATTATGGTAACTTATGTGCGAGCAGATAAAGCAAGCTTTTTAAAACAGGTAGGTATATAAAATTAAGAAGTCAGAAAAAATTGACAAAAACTATACGCATCTAAAGTGTACGCTGTGTGCAAAAATTATTGGAACAGGTAATGCCGGAGTTGAAGCACAATTTACTAAAATAGTATAAAAGAAAAGAAACTTACTGCGGGGAAATCGTCATAAAGAATTTTAGGAAAAGATTCTTCCACTCTTCGCGTGCCCTCATCCCAGCGAGCTCCCTCCATAAAGAGGCCCTTAATATAAACTCCTTCCTTCGGTACTTTTTCTATTTTCTTACGCGGCTGCACCTAACAAATTTAAATTAATGACTTTATTATTACTATTTTCACTATCTGCTAATTGTATCAAATTGCATTTTACACCAATAAATTTAAAAAAGTAAACTGTATTATTCCTCTTCATTAGTTTCACTAAAATGCTTTTATTGTTTACAGTATTAATTATGCATAAGAAATGGAGGTCTCAAAAAAAGTAAACTGTATTATTCCTCTCCATTAGTTTTACTTAAATGCTTTTATTGTTTACAGTATTAATTATGCATAAGAAATGGAAGTCTCAAAAAAAGTAAACTGTCTTATTCCTCTTCATTAGTTTCACTTAAATGCTTTTATTGTTTACAGTATTAATTATGCATAAGAAATGGAAGTCTCAAAAAAAGTAAACTGTATTATTCCTTTTTATTAGTTTTACTTAAATGCTTTTGTTGTTTACAGTATTAATTATGCATAAGAAATGGAAGTCTCAAAAAACGTAAACTGTCTTATTCCTCTTCATTAGTTTCACTTAAATGCTTTTATTGTTTACAGTATTAATTATGCATAAGAAATGGAAGTCTCAAAAAAAGTAAACTGTATTATTCCTCTTTATTAGTTTTACTTAAATGCTTTTATTGTTTACAGTATTAATTATGCATAAGAAATGGAAATCTCAAAAAAAGTAAACTGTATTATTCTTCTTCATTAGTTTCACTTAAATGCTTTTATTGTTTACAGTATTAATTATGCATAAGAAATGGAGGTCTCAAAAAAAGTAAACTGTATTATTCCTCTTCATTAGTTTCACTTAAATGCTTTTATTGTTTACAGTATTAATTATGCATAAGAAATGGAGGTCTCAAAAAAAGTAAACTGTATTATTCCTCTTTATTAGTTTTACTTAAATGCTTTTATTGTTTACAGTATTAATTATGCATAAGAAATTAAATTATTTAAAATGAGTTATTAAGAAGAAAATTGCCATTGACAATATTTGTATTGCCGTGACATCTGCACAAGTTTAACAAGCAAACATTTTTCTTTTAACCGTTATAGTGCCATCGTTTTTTACTCATATATACTTAAAAATGCCAAAGAAATCTTTTGTTTTTGATGTCATTTACCCTTATCTCGAAAAAAAACTATATCTCTTCCAAAAATTATCCAATTTTAATAATTTTTTCAGTGTCTTCTTAATAAAAACTTGTACAAGGATAATAAAATACAAGGAAAATTATGGAAATATATATTATGAACAAAAATTATAACAAAAACTGAAATCAAGGTCGCATCGTATTTTCGCAGTCGGGTACATCCTCCGTATCAGCAAAATAATTGTTATCGTTACTATTAATCACTATCACTCAAAATTTGCTTGCGCTAAATTGTGAGCGCACCACAATGTCACTCCCACTATTACTTTCTTCACAACTTGAAGAACGATCATTTTCACTCGAATTATTTTCTTATTCCGACATTATGGGTTAAACATTTTCTTTTCCTGAATCCTTTTTATATTATAATTACTAATAATATTATCATTTGAACTTTATGTAACACGTAGAAAGACAACAAATTAGCGATGCGTGCGAGCGATCTCCCCTACCACACGATGGCGCTCGCGAAACAGCAACTGATTTCGCAAGCGCCATTGTACTCGTGGCAAATTTAGTTAGTACACGCACGAGCGCGATGGCGCTCGTCGGCACTCTAACGGTTAAATCACAGTCTCCAAAAATCTACTGTCAATTCACTGTTTCAACCAAAGATATTGTATTAAAAAGACATGAAATACATTTAAGAAACAAATGTAAAAGGTTCCAAGATGCAATTACGTAAATATTATAAAATTTTATTACACACGTAAGAAATATTGAATAACACGAAGTGAAGAATATAATAATAAATCAGAAAAAAACATATAAAACAGGTATTGGTGTAGTATGATATGAAATTTTATTACACACGTAACAAATATTGAATAACACGAAGTGAAGAATATAATAATAAATCAGAAAAAAACATATAAAACAGGTATTGGTGTAGTATGATATGAAATTTTATTACACACGTAACAAATATTGAATAACACGAAGTGAAGAATATAATAATAAATCAGAAAAAACATATAAAACAGGTATTGGTGTAGCATGATATGAAATTTTATTACACACGTAACAAATATTGAATAACATGAACCGAAAAATATAATGAGTGAGACAAAACATATAAAACAGGTATTAGTGTAGTATTGATATAGATGTTAATAGGATAGCATTGCTATAAATTGGCAAGTGTTATCGGCTCAGATGACAAACATCATTCTCATCCATAAATAAATAACAGAAATCAGTTTGATCTTGTCGTACTTGCTAACACAGAATAAATGTGACGACTACTAAATACTATTATCTCGTTCTTGCCTTCTGAACAATTTGAAAAAAAATTAAAATTACATGTTACATTCATGTAACTACTTCAAAAAATTTATTTTTCATTTTACTAATGGTAGCCATTGAATTAAAAACTTTTCCATAATGCAAAAAGGAATTTTGATATAATTTTACAAAACTAATGTAATGATAACATAAAGTACACACAAGGAGTTGCCATTCATATTAAATGGCAACTAAGTAAAGATATGACAATTACGTCATCTTTCAAGGGGCACTTTTAGAGAGCTATGATGAGTCTAGCTATGCATGTGCAATAAAAAAACATAAATGTTAGATATTAATTGTTTGTTACAGATTTGATGACCATAATCTTTAGAAATAGAATTATAGGCTTACAAATTGTTTTTTTGTCACTACAAACTGTTTTTTTTTCATAGCCTTTCAAAGCAAAAAGGGTGCTGAGTTTATGTTGAAAAAAATTAGAATAGCTTGGAATGTTAATATGTTGAAAAGGGTCCTTGCCATTTTAATATATACATACATATACAACTATGTGTGTCATAAAAAGTAAGGCCGAGCTTTATGCACTTTTAAAAAATAATGAAATTCCTGAAATAATTTAGGAAAAAACCGTTTCAAATAAGTTTTAATAAATTCTCAGTTTTAGTTTTAATTCATATCTTCAATTATTCCTTAGATTACAACATAAATTTGTCTTTGGATTTACCTGTCTATGAAATGCTGTTAATTTAAAAACTAAACACCAGATGGTCAAGCAGGTAGAACTTTTAAAAGTAATTAATTAACTCTTTTTTGACAAATCCCAAAATAATTTCATGCTTAAATGATGTCACTTATGCGAAGGACAAATAAAAAATTTCCATTTACAAAAGAAAACCATCTAATTAGATAATAAGTGATTTATTGGTTGTAATACCTTCTACGTTTATTCTGAATATAAATTCTGTACCATAACGAATAAAAAATTTCCATTTGCAAAAGAAAACCATCTAACTAGATAATAAGTGATTTATTGGTTGTAATACCTTCTACGTTTATTCTGAATACAAATTCTGTACCACAACAAATAAATAATTTCCATTTGCAAGAGAAAACCATCTAATTAGATAATAAGTGATTCATTGGTTGTAATACCTTCTAGGTTTATTCTGAATACAAATTCTGTACCACAACAAATAAATAATTTCCATTTGCAAGAGAAAACCATCTAATTAGATAATAAGTGATTTATTGGTTGTAATACCTTCAACTTTTATTCTGAATACAAATTCTGTACGATAGCAAATAAAAAAATTCAATTTGCAAAAGAAAACCATCTAACTAGATAATAAGTGATTTATTGGTTGTAATACCTTCTACGTTTATCCTGAATACAAATTCTGTACCACAATAAATAAATAATTTCCATTTGCAAGAGAAAACCATCTAATTAGATAATAAGTGATTCATTGGTTGTAATACCTTCTACGTTTATTCTGAATACAAATTCTGTACCACAACAAATAAATAATTTCCATTTGCAAGAGAAAACCATCTAATTAGATAATAAGTGATTTATTGGTTGTAATACCTTCAACTTTTATTCTGAATACAAATTCTGTACCACATCAAATAAATAATTTCCATTTGCAAGAGAAAACCATCTAATTAGATAATAAGTGATTTATTGGTTGTAATACCTTCAACTTTTATTCTGAATACAAATTCTGTACGATAGCAAATAAAAAAATTCAATTTGCAAAAGAAAACCATCTAACTAGATAATAAGTGATTCATTGGTTGTAATGCCTTCTACTTTTATTCTGAATACAAATTCTGTACTGTCACATCACTGTACTGTACTGTCAACTAATCAAGTTATATTTTTTTGACAGCTTCATAATAAGAGAAACAAAAACATGATCCATAATATTTATATCTGTATTCCTTACCTCATAATGGAAAGCAAGTTGATCGATTGGTATTTTGTACTTTCTCGCGTAGCTCTGTTGGGCTGCTGTGAGGAAAGCTTGCGGAAAGTAGAATCCCGACAACCAAAACACCACAGGCGGCCCATTGGTATGCCAGTGCTGACAAGTAATGTAAAAATAAATGAGAGATAATCACTATTTTTTCTTTTTTTCCAATTTCACTAACAAAGTGAGAGGTTACGTTATGAAAATAACTTCATCTTTAAAAAATATTAGATTAGATTAAGGAAAAATTACCAAAAATGACGTTACCGTTAAGATTATTTTTCATTCTTTTTGCTATTTTGTGAAAAAATTAATTTTTTAAAATTTATTATAACCACTCTATTCTCTTTCACTCAAAGTTACTACACTTCGTCCAACAATCAATAAAAAAAATTATAAAGACGATGCATTAATTGGAGGATGGAGTTACTTACGACTGTAGGATTTACCATCTATTCCTAGACCCACCCTACACGTGTCCCTGGGTGGTGCCAAATAAGTAACAAAGCCGAGTCTCAGGCGGCGGTTAATTAACCTGACTAAGCTAACGCTTCAACTAAGAAGATAGGAAATGATCCCCTAACCCGTAAACTCGCAATCTGCAAGAATGGAGGCCTTGGCTTTGCCGCCCGAGCCAAGAGCCAAGAGTTACTCTCTATAAACATATAACCCCAATTCTACGGTGGAAAACATGCCAAAAGGATGAATGGCTGATGGGATATCAGTTCTAAGCGCCAACCTCAATGGACCTGGCTAACATTGTTGTATAGTGACTTCACATGAGAATGGGCTTCACCTCATGTGTGAGCAATGTAACTCATGTATGTTTTATTGACCCTACTCGTGGGAACAACTTATGGAAAAGTCAGAATACGAGAATGATTTGTTAAGCGATCCGGCTAACCCCCGGTGCCTTCTGGTGCCCGGGCCAGAAGGTGTGAAATCTGCTGCCAAAGGCTACATGGAAGCAGGTGACTAGGCTTCTATGTCAGCTAATGCTACTGGTAACAACAAGAAGAAGAAAGAAGAGAAGAAAAAATTTGTGCAACAAGCTTTCCATCCTAGCTTGTTCAACTCGAGACAGAGGAGCTCGTCTATGGGAAACCTGAGGGAAAACAACAAGGATAGCATCATACAAGAGATTCAATAAAAATCCTCTAGAAATAGAAAACAAAAACAATGCTGGTCCCCCGACTTGGCAGAGTACCAAATCTCAGACATGTCTCAAATACTGAGAGGAATAAAAAAAAGGAAATTAGTCACCCACACCTCCTCCGAACATGATAGAAACGACTAACAGATTTAGTGGACTACCAATAGACAACTAACGAAGAGCAAGAGCAGCAGAAAAAAAACAAGCAAACTACCACCAATAATCCTATATGGAATCCAGGATGTTAATAAATTGACAGCCCTCTTAGAAACATCTGCTGAGAGAACACAGTTCACCTATAAGATTATTAATAGAAACCAGCTAAGAATCAATTGCTCAGATGTTGAAATATACAAAAAAAACTCATCTCAGTGGTACGAGAACATAATCTTATAGGTCACACTTTCAACACCAAAAATGAAAGACTTTTCCGACTTGTCATCAAAGACCTCCACCACTCTACACCAATTAATGCTATAAAAGAAGGTTTTGAAAACACTGGAAACACAGTGATTGGCGAAATTGTCAATTCTAAGTATGGTCCAGAAAAAAAACCTACGTCAACATTTTTCATAAACCTCAAGTCTGGGCCTAATGACAAATTAGCCAAGGATATTAAATGCGTACACCATCAAATAGTCACTATTGAAGATCCCAAGAAAAAAAAATTTGTGGTGGATGACAATGCCAAAGATGCCAGCAGTATGGCCACTTCAAAAACTACTGTATGAGGCCATACCGCTGTGTAAAGTGTGCAAATACACATAAAACATTAGAATGTTCAAAAAAAGACAGAAAAACACCTGCTCTCTGTGTCTTATGCCATGGGCCCCACCCAGCTAATTGTAAAGGATGTAAAGTATATCAGGAAATACTATCCAGAAAAATAAATAATCAATCAACCATTCCAAGACAACCGTCACTCGCAGTAAGTAGGAGAACAATTCAGAATAACAAAAGGAGAACTAATAGAGAAGACTCGCCACAACCAGTACAGCTTGAGGACAGAAAGTCTATGAGAGCAGATAAGATGATCTATGCTGAAACACACTTCACTTCAAGGAATGATCTGAGAATAAGAAATTATAATATCTATAATACAAACCATTCCGATGGAACTGCGCACGCAGGAACAGTAATCATCATAAAATCCTCAATCAAGCATTATGAGCTCCCACAGTTTAGGACAGCACACATACAAGCTACTTCTATTGCTATAGAAGACAAAAATGGGGCTTCAATATTTCCTCTATCTATTGCCCCCCAAAACACAGAATAACGGCTGACCAGTTCACAGCGTACCTAAACACCTTAGGAGACCGATTTATTGCTGGAGGTGACTGGAATGCGAAGCACGTTCATTGGGGTAGTAGAATAAACACAACTAGAGGCAGAGAACTTAAGGAAAGTGTAGATATGAATTGTCTTATCACTATGGCTACACCAGAGTCAACACTTTGGCCAACTGATCCCAATCGATTACCTGATGTCCTGGTCTTCTTCATTACAAACTGTCTAGACTCTTTATGTCTATAGAATCATGCCTTGACAGTTCTACTAACCATATTCCAGTTATACTGACAGTCAGTACCACAATTTTTAACAAAGATAACAGACCAAGACTCTATAACAAACACACAGACTGGGATCCAGTTCGTGATATAGTGGACAAGACACTGAACCTCCGAATCCCTTCGAAGGTGGCAAGTGATATAGATATATATTTGCAACCCATGAACTCTTTCTGACAATTCAATCAGCATGCTGGCAATGCACACCAGAACCCATCAATAAGTTGCCAAGACAAAATATGGTACCATGGAATATTAGGCAGCAAATACTGAACAAAAGGAGACTGAGAAGGGTTTGGCACAACAGTCGGCATCCAGATGATAAAAGAGCCCTTAATAAAGCCATAAGAGAATTGAAGGATACCTTGAAGGAAACACAAAATGCAACATTGGAAACCTACCTGGAGTCACTTACTGCCACTATAGCCACTGATTACTCATTGTGGCGTGCCTGCAAAAGCTTCAACTAGCCACAAAACCCCAAACCGCCCCTCCGTAAAGAAGGTAACAAATGGGCTAGATCAAAATTGGAGAAAGCAGAACTCTTCGCGAATCACCTAGCCACAGTATTCACAAGTAACAAAGATGATACATCTACAGATGAAGAAATAGACAGTATCTTGAAACGAGACTTCCAACTAGACTTGCCTCTGAGAGCTGCAACACCACAAAAGATCACACATCAATAGCATGAACGGAAAAAAGGCTCCTGGCTTTAATCATATAGATTAGAAAGTACTCACAGAACTTCCACGAAAAGGAATAATGTATATAACTATCCTCTCCAATGTGATCATGAGAATAGGATACTTCCCCGCACTATGCAAAGTATCCCAAATCGTAATGATTCATAAGCCAGGCAAACCACCTCATGATGCGACATCATACAGACCAATCAGTCTACTGCCTGTAATATCTAAACTCTTAGAAAAGGTGCTACTTCAACGACTGCTTAGTATCCTGTCTGAAAAAACAATTATCCCCGACCATCAGTTTGGATTCATACAACAACATGCTACTATAGAGCAAAATCACAGAGTGTGTCATGTTATCAGAACAACGCTGGAAGAAAAGCAATACTGTTCCTCAGCTTTCATTGATGTGCAACAGGCATTTGACAAGGTTTGGCACAAAGGTCTTATGTGCAAGATTAAACAACTGTTGTTTCACACCTTCCATAATGTATTGAATTTGTACCTATCAGAAAGGATATTGCAGGTAAAGGAAGATGATTCTACATCCAAATTCCATGCCATCCAAGCTGGAGTACCGCAAGGTTCAGTTCTTGGGCCTGTACTGTACACAATATTCACATAGGACTTGCCACAGACCCCAGGAGTGACTATTGCCACTTTTGCAGATTACACAGCAGTTCTCGCTACCAACAAATGTCCCATAGCACTGCGACATAGCCTGAACAACATAAACAAATGGCTCAAAAAATGGAAAATTAAAGCTAGCACAGCAAAGTCTGTGCAGGTAACATTCATGTTAAGAAAAGAGAATTGCCCACCAGTTGCCCTGGATGGTAACCAACTTCCCCACCAGGAATCAGTAAAATACCTGGGTATGCATTTGGACCACAAATTTGAATTGGAAGAAACACTTAGCCACCAAAAGAGATGAGCTAAACCTAAAATTTAGAGGGTTAAATTGGTTGCTCGGCCGAAATTCAAGACTGTTTTTTTACAAGACTGTACTCAAACCTATATGGACCTATGGTATCCAACTCTGGGGATCAGCTTGCGACTCCAACATTATTATGATTCAAAGAGCTCAAAATGGCATCTCAAAGCACCTAGCAAATGCTCCATGGTTTATAAGAATCAACGAGTTGCACAAGTACCTGAAAATAAACACAGTGAAAGAGGAAATTAGATCTTTTAGCTTTAAATACAAAACTAAACTAAAAAATCAACTCACAACTTTCGACAACAGAGGACGACTAAAGCGACGCAAAATCATACAACTAGATAGTCTCGAGTAACTACAATTCATTTAAAGAGTTATGTTCTACTGAGGATGAACTCTACATGACAAACTGCTCATCACACACCTGCTCATAGTCTACGACTGATTGCATGATTACCACAAAAAAAAAATTGTTACGAAAATGAGTTCTCCCATACACAACAGAAATATATAAATTATTGTGTGTGTGCTCTCGTGTGTGTGTGTGTTTGTGTGCGTGCGAATATATATATATATATATATATATATATATATATATATATATATATATATATATATATATATATATATATACACACATACACATACACATATACTTACACTTACACTTACACTTACACATACACATACACATACACACACACACACACATATATATATATATATATATATATATATATATATAATAAAGAAAACAATGACAATTCGTCATACATAACAAGATACAAAAACTTGATATGAATTTTCACCGCCAATTTGTTTAAACAACTTCCAAGTTGTTTATTCCAAAACAACTTTGGAATAAATACTTTAATCAATTTGATTTCATAATCTTATTCTATGAGCAGTGAAGTGTTCACCATTAAATTCTATTTGATAGTAAGGCATCAAAGGGGATTTTTCATCTTCGTAATGCACTTCAAGGCAGTAGGTTAACAAATAATGAGATTTATACTCCATTCAAAAACTATAATACACTATTATTAAAGCTAATTTTCTGTGTCATTTTATGTATGTATAAAAAGATACAGAATTATTTACGAATTAATTAATTATTTACTAATACAGAGTGTCAGTTGAGGTGCGGGTATTGGTGGCGCAAGAAGAAGTCTTTACTTCTTTAATGGCTTGAGACTAAATCCCATTAAGAGTTTATGTTTAGCCAGGAATATATTTCTTTTTTATATTAGTTAATTCACTAAGGTGTTTTTAATTACTTTTTGACAAGATATAAAAAAAATTGTTTTTAATACGCTGCCTGGGAAAAGAAATTGAAAGGCTGCCATTTAACAGATACGCAAAATTAAGCACAGTTGAAGTTTGCATGGGAGTGTATTTCGTGGAAGAAAATATGTAGGAAAGTAATTTTTCAAAGGAAAAATGTTTAACATAGATATTTGCTAAGGCACTTTTATTTAATTTGTGCCAAGATATAATAAAAATGTTTTTGGTATGCTGCCTGGGAAAAGAAAATAAAAGGCGATACTCAAGCCAAGTAAATTTGCAGCAAAAATGCCTACCTCTGCCATTTAACAGATAAGCAAAATTAAGCAAAATTACAATAAAGTAACAGTATACATGACCCTCATAACTGTTTCAAAATACACATATGTCTTCTACCCAGTGGCGGCGCTAGACCAAATGTGTACGTCGGCGACATCAAGTTCGCGAGGCCTCTTTACTTCGCAGTGAAAAAATCGTTAAATTAAGTGAGCCAAATTATAAAATAATTTATGAGTATAACGAGTTTTATTGTTAATAAAATGATGACAAAAAATAATTACACACATAGAAATTAAAATAGTCGAACTTTTCGGCTTTTAGCCTCACTGAATTTTTTCAGGATTGTGTCGTAGTTAAGTCTAGCCGCTATTTCAGCTTTGATTGACAGAACTGATAACGCGGATAGTCTGTCTTGGCTCATCGTGCTTCTTAAATAGGTTTTTATCAATTTCAACTTTGAGAAGCTTCTCTCAGCGGAAGCTGTGCTGACCGGAACTGTGAGCATGATTCTAATTGTAATATAAACATTTGAACATATTTATTCTAAATTATTTTCTAAAATGTATTGGATGAGTTATTTCGCGTCGTTGATAGAGTCTAGTGAATTAGTTTTTAAAAGCTGAAGTTCTTCATATAGTTCGAAAGGTGTATGTCACTGTTTTTGCCTTCCCGAAGTATTGTACCTAAATCATTACAATGTTTGAGAAGATCCTCTTTTGGCATAGATTTCAAATAATTGATATCATAAATAAAACCAAATTGCTCAAAATATTCATTGAGCGCTGTAAATCGACATTCGGTGTCGACTATTATAGCATCTACCATTGTGTTAAAATAATTAACTCTGAACTGCATTTCAGGAGATTCAACTGGTTCATCAGTATGTCCGTAACTAAACATTAGTTTTTTCCTGGCTATTCTTTTTTCCTTAAATTGAGACTGAATTTCATAAGTACTTTTCTCGACAAACAATCTGGCTTCTGTTACGCTTTTTTCAAATCCTGTATTACGGAATTCTTGAATCCAGCTACAAAATGAATGTAAAGTATCAATAGCGACTTTCAAGTTGACTTGAACCGATTGTCATAGTTTACTTATATTGTTTACACATAGCAAAACCTCATACCACATGTGTATTGCAACACATAAACTCAAAAGTTAACATTTCGTTCAGGACTGCTTCACTGTCGCTTATAGTTTCGGAATCATCAGTTTTATTTTTCAGTTCATTCACGCATTCGATGACATCATCAAATTGTAAAAATATTGCTTTTATTGCTCCGATTCTACTCTCCCATCTCATTTCAGACAGAGGTTGAATGTCGTGGCTCAGATAATGTTGATTAAGTTGCTTTCATTAATACGTTGCATATGCTCCCGTAGTGTCGGATCATATTTAGATAACAACTTAACTAAGTCCAGAAAATTGCCAGAGTTTTTACTATCGTTCAATTTCAAGGATTCTCGATGAGCTCTCAATGCCAAATTGTGTGAGGCCAAGTAGTTTATTATATCTATCAATCTTTCAAACAAATTATACCAATACTTTTGGGATTCCCTAATCGATCTCTCGTTACCCTTATCTATTGTTTTACCGTGTTTGATTCCTTTAAAGAGTTCCATCCTTTTAATCATGCACTCCATGTGTCCTTGACTTTGTTCATGTCTTTGCAATATCCGACTCAGATCCTTCCAATCACAAGATCCTTCTTTTATTATCTGTGTCTGCAAATGTGAAAAAAGTCTACATGGAAAGCAATAAACTTTATCTTGAGATATGGAGTAAGTTAACCATCTGCGATGTTGCGTTTCACCGTTACTCAATTTTCTACAAAAATGAAATTTAGAAAAATGTCTTTTACTTTGGTCTTTTGGGTAATTTTCATCAGATTTCTCTAGGTCTTGATCGGGACCGTTTTGAATTAAGTCATGGTGCTGCGCATCGTTTAGTGGCAATATACACTTCGCCGGATCTAGGTCTATTAATGGCTCACTTAAATGAACTTCTTGCTCTTGATTTTCTGACTCACACATATACTCACTTTCTAACTCTTTATTGGATTCAGAAATTTGGGTCACAGCAGATTCAATCGATGTTGAAGGTAAAGCTGTATCAGTACTTTGACTAAAAGTTTCATTCAACTCTGAAGCTGGTTCTGTTTCAGAAAATAAAGATTCATCACATGACTCTGAAGCAGTGACACCTGAAGAAGGCTTTTTAAGAAATTTCATCATACTGGAACTCAGAAGTCTGAAGAAAATTACTCTCACAGAAAAATGAAATATAGATAAATAAACTAAACAACATGGGGATTCCCCGTCCAGGGTCTCGTGCGCCGTGCGCGAAATTGAGCGTTTTCACACTACCCGATAATACGATATCGGTATATTATACGATATAGTAATAATACGATATAGGTAATTTAGCACACACACATTATGTTTGTATGTGTGCTAAATTAAGATCTTTTGCACGTATGACTGATTTATTTATTGCATTCATGGGTTTACTTACACCCATGAATTCAATAAATAAATAAATGATAAATGCCATACACATTACTTACAAACATTTTCACCTAATACAGATATCGTGTCGGGCAGTGTGTGTGAGAACGCTCATTAGGGCGAAACTTTCATTTCATAGTGTTGCCAGACAGACGATTCTGAATACCCGTAAAGTACCTACTAGGTACTCACTTCCATCGGGCACGTGTTATACAATAAAATTCATTATCATCTGCTTAGCTTTTTTCCCAAATTGTTCAGAGTCGGCAACCTAAGCCAGGATGATTGGCGAAACGAAAATAAATAGGTACCTAGTTTTTCTGCGAGGCCCCCTCAGGTGCGAGGCCGTCGGCGGTGGCCGACGTCGCCGACGCCTAGCGCCGCCACTACTTCTACCTTTACATCAAATATTGTCGAATTTAGAACTGTGTGAGCTACTTTTATTTGACCCTAGCTAAAACTAATCTTTATACAGCGTATGTTCTTTAACTGGCACAGTGTGAGGAAATTCGAAACCATAGTAGGTACAAGAAAACTGTCTTTTTTTTTTATGGAAACAATTTCGGCATTTTATGAATGCAAGTTTTCCGTCAAACTTCAAAAAATTGAATTTTATTTCTTTTAACTTTTATTCAAATAGTTCATGTATATCATAGAGATCGTAAATATGCCTATAAATACAAGTCTATCATTACAAAAAAGTGTTCGCCATTTGAATTTCTTGTAATATCAACAAATGATATTATTTTTTGTGGATACCTTATACTTGAAATTTAACAAAAAATTCAAATGAAGGACTAACTAATACACATACAATATTGATGTGTTATGTACCTCGACTAAATTTACATTACAATACTAAAATTGACACATATTCTATGGAATTACTTCCGCTGTCCAGATATTTTCCTCCCACACAATGAAATGATGATATCATGAAGCTGGATCGATTCACATAAAAAAAATTTTGCCAATTTTTTTATTTTTATGGAAAACTCAGGCTTGACTAAAAATTTTCCTATGCCAAAATTGTTTTCATAAAAAAAGAACAAATGATACCTAACACAGTTTTCTTGTATCTGCTATGATTTTGGATTTCCCATACTATCCCAGTTAAAGAAAACATACTGTATATATAATCGTCGGTGTGTCTGTTAGTGATTGTGCAACTTCTGAACGATTTGACCAATTGAGGTAATTTTTGCAAAATATATTTGTTTTGTCAAGACCATGGTTCATAGCTATGCTACGCTAGGCGCTGTAGTCAGGTTCTTATTCGATTCTTTAATCATGGAACAAAATGACTCATATTGACAATATATGTCAAATTATTGGGTTACTATCACGTCGATTTTAGAGTTTCTCTAAAGGTAAAGATTTTTTAATTTAATTTTCAGGCTGATATCACACAGCATACCCATATTTTTCATAATTAATTTTCAACAAATGTTTGTGTTACACCTGTATCATCAACAGAATAGAAATTTATTTCATTCAGATGAATAAAGGAGGCTATACACGTTACTAAATAGTTCAATAAACAAAAAAACTACTAATTAGGTCAAAACAACGATTATTGTAAATGCTACGATATTTTGTCAAGTGATTTTATTGAATTTATTTTTATTTGAGATATATACAGTAAATTCACTGATCTTATACATTTCAATCAATATTAATATATCAGTATGCTACATAAAATGTTTATTTTAGTAAATTTCTAATCGTAGCAAAGATAAAAAGAATCGAGTTAAATGTGTTATTTGTTGCAGTGTACATAACAAAGCTTAGCCTTCATGGCTATTTATAAATAATTTATTTTCTACACAATTCCGATTAGTTCTAGGACATATTTGTTGGGAATCTTGATAATTCTACATAGAATATGTACATTAAGTTATTTGCCAAATTACTTTCCATAAATTACTTTGACATTACTATTTTATTTACAAGCAAAAATTGTTCTTCAGCCTTTGAATTAATTCAAGTAAAATTATGGGTTATAATGGAAAAAGCTGTTGCCTAGTAAACTGAAAATTAAATATAATTTAATAGTCATTTAATAGTAGATGTAACTTTAATAGTTCATAGCCATGTTTTGTTGGCTTGCAATTAACGAAATATTATATTAAAGGTTTTTATTGCTTTAAACATAAGTTTGTACTTTTATTAAACATGTCAGTTAAGGGGTGGATTTCGCTAATAGGCGAAAATGAGTGTTTGGTTTCGCACAATATTCAATAACTACAAAAGTTAGACATTATATTAAAATACCAGGACGTAGAATGGCCTTTGTATTACGTTCTTGTACTATATTTTTTCTTAATTAAGTTTCAAACTTAGAAAAAAAATCTCAAAGTAACCTCGTTTACCAAAAAGACTCTGCTGTTTCGCATATTAAAACAAAATTATAAATATTTATCGATTTTCCATAAACTGTTTATTCTTGATTAATGTAGCTACATTCTTGTACATGGATTTAATTATGACATTAATATGAACCCTTTGGTATTAGGTCAAAGTTGCCGAATTTTTAGGGCATTCCACGTGCGAATGTTCTATACTAGCTTCTATGAAAATAAAAACGATCATTATCTCCAGTGCTCACGCATATTTTAAATTCAGTGCCGTTTGCGCTTGCAAACAGTGAGGACGTGTAGTCTGGTCGTTCTTCGTCAGCTTGTGCCATAGATTTAAAATCGTACACGGCTTGTACACAGTGTAAGTTTTATGTTGTATGTAATTACGTATAAATAATTGTTACATAATATTTCTATGATACAGTTGAAATGCATAATATTTTGTACCGCTTTGTAAATTAGTGGAAAAATTTGTTGATATTTTGTATATTTTCAGATAATAATGGGAAAAAAAGATTTCTTACACACGTCCGATATTGGAAGCAAAAACAAAAAAATAATGATTACGTGCCCTAAACAAAATTTTGCAAAGTTTGCAAAAATTATACGATAGTCTTAAAATAGAATTATTAGATATATTCGTATTTTAAAAGTAATAAATCAATATTTTGCTTTTACTGAGTATTACAGATTACTAAGTATTATATTACGGAGATACATTTTATAATTTCATTGCATACGTAAAGATGATAAGTTCAGTATTTTATTTTATTGAATATTGTAATGATTCCCTTCTAGTATTTTACCAAAATTTTAAAAACACAACACTTGTTACTCTATGTTCTTCTGTCTGTGTGTGCGTGCGTGCGTACATGCGTGCTTGCTTGCCAATTCCGGGTTTGATATTTTGGCCGTAATTCCGACTCTGTTTGTAATTGTAATTCGACATCGCCGAAATTCGTAACATTCAAAGCCACCTATTTTAAAAATTGTTAATTGAGCTATTGATTGCACACCTTATCACAATTTAATTGCATGTAAACTTAGAGGTTCCCCACAAGTAACTTTACAGTTCATTTGCAGATACCTTTAAATCTCAATATTGAAATGGAAGAGGAAACAACAGAAAATGGTAATTAAGGAATGTAAACATTTGATTTCGTATTATTGTTTGTAACTCAAAAAAAATTAACTGCTCGTCAATGAAAGCCAAGATGAGAAACATATTAAACCTTGATGAGAAACGTATAAAGCCAAGATGAGAAACATGTTAAACCTTGATGAGAAACATATTAAGCCAAGATGAGAAACATATTAAGCCAAGATGAGAAACATATTAAGCCAAGATGAGAAACATATTAAACCTTGATGAGAAACATATTAAGCCAAGATGAGAAACATATTAAGCCAAGATGAGAAACATATTAAACCTTGATGAGAAACATATTAAGCCAAGATGAGAAACATATTAAGCCAAGATGAGAAACATATTAAACCTTGATGAGAAACATATTAAGGCAAGATGAGAAACATATTAAGCTAAGATGAGAAACATATTAAGCCAAGATGAGAAACATATTAAGCCCAGATGAGAAACATATTAAACCTTGATGAGAAACATATTAAGCCAAGATGAGAAACATATTAAGCCAAGATGAGAAACGTATTAAGCCAAGATGAAAACATATTAAGCCAAGATGAGAAACATATTAAGCCAAGATGAGAAACATATTAAGCCAAGATGAGAAACATATTAAGCCAAGATGAGAAACATATTAAACCTTGATGAGAAACATATTAAGCCAAGATGAGAAACATATAAAGCCAAGATGAGAAACATATTAAGCCAAGATGAGAAACATATTAAGCCAAGATGAGAAACATATTAAACCTTGATGAGAAACATATTAAGTCAAGATGAGAAACATATTAAGCCAAGATGAGAAACATATTAAGCCAAGATGAGAAACATATTAAGCCAAGATGAGAAGCATATTAAGCCAAGATGAGAAACATATTAAACCTTGATGAGAAACATATTAAGCCAAGATGAGAAACATATTAAGCCAAGATGAGAAACATATTAAACCTTGATGAGAAACATATTAAGCCAAGATGAGAAACATATTGAGCCAAGATGAGAAACATATTAAGCCAAGATGAGAAACATATTAAGCCAAGATGAGAAACATATTAACCCTTAACAGGCCGGGTGCGGTCACCATGACCCCAGTAGGTGCAACACTGTCAATTTTATACTCTTCCAATATTCGATGGTATTTGCCCCTCCTGGTACCTTCGCAACTCAGGCGATTAGTACGAGGCCCGGCTTAGTAATAGTCGCACGCGTCTTTTGTTTTGAGTTTTTATTGTTTAAAAGTTTGCAGCGGTCGCAGTGACCGCACCCGGCCTATTGTGTGATTTTAGAAAGTGAATTCCTTTCTCGGTGTAGTCTTCATTTTACTAACAAAATGGAACGTTTTGACCAACAAATACAAGAGTGGCTTACACAAGAGGATAATGATGACCCTGCCTCTGATGGCGATGGTGAATTCAGTGATATTGATCACGATATCGAACCAAATCACGTGATTTATGAGTCACACCACTCAGAATCTGAAGAAGAAGTTACCTCATCTAACGATGAAGATGATCAACCTTTGTCAAGTCTTCAACCGAGTCGTAAGCGCAAGGCAAGTAAAAGTATTTCCGATAGCGAGGAAGTTCAACTAAGGGATAAAAACTATTTCGGCAAAAATAAGTTTCGCTGGTCTTCTGTTCCATCTGCCGCCCGAAGTAGAACAAGAAGTCATAACATAGTAGATGTACAACCAGGAATACGTCAAAGTCTTCAACACAGCCTTACAGCAGAATCGACAGTAGAAGATGTATGGAATTATTTTTTTCGTGAGGGTACTCTTGAAAAAATTATAACACATACCAACAGTCACTTAGAAAAGATGCGAGACAAGTATGACGACAATAGTTACGTTTATAATTTAGATATGATTGAACTAAAAGCATTATTAGGCATATTGTATTATTCAGCGGCGTTCAAAGAAAATCATGCAGATTTTTCAAGTTGATATAGCTCGGATGGAACTGGCCGATGTATTTATCAATGTATTATGGCGAAAAATAGACTGAAAATACTTCTACTAGCATTACGCTTTGATGAATCTTCAACTCGGCTAGAACGACGTGAAAATTATCCCGCAGCGCCATTTTCTGAAATTTTTAATGATTTTATTGGCAATTGTCAAGACGTATGCGAAATTGGAACTGAAGCTTGTGTTGATGAGATGCTGGTTGCATTTCGCGGCACATGCAAATTTAAAATGTATATGCCAAAAAAAACGGCAAAATATGGCTTGAAAATTCAGTGTATCACGGATGCAAAAAACGGGTTATTTACACAACGCCTACATTTATGTGGGTAAAGATTCTGATGGAAAAGATTTACCAGAACAGTACAAACACTTAAAAAAACCGACCCAATCTGTTTTGAGACTTGTAGAAAAAATAGAGGGCTCAAATCGTAATATTACAGCCGATAATTGGTTTACCTCAATACAGTTAGTACAAGAGTTGAAGAAAAAAGGTCTAACATTTGTTGGCACAATGAAGAAAAACCAAAGAGAAATACCCAAAGATTTTTTACCATCAAAAACTCGTAAAGTAGAAAGTTGCTTGTTTGGATTCACAAATGAATTTACATTAGTATCTTATGTCCCAAAAAAAAATAGGTCGGTTATACTCGTATCAAGCATGCATCACGATTTAGCAGTAGATAATGTCAAGAAAAAACCTACAGTAATAATGTATTATAATGAGACTAAATATGGGGTTAACTTATTAGATCAAAGATGTTCAAACTATAGCACTGCCCGACGTACTCGTAGATGGCCGATGACAATTTTTTATCGTTTGCTGGATATTGCGAGCTCTAATGCATTTATAGTTTATAACTCAGTGCGAGAGGATAAGATTAAAAGGCTTCAGTTTATGAAAGATCTCGCATTATGTCTTTTCAAACCGCATTTACATAGGCGAGCAAGTAATCAACATCTGACTCGACAGCTTCGCTTAGCTTTAAGAAGAGTACTAAACATAGAAGAACCTATACCCGAGGTAGAAGAAAAGCTGGAAACTAGAAAAACATGCTATACTTGTGATCCCAAAAAAAAACAAAAGACCTATCATGTATGTTTTTGTTGTAGAAAGCCGATATGTATCGAATGTAGCCAAAAGATGTGCTGCGGTTGTCGCGAAACAAGACCATGATTGACGGTTGTCAATTTGTCATTAACAATATCTTTTAAGTTAATTTTTTATTTTCTCTATACTATATGATCCCTTAAGACAACAAAACCAAATTTTTTTTCCAAAAATTAGTTAATATTTTTTTTTAAGGAATTTATACAGAAGTTTAGAGATTTTGTTTCGTTTTGGCGTTTGAGTAATGTTTTTTTTTTATTTAGCATTAATAGAAGTTATATTTTGTTAATTTTTCTTTCCTAATTAAAAGTAAACACTATCAGTAACACTGAGTATTTTTATTTATTTATTATTAGGATAATATCATAAATATATTATACTTTAAGTACATGCGGTCGCGGTGACCGCGCCCGGCCCGTTATGTTACAAAAAAACCACCCGGCCAGTTGAGGGTTAAGCCAAGATGAGAAACATATTAAACCTTGATGAGAAACATATTAAGCCAAGATGAGAAACATATTAAGCCAAGATGAGAAACATATTAAGCCAAGATGAGAAACATATTAAGCCAAGATGAGAAACATTTTAAGCCAAGATGAGAAACATATTAAACCTTGATTAGATACATATTAAGCCAAGATGAGAAACATATTAAACCAAGATGAGAAACATATTAAGCCAAGATGAGAAAGATATTAAACCTTGATGAGAAACATATTAAGCCAAGATGAGAAACATATTAAGCCAAGATGAGAAACATATTAAGCCAAGATGAGAAACATATTAAGCCAAGATGAGAAACATATTAAACCTTGATGAGAAACATATTAAGCCAAGATGAGAAACATATTAAGCCAAGATGAGAAACATATTAAGCCAAGATGAGATACATATTAAACCTTAATGAGAAACATATTAAACCTTGATGAGAAACATATTAAGCCAAGATGAGAAACATATTAAGCCAAGATGAGAAACATATTAAGCCAAGATGAGAAACATATTAAGCCAAGATGAGAAACATATTAAACCTTGATGAGAAACATATTAAGCCAAGATGAGAAACATATTAAGCCAAGATGAGAAACATATTAAGCCAAGATGAGAAACATATTAAACCTTGATGAGAAACATATTAAGCCAAGATGAGAAACATATTAAACCTTGATGAGAAACATATTAAGCCAAGATGAGAAACATATTAAACCTTGATGAGAAACATATTAAGCCAAGATGAGAAACATATTAAGCCAAGATGAGAAACATATTAAGCCAAGATGAGAAACATATTAAGCCAAGATGAGAAACATATTAAACCTTGATGAGAAACATATTAAGCCAAGATGAGAAACATATTAAGCCAAGATGAGAAACATATTAAGCCAAGATGAGAAACATATTAAACCTTGATGAGAAACATATTAAGCCAAGATGAGAAACATATTAAGCCAAGATGAGAAACATATTAAGCCAAGATGAGAAACATATTAAGCCAAGATGAGAAACATATTAAGCCAAGATGAGAAACATATTAAGCCAAGATGAGAAACATATTAAACCTTGATGAGAAACATATTAAGCCAAGATGAGAAACATATTAAGCCAAGATGAGAAACATATTAAGCCAAGATGAGAAACATATTAAGCCAAGATGAGAAACATATTAAACCTTGATGAGAAACATATTAAGCCAAGATGTGAAACATATTAAGCCAAGATGAGAAACATATTAAACTTTGATGAGAAACATATTAAGCCAAGATGAGAAACATATTAAGCCAAGATGAGAAACATATTAAGCCAAGATGAGAAACATATTAAGCCAAGATGAGAAACATATTAAACCTTGATGAGAAACATATTAAGCCAAGATGAGAAACATATTAAGCAAAGATGAAAAACATATTAAGCCAAGATGAGAAACATATTAAACCTTGATGAGAAACATATTAAGCCAAGATGAGAAACATATTAAACCAAGATGAGAAATATATTAAACCTTGATGAGAAACATATTAAGCCAAGAGGAGAGACATATTAAGCCAAGATGAGAAACATATTAAGCCAAGATGAGAAACATATTAAGCCAAGATGAGAAACATATTAAACCTTGATGAGAAACATATTAAACCTTGATGAGAAACATATTAAGCCAAGATGAGAAACATATTAAGCCAAGATGAGAAACATATTAAACCTTGATGAGAAACATATTAAGCCAAGATGAGAAACATATTAAGCCAAGATGAGAAACATATTAAGCCAAGATGAGAAACATATTAAACCTTGATGAGAAACATATTAAGCCAAGATTAGAAACATATTAAACCTTGATGAGAAACATATTAAGCCAAGATGAGAAACATATTAAGCCAAGATGAGAAACATATTAAGCCAAGATGAGAAACATATTAAACCTTGATGAGAAACATATTAAGCCAAGATGAGAAACATATTAAGCCAAGATGATAAACATATTAAGCCAAGATGAGAAACATATTAAGCCAAGATGATAAACATATTAAACCTTGATGAGAAACATATTAAGCCAAGATGAGAAACATATTAAGCCAAGATGAGAAACATATTAAGCCAAGATGAGAAACATATTAAGCCAAGATGAGAAACATATTAAACCTTGATGAGAAACATATTAAGCCAAGATGTGAAACATATTAAGCCAAGATGAGAAACATATTAAACCTTGATGAGAAACATATTAAGCCAAGATGAGAAACATATTAAGCCAAGATGAGAAACATATTAAGCCAAGATGAGAAACATATTAAGCCAAGATGAGAAACATATTAAACCTTGATGAGAAACATATTAAGCCAAGATGAGAAACATATTAAGCAAAGATGAGAAACATATTAAGCCAAGATGAGAAACATATTAAACCTTGATGAGAAACATATTAAGCCAAGATGAGAAACATATTAAACCAAGATGAGAAATATATTAAACCTTGATGAGAAACATATTAAGCCAAGATGAGAAACATATTAAGCCAAGATGAGAAACATATTAAGCCAAGATGAGAAACATATTAAGCCAAGATGAGAAACATATTAAGCCAAGATGAGAAACATATTAAACCTTGATGAGAAACATATTAAGCCAAGATGAGAAACATATTAAACCTTGATGAGAAACATATTAAGCCAAGATGAGAAACATATTAAGCCAAGATGATAAACATATTAAACCTTGATAAACATATTAAGCCAAGATGAGAAACATATTAAGCCAAGATGAGAAACATATTAAACCAAGATGGGAAACATATTAAGCCAAGATGACAAACATATTAAACCTTGATGAGAAACATATTAAGCCAAGATGAGAAACATATTAAGCCAAGATGAGAAACATATTAAACCAAGATGAGAAACATATTAAACCTTGATGAGAAACATATTAAGCCAAGATGAGAAACATATTAAGCCAAGATGAGAAACATATTAAACCTTGTTTCTTCTTGCCATTTTTCTTTCTTCTTTAATTTACGTAAATTTTTCAAGTGAAATAAATGTATTAGAAAATTTATTTCATATGGTATTATTAAAAATATCTAAGTATAAAGTTTAAATTGTGAAATATAGATATGATATAAATATGGGATATAATTATAAAACATTATAGATTTAACACTTTATATTGGGTAAATTTGAAAAAAATACTGAAATAATCTTTTAATAAATTATTACATATTAAGACGCTTGTTATCCGACTTGTTCACAGAACATCTAATGGAGACATTATATGGCCTTTTTTGATTTTTAAATGTTTTTATTACAAACCTTTAAATATTTTATTTCTTTATTTTTCTAACGAATAAATTTTTAAGTTTTCTTTCATACATAGTTTTATTATTTTAACATTACTTCGTATTGTATAACATTAATTTATATTAGATGTCCCTAAGACTTCGTTTACGTGTAATTAGGAATTTTATTTCTTTTATATATTGCTCATGGGTATATAATATTACCACAAAAATAAAAAAAGTTTTTCTGGCTTCTATTATCATTCAATATGCTATATTAATCACTCCTTTAAAATATTGTCAATTTATAAAATTCGCTCCGTTATAATTTATTACTTGTATCGGTATGTTTTATGCAACTTTATGTCTGCAATATACAAGCGGAAGTAAATCAATAAGTATACGAAAAAATGGGTCAATTTTGTTTTCTTTCATATTTAATGCCTAAATATTATAATTTGCAAAGAAAAAAAGAATCTTAATAATTTTTCAACAAAATGTGTTATATTGCAGTTAATTTATTATAATTATATGTTTAATAAACAAATCAAAATTATATATTTAATAATAAAGATATCGGGCTATTTGCCTCAATTTTAGGATTTTTTTAGAGATTTTATTCTTATCTTAGTCTATGCTAGCCACACTAATTTACAAAAAGATTATACATAAAAAATTGTTACCCAAAGTATGTGCAACATTTTTTAATTTTGTAATTCCCAAAATTAAGTCAAAAAACCAACCTAAACCATATCCACGGTTGAATCGTATTCCGCATCAAGATATTTACAAAGAGAACAGAGAAATCATGCTCAGATTTACTTCAATAATCAATATGATTTAAAAAGTAGCTCAATCGATCCCATTGTGCTGAGCGTGTTCGTGTAACGCACACTACTAAGAGTCAAACGGGACTGGCACGCGCGTGTGTGTTTTAGTGGGAAACTAAATATTTCATCACATACATCCGACCCTTAATGATTCATAATATATAATGACTGATAATATTAAATTAAAATACTAGCAGAATCACTCAATACTGCCAACTAATTTTAATTTTTACGACATCTACTCAAAAGACCGTTTGTTAACATTTGACAATTATTTGCAAGTTAAGTGAACTTTAAAAAAAAGGTGAAAAAATTTTTTTTTTATGAACACTGTATAATAATTTTTTTAACCAGTAACGTTTCAATAAAATATTATTGCATCTTGTGTTCAAACTTGCAAAACAAGAGTGAACAACACATCTATGTCAAGTTTGCACAATGATATGTGGGAACAATATTTGAAGTATGTATGAAATCTTATTTATTATCTAAGTAAACATGTTAAATAAATTTCAAATTCAAATGTATTTGTACCTGCAAGAAATGAAGCCGTGCCAGAAGATCATCCACGTAAGCAGCAAACGGCTTTAACGATGGATAGCTGCTTCCTTTCCACAAGAGAGGAATGCGCCCTCGTACCATGCTTGTCAGCACTTCCTCTGTATCATCGCTCAATACGCTGATACCTGTTTGCCAATTATGCATATATTTGCTGACATATTATGCCTTTTTATAACTGGTAATATTTAAGAATCAAGTCATATCTTTATATATAAAAGGAGAAGGTGACTGACTGACTAACTGAGCCAGAATCAACGCACAGTAAACAGTTCTTTATGTAGCGTGAGTAATTTTTGAATTTCTACCCCTAAGGGAGCGCAATAAGTGGTGAAAAATTGTATGAAATTTCCTTGGTTTGTATGTTAAGACACGTGAAATGTTAGATTTACGCTCTTGGTTAATAAAACAAAATAACGTGTTTATTGATTTTTGGAAATTTTACCCCTAAGGGGGTAATAAATAGGGATTGAAAGTTTGTATGAAATTTCGTCGGTTTGGAAGTTAGACACCTGAAATTTTAAATTTATGCTCTTAGTTAATAAATAAAATTAATTTGTGTATTGGTTTTTGGAAATTCTTCCCCTAAGGGAATAAAATAAGGTTGGAAAGTTTGCATGAAATTTCCTCTGTAAGTTAGACATTAAAATTTTAGATTTACGCTCTTGATTAATAAAAAAAATTAATGCGTTTATTGGTTTTTGGAAATACTACCCTTAAGGGGGTATAATAGGGGTTGAAAGATTATATGAAATTTCGTCAATTTAAAAGTTTAGCCTTTAATTTTAGATTTACGCTTTTAATTACTAAACAAATTAATGTGTTTATTGATTTTTGGAAATTCTACCTCTAAGAGGGTAAAATAGGGGTTGAAAGTTTGTATAAAAGTTCCTCGGTTTGTAAGTTAGACATGTGAAATTTTAGATTTATGTCCTAGCTTAATAAAAAGAATTAATGCGTTTATTGGAGGCGTGAAATAGGGGATGAAAGTTTGTATGGAAGTTAAAGAATCGAAAAATAGAGTGGGTAAAATCTAGTTTATTTTATAATTACAATCGAATAATTACCCTGAACAGCCCCAATCACAGCTCTGCAGCTGCTACGTACCACAGCAACTAATCTCTCATAACGAGCTGCCTCCTGCACTACCACAATTGACATGGGCGTCATATCAGCAGGACTTATATCTCCCTCATGCGAAGGTCCCGAAAGGATCTTATCCGGTAGTCTCTTGAGAACATCTTCAGCTATTAGCATCGCTTGCTCTTCAGGAGTGGCACCCTCACCCGCGCTGCTCATACTATCCTATTCCAACAAAATGATTTAATAATAATATTAATCCGATGAGGAGTGTGTCCATAGCTAGGGTGATTAGGCATTTAAATTATTTTGAAATCAATATTTAAAAATTACATCGATCATTTTGTGTGTGCGGCATTACTTTTTTATTTTATAATCTTACAAGACATAATTCATGCATATAATAAAATTGTAAATTTGATGCTGAAAACATTTTAAAAAAATTATATAGGCTGGATGAAGGATAATTGATAAAATGCATAGGATCACTTTTGGAATTTCTGTTTGCGTATTTATTCATCACACATTACAGAAAAACTCACTCCTTAAAGTAATATTTAGTTTTTATTACATCCCAATCGGCTGACAGCTAGTAAACTAAATAAAAATATACTAAAAAAGAAATTGCTTTTTCACTTTATTTCAAATATGGAACAAGGTTAAATGTATACTTATAAAAACTGGCACTAAAAAGATTTTCAGTGGCGTACGTGTAATAAGTCGTAGGCACAGCTAGCAAAGTAAATAAATGTATAATAAAAAAGAACTTGCCTTTTCACTTTATTTCAAATATGGAACAAGGTTAAAAGTATACTTTGAAAAACTGGCACTAAAAAGATTTTCAGTGGTGTACGTGTAATAAGTCGTAGGCACAACTAGCAAAGTAAATAAACGTATAATAAAAAAGAAATTGCTTTTTCACTTTATTTCAAATATGGTCCAAGGTTAAAAGTATACTTATAAAAACTGGCACTAAAAAGTTTTTCAGTGGTGTACGTGTAATAAGTCGTAGGCACAACTAGCAAAGTAAATAAACGTATAATAAAAAAGAAATTGCTTTTTCACTTTATTTCAAATATGGTCCAAGGTGAAAAGTATACTTATAAAAACTGGCACTAAAAAGATTTTCAGTGGTGTACTTGTAATAAGTCGTAGGCACAGCTAGCAAAGTAAATAAACGTATAATAAAAAAGAAATTGCTTTTTCACTTTATTTCAAATATGGTCCAAGGTTAAAAGTATACTTATAAAAACTGGCACTAAAAAGTTTTTCAATGGTGTACGTGTAATAAGTCATAGGTACAGCTAGCAAAGTAAATAAACGTATAATAAAAAAGAAATTGCTTTTTCACTTTATTTCAAATATGGTCCAAAGTTAAAAGTATACTTATAAAAACTGGCACTAAAAAGATTTTCAGTGGTGTACGTGTAATAAGTCGTAGGCACAACTAGCAAAATAAATAAACGTATAATAAAAAAGAAATTGCTTTTTCACTTTATTTCAAATATGGTCCAAGGTTAAAAGTATACTTATCAAAACTGGCACTAAAAAGATTTTCAGTGGTGTACTTGTAATAAGTCGTAGGCACAGCTAGCAAAGTAAATAAACGTATAATAAAAAAGAAATTACTTTTTCACTTTATTTCAAATATGGTCCAAGGTTAAAAGTATACTTATAAAATCTGGCACTAAAAAGTTTTTCAGTGGTGTACGTGTAATAAGTCATAGGTACAGCTAGCAAAGTAAATAAACGTATAATAAAAAAGAAATTGCTTTTTCACTTTATTTCAAATATGGTCCAAAGTTAAAAGTATACTTATAAAAACTGGCACTAAAAAGATTTTCAGTGGTGTACGTGTAATAAGTCGTAGGCACAACTAGCAAAGTAAATAAACGTATAATAAAAAAGAAATTGCTTTTTCACTTTATTTCAAATATGGTCCAAGGTTAAAAGTATACTTATAAAAACTGGCACTAAAAAGATTTTCAGTGGTGTACGTGTAATAAGTCGTAGGCACAACTAGCAAAGTAAATAAACGTATAATAAAAAAGAAATTGCTTTTTCACTTTATTTCAAATATGGTCCAAGGTTAAAAGTATACTTATAAAAACTGGCACTAAAAAGTTTTTCAGTGGTGTACGTGTAATAAGTCGTAGGCACAACTAGCAAAGTAAATAAACGTATAATAAAAAAGAAATTGCTTTTTCACTTTATTTCAATTATGGTCCAAGGTTAAAAGTATACTTATAAAAAATTGGCACTAAAAAGATTTTCAGTGGTGTACTTGTAATAAGTCGTAGGCACAGCTAGCAAAGTAAATAAACGTATAATAAAAAAGAAATTGCTTTTTCACTTTATTTCAAATATGGTCCAAGGTTAAAAGTATACTTATAAAAACTGGCACTAAAAAGTTTTTCAATGGTGTACGTGTAATAAGTCATAGGTACAGCTAGCAAAGTAAATAAACGTATAATAAAAAAGAAATTGCTTTTTCACTTTATTTCAAATATGGTCCAAAGTTAAAAGTATACTTATAAAAACTGGCACTAAAAAGATTTTCAGTGGTGTACGTGTAATAAGTCGTAGGCACAACTAGCAAAATAAATAAACGTATAATAAAAAAGAAATTGCTTTTTCACTTTATTTCAAATATGGTCCAAGGTTAAAAGTATACTTATCAAAACTGGCACTAAAAAGATTTTCAGTGGTGTACTTGTAATAAGTCGTAAGCACAGCTAGCAAAGTAAATAAACGTATAATAAAAAAGAAATTGCTTTTTCACTTTATTTCAAATATGGTCCAAAGTTAAAAGTATACTTATAAAAATTGGCACTAAAAAGATTTTCAGTGGTGTACGTGTAATAAGTCGTAGGCACAACTAGCAAAGTAAATAAACGTATAATAAAAAAGAAATTGCTTTTTCACTTTATTTCAAATATGGTCCAAGGTTAAAAGTATACTTATAAAAACTGGCACTAAAAAGATTTTCAGTGGTGTACTTGTCATAAGTCGTAGGCACAGCTAGCAAAGTAAATAAACGTATAATAAAAAAGAAATTGCTTTTTCACTTTATTTCAAATATGTTCCAAGGTTAAAAGTATACTTATAAAAACTGGCACTAAAAAGATTTTCAGTGGTGTACGTGTAATAAGTCATAGGCACAACTAGCAAAGTAAATAAACGTATAATAAAAAAGAAATTGCTTCTTCACTTTATTTCAAATATCGTCCAAAAGTATACTTATAAAAACTGGCACTAAAAAGTTTTTCAGTGGTGTACGTGTAATAAGTCATAGGTACAGCTAGCAAAGTAAATAAACGTATAATAAAAAAGAAATTGCTTTTTCACTTTATTTCAAATATGGTCCAAAGTTAAAAGTATACTTATAAAAACTGGCACTAAAAAGATTTTCAGTGGTGTACGTGTAATAAGTCATAGGCACAACTAGCAAAGTAAATAAACGTATAATAAAAAAGAAATTGCTTTTTCACTTTATTTCAAATATGGTCCAAGGTTAAAAGTATACTTATAAAAACTGGCACTAAAAAGTTTTTCAGTGGTGTACGTGTAATAAGTCGTAGGCACAACTAGCAAAGTAAATAAACGTATAATAAAAAAGAAATTGCTTTTTCACTTTATTTCAAATATGGTCCAAAGTTAAAAGTATACTTATAAAAACTGGCACTAAAAAGATTTTCAGTGGTGTACGTGTAATAAGTCATAGGTACAGCTAGCAAAGTAAATAAACGTATAATAAAAAAGAAATTGCTTTTTCACTTTATTTCAAATATGGTCCAAAGTTAAAAGTATACTTATAAAAGTGGCACTAAAAAGATTTTCAGTGGTGTACGTGTAATAAGTCATAGGCACAGCTAGCAAAGTAAATAAACGTATAATAAAAAAGAAATTGCTTTTTCACTTTATTTCAAATGTGGTCCAAAGTTAAAAGTATACTTATAAAAACTGGCACTAAAAAGATTTTCAGTGGTGTACGTGTAATAAGTCATAGGCACAACTAGCAAAGTAAATAAACGTATAATAAAAAAGAAATTGCTTTTTCACTTTATTTCAAATATGGTCCAAAGTTAAAAGTATACTTATAAAAACTGGCACTAAAAAGTTTTTCAGTGGTGTACGTGTAATAAGTCGTAGGCACAACTAGCAAAGTAAATAAACGTATAATAAAAAAGAAATTGCTTTTTCACTTTATTTCAAATATGGTCCAAGGTTAAAAGTATACTTATAAAAACTGGCACTAAAAAGATTTTCAGTGGTGTACTTGTAATAAGTCGTAGGCACAGCTAGCAAAGTAAATAAACGTATAATAAAAAAGAAATTGCTTTTTCACTTTATTTCAAATATGGTCCAAGGTTAAAAGTATACTTATAAAAACTGGCACTAAAAAGTTTTTCAGTGGTGTACGTGTAATAAGTCATAGGTACAGCTAGCAAAGTAAATAAACGTATAATAAAAAAGAAATTGCTTTTTCACTTTATTTCAAATATGGTCCAAGGTTAAAAGTATACTTATAAAAACTGGCACTAAAAAAATTTTCAGTGGTGTACGTGTAATAAGTCGTAGGCACAACTAGCAAAGTAAATAAATGTATAATAAAAAAGAAATTGCTTTTTCACTTTATTTCAAATAGGGTCCAAGGTTAAAAGTATACTTATAAAAACTGGCACTAAAAAGTTTTTCAGTGGTGTACGTGTAATAAGTCGTAGGCACAACTAGCAAAGTAAATAAACGTATAATAAAAAAGAAATTGCTTTTTCACTTTATTTCAAATATGGTCCAAGGTTAAAAGTATACTTATAAAAACTGGCACTAAAAAGTTTTTCAGTGGTGTACTTGTAATAAGTCGTAGGCACAGCTAGCAAAGTAAATAAACGTATAATAAAAAAGAAATTGCTTTTTCACTTTATTTCAAATGTGGTCCAAAGTTAAAAGTATACTTATAAAAACTGGCACTAAAAAGATTTTCAGTGGTGTACGTGTAATAAGTCATAGGCACAACTAGCAAAGTAAATAAACGTATAATAAAAAAGAAATTGCTTTTTCACTTTATTTCAAATATGGTCCAAAGTTAAAAGTATACTTATAAAAACTGGCACTAAAAAGTTTTTCAGTGGTGTACGTGTAATAAGTCGTAGGCACAACTAGCAAAGTAAATAAGCGTATAATAAAAAAGAAATTGCTTTTTCACTTTATTTCAAATATGGTCCAAGGTGAAAAGTATACTTATAAAAACTGGCACTAAAAAGATTTTCAGTGGTGTACTTGTAATAAGTCATAGGCACAGCTAGCAAAGTAAATAAACGTATAATAAAAAAGAAATTGCTTTTTCACTTTATTTCAAATATGGTCCAAGGTTAAAAGTATACTTATAAAAACTGGCACTAAAAAGATTTTCAGTGGTGTACGTGTAATAAGTCGTAGGCACAACTAGCAAAGTAAATAAACGTATAATAAAAAAGAAATTGCTTTTTCACTTTATTTCAAATATGTTCCAAGGTTAAAAGTATACTTATAAAAACTGGCACTAAAAAGATTTTCAGTGGTGTACGTGTAATAAGTCATAGGCACAACTAGCAAAGTAAATAAACGTATAATAAAAAAGAAATTGCTTCTTCACTTTATTTCAAATATGGTCCAAAAGTATACTTATAAAAACTGGCACTAAAAAGTTTTTCAGTGGTGTACGTGTAATAAGTCGTAGGCACAACTAGCAAAGTAAATAAACGTATAATAAAAAAGAAATTGCTTTTTCATTTTATTTCAAATATGGTCCAAGGTTAAAAGTATACTTATAAAAACTGGCACTAAAAAGATTTTCAGTGGTGTACTTGTAATAAGTCGTAGGCACAGCTAGCAAAGTAAATAAACGTATAATAAAAAAGAAATTGCTTTTTCACTTTATTTCAAATATGGTCCAAGGTTAAAAGTATACTTATAAAAACTGGCACTAAAAAGTTTTTCAGTGGTGTACGTGTAATAAGTCATAGGTACAGCTAGCAAAGTAAATAAACGTATAATAAAAAAGAAATTGCTTTTTCACTTTATTTCAAATATGGTCCAAGGTTAAAAGTATACTTATAAAAACTGGCACTAAAAAAATTTTCAGTGGTGTACGTGTAATAAGTCGTAGGCACAACTAGCAAAGTAAATAAATGTATAATAAAAAAGAAATTGCTTTTTCACTTTATTTCAAATAGGGTCCAAGGTTAAAAGTATACTTATAAAAACTGGCACTAAAAAGTTTTTCAGTGGTGTACGTGTAATAAGTCGTAGGCACAACTAGCAAAGTAAATAAACGTATAATAAAAAAGAAATTGCTTTTTCACTTTATTTCAAATATGGTCCAAGGTTAAAAGTATACTTATAAAAACTGGCACTAAAAAGTTTTTCAGTGGTGTACTTGTAATAAGTCGTAGGCACAGCTAGCAAAGTAAATAAACGTATAATAAAAAAGAAATTGCTTTTTCACTTTATTTCAAATATGGTCCAAGGTTAAAAGTATACTTATAAAAACTGGCACTAAAAAGTTTTTCAGTGGTGTACGTGTAATAAGTCGTAGGCACAACTAGCAACGTAAATAAACGTATAATAAAAAAGAAATTGCTTTTTCACTTTATTTCAAATATGGTCCAAGGTTAAAAGTATACTTATAAAAACTGGCACTAAAAAGATTTTCAGTGGTGTACGTGTAATAAGTCGTAGGCACAACTAGCAAAGTAAATAAACGTATAATAAAAAAGAAATTGCTTTTTCACTTTATTTCAAATATGGTCCAAGGTTAAAAGTATACTTATAAAAACTGGCACTAAAAAGTTTTTCAGTGGTGTACGTGTAATAAGTCATAGGTACAGCTAGCAAAGTAAATAAACGTATAATAAAAAAGAAATTGCTTTTTCACTTTATTTCAAATATGGTCCAAGGTTAAAAGTATACTTATAAAAACTGGCACTAAAAAGTTTTTCAGTGGTGTACGTGTAATAAGTCGTAGGCACAACTAGCAAAGTAAATAAACGTATAATAAAAAAGAAATTGCTTTTTCACTTTATTTCAAATATGGTCCAAGGTTAAAAGTATACTTATAAAAACTGGCACTAAAAAGATTTTCAGTGGTGTAATAAGTCGTAGGCACAGCTAGCAAAGTAAATAAACCTATAATAAAAAAGAAATTGCTTTTTCACTTTATTTCAAATATGGTCCAAGGTTAAAAGTATACTTATAAAAACTGGCACTAAAAAGTTTTTCAGTGGTGTACGTGTAATAAGTCGTAGGCACAACTAGCAAAGTAAATAAACGTATAATAAAAAAGAAATTGCTTTTTCACTTTATTTCAAATATGGTCCAAGGTTAAAAGTATAGTTATAAAAACTGGCACTAAAAAGTTTTTCAGTGGTGTACGTGTAATAAGTCATAGGTACAGCTAGCAAAGTAAATAAACGTATAATAAAAAAGAAATTGCTTTTTCACTTTATTTCAAATATGGTCCAAGATTAAAAGTATACTTATAAAAACTGGCACTAAAAAGTTTTTCAGTGGTGTACGTGTAATAAGTCGTAGGCACAACTAGCAAAGTAAATAAACGTATAATAAAAAAGAAATTGCTTTTTCAATTTATTTCAAATATGGTCCAAGGTTAAAAGTATACTTATAAAAACTGGCACTAAAAAGATTTTCAGTGGTGTACTTGTAATAAGTCGTAGGCACAGCTAGCAAAGTAAATAAACGTATAATAAAAAAGAAATTGCTTTTTCACTTTATTTCAAATATGGTCCAAGGTTAAAAGTATACTTATAAAAACTGGCACTAAAAAGATTTTCAGTGGTGTACGTGTAATAAGTCATAGGTACAGCTAGCAAAGTAAATAAACGTATAATAAAAAAGAAATTGCTTTTTCAATTTATTTCAAATATGGTCCAAGGTTAAAAGTATACTTATAAAAACTGGCACTAAAAAGTTTTTCAGTGGTGTACGTGTAATAAGTCATAGGTTCAGCTAGCAAAGTAAATAAACGTATAATAAAAAAGAAATTGCTTTTTCACTTTATTTCAAATATGGTCCAAAGTTAAAAGTATACTTATAAAAACTGGCACTAAAAAGATTTTCAGTGGTGTACGTGTAATAAGTCATAGGTACAGCTAGCAAAGTAAATAAACGTATAATAAAAAAGAAATTGCTTTTTCACTTTATTTCAAATGTGGTCCAAAGTTAAAAGTATACTTATAAAAACTGGCACTAAAAAGATTTTCAGTGGTGTACGTGTAATAAGTCATAGGCACAACTAGCAAAGTAAATAAACGTATAATAAAAAAGAAATTGCTTTTTCACTTTATTTCAAATATGGTCCAAGGTTAAAAGTATACTTATAAAAACTGGCACTAAAAAGTTTTTCAGTGGTGTACGTGTAATAAGTCGTAGGCACAACTAGCAAAGTAAATAAACGTATAATAAAAAAGAAATTGCTTTTTCACTTTATTTCAAATATGGTCCAAAGTTAAAAGTATACTTATAAAAACTGGCACTAAAAAGATTTTCAGTGGTGTACGTGTAATAAGTCATAGGTACAGCTAGCAAAGTAAATAAACGTATAATAAAAAAGAAATTGCTTTTTCACTTTATTTCAAATATGGTCCAAAGTTAAAAGTATACTTATAAAAGTGGCACTAAAAAGATTTTCAGTGGTGTACGTGTAATAAGTCATAGGCACAGCTAGCAAAGTAAATAAACGTATAATAAAAAAGAAATTGCTTTTTCACTTTATTTCAAATGTGGTCCAAAGTTAAAAGTATACTTATAAAAACTGGCACTAAAAAGATTTTCAGTGGTGTACGTGTAATAAGTCATAGGCACAACTAGCAAAGTAAATAAACGTATAATAAAAAAGAAATTGCTTTTTCACTTTATTTCAAATATGGTCCAAAGTTAAAAGTATACTTATAAAAACTGGCACTAAAAAGTTTTTCAGTGGTGTACGTGTAATAAGTCGTAGGCACAACTAGCAAAGTAAATAAACGTATAATAAAAAAGAAATTGCTTTTTCACTTTATTTCAAATATGGTCCAAGGTTAAAAGTATACTTATAAAAACTGGCACTAAAAAGATTTTCAGTGGTGTACTTGTAATAAGTCGTAGGCACAGCTAGCAAAGTAAATAAACGTATAATAAAAAAGAAATTGCTTTTTCACTTTATTTCAAATATGGTCCAAGGTTAAAAGTATACTTATAAAAACTGGCACTAAAAAGTTTTTCAGTGGTGTACGTGTAATAAGTCATAGGTACAGCTAGCAAAGTAAATAAACGTATAATAAAAAAGAAATTGCTTTTTCACTTTATTTCAAATATGGTCCAAGGTTAAAAGTATACTTATAAAAACTGGCACTAAAAAAATTTTCAGTGGTGTACGTGTAATAAGTCGTAGGCACAACTAGCAAAGTAAATAAATGTATAATAAAAAAGAAATTGCTTTTTCACTTTATTTCAAATAGGGTCCAAGGTTAAAAGTATACTTATAAAAACTGGCACTAAAAAGTTTTTCAGTGGTGTACGTGTAATAAGTCGTAGGCACAACTAGCAAAGTAAATAAACGTATAATAAAAAAGAAATTGCTTTTTCACTTTATTTCAAATATGGTCCAAGGTTAAAAGTATACTTATAAAAACTGGCACTAAAAAGTTTTTCAGTGGTGTACTTGTAATAAGTCGTAGGCACAGCTAGCAAAGTAAATAAACGTATAATAAAAAAGAAATTGCTTTTTCACTTTATTTCAAATGTGGTCCAAAGTTAAAAGTATACTTATAAAAACTGGCACTAAAAAGATTTTCAGTGGTGTACGTGTAATAAGTCATAGGCACAACTAGCAAAGTAAATAAACGTATAATAAAAAAGAAATTGCTTTTTCACTTTATTTCAAATATGGTCCAAAGTTAAAAGTATACTTATAAAAACTGGCACTAAAAAGTTTTTCAGTGGTGTACGTGTAATAAGTCGTAGGCACAACTAGCAAAGTAAATAAGCGTATAATAAAAAAGAAATTGCTTTTTCACTTTATTTCAAATATGGTCCAAGGTGAAAAGTATACTTATAAAAACTGGCACTAAAAAGATTTTCAGTGGTGTACTTGTAATAAGTCATAGGCACAGCTAGCAAAGTAAATAAACGTATAATAAAAAAGAAATTGCTTTTTCACTTTATTTCAAATATGGTCCAAGGTTAAAAGTATACTTATAAAAACTGGCACTAAAAAGATTTTCAGTGGTGTACGTGTAATAAGTCGTAGGCACAACTAGCAAAGTAAATAAACGTATAATAAAAAAGAAATTGCTTTTTCACTTTATTTCAAATATGTTCCAAGGTTAAAAGTATACTTATAAAAACTGGCACTAAAAAGATTTTCAGTGGTGTACGTGTAATAAGTCATAGGCACAACTAGCAAAGTAAATAAACGTATAATAAAAAAGAAATTGCTTCTTCACTTTATTTCAAATATGGTCCAAAAGTATACTTATAAAAACTGGCACTAAAAAGTTTTTCAGTGGTGTACGTGTAATAAGTCGTAGGCACAACTAGCAAAGTAAATAAACGTATAATAAAAAAGAAATTGCTTTTTCATTTTATTTCAAATATGGTCCAAGGTTAAAAGTATACTTATAAAAACTGGCACTAAAAAGATTTTCAGTGGTGTACTTGTAATAAGTCGTAGGCACAGCTAGCAAAGTAAATAAACGTATAATAAAAAAGAAATTGCTTTTTCACTTTATTTCAAATATGGTCCAAGGTTAAAAGTATACTTATAAAAACTGGCACTAAAAAGTTTTTCAGTGGTGTACGTGTAATAAGTCATAGGTACAGCTAGCAAAGTAAATAAACGTATAATAAAAAAGAAATTGCTTTTTCACTTTATTTCAAATATGGTCCAAGGTTAAAAGTATACTTATAAAAACTGGCACTAAAAAAATTTTCAGTGGTGTACGTGTAATAAGTCGTAGGCACAACTAGCAAAGTAAATAAATGTATAATAAAAAAGAAATTGCTTTTTCACTTTATTTCAAATAGGGTCCAAGGTTAAAAGTATACTTATAAAAACTGGCACTAAAAAGTTTTTCAGTGGTGTACGTGTAATAAGTCGTAGGCACAACTAGCAAAGTAAATAAACGTATAATAAAAAAGAAATTGCTTTTTCACTTTATTTCAAATATGGTCCAAGGTTAAAAGTATACTTATAAAAACTGGCACTAAAAAGTTTTTCAGTGGTGTACTTGTAATAAGTCGTAGGCACAGCTAGCAAAGTAAATAAACGTATAATAAAAAAGAAATTGCTTTTTCACTTTATTTCAAATATGGTCCAAGGTTAAAAGTATACTTATAAAAACTGGCACTAAAAAGTTTTTCAGTGGTGTACGTGTAATAAGTCGTAGGCACAACTAGCAACGTAAATAAACGTATAATAAAAAAGAAATTGCTTTTTCACTTTATTTCAAATATGGTCCAAGGTTAAAAGTATACTTATAAAAACTGGCACTAAAAAGATTTTCAGTGGTGTACGTGTAATAAGTCGTAGGCACAACTAGCAAAGTAAATAAACGTATAATAAAAAAGAAATTGCTTTTTCACTTTATTTCAAATATGGTCCAAGGTTAAAAGTATACTTATAAAAACTGGCACTAAAAAGTTTTTCAGTGGTGTACGTGTAATAAGTCATAGGTACAGCTAGCAAAGTAAATAAACGTATAATAAAAAAGAAATTGCTTTTTCACTTTATTTCAAATATGGTCCAAGGTTAAAAGTATACTTATAAAAACTGGCACTAAAAAGTTTTTCAGTGGTGTACGTGTAATAAGTCGTAGGCACAACTAGCAAAGTAAATAAACGTATAATAAAAAAGAAATTGCTTTTTCACTTTATTTCAAATATGGTCCAAGGTTAAAAGTATACTTATAAAAACTGGCACTAAAAAGATTTTCAGTGGTGTAATAAGTCGTAGGCACAGCTAGCAAAGTAAATAAACCTATAATAAAAAAGAAATTGCTTTTTCACTTTATTTCAAATATGGTCCAAGGTTAAAAGTATACTTATAAAAACTGGCACTAAAAAGTTTTTCAGTGGTGTACGTGTAATAAGTCGTAGGCACAACTAGCAAAGTAAATAAACGTATAATAAAAAAGAAATTGCTTTTTCACTTTATTTCAAATATGGTCCAAGGTTAAAAGTATAGTTATAAAAACTGGCACTAAAAAGTTTTTCAGTGGTGTACGTGTAATAAGTCATAGGTACAGCTAGCAAAGTAAATAAACGTATAATAAAAAAGAAATTGCTTTTTCACTTTATTTCAAATATGGTCCAAGATTAAAAGTATACTTATAAAAACTGGCACTAAAAAGTTTTTCAGTGGTGTACGTGTAATAAGTCGTAGGCACAACTAGCAAAGTAAATAAACGTATAATAAAAAAGAAATTGCTTTTTCAATTTATTTCAAATATGGTCCAAGGTTAAAAGTATACTTATAAAAACTGGCACTAAAAAGATTTTCAGTGGTGTACTTGTAATAAGTCGTAGGCACAGCTAGCAAAGTAAATAAACGTATAATAAAAAAGAAATTGCTTTTTCACTTTATTTCAAATATGGTCCAAGGTTAAAAGTATACTTATAAAAACTGGCACTAAAAAGATTTTCAGTGGTGTACGTGTAATAAGTCATAGGTACAGCTAGCAAAGTAAATAAACGTATAATAAAAAAGAAATTGCTTTTTCACTTTATTTCAAATATGGTCCAAGGTTAAAAGTATACTTATAAAAACTGGCACTAAAAAGTTTTTCAGTGGTGTACGTGTAATAAGTCATAGGTTCAGCTAGCAAAGTAAATAAACGTATAATAAAAAAGAAATTGCTTTTTCACTTTATTTCAAATATGGTCCAAAGTTAAAAGTATACTTATAAAAACTGGCACTAAAAAGATTTTCAGTGGTGTACGTGTAATAAGTCATAGGTACAGCTAGCAAAGTAAATAAACGTATAATAAAAAAGAAATTGCTTTTTCACTTTATTTCAAATGTGGTCCAAAGTTAAAAGTATACTTATAAAAACTGGCACTAAAAAGATTTTCAGTGGTGTACGTGTAATAAGTCATAGGCACAACTAGCAAAGTAAATAAACGTATAATAAAAAAGAAATTGCTTTTTCACTTTATTTCAAATATGGTCCAAGGTTAAAAGTATACTTATAAAAACTGGCACTAAAAAGTTTTTCAGTGGTGTACGTGTAATAAGTCGTAGGCACAACTAGCAAAGTAAATAAACGTATAATAAAAAAGAAATTGCTTTTTCACTTTATTTCAAATATGGTCCAAGGTGAAAAGTATACTTATAAAAACTGGCACTAAAAAGATTTTCAGTGGTGTACTTGTAATAAGTCGTAGGCACAGCTAGCAAAGTAAATAAACGTATAATAAAAAAGAAATTGCTTTTTCACTTTATTTCAAATATGGTCCAAGGTTAAAAGTATACTTATAAAAACTGGCACTAAAAAGTTTTTCAGTGGTGTACGTGTAATAAGTCGTAGGTACAGCTAGCAAAGTAAATAAACGTATAATAAAAAAGAAATTGCTTTTTCACTTTATTTCAAATATGGTCCAAGGTTAAAAGTATACTTATAAAAACTGATACTAAAAAGTTTTTCAGTGGTGTACGTGTAATAAGCCGTGGGCACAACTAGCAAACTAAATAAACGTATAGTAAAAAAGTTATCATTTATTCACATTCTTTGAGCATGGTCCAAGGCAAGGAGTATATATAAAAAAGGCACACTATGTCTTAATATAGATTGTTCAGAATGGAGGTGAGCTCGCATTTGAACAAGCAAATTACTTCGTCTTGTATTGGCTACGCAAGCTATTATGTAAGCTAGGGTGCAAATACTTATTACACTATAACACCAAAATATAAACTTCCGTGTTAGTTTTAAATTAGCTTCTACCAAATTGTGCTACAATTTCCCTTCACTAGTTAATCCACCGTGCAGTCAAGATTTTTTTGTCTGGTGCTAGATGGTCCCACGTAAATCCCACTAACTGCCTCTGCCATTTTTCCGAGAGATTGTAAATATCATTATTATTATCTTGTCAGAGTTCTTCTATAATGCGTGACAAATAAATATACAAAAAAACAAACAGACAAAAATTCCAAAAATGATCTTAATGCCTAATCCTTCATATTCCCCTATATAATTGTTTTCAAAATATTTTCAATATTGCAAATAAAGCTTTTTAATTAGATTTTAATAATTAATTTATGAAATTTTATACGTATTTACTGTTTTCATTATCATTAAAAAATCCTTACTTACGTTTAAATTATTTACTGTATTTTAATATCTTAAAAGATAAACTTCTTTTATAAAAAATATTTGCTCACCAAGTATTTATTATACAGATCCTTGATATGCATGGAATTGAATAAAGACTATGTAATATTATATTGGTTACGACAACAAAATCCTTATATAAAATAAGGTTTTGTTTTATTTTGAAATGAACAAATAATGTCTAGATATATCTATGCAATTTCAAATTATATTTTTACAACAAAGTTTCTCGAGAAAAATATATAAATTCAACTGCTTACAAAGTCAATAATTACAAAGTTAATAATAAAAACAAAGTTAATTATTACAAAGTTAATTCAGCTGCTTACAAAGTTAATAACATTTCATTACACAATGTTAACAGGAGAAATTCGAAACTTACCAATCTGTCCTGTTATATAATATTAGCAGCATAAAATCAAAATTTTAAATCAATTTAGAATAACATCTACAAGTTGATTCAATTAAAAAAAAAGGATTCAATTATAATATTTATAATTCACAATTAAATAAAACTATGTGATGTAGTATTATTTCTACTTTCTTAATTCTTTACCACGACCTAGGTTTCATTGTATTACAACATCTTCAGGTGGGATATTAGCAAAGATCTTTACTAATTACCTACCTGAAGATGTTATAATACAACGAAACCTAGGTCGTGGTAAAGAAGTTACAGAAAGTAGAAATGATACTACATCACGTAGTTTCATTTAATTGTGAATAATGAATTTCTACAAAATTAACGCCAAATATATTCAATATTTATAATTCAATTACAGACTTTATAATTTTGTGTAGAAGACACACAGTTATAAAAACTTGATACAATAAGTGGTTGAAAAAAGAACAGACAAGTAAACGAATAATTTCCAAAATGGAAAACCATGTATAACTAACGTACGAAAAAATACCCTGTCTATTAATAAAGTCACCAGGAAATATGCCTTCTTTAACTGTAACTTCATTATTACCTTCAACAGAAAAGTCATTAAATATGAAATTGAATTAAATATGCATTGACTTGACAGAGCTAGCAATTACCACAAAAGTTTGGTACGTTCAAAAAATACTTATTACCCACATTCACAGAGGCAAGAGAACGAAAGAACCATATTATGCCAAAACGAATAAAATTGTCAATAGTCACCTAAGGGTAAAACTAAGCATTAAAGAAGTGTGCTTTTATTACTTGGATCTTTGGAATCTTTATTTTTTACTCCGTAATTTCTTCTGGACTCCTAACATGAACGTAATTTCTTTTGAACTTGATCCTAATATCAAAAGTAATTCCTTTTGGACTTAAACATAACATCTTCACAATTGTATAATAGTATAAATTGAAAATAAATTTTTTATTTTTTAAATTTCATATTTATTCTCTTTAGTTTCATACAGTACTTATGGACCGATCTTTGAGTCATTTAGAGCGTTTCCAAAACGCATTCTAGAAAACATAGAGGTCCTAAATGATTCATTGACAAGGGGCAGACTCTAACCCTGTTGGGCTGAGATTGTAAGGGCACTATTAGGGGACCTTCAATAATCCCTTTTTTGTATGAGGTGGGTCGTAACGGGTCCCAGGAAGGGCACAGAGACAACCCGGGTAGAAATAGCAGGAATAGTACTTTATACACATTGAATAAATTTAAATATCCTGATCAAACTGTCTGATTTTTCACTCATCAATACAAATGGCAAACGTAACTCTTAAATATGCTTCAATTGGCTTAAACTATATTACAATATGACAACTGAATTTTTTTACATATTCCTTGACTAATCTCTAATTTTTTTTAATTATATAAGAGGTAAATATGGTTCAATTTGTTATTTATTTAGCCAATAGTGTCAGTTTTAATTTTGGAGGATATTAATTTTTATTACTGATATGATTTATAATATTGACATTTGTATTAATGATATATGACACTTTTATTAATAATATGTATTAATGAGTTATTTAACCACAATAATAATTAGTTTCGGCTATATTTTTCTGCTTTTCATTTTGAAGATCCTGTTAATATACAATGCAAACAAAATATTGAGGCAAAAATGTTATGTAGTTAACCTGCGTGAGAATGGCTGTGTTGAGCAAATCTTCTGCTTCCCTGTAATGTTTCGTGATGTCAGCGTTTTCGTGAAAACCAAATACGCTAGGTGGAGTTGCGGCAGGCAGGGAACGCGTGAAATTTATGAAGTCCGAATGCTCCTTCAGCACTGGGATATAATATTTACCTGTAAAGAAAATCAAATAAAAAATTTGGTTTATTTAAATAAACTAAATTACACAGCCGTCAAGTTTTTCAAAGATACCTCAAGTAACAGTATTCATGCAGCCATTATATAAATGTATACATTCATAGTAGTTGCACATCTTAATTTTGATAGCACAGAACAGATGATCATCATAGAATGTGAAAGAGAAACATACTTAGCGGATATCGCCCATCTGACAGTAAAATCCAATTTAAGGAGCTATCCAATCATACCTACAAACATAAAATATTCAGAGCATGCAATCTTCTTTATTAATGGATCTATTGCAAAGAAGAAACTCAAAAAGGAAATCTAGCAAAAATTAATTATCATATTTGTATTAATTTAATGTACATAATTCTGTGGAAATTCAGGCAAAAAATAGAAATTAAACAATTTCAACCCTCAAATAAAAATTCTTGTAATTTTTGGCATTAAAAATGCAAATATAAATATTACTACAACAGCCTTCTATTAACAAACGATTGAGATTGATTTCATCAAAATTTAGGGTTGCTTCAGCATACAGCGACTCATATAAATTGACTGGCTACTACATTTTTATCACTTTCATATAATAACCTTTCAGCCCATGACCTACAATTACAAATAAGACCATCCTGAACCTTCAACATAGAACAGCAGTCTATGGAGAATCGTTTATTGTATATGATACTAAATTATGAAATCAAAATAAAACAATCAAATACCAATACTCAATATATCCAACTAAATATAGTTGATTCTATAATTAAAAATACAATATGTTAACTAAATATAGTTGATACTATGATTAAAAATACAATATGTTAACTAAATATAATTGATTCCCTAATTTTGCAGCACATACAATAAATGAATCTCCATAGATCGCTGTTCTATATAACAGGATCTCTATTCAAAATTTGTCTAAAATCACATAACCTTTAATTTACAGATTTAGATTCCATGGATGGAACGCCCCATTTCTTATTATCTCGCTACACTTCCTACATTTGTATAATTTTATTTCACATGAATTATATTTTAACTCTGACATATACCTATGTATAAATGAATTTATTTTTTTGTTTATTATTTATAACTCACATAGATAACACATAGTCACTTATTATTTATAATTCACATAGATAACACATAGTCACTTATTATTTATAACTCACATAGATAACACATAGTCACTTATTATTTATAACTCACATAGATAATACATAGTCACTTATTATTTATAACTCACATAGATAACACATAGTCACTTATTATTTATAACTCACATAGATAACACATAGTCACTTATTATTTATAACTCACATAGATAACACATAGTCACTTATTATTTATAACTCACATAGATAACACATAGTCACTTATTATTTATAACTCACATAGATAACACATAGTCACTTATTATTTAAAACTCACATAGATATCACATAGACATGACATAGATATAAATTAATGTCACTCTGCTTTTATTAATAGTGTCACTTAGTAAACTGTAACAGATTGCTCCTGTACCAAAAAGTTCAACGTCTGTATATTCAACTTTATAGGCCTCGGTAAAATCTCATAAATAAGTAAATAAATGAAAAGTTTCCTCCTTTTTAAAATCAATTAAAACCTAAAACATTAACCGTTTATTATTTTATTACAATAGCAAATGTTCTACAACGCACCTGTGGCTTCAATTTTGTACGGATCCTTCTTCAAAACCTCAATGTTGTAGAACCGGTGTAAAATGGTAATCAAAGTTCGTCGATCCCAGTCATCGGTCACTCGGCCACCGTAGTTACATTCTCCGGTCAGGTAACGTAATGCAATAAATTGAACGTCCTGAAGTAATACAAACAAATTTAAATAAACATTTAACTCAAATGAACTAATAGATCTAAATCAAAGTAATTTAGCTTCCTATCAAATTGTATAGAACACAATGTCTTTCTGAAATATTTAAAAAAAAATTTTAAATATTTTTAAATTTCTACAAAAATTCTAAATTTGAGAAAATTACTTTTGAATAAAAATATACTATCTGGTAATATGAGAACACACCACTGCAACATCTTGTACAGAACACACCACTGCAACAACAGATGTGAAGCTCATGCTTCACATCCACTAAGAAACAATTTTGCCTAAACTGAAATAATCCACTGCAACATTTCTTTTAAAACTTAATTATTTATGATCATGGTAAAACACACTACTATCGTAAAACACAACTACTATCATAAAACACACAAAAAAATGGTGTCCACATTCATAAAAAATTGATTTAAAAAGTTAAAATACAGATTTAACTACGTCAAGAAAACATTTTACAGTATGTTAATAATGGTAGAACAATATTTTATTGCTTTAAAAATTTTTGGTTCATATTTGTGGACTTCTTTGCACCTTAACCATGTACTACTCAGCTATTAAGGAACTTTGGAGAGTATGTAGTACTTCAGACATCGAGTCGCTTGAACTAGGGCTCAAAATCATGAATATCCACCATTTTACACTATTTAAATGTGCTCTAAGGCACTATTATTATGGAATCGCACAAAAAGCTGCCAGGCTGTATAGCAAACATATTGAACGCCAGCCAGAACCAGCAGCACAGTGGTTTCCTTATACATTTTGGTGTACATTTTTTGTTGAGAAATCAGTTTGAGTGTGTAAAATTATTATGTCTCACTGTTAAAAGGTAAGTTTGTGTATTTACAAACTTCAGTTACCATTTTTATTTAATTTACTAAATCAAAGGGGGGGCATGAAAAAGAAAAGGGGGAGCATGAAAATATAGTTTATAGTCCGGGGAGCCTCAACAAAAAAAAAGGTTGGGAAACCCTGTTTTAGACCATAATATAAATTAGCCAATTTAATGAGAAGTACTAGTTTAATACAAAATCTTAATAGCAGTAGAAACAGGTTAGATGTTAGAACTTAGAAAAACTAAAAGATTTAAATCATTACAAATAAACATTCAAACTATTCACCGTAGAATCAGAATCTTTGATATACAGTGGATTTCGGTTATAATGACGATGAAGGGATAGCCAATATTAAGTTGTAACGCAAGCAATGAAGGAATAATTAGAAGAAACTATTTCTATGTATCTCTAACAATTTAAATTAAAAACATAAGATCATGCCGATATACCTCTCTGATGAATGTTTTTTTTCTGTCTTCATAGACATTCATTATTACTGGTCTATTCATAAATATATATGTGAACCTTCCCCTTGGATGAGTCAATTAATGAAAATAGGAACAAAATCCGTTCAGTATGTATGTCAATCAATAGCGTTCGTCTTGCATAAGCAACACGTTTACGATTCTCCGTGAAAGTCCATCACCTTTGACAAAGTCTGTCGCACTTAACTCATACCTACCAGAAGCTTTTTTAGAAAATTTGATGCTCTACCAATTGTTTATCTACAATTTTACCCTATCTTTCACAGTTTTTGCAGTACTCTACCCAAAAATTGGCAAAACACATAAAAATATTATTTTCTCTCTACTATTTAAGTAAATGTTTAAAAGTTTACGTTCCTTTCTTAAAAATTCAAAAAATTTATGGCTAATTAATAATTTATTAATACCATTCACCTCGTACTCGTTCAGGAACATATATAATTGTGTAATGCTTATACGCAAGTCGGTCTCATTAAATTCGTATCGTATATTCCATCCTAGCGGACCAAACTGTCTCCTCTCCTGTACGACGGCGTGGAAGAAGCACAGCGAGTAGAGCAGCTTCTTGAAATTTTCTGGTTGCAAGTTCGCTTCGAACCATTCAGTGTCATTGATAGGGTCGCTTTGGTACGAACTAGCGATGTTAGCACGCAGACCTTATTGCAAACAATTAAGAGTAAACACTGTATATATGTTGCTCAACGCTTGCTTTACGAAATAAAATACTTGTTATTTAATTCATTAGTATTAAACAGAAAATACTCAAACAAAAAGATTAAGGGTAAACACTGTATCTATATTGCTCAAAACAACTATAAAAAACAATTCATCAATATTTAAAATTGTTTGTGGTATTATCTTATATTGTATATGTGAGTAACTGTTTTTAAAGTTTTTAATTAAATTTTGAATACCACATTGGATAGACACACCACAGAAAAAATTTTAAAATGTATTTATTTTACACCATTATGTATTTAGAGATAGTCTTCCTTTCTAAAAAGAATCCTGTTTTATTTCTATAGAGAAAATTATTTCTTTACGTAATAAAATACTTGTTATTTAATTCATTAGTATTAAACAGAAAATACTCAAATAAAAAGATTAAAGGTAAACACTGAATCTATGTCGTTCAACACAAACTATAAAAAACAATTCATCAATATTTAAAATTTTTTGTGGTATTATCTTATATTGTATATGTGAGTAACTGTTTTTAAAGTTTTTAATTAAATTTTGAATACCACATTGGATAGACACATTACAGAAAAAAATTTAAAATATATTTATTTTACACCATTATGTATTTAGAAATAGCCTTCCTTTCTAAAAAGAATCCTTTTTTTTTCTATAGAGAAAATTATTTCTTTGCGAAATAAAATACTTGAATTCATTAGTTTTAAACAGAAAATACTCATACAATAAGATATCCTCAGGTCATGCCTATTAATGAAAAATTGTTTCGATCTTTGTATTATATATATATTTTCATATTTTATTATTTATAAATCATTTATCACATAACGTCTATTGTAAAAAGTTTCAGCGATATACCATTTTGCAACATTTTTCTTCTGTGCAGTATAGGTTATTTTAAAATTTTTTTCAAGAATAACATTTAAAATTCTTTCTCCAGCTTCATTTCCATTAAAAGGTGTCATTTAAATAAAATTTTTTCTATTGTTCCACTACAAAATGGTTAACATGGTTAGTTCATGTCTAGACATTACAGTCCCGTATTAACAAAACTGATGGTTAAACAAGTATGAATTACGGGATAAGAAAATGTGTAGAGTATTTACGGTAGAGAGTCGCACCACTAACTTTTTTTATGCAAAGTAGGAGTAATACTCAAACCACCATTTTTGTTATCATGTTACCTTTCGGCGGCTCATTAGTCATTTTTACTCCGTTCTGCAGGACATAAACCGGGAAATGTTCCGCCGGATATGAGGTTAGCCACAGTCTGAAGTCAGGATGTGTGGTGTCAGGTTGCAGACCTTCACAAATCTAGTGACAAATTTTATAACAATTCAGCTGCAAGTTTTAAATTTATTTCAAAGTATTCAACTAAACTTATTGTAATTTTTTTACGTGTACATATTTAATTAATCTTGTAAAGCTGTAAGAGATTGCTCTCGTAGCAATACGTCCGCCCTATGTGTCAATTAGATACTTAAGGTATCTAGTAGATAAAAAATAAATAAATAAAAGAGTATATAATTAAAACTACTAAAATGTACTCGGTATGTCATAAAATGTACTTGGTATATCATAAAATGTACTCGGTAGTACTGCTTTTGCCTGAGACACAAAAATAACATGGCTAGGTTGAGCCAGGTGATGTATGCTTAACTTGTACATATGATTTAATTTTTAAACATATTGTTCATTCTAAGAGAATATTTTTATAAGAGTAACTCTTCCTCATATATGTTTACACAGCTTCTCTAGTTTTTGATAAAAATATATTTGTAGTCAAATAAGTAAAACACCACAACAGATGTTGTTTCAAAATTTTTTACTAAAATATATAAAGTATATTGAAAAAATACTAGTAAATTAAAAATATTCTTACTTTTGCGATACATAAAGGCGGAAGTTTTATAACCACTTCAGTCATTAAGATTCAATTTCGGTTTTAGGGTTTAACCAATTACACACTTTAAAACACTTGATTTGATAAAAGGGAGTCCATTTGTGGCATCATATAACTAATTGCGACTTTGTCCATGTGGAATTCAAAATATGGCCAAAAACAGTAATGAACCAAAATTTCCCCATTATAATCCTCATAAATTACATCTATCGTATATCTTCATAGATAACTTTAATAGTGCTCCTGCCATAGTAGGTTCAATCACAGACCATATCACAAATGTTGACAATTAGAATAAATATGTCTAACGTGAGCAGATTAATCATACATGCATAACCCAGCAACCATCATCTCTGCTCAAATCTGTTTGATAATAACATGTAATTAAAAAAATTTTGACTATACAGTATATTACCTTCTCCAGCATGGGCATCCAACTCTTGGCCAAATGGCAGTTCTGGAGAACAACCCAAGTTCCACTACGGACGCCCTCATCTATAAGTTTCACAGCTATCGGGCCCTGTCCTTGACCCAAAGATAATGAGAACAATCTGGAAGCGCCAAAGCCCTGCAAAATATTTTATTTTTATCACGAATGTTTTTTTCCCTTTCATGACACAATCAACAATGTTATTTATTCGATAAGGAATTGTTACAGAACGTTATTTATTCGATAAGGAATTGTTACAGATATCTTGAAAACACATCTTTTGGGGGTCTCTCCATTTTTTTATGATATGCTTTGCATAACATAAAAGAATAAATTGAACTAATCGATATTATTCAAAAAAGTTTTAGTAACAAATTTAATGTATCATTTTCATTTTATCTATTTTGTTTTTAATAATAACTAAAATAATTTTCAAATATTTATTAAAAAACTACATAAAGAAAAATATTCAGACTATTATACTGAATAAATTATATATGACAACCCTCATTTAACAAATACATATCTAAATGAAGCTTTATTTAGTTAGTCTAAGAAGGGATATGACTGACACTAATTTCCTGGGAGACCACATCGCCTATATGTGACGCATACATCAGTCAGATACCGGCAGTCCCTGCATTTTGACACTAGTCTTCAAGCAAAATCTACAGAAATTTTTGTCAAAGGAAATTACAGCTATGATTTTTTTTAAATTTTTGTTAATCTATTGACTTTACTACAGTCACTAAAAAATATTTCATTTCGACAAAGTGATATAATAAACAAGTTAAAACAGTAGAAACAGACTTTTTTACATTTTTAACGCACATCTTCCTAAATTATCAATTGATAGCAAAATTATCATCTCATTTTTGCATCCTATATGTATGATAAGTATGATTTTTACACTCTTCCTTGTTCATATGTAAAATTGAATAAGCAGGTGAATATGGATGTATTTTTCTTGTGTAATGAAAATATACATTTTCTCAATTTGACATTAAGGCAAAATTTTGCTGCATACTCAAGGTTTTGTAAGGATTTTTCTTAGGTAGAATTAAAAATAATGGGAGAAACGCTTAGAAAGTACAGGTGATACTTGGGTGAGAATGTGAAATGCACAATATATTCCATTTCAAAAGAAAAAATGATTCCAAAAGAAATGTTTAATAAAATAGCTGTCATAAACAAAAAAGCCTGGGTACTTGATTCGATTTTGAATGAGCACGGAATATGAACAGTGTTTATAGTTTTATTACAATTTGATTTAAAATAAAATTAAAGTTATTTTGAACGCTGCATATTGTGACTTGGAGATATGCACCTGATCATCAGCAAATTTGAGCAATGTTCCCATAGGGTCGGAGCCAGGCGTCAAAACAAACAGAAGTGGTATGCAACAGTGAGAGTCGGCGTAGCTTGACAACAAATCAAACAGCGGTGGGTCTACAAACTTCTGACCCATTGAGCCTGAAATATGTAAAAAGCAAGATTTTTACAAAATTTTATTTCAAGTTATAAAAAAAATTAATTTTGCAACTGATTTCCAATAATACCTTCATATTTCAATGAACTATAACTTGAGAGCGTGACGACAAATTTTGTGACAACACTACATTAAATTCTAGCTCTTTCATTAATCCAATGCAATTTGCAATTATTGGTTATCAAATGAAAAAACATCAAAATGGTGGGATTCAGCAGAAACAAACGGAAAAAACATAATTTTGTGAAAATCATCCTTGTACAGCAAACTTGAATTGTTAACATTAATTATTTTTAATCAATCATCATTACAAGTTTAATTTAACTTTAATGTAAATAATTAACGATTGAACGTTTTATTGCTCTCGATACACAAAAATTTTTGGTTATTAGATAAATTAATTAGAGAAATCTCCTTTTAATTTTCGGACAGATTTCCTATAACATTAAAGTTCAACTGGATTTATTTAATCAGCAAGGGATTAAAAAATCCTTATTTTGATTTTCATTTCTCATTCTTTCTTTGATATTCTTATCGTTAGTTGTTGAGCTAAGTATTCTTCTTAATTTTAGATTTCTATCAGCTTTCAATTAAAACATTCTTGTAAATTTGTAAATATCGAATTTAATAATGTATATAAACATTTTTCTTAGTAATCGTATTGATTATTACAATTAATATAAAACCAATGGTAATACATATTATATATTTAAAAACTTGAAATGGTAGTATAGTTGTGTCAAATAAAAGATGCTTGAATTATACTTATCATCTTTGTATCTATTTATCAGTGAACTATTTAGATGCGTAAGCGTTGAATAATACGAAAATTTACTGCTAACACTATGGAGAATTATGTGACATTACAAATTGACAGTTTTACTATTATACAATTTACAGCTAATTTAACACGTTGACTACCAGGTTGATTTTGATAATTTATTCACGTGCGGCCGTGCAGAAATATTGAGTTAATTTTTTTTTTCAATTAGGACTCCACATTTTTTACAATTTTTGCTCTGGTTTGCACCCAGAGGTCACATACATGAGAATGGCATTCACTGCCTTAAACACAACTTACAATACATGCTGCCTGGCCATATTAGCATGATTTGAACAACCAGAAAAACACTGCTATTTGCTAGATCTGGCAGATGTGGTAATCAATGTATTAAAAATCAGTCCCTTAGGCTAAGATTAAAATGGTTACAATACAAAAATATTAAACTGAGACTTACGTTCGACAAACAACTGGACAGCTGGCACCATCATATCTTGACGCATGACACGCATCACCAACAATTTCTGCAATTAAATTAACATTCTTATTTCCTCATTCACTTAAAAAAAAAATATTTAATTAAATGTTTATTTAAAAAATTAGTTCTATTTAATTAAGTGGTGGAAGAAATGATAGAGTGAAATCCTTATAAAACATAAAAAAACTATAGAAATATCCCCCTTTTCAAACTCTAAATAATTTCATTAATATTTGGTTACCAATCTTCTGAATTATAGGCATCCAAATCTTTAAAAAAAAATTCGTAACACTAAATTTCCCCTATTAATTCAATGTACCGACAGTTGCTTTGCAATTCTATGCCATGTTAGGATTTTGATCATAATTTCTCTCGCATGGATTTAGTTTACCCAATAAGGTATTTGACTATATTTTTTCTATTACTAAAATAGAATAAGTAATAACATTAAAAACGGTCAATATAAATATATAGTACCTAGAACTTTGCATTACAAAGTTATAACGACTTAAAAACTGATGAACTAAGACTTATGCGAAAACACTCCATACAAAACACAACTGGCTTATGACGTCAGTGGCCAGTTATTTTGCATTCATTATAAGGGAGTTTATTAAATATCTTTAGTATCTCGTTAAATATTGCGTTTAAAGTTACATATTACATATTATAATTTCCTCATTTTTTTGCGTGGAAATTTAACATCTTGATGTCCTGTCAAAGTATCACAGTCTCTTTCTGAATCTATAAACACGAAAGAGGAAACTGAATAAAAAAAGTCACTTTTCAAATATTTTCTAAGTAGCTTTAAAATAATTCGAGTACAAACAAGTGAATTCTCTGATAGACTGGTAGGCATCAACTCCAAAAATGCTCAATATCTAATTTCCTTCTTCAGCCTAAGAGGAATACAATACCATCTAAATACATATGCAATAGTTTGTATGTAATACACAGCCAAACAGACAGAAAGACATGCAAAGTCTGAAAACTGTGGTGTTCTGTTATATTCTAAACTGAATTAATTATATATAATGTGCAGACATCTTTATGGTTTAATTATATGTACAAACCTCAAATTTACAATAAAAAACTGACATTTTTAGAACTTAAATAAATAAAAAAAATTTGTCACGTAAATGGAAAAAATTAAAAATCATTAAAAAATATACTAGTAACTGTTCAAAATATCTATAGTTTAAACACACTTGTACTCATAGTTCATTATTTAAATGCAAAGTTTAGTTTTTAAAGCGTTTGATGATAAACAATATGGTACATTCTAGCATAAACACAAAAATAATAGGACCACTAAAAATGTTTCCATATAAGGTTGATGTAATCATCAACCTCTAATATAAATGTCATATTATACTCTAAGTTTTCCCTGAATACAATTGTAAAGCAGCAATATGAGAGTGTGTGGTGTTTTTGTTCAATAATATAATTGACATTATAGATTGTATAATATAGAGGTTATACAATCTATACAATACCTCTATGTTATACAATCTATGGAATATGTCTCTTCATAAAAATAATGGTGATATTTTTGTGAAGAGACATAATATACTCAACAATGGCAAAGGAGCTAAAAGTTAAGTCAACTTTTTCAATGCGACAATGGGTGATATAATCTGACTCTTATTATATATCCTCCAAAATTAAGTGGTATAAGAAACCTCCTCTACCTCCAAAAACAACAAAACAATTTTACAAAGCAAATCAAGCTATACACCTTGATTTTCATAAAGTTGTTTTTGCAGACCTAAACTCCTTTTTCATTATTACATTAATGATATAAAAAATAAATAAATAGACTTAACAGATTCCATTTGAGTTCCAAATTTGTCCTTTAAGAGCAGATGAATAGGACAGGCCATATAATTATCTTCATCTTATCTCAATATATAATACGGTAGTTGACTCATTCTAAATTTTGATATCTTTCATACAATATTGTGAAACATAAGTTAATTAAAAACCAGTCTTGAAAAAAATTCAAAAATTCATTGAAAAATAAGCGAGTTATAGGCTTCTAAATTTGAAGATACGGAGAGAGTTGGGTATATCCTTGTCTCTTTTCCTCTTGTAGAATATAATGCTCACAACACAGCATTACCGTCCTTATCTAAAGGTTAAATTTAAACTTTTATAACTCGATAAATTTTTAAGATTATTAAAAAATGTTTACACTCTTCATCAGCTTATACCTTAAAATTATGATTACTGAAATAAAAAAAAATTATTCAAATACCCAATTATTTCTATCTAAAAAAATACAAATGGTAGATATCTGATGGCAGGTGTTTTATGTCAAATGTGGTGGATATTGTATTCAATGCAAGCTTCTTTAAAAATTCTTCATTTCAATATTATTAATATTGTGGATTATTTGTGTTTTAATACACCTTTTACTGTCAGTGTAAAGCTACATTAAAGTTAGTCCTTCAATTTTAAAATCATGAGGGAACAAACGGACTATAACACACTATACTAAATATTTTTATACTTTTATTCCATAAGAAAAAAGACTATTAGAAGCTGAAAACTTTCTTTTAATACAAGATAATCTATTGCATGTGTTATGTATACATAGATTAGCTACAGCCAAAGGGTAAAACCATGCAAAGTGAATCAAAAGAGTATGATTCAAACCCTAGAGCAAACTATAACTAAGAGAAAAGACCTACAAAGGATAGAACTAAATTACTAGTTAAATGTCTAAAATTTAACAAAGTAAAACTTTATAAAGATCTCACTTTTCTTATTTCACAAGTAAATTATTAAATTCGTAACATGTCTCGTAATATGATCGCATTCGTAATATGATCACACTAAATAATTACAGTTCCTAATTAGATAAAAACCACAATATATTTAATTAAAAACAAGTTATCATGAAGTAAAAAATAAAAATAACATTGTTACTTTTTTATTCTATAACTGATGATAATAATGGCTTAATGCTAAGTCATATACAGTACGTAATTATCTGTGAGCGTGCCATTTCAATCCGTCATAGTGCATCATAAGTGTAGATATATAGATAAAAGTATTTTTTCCAAAAATTAAATTTTTTTTAATTTAAAAATTATTATAAGTCATTAACATGTAAATGTACAAACCTATGTCTTTCATTTCGATAAACATAAAAAATGTAGCAAATTTGTGAAGTCTGTAGCCAAAGTACAAATTTAGGCAGATGGTTCAAGCAACCAAGATATCGGGTAAGAAATTAATGGTCGCGTGTGCCGAAGTTCTAATGACTTTGAGCAATAAATATGAATGAAATACGACTTGTAATTTCTGTTATACAATATTAAAATAAATATTGTAACACATTAATTAACATGGTCCAGTTATAGCTTAGGTCAACCGGCAAAATAATTGGGATCAGTCGTTCGGTGTTTGTAAACTATGCAGTATATTTTACGAGATCTCTGTCAGAAACGGAACAATTAAAGTGGTAAATTTATGCAATATATATATACTTTTGTGGATCAAAATAATTTCCATTTATTGCAGATTTTGATTATTTATTTTGTTTTCTAAATATCTAACTATTCATTCTATTTGCACACATTAAATTCTAGGACACGTACATGAACTCGCATATGCAGTAGTATTCATTTCCAAATTAATTATAATTCACAGCGGGAAATAATTTTCTTTAGATTCCGTATGTCATGTGTTTTGTGATGTAATAATAAAAAACTGTTTCCAGCCAAAGAGTTATAACCAAGGAAAATATTTCCCTCTCACGTGAAATGCATAATGGAAAGAAAAAAATTTGTAATCATTTTTGGAATACTTTCACTTGTCAGATTAATGTAATATTTCTTTTAATCTTTATATATAGTTCAGAGAATATGTATATATAAATGAAAGTATAGAATTTGAGTAATAAATACTATTTCAGCGAAGTTACGGTAGTACTATGATAATAAATGACAAAATAACATTTTATCATATAAGCACCGCACAATACTACAAATTAACAAGGAAATAAAATGTCCGAGATTATAGGAAAATGCTTTTCATTTTCCATCTACAATAACGGCATGCCATATACGTAAACAACGTAAATGTGCTTGTGCTGTAGTACATCTAGCTTCCTGCAAAACTATGCGTAGCTACAAGAATAAATTGATGTGTGAATGTACCTGGGCCACCCGCCACCTTGAGTAATATGATACTCAATAAAAGTTCATCTTATCGATATTGTTCTTTTATTCTAACTAATTAAACCCCATATGAAATTTTAAGATATTTTAGTATTTATATATATATATATATATATATATATATGTATATGTATATGTATATGTATATGTATACGTATACGTATACGTATTCGTATACGTATACGTATACATATACATATACATATACATATACATATATATATATAATATATATATATATATATATATATACATATAAAAAAAATGCAAATATTAAAAAAAGATTATAATCATTATGAAAATAAAGTGACGTGTCAAACAGATATATCTTTGTATGCCGCATACAGAAAAAAATCGCTACAATAGAACTACCTATCTTTTTATTTCACAAATTTATTTGATGAATATGGTATATAATTCTAAAAAAATTTGTATAATTTTCTTGAAAATAAAATGATAAATTCTTCAATAAAAAGTATGAAATTTTTTTTATATGTTATATACATAGTTCTCTCTAAAATCGAGTGAAGTAGTATTTATCACTTGATTGATATAATGTACATACATAAATTCCAAAATATATATATAAAGAATAAAAAAATAATACATTTATCTGATAAGTGCAAATTACTTGAAAATTAATCATTATAAACTCTTGTTTGTCCATGGCAAATTTTATGCAAGTTACGTTGAAAGAAAACAAATTTTCTGGAAGATATTCATACAAAATCATACTTTTTTTATTTATGAGACTATTTTATTAGCTAACAAATTGTTTTTTTTTTCCCTAATAAAAAGCTTTATTTGTGGACGTAGTAATAAAAAAAAGTGTAGTAAAATTTTAATCAATTTCAAAAGCAATTTATTCATAGATTTATCAATTAATATAATTGACACACAACGATTCTTAGGAATAAATATTATTCAACAAAATTACTTTATAAATACATTTTCAATACAAAACAAAATGTAATTCTCAGGTTCGATGTTTATCAGTTTTTTGTATGTGACTTACAAACAAGAGTTGTTTATCATTTTTTTATGCTATCATAAAAATATTGACAAAATATCTATTTTATACTATTAAACGAGCAATTCTTGTATGTATATATATATGTAAATGGTTTCTTGGAAACGGCTCTAACGATTTCGATGAAATTTGGTATATTTATTGTTTGGGTGATTATATCGAATAATTTCAAAGATGAGCCTTAGGGCGGGTGAAAGTGGAACATGTAGAGGAAGGGGAAGGAGAAGGGAGAGGGGAAGTGATATTGAGAGAGGGAGATGAAGTTGAGGAGAGGAGAATGGGGAAGGGGAGTGACAAGGGGAACCCGAAGGGGTCGCCGTAGGGGGACGAGGAAGAGAAGGGTAGGGAGAAGAGGGGAAGAGGAAGGGTATGGTGAGGGTATGAAAGGGGAGGGGAAGGGGGTACGTGAAAATGGAAAGGGGAAAGGAAGGGTGGGGAAGTGGTATGTGGAGAGGGATTGGGAGGGGCAAAGGGAGGTGAAGGTGAGGGAAGAGGAAGGGGAAGGAGAAGAGAAGGCAAACGCGAATGCGACGACGAACGTGAAGGCCAACGCAAAGGCAAACGCAAAGGCGAAAACGTGAAAGTGAAAGCGAACGCAAAGGCAAATGGGAAGGTGAGGGCGAAGGCGATACCGAAGGTCGAAGGCGAAAGCAAAGGCAAAGGGGAAGGAAAAAGGTACGGGGAAGGCCGTGTACCATGAAAATTTAACGTTTCTATGGGAAACTCGAAATACACCGAGCATCGCTCGGTCACCTGGTACTAATTATTAATACATACAATAACATTGCATTTATAGCAAAACAAATCAAATAAACTAATTATTGCAAAGATGATAAGCTGCCGCACAAGTACAATTTATTGAACAGTGGAAGCTTCAAATATCTTGAAATTATTTGATAGAAACATATTTCTTTATTACTTTATCACAAAATACATAATATACCGATTCTAGAAAAATATATTTCCTACTGGAAATATATAATACTTTAATTATAATTGCTTTGGAAATGAATACTGCCCCTCTTTTCTTGGTAGACTTGAATATGTATGAATTCAACATCCATAAAGCTAGTGAATTCTCAATGTCTCATAAAACAAATGAAACAGGCATAATCCTCAATAAATACAGATTATTTTCATATATAATACAATATATTGCCAAAACTTACCTCGCAAATTGTTCCATTTGCTAAGAACTGTTTACAGAAACAAATACACAATTCCAAAATGGCTGACAAGGGCTTTAAATATTTTTACCATTTAACTGCCGCAACAACGGTAAAATGAACAAATACAATAGTAATAATATAATACAATAGTAAATATATATATATATATATATATATATATATATATATATGTATATATATATATATATATATATATATATATTTCATAAAAACATTACAAAGAGATTTCCATTAATCATTTTCAACAATACGTCGTCCTGGAACCATTGGCGTAAATTTTTAATTGGGCCCAATATCAGGACTGCAGATTGCCTAATGTTTAAGAGCACTACTTTTCAAATATTATTTTTTCTTTTTTTTTTGTACATGCACACCACGTAAAATGTCAATAATAATAAAAAAATTACCCATTTTTTCAATAGAATGCTATTGCCATTTTACCACACATACCACAAACTTCCTGGATGATAGTAGTATAGTCAAATTTAATTATTTTGTATACCAAGGATGTTTTTAATAATTAAATAAATTATAAATAACATCTTAAGTCTTAAAAAAATCTTAAAAATTGATCCAATTTCTTTCTTATAAATAAATTTCTTCTCTAAAAGTTTATTATTAAAAAAGTTTAAATATGCCTAGTCATCCATTAGGCATTAACGCACAATTACAAAATGAAACATATTTTTGTAGATGACTTGATTAAACAGGACATGTTCTTGATACATATTAAATGATTTGATTAAACAGGAGATATTCTTGATACATATTAAATGATTTGATTAAACAGGACATATTCTTGACATATACTAGATAATTTGATTTAACAGGACCTATTCTTGACATAGATGATTTGCAATTAAATGAAACTACGTGATGTAGTTTTATTTCTACTTTCTTTAATTTCTATATAGCAGATATTAGCAAAGATTCAATCTTTGCTAATAGCCCACCTGAAGATATTGTAATACAACGAAACCTAGGTCGTGGAAAAGAAATTAAAGAAAGTAGAAATAATACTACACCACGTAGTTTCATTTAATTGTGAATAATGAATTTCTACAAAATTAATGCCAAATATATTCAATAGATGATTTGATTAAACAGGACATATTATTAACACATACTAGATGATTTGATTTAACAGGATATATTCTTGACATATATATGATTAAATGGGACATATTCTTGACATATATTAGATGATTTGATTAAGCAATCGCAACATGGTTTTACCTCAAAGTCAGCTAATTGCTTTTGCCATGGCTCAGGTAAAGGACTAGCCTCCGGATTTGGTAGGTTACAAAATTTCTCCCAAGCTGCAGTATTGTTTGCCATGTGCTTAACTATACCATGGAATTTGCCAATCTCATCAAGTCTGAAATGAAATTTGTAGTATAATGGAATTTTAACATTCAGACAATTCAATATAATAAACTTTCTGCTTGTTTGAATGTGACTTTTGTTACGTTTTAACATAACATTTGATCCCTTCGTGCATTGCTCGATATAACAAGACTACGTAAAATCACAGATTTAAAATACCTACTAGATTTTAAATCTGTACGTAAAATTAAATTTTTCATAAATATAATTTTCAAATTTTACCTTGAAATAGAATTATTATAGTGAACTAAGCTAATTTTTCGGGGCAAAATATTAAACATAATTTTTTTACTCAAAATGTATTTTTACTTCACTCTCATCTGACTTTGGACTAGAGACTCTGGCAACACTGCTGCTAATAAAAGGATCCATTATAATTAGCAAAAAAAAATTTTAAATCGGTACATTCTAATTACAAGGATTTGATGCTAGTTTGTTTTAAAAGGCTTCAAATATTCTGATTTTTCAATAAATTTATAATTTCAAAAATTTTTTTGGTACATACTTCAAACCTATTTCCTATTTTTAAGCGTGAATTTTATTTTGAACCTACTTGCAACACTCAGCCCACGCCTGGGCCGAGAGGAAATCGTAGGGATTCGGTGGAATGTTACGCGGCACACCTCCACCCAACAGAAACATCACATCATTTTGATCAATCTTGTCAGCTGCCTTCAATATGGTAATCGACAGCAATAGTGAAAACACCAACTTGTCCTGTTGACATATTATGGCAATATTTAAAAAATGACCTAAATTTTACATCATACACAAAATTTTATTAGTAAAGTAATTTTTTTATATTCTTGGTACAAAATATAAATAATGTACTAGTAGCAAATAGTTCCATCAACCAACAAAAAAATTGTGTTCCAAAATAAGCCTAAATTATCTTTAAAAAACTTCAATGAGTTAGTTAAGTGATTCCAACCCTTTACTTTATTTACTTGTTAAAGATGACTATCACCACCTATACTTATCCTTTGGTACAAATGAAGTACACATAAGTAAAAATAACTCTTGGTTTTTAATTTCACTTAAAATTATTTTAAACTAGTTATAACTAAACACATAATGGCAAATTTAAAATTTACACTAAAAAGTGTAAATCTATGACGACATATACACTTGACACTTTCAAAACTTATTGCTATATAATCCCTTTAGCTATCATCATCATATATATTAATACGCTAAGGTTAAAATGTTACTCTCCCTTTTTAGAAAAAACCTCACAACTAATCCACATAAATTATATATCATTTTATAGATAATTGCTTGCTCTACCGGCATCCACAACTAAAAAATTTATTATTGCTATTGTTTTTGCAAATTAATTAATTATTAAAATTATATACACAAAACAGCAATGCTGCCATCTAACGGCTCAACGTCAATATGATTGACGGTCGGTAAAATTTTTGTTTAATTTCAAATCCGCTCACGTATAAATAAAGTGGCGCTTTAGCTCAATGCTTTTGATACTTGCGCCTCTATATGTCAATTTTAGTAAAATATTTGTTTGATCTGTCATCTGAGCTTCATAATGGAATAAATAATGCGAAGACTTCGCACGGGTCACGCTAGTTTTAAACTAGTTTTAACTAAACACATAATGGCAAATTTACACTAAAAAGTGTAAATCTATGACGACATATACACTTGACACTTTCAAAAGTTATTATTATATAATCACTTTAGCTATTTAAAATAATACTAATTCAATTATTAATAATTTTTTAGGAATATTTTATATAATTATATGGTTTACTAATAAAATTTTTATGATCAATGTAGGAAAAGTAATAATGTAATAATATAAAAAGCTACATACGACAATAACAATTACCAACTATAAGATACTATAAACTGACACAAAGAATGCAATGAACTGTTTACATCTACAGGAAGATAATGCAAAAAGATTTGTTTACTTGTTTTGCTCGTAACACCCAAAACCTATATTCTATTTATCCATCGACATAGATAGCTATCTACAATAGTTGATAACTTTGTATCTATTAATTTTGCTTCCCACAGGTATTTTGATGTTTTAATTGTCTATTGACAGTCGTAGATAACTTTTTATCTCCATGCCCCATGTAGAAGCGGCACATTCCGTTAATACACATAGCAAATTCTAAATTATAAAATTTAAAGTTTTGCGTAGTTATGGAACGCAATCAATATCTATTTTTCTTTGTGTCAAGTGTTAATCCAGACAAAATCCTATATTAATATAATTGTATAAGTAATCAATTATAATAAAAATTATTGTATTGTAATAATTCAACAGAACTCTCATTAATCCGAAATCTATTTTAAAAATGTACACATATATATATATATATATATATATATATATATATATATATATATATATATATATATATATATATATATATATATATATATATATATATATATGTATGTATATATATATATATATATAATTATCTTCCCAGAAAGACAACGATTTCAAATTGCTGCTAATTGCTAATTGAAGCTAGAGGATGACATGCTTGCTACTGATTTTCAATAACTTTTTACAATTAAAAATTGGATAATTTTATAAAACCAATCGTTTTCAGGCGTTTATCGCTTGAAAATGACAGATGGAAGTCGCTTACTCTTGATAATCTTTCCTATCAAAGATAACTGTTAAAAAGTTATTAGGAAGTAACGTATGTCACTTTTAAGCAATATTGGATACCTAGTGAGTGATTCGTCCTCCCATGTCAAAAAGTTATTAGGAAGTAACATATGTCACTTCTATGCAATATTGGATACCTAGTGAGTGATTCGCCCTCCCATGTCAAAAAGTTACTAGGAAGTAACGTATGTCACTTCTATGCAATATTGGATACCTAGTGAGTGATTCGCCCTCCCATGTCAAAAAGTTATTAGGAAGTAACATATGTCACTTCTATGCAATATTGGATACCTAGTGAGTGATTTGCCCTCCCATGTCAAAAAGTTACTAGGACGTAACGTATGTCACTTCTATGCAATATTGGATACCTAGTGAGTGATTTGCCCTCCCATGTCAAAAAGTTATTAGGAAGTAACGTATGTCACTTCTATGCAATATTGGATACCTAGTGAGTGATTCGCCCTCCCATGTCAAAAAGTTACTAGGAAGTAACGTATGTCACTTCTATGCAATATTGGATACCTAGTGAGTGATTCGCCCTCCCATGTCAAAAAGTTATTAGGAAGTAACATATGTCACTTCTATGCAATATTGGATACCTAGTGAGTGATTTGCCCTCCCATGTCAAAAAGTTATTAGTAAGTAACATATGTCACTTCTATGCAATATTGGATACCTAGTGAGTGATTTGCCCTCCCATGTCAAAAAGTTACTAGGAAGTAACGTATGTCACTTCTATGCAATATTGGATACCTAGTGAGTGATTCGCCCTCCTACTGGTAGATAGTGTGTGGAGATAGTAATTCCTATCTGTTGATACATTATTGATATGCAAAACTGAAACATTATCATTTCTATCCCTAGTAATGTAAAAATATAGATATATAGAATATTGGTTTTGAGTTTAAATGTATATACTACATATACATAACAAAATAGTAATTATGAGGTAAGTAATTACTTATGTACATACATAACGAAACACACACACATATACTGTATGAACTAAATAACACCAGTTCAATCCACTTTCAATCCGTAATAGTGCATTGCGGGTTGATTGATATATACCCATTTTTTAAATCCTTAGAAAGCATGGTTAATGATATCAGAATCGAGCTTAAAATTTAGGTAAAATAAAATGATTTCAATTTTAATTATTTTGTGGCGTGCAAATTCATTTTCAAAAACAAATATGGATATCATGAAACATAGTACAACAGCGTACTTAGTAAATTAATAAACGATAAAAGGAAGCAAATGTATTGAATTAAAGGCACATCTTTTTACTAGTTATTACCATTGTATTATTTAAACAAAGTATGCAAAGTTAATTAAGAACAAAACCTATACTTTGTTTTCTAGTTTTATTCCAACGGATAAATGACAATTCATGTTGACATTTAACAATTTACTATAATATGTTACATGTTGCCAAACGGACAATTGGCGCTATTTACATAGAAATGACAATTCATGTTGACATTTGACAATTTACAATACGTTACACATTGCCAAACGGACAATTGGCGCTATTTACATAGGAATAAACAATTCATGTTGACATTTACAATACGTTACACGTTGCCAAACGGACAATTGGCGCTATTTACATAGCGTGCTACACACACATAATTAGGTTTTGGGATGAGCATGAGGTAAGGCTTATTCAAGATTTGCTTAGGGAGGGTCGACATGGAATCTCATGATTCTGGAAGCAGAAATGATGTCAATAATTTTTACTCCATAATGAAAGACGAAAACAAAAAAAACAGGTAATAAAATCACACGAAGGCAAAACAGAGGTGCTGGAAATACTTTTATGAATTAGGATGCCAGTAATAATTTATATCTATCAATATATTTATATAAATGCTTACATAAAAATTCAGTTAAGCACATTATCTTAGAGAAGAATAATTCCTATATGTTCCTAAATGTGTATGAATCCGACGTTGAAAAATTCTGTGGACTTAGAAGGTTTCAATGAGGAAGGTAAGATCTGAGGCGAAAATTAAGTAAACGGCCATGGTAAAGAAATGAGGGTTATTTTTTTGTTTGTTCTTTATTTATTAAAAAAAAATGGAAAGTACTTCTCTGGATAAGACAATCTTAAAATTAATAAATATATATATATTTATTAATTTAAAGAACTTCCTATATTGCTGAATCTAGTTAAAGAATAATAGAATTCCATAAAGGAATGCAAGATATTTTTTTAATATAACTAACTTTTTATCTACTAATCATAATAAAAAAAATAAAGTCAAACCTGCTCAAATAGACTCCTGCAAATGTTTGCATAGAGGGAGTATGTAAAGTACTCTGTGAGTATATGCAACCGTTCAGCGATGTTCTCCACCTTATCCGTGTTGTCAATGGCTGCCGTGAATAAACCTTCGAACCAGCCCAGCGAGTACTGGTACATTGGGTCTATGTTGGCCAGCTCCACTGTAAACCAACATATATATATATATACAACATGTATAATAAATACAGTATAAGCGTGGTATGCTTATACTGTATTTATTAAATATTAAATAAAGTATTATATAATCAAGTATAGTGTGCAAAGTTGAAGTATAGTGTATAGTGTTCAACAAAGTATAGTGTTCAAGTATAGTGTACAAAAGGATAAGGATAGAATACAAGTAGACATGTAGACATGATTGGAGAATACAAAGTAACAAAGGTATAAGATAAAAAAAATGTGTATTGTGTATAGAAAGGAACATAAATATGTACATAACGTCTTACAAACAAATTTATTGCTTATTAAGTTAGCCCTAGACTGTATTGTATTTACAACTGCTTAGATACAATATTTAATGTTGGAAAAGTTATGGAATAGATTATAATCTAAATATATTATTTCTAAAAGGTGCTTTTTGGTCGAGCGGCTCGATCTCTTTAACTACTGCACCAAAAAAAATTAAAAAAATACCCACTTAAAGCTTATGTTTTCTACTTTGGGCGAAAAATATAAAAAAATTGGAAAAAAATCTTTTTGTTAATAAAAAAATTAATTTTTATAACAATTGGCATGAGCGCCATCTGTGGGCGACACATCAAATATCTTAGCCAAATTGTATACTTGGAACACGCTAGATGGCGATATAGTGCGAAGACTTCGCACGGGTCAGCTAGTAGTTATATATTTGTTTTTTGTATTCCAATAATTTAAAGCCTAAAAAAAATAAAATAGCCATCTGTGTGCTTATCTCTACTCAAAAATGATTATGGGTTTACCTAAAAAATATAAAATCGCGTTCGTACTTACTATGTTTATATAAGTTTAGTGATTTACTTAATAGTTAGGTTATAAACTTTTGGTATAAACTATAAATATTCAATCATGGAACAAAAAACTTTAAGTTGCTTATTTTGACAAAAAGAAAATGGTTTACGTACACATGATCTCTCTAACAGCCAATTATAACATGGCGAGACGAGGCCTTGGCTAATATTGTATAACATCCTCTCTCTTAATCATGCCTACCCATAAGACTTTAGTTACACCCATATTAAATCTAATTTTGCTTCTGGCAATTATTTAAAACACCTTTCTTTTCACATTTTTATAAATATATTTAATAAAATTTAATAAAGATGCTATAAAAATTTCATCCTGCTTAAACATCCTAAAACATACTTTAGAAATAAACATTCGGGGCTTTCTGGCCATAAATAATAGTCTTGTATATTTTCTAATACCTTAATCTAGCCTTAATTTAAATATTTTCAAAGATTTATTTTTTTGCAAATTTTGCAGCTGCACAATGGCAATATAACTGCACATGCTATGCCAGAATTTTCTTTCCCCATTCTACTAACATAAAGTCATTACTATGCAAAATTTGATTGTATCCATATGTTCTCAAAATTCGTCACCACCTCTCCGACTATTATAGTATTTATTCAATTTATTATTACAATTTGCTATAACATATTCAAAAAAACATGGAATTGAAACAAAAAACAAAAAACAGATGAGAGCACAAGTAGCATAAATTATTGTATTGGCATCTCTCTTACTCAACATATACTCTACTGTTTGCCGATATCATAAATTTTCTCCCACTCCCCTCCGTATGTTCTAGCAGCAACTTAGTCCTACTTATTCTTACCTCCAAACTTATTTCGTATTTACTGACAATATGGTTTTTTAAGTAGTTATACAGTAAAACCTTGAAGTTACATCGATGTGGGACTGGTAACTATTAGATAAGTCGAAAATAACATAAATTGGGAAAATTATAAATCATATATAAATTTAACTTGAATATATAGGTTAATAGGTTACTTGTTCGGGAGCAAAAATATATAGAAATGTATAATAGCTTTATTTATACCAACTTATGATTAATAAATTTGCAATACGTTAGAATAAAAAAAATTGCCAAATGAATACATACTATGTAATTCAGACTTAAACAAAATATAACGCAACACAAGTCGTTTATTACCAGTAGATGGTTTCTTACTATCAAGGAGAGTGTTATGAAAATTTTTTATTCACATAAGATTTCTTTAACTGTTTGAGTGCCGACGAGCGCCATCACACTCGTGTGCGTACTAACTAAATTTGTCAGAAATCAGTTGCTGTTTAGCGTGCGGTAGGGGAGGTCGCTCACACGCATCGCAAATTAAAAAGGATCCAGGAAAAGAAAATTTTTAACCCATAATGTCGGAAGACGAAAATAATTCGAGTGAAAATGATTGTTTTTTAAGTTGTGAAGAAAGTGATAGTGGGAGTGACATTGTGGTGCACTCACAATTTGGCGTAATGCAAATTTTGAGTGATAGTGATAATAGTGTTGCTGATACGGAGGATGTATCGGACCTGCGAAAATGACGATGTGACCTTGATTTCAGTTTTTGTTATAATTTTTGTTCACAATATATATTTCCATAATTTTCTTTGTATTTTATTATCCTTGTACAAGTTTTTATTAAGAAAACACCGAAAAAATTAATAAATTAGATAATTTTTAGAGGATATACAGTTTTTTTTCAAGACAAGGGTAAATGACATCAAAAATAAAAGATTTTTTTGGCATTTTTAAGTATATATGAGTAAAAAACCATAGCACTAAAACCATTAATGATAAGAAAAGGTCACTTTGATGAAGAAGTGAGTGAGCAGGTGAGAAATTATGTAACCCCAAATTTAAATAAACTACGGTATAACTTTATTTCAAAAAAAGTTTACATGCATAACAAAATTATACAATTTTCTGTCAACAAATCGACATCTTGTGCTATTCCATATTCATTATTTTTTCAATTAGGCAATGTTACCACTTAGATGCTACACCAATAATATCTAAAATTACAATATCCATAATCGTTTTAAGGGCTTTAGTAATTAAATCATCACTTCCCACAAATATTAATTTGATAGGAAGAAAGTTTTAATCTTGGACTTCAAGACAGATATTCCAATTTTACCATACAGAGTACGAAATCCAAATACAAAGAATTTTGCAAATATACTCAAGAGGATGGTCAAAAAAGTTAAACCTACCAATAAGGAAAAAGAGATTAGTGGAATGTTTAGCGATGGGAACATATTCCAGGCGAGCTTCGTCGATCTGCTTCTCCGTAACAGCTGCCACCTCTTGTTTCTCATTAATCTCGTTGGCCATCTCCTTCGCAGAATTCAAGATCTGTAATTAGAAAATTACAATCAACTCCCAGTTATTAATAAACAATGAACATAAACGCATTTCATGCAAGTCAGTTATTATCAGTTAAGTTATTTTACTAAACCAAAAACATGAAATTTTAACTCTGATATAAAACCCATATGAGGAATTACATCTATTTTTAGGTCATTATCTCAATAACCATTTACTGTTCAAACTGTCTCCCAGATTCGGTTCACTTTACATTTTTCACTTTACATAGTTATATATTATTTTATACGTAAAGTAAATGCACATAAATGCATTTTATAGCCGTAGCCACGTATTTATTATAACCATAGCCAAGTGAAAAGGCTCAAATTGTGATCAAAATAAAGCAAAAGACAGAGAAGGTGAAATACTCATACAGAAAAAACAAATAAATTCAAAATATTTTAAGTTATCCAATTTCTTAATTTACTACAACATCATTTTTAAACCTTTTAATAACTCTATACATAAAATTTTTGAAACAAATTTGTTACAGAGACTAATCGGACAACTTTTAAAAAATGAAGCTTTTTATGAAATTCTACAATTTCATTTTTTATTTACTACAATGTCAACTTTTAAAAAAAGATGCTTTTTATGAAATTCTACAATTTCATTTTTTATTTACTACAATGTCAGACAAATTTTAAAAAAAGAAGCTTTTTATGAAATTCTATAATTTCATTTTTTATTTACTACAATGTCAGACAACTTTTAAAAAATGAAACTTTTTATTAAATTCTACAATTTCATTTTTTATTTACTACAATGTCAGACAACTTTTAAAAAAAGAAGCTTTTTATGAAATTCTACAATTTCATTTTTTATTTACTACAATGTCAACTTTTAAAAAAAGAAGCTTTTTATGAAATTCTACAATTTCATTTTTTATTTACTACAATGTCAGACAAATTTTAAAAAAAGAAGCTTTTTATGAAATTCTACAATTTAATTTTTTATTTACTACAATGTCAGACAACTTTTAAAAAATGAAACTTTTATGAAATTCTACAATTTCATAATGTTTAAAAAATAAAGCTGCACCCAAAGTACACTCCTGTCAAATATTAATATACTGTTAGTTAACCGCTCCTCTCTTGACTTCATGAGACATTCTCTCAATTTTGTCCTAGTACGCCTTCTGATTTTAAAATTTAATTTACGATTATTATACGAAAAGATTATATGCCTTGTTATGTTGACAACTCTTTGTTCATACCTAATAACTTCAAGTCTTGTATAGTCCCATCCATATTAAACAACATCCATATTAAATTATATAAAAATTCTCTATTTTCCAACATTATTCAACAGCTCATTGGCAAAAATGTATAAATATTTCACACTTACTTAATCTTGTTACTGAAATCTCATATCATTGCTGAAATGTATATAATGATAATGTGTATGTAACTGTATGTAATTAAATAAAATAGTTTATGTAAAGCATGCTCACCATGAACAAAAGAAAAAAAAAGATTGTGAAACAGACTGCAAGTTGGGATGCGTTATGTTTTGAATACACTTACTTGAATTACTATATTCTTATTTCAGATTACTGTCTAAATTTTACTTCAAAGCGATTATTTTAATTTCCATAAATTTAACAGAAAATTAAATACTATGTACCTGTACTGCCTCTTCATCTTCCAAAAGATGTTCTGATGTGGATAGAACCTGAAAAAAATATAAATCATTAAACCTAGTTTAAAATATCTTGGTATTAAGCACATCATGAATTATCTTCATGAAACTATATATTTTATGAAGTAGACAATAAAAGTAACTCTAAAGACATTTTGCAATAATCCCAATGGACCTTATGCCATAATAAATTATTATAACTTTCATTTTATGCACCAAAAGCTGCATATTTTTGAATATGTCATATTGTAATCTTCACCTAAATACTACAGACAACAATATTATACATCTTTTCATTTTACATATCATTTTATTTCACTTTCCCGTCAGCGGACTTTCACAACTCACACTCGTATCTTAAATTATACCATTTATTTTAACATGGACATTATTATTAGGTTCATAATTTTGTTCATATTAGGTTCAAAATTTCTACTTTCTTTAAGTTCTTTACCACGACCTAGGTTTCGTTGTATCACAACATCTTCAGGTTCAAATATATTCAAAAAAAATTTTTTATATTATACTATGTTCAGTGCGACAAATGATCGTGTATATGCTGAGCCACACCAACCTTATGGCAAAAACCTTAAAATCCATTTTGATTTTAGCTTTTAAACTAATAATTTTATTTTCAATCTATTTCGCAAAGTGATTAACATGTGCACTGAATTTATGCCAATTTCTACTTTTAAAGATGACGCTAAGACGATGCTCAAATGGAAGTTAAGTTAGACCAATTCAGCTCTACTTATAAATGCAGAAGTTGTTTTCTTTTTTATTTTGTTTAATTTTATAACGATGCCAGCGACGTTTTGAAAAAAGTTATATTTTTAATTAACACAATACTTACTTTAAGAGTTTATTAAAATTAGTGTACTAATTGCGTATATTTGATTTAATTGCGTATATTTAATTTTCAAATATTTTCGTTTCTAAAAAATCTACTAGTACATGTTACCATACGTATGCATAACTTAAACAAATCTATTAGTACTCTGTCCAAATTGATTTATTCATCTGTATATTACGTGCGGACAAACAAACAAAACTGAATTCAAATGGGAAATTCTTTGCTCTAAAGTTGGTTAAATATTTAAATACTATTGATTCCTTTATTCTAACTATCAATGTCTAAATTGACTACTTCCGTCACAAAAAAAAGATTTATATCAACCAATCATTCTAAACAGAACCAAATCTTGTAAAATCAAAATAAGGGTGAAGTGCAGAAATAAAACTCAAAGAAAATTTGCAACTAACATTCAAAATTTTCCTCTCTATGTCCTGCAGTGCTCGCCGGTGCTCCGCACTTTGTGTGGTGAGATCTGTCTTGGCTTGCTGCAAATCGGGTCTCTCACGAGCAACAACGCGTGCCAACAATTGACTGCGGAGACCCTCACGAGCCAATTGTAGATTCACTAATGTAACGCGCACTCCTACTTCTGGCAAGTAATGAGGGTTCCCCAGCTTGGTGGTAATGTACAGTCTATCGGACAAATTGAAATATCCTCAAAATCACAGGTCTGATATTAAAAGAATGGAAACTTAGAGTAATAACATTTTTGTTCAATTGAAACTAAAAATAAAAAACTGAAGACATTTAAAAATAACTTATTTAACAATTACTCTAATTTTTAAGACTTGTTAAAACGTAATTGTTTTTTGACAGCTGACAAATTTCAAATGAAGATGGGAAAGTTTATAGAAAGGTCATTTAACATCATTATATCTATTGACCCTTCAACTTTTTGAACTACGTGATATAGTATTATTTCTACTTTGTTTAAGTTCTTTACCATGACCTAGGTTTTGTTGTATTACAACATCTTCAGGTGGGCTGTTAGCAAAGATTAACTCTTAGGAACATCCAACAGCATTTATGTTTCAAAACAATAGCGGAAGCCGGGTTTGTGTGGATTTTCCCACTGCTTATGTTAGTGAGTTTATTGTAGGGGAACGGTGTAGGTTTTATTATACTTCCGAGAGTTATACGATATACAAGTATTTTAGTGAGGGTAATAAATTAAATTGATGTTATTCTATAAGGTTATACAATGCAAATGTCCCGGTGTATGTAATAAAATTAAATGGAAGTTATTCTCAGTAATATTTTTATACAATAGCAATATCACAATAGCAGTATCTGAAAGTTAGAACAAGGTTGTACCACTAATTCTACATATCACCCGTTTTACTTATTCATTTATTTATTTCTTTTTATTTATTTATTTTTATTATTATTAGCAGAGAGCACTATTATATTCACATTTATGTACTTCTATGATACGCTACCATAGTATCGGAAGGTGGCCATCTCTTACAGGAGCAAATCATTTTCATGGGGCACAACTCCTTCACTCTGACAAAATTTGCTATATACATATGTTTCCAAATTACCTAAATTCCTTGTTATATTCCACAATGGTGTCACCAATCTTGATACAGAGAGCACCGCCTTGCTTGAATGTTTGTTGCTGAAGTAATGGTTCCAACATAGGATCCAGCTCTTCACCAACATTCTCCAATAGTACCTAAGAGATAAGATAATATCAGCAGATGTACAGTCACCAGTAAACCTAAATAATAATCACTTCAAGCTAGTGACAGGACAATAAATTAATAGTGTTACATTTTGAAATTTCACAGATGAGAAATGTTCTCTGTTTTGTTATAAACTAAGTATTACTGGTTAAGTTATTAATTATCAGATGAATAGAAATGTTGAACTTTGAACTTCTGCATGTCTATATTCTGTATGTCTAGGTCTATGTTATGTCTATGGTTAATATATTATGTCATATCCCTCTTCTCTTTGTCTATGGCTATGTTCTGTATGTCTATGTCAAAGTTTGTTGTAGACATGTGTACAGAGTTCACCGTACGAAATTAATTCATTGAACTCTTCATTCTTTTCATCTTTTGTCAGGATAGAACCTAATAGACTTATATGATGATAAGTCTTGTAATTAAATATTATAAGCAATTACTCTAAGTGATCTAGTATTTATTCACAACAATTTGTAAAAATAACTTTGTGAGGAATATTTTCAAATTATTTGTATCTATCATATTAGAATTATTAACAAATAAGTAACAAAATACACTTTTTGCCTCATCGACTGATGTTTAAAAAAAATGCTTAACAAAGACTATAATCTATTATTTACTCATATTAAGCCTTTAATAATTTTAATAATGGAATGTGAGAGTCTTTACAAAATGTAAAAAGGATCTTATGCTAAATTTTCACCGCAGTTTGCAAAAATAACTTCGTGAGGAATATTTTCAAATTATTTTATCTATCACATTAGAATTACTAACAAATAAGTAACAAAATATTCTTTTTGCCTCATCGACTGATATTTAAAAAAACATGTTTAACAAAGACTATATTTTATTTTTTATTCATATTAAGCCTTTAATAATTTTAACAATGGAATATGAGAGTCCTCACACCATGTAAAGAGTAAAGAGTATTTCATGCTAATTTTTATACATAATTTAAATCAGTAACGTATTCAAATTCAATATAAACTTATCAAGGATCTCTTCGGATCAATACCAACCATTCAACGGAAATATACGACAAGAAAAATATTTTAACATCGTATGATTGCTTTCTTTTCCAGTTAATATTCTATTTTATAAAATTGACCAATGAAGTCAAAATATGACATTTGCTTGAAACAATTTATCAGTCTCACCTCATTAAGGAAAAATTGAAATATCAAAATCTATGAGGCCGATATACCATCACGAATCTAAAATTTTAGTTGAAAGCATAGTACACATACAATTAAAAATCACAATGCGGTGCAAATATAGTATGCAACCTTATTTTGTAAAATTAACACATACAGGCTGTCCAAATTGAACTGCATTCTCCAGTACTCTGCTAAAATCAGCCTGTGTTATCCGACAAATGCTCAAATTAAAAGGCTTCTCCATGTTTTTAATCCATCTGTTACCCTGGCTCTGTGGATCAATCAACAGCGGCCAGCGGCGTGCTGATCTAAAATTGTTCAAAACAAATTTATATACGGAATAATCTGCAATTCACTGAATATCGAAATAAAAATTATATTTAAAATATTGCATAATTAAAAAAAATGGTCTTTAACCTAGACTTCTGAGGTGCTATCGAAAAGAAATTTTTGCGTATTTCTTTTTCTTCACAAATAATGATGTGAGAAGCTTACAAAGTTACCCAAAATACACCATTTTTGTTCCTGGTCTTTAGAAAAGTAACAAAAATCGTGCATAATTTTTAAAAAAATGTTCTTTAACCTAGACTTCTGGGATGCCATTGAAAAAAAAATCTTTGCGTAATTTTTTTTCTTCACAAATAATGATATGAGAATCTTACAAAGTTGTCCAAAATAAACCATTTTTGTTAATGATCTTTAGAAAAGTAAGAGATATCATGCATAATTTAAAAAAAATGTTTTTTAACCTAGACTTCTGACATGCCGTTGGAAAAAAATCTGCGTAATTTTTTTTTTCCCAAATAATGATGTGAGAAGCTTACAAAGTTGCCTAAAATAAACCATTTTCGTTCCTGGCCTATAAGTTATATTTAATATTGTTTATAAGCATTTGACATAAATAAACAATTCTTATTTAATATAAGCATTTAGGAGATTTTACTGCATGATTGATATTGTTAATTACATTTACAGCATTTTTTAAAATAGATCATGATTAAAATATTTTTGAATTCTGAGACATGTAACTCTACAGTAAATGTATATATGTATTGACATTAAAATAGACCAGTGACAAAACTAACTACATATTATTAAACAAACTAGTAATAGATTTACATATAACTTACTTTATTATGATAGCACCCTCTACGCTAAAATTATCGGCTGGTAACCCGTCAATGTTCCACTGTTGTATGGTGACGGGATCACCGAGAGCTTTTATGAGACTGAAATCGATGGTACAGATAATACCACAATCAGCGCACGCCTTAGCCCACACTTGCATCTGACTACTGCGGAATATGGCAGTAAAAGGACCAAGGTAAGCTATTACACCGGCAGCGATCATTATGTCACCTGTCGAATAAGAAATTACAAATCCATTGGAATATAATACACTCTTTTGTATAAAAAACGGGCAGTTTTGATTTTGTCATATTATTAACAAAATATTATTTATTAAGAGGTTGTATTAATTTTAATTGTTACTGGCTACTTTTTTTCGTCATGGACTCAACAAGACTGGAATAGTGTTTTATTCTCTGATAAAGCTCGTATATCGATTAGTGATGAGGATCGATGTCGGTGAGTCTTACGAAGACCTGGAGAACGCTTCGCAGAAGTATACTTTGAGGAAATCACCCCTTACACTGGTGGCTCCGTAATGTTTTGGGCTGGTATTAACTCAAATCACCGTACCGAGTTAGTTTTTATTGAAAATGGCACACTTAATGCGCAAAGGTACATAACAGACAACGCCCGCGCTCACCGCTCTAGAGACGTAGATGCATATATGCAGGAGGCCGGAATTCGTCGGTTAGACTGGCCAGCTAGAAGTCCCGACTTCAATTCGATAGAACACATATGGGATAATCTCAAACGATGCGTGAGAGCCGTACACCAGCTCCAGAAAATATTCAGGCCCTTAAAAATGTGATCTACGCTGAATGGGAACGTATTCCTCAGGAAATTATAAAAAAACATCATCGAAAGCATGCCTAGGAGATAGAGCATTGATTTTAGCTAGAGGAGGCCATACTCGTTACTAAATTTTCAAATTTTATGTTAAATTAATAAAAAATATTCAAAAATAAACTTTAGCCATTTTTAATGTAACAGTATGAAAATGCTCGTCTGTGGACTTTACATCGTTTTTTTATTTATTCGTATTTTTAATGACTGAAGTAGGTAAAAACGATATCTCAATAATAAATAACAATATTCTCATCATATCGCCATATAAGGGGGCGAGGTAGTTAGGGGGCGAGGTAGTTAGGGGGCGAGGTAGTTCACGTCCGTAAGAAATACCTAACCATTACCTTACACGTGTCCCCTGGGTGGTGCTAAACGAACTACAACGCCGAGTCTTGGGCGGCGGTCAAATAACCCGATGAGTACTGGCCTAACCAGCTGGTCTGGAGAGAGTAGGAAATGACCTCTCCAACCCGCAACCGCTACACTGCGATCGGAAGTCTTGGCTTAATCGCCCGGATTAAGAGGAAGACAAGCTCTATAAAAAAATACCCCAATTCCAAGGTGGGAAACGTGCCAAAGGAATGCATGACTAGTGGGAGACTAGCCGATAGCGCCAACCTTGACGGACCTGGCAAACGTCGTTGTAATATGCCTTCTTATGGGGATGGGCGTCACCCCACAAGCGACCTCTTAGATCGGCCCTACTCGTGGGAACAAAATGTCTGATAATGAGAATGCGATGTCATGCGATCCGGCTAACCCCCGGCGCTCGCAGGTACCCGGGCCTGCGAGTGTGAAATCTGTTACCGAAGACCGCACAGGGGTGGGCGACCAGGCTCCTGTGTTGGTGAATATGCCTGGCAGCGGAAGCAGCAGCGGAAGTAGCAGCAGCAGCAGTAGCAGTAACAACAAAAAGCTTGTTCAGCAAGCTTTCCATCCAGGTCTCTTTACGAGACAAAGATCATCCTCACTGGGAAATAATACTCAAGTTGGAAACCTAGCTACCCCTAATGGCCACCCTTTGGCTGTGGACACTGAGGCTAAATCAGCAGAAATCTGTCCTCCCACTTGGCAGAAAGTTCCTATGAACAGAAATACCAAAAAAAGGAAAATGTCAAACAGCCCTTCTCCTGAGACACTTAAAACTTCAAACAGCTTTACAGGTCTAACAGTTGATCTCACTGAAACTGATAGTGTACCCAAAGAGAAACGACCAACTAAACCGCCTCCAATAATTTTATATGGTGTAGGAGACGTCAATGGGCTCACCAAACTACTTGAAACTGTGGTAGAAAAGGACCAGTTCACATTCAAGATGATTAACCGAAACCAATTGAGAATAAGTAGCTTAAATGTTGAGATTTATAAACAAATCATGAAAGTAGTACGGGAGAATGGACTGATTGGCCACACCTTCAATCAAAAAGACCAGAGGTGCTTCAGAATAGTCATACGAAACCTACACCCAACTACACCAATATCTGCAATCAAAGAAGACATTGAAGCTACAGGAAACACAATCTCAGGCGAAATCATCAACGCAAGATTCGGGCCGGACAAAAAACCAACTTCTACATTTTTTGTCAATCTTACGCCAGGACCAAACAACAAGACAGTGAAAGAACTTAAATATATATTTCACCAGTCAGTTATCATTGAAGATCCCAAGAGGCGAAATTCAATAGTTCAATGCCAAAGATGTCAACAATACGGGCACTCGAAAAATTATTGTATGCGCCCTTATCGCTGCGTAAAATGTGGACAATCGCATAAAACATCAGATTGTCAAAAACGTGACCGTACCTCTCCCGCCCAGTGTGCGCTATGCAATGGTCCACATCCGGCGAATTTCAAAGGGTGTGAAGTATATCAAGAAATTCTGCTGAGACGTTCCAAGTCAACCTACTCAACCGGAAAAAGCTATCAGCTGCGAACACCCTCTACAGAAAAAACAGGAGATAAGCCAGCGCTAAACATAGCTGACAAGACTGATGCAAATTTCGAAGTTAAGAAGAAAACTTACTCAGAAGTTATGCAGGGCAAGATAGATGCAAGTAAAGAAGCAATAACCCCCCAATATTCTCTGAATTTGGTAGAAATCTTAACAAAACAGAATGAAAAATTTGAGACTATCTTACAACAGATGAGCATGCTGATGACGCTCATAACACGACTTTTTGACAAACTGACAAAATGACTGCGATTCGCATAGCAACATGGAACATAAATGGATTGACTCCCAATAAAATTGATGCGGAAACTCTTATGACTCAGCAAAATTTGGACCTATTGTTGATATCTGAAGCTCACTGTACCACTAAAACAAATGTTAAGTTTAGGAACTATGAGTGTTACACAACCCCCCACCCTGATGGAACTGGTCATGCTGGTACAGCGATTATCATCAGGAAATCATTAAAGCACCATATAATGCCTGAATATAGAACCTGCCACATCCAGGCTACTACTGTATCAGTTGAGGATAAAAATGGCTGCTTTAACATTTCCTCAGTGTACTGTCCACCTAAACATAAGATATCCCAAGAGATGTTTACGGAATTCTTTGAGACACTTGGAAACAGATTTCTAGTGGGCGGAGACTGGAACTCCAAAAACACCTACTGGGGATCCAGACTAACCACCACCCGAGGTAGGCAGCTAAAACTAAGTCTAGACGCCAATAATCTGGCTACTGCATCCACAGGTGAACCCACAAATTGGCCGCCTGTTACTTCTAAGATACCTGATCTCATTAATTTCTATATCATTAAAGGTTTCTCTTCATACTACGTGAGTGTGAGTCCTGTTATGACAGTTCTTCGGATCATACGCCGGTGTTACTCACTCTAAGTACAAACATCATAGAGCACGAAAATCGTGAAAGACTTTATAATAAGAAAACAGATTGGTTCTCCTTTAGAGAATTTATTAACACCAACATCAAGCTAAAAGTTGCTCTGAAGACGCCTGAGGACATTGAAATCGCTACTAAATATCTCACAAACCTCATACAGGAGGCTTGTTGGAGAAGCACACCTTTATTAGACCCTAAAGAGCGGACTTGTAACTATCCCCTTGAAATTAAAAAAGAGATCTTAAAGAGACGCAGGCTGCGTCGTATCTGGCAGTTGAGCAGGCTTGCATCTGACAAAAGTAATTTCAACAGGCAAGCGTCACATTTGAGGGATATGCTGAAGACTTGGCACAACAGGACTCTTGAGGCGGAACTGGCATCCCTAACACCTACTGCAGCCACGGACTACTCACTGTGGAAATTTACGAAGTCATACAACAGACCACAAGTGGCAAAACCTCCGCTTCGAAACAATAATGGTTGGGCTCGCAAGCCACAGGAAAAGGCGGACCTATTTGCAGAACATCTCTCAAATGTCTTTACTCCAAATAGCGCCAGCGACACAGACTCCGAAACAGAGGTGGAATCCGTTCTTGGCCAGCCTTTACAAATGTCGCTCCCACCAGCTGCAGTCACTGTACGAGAAGTTAAAAGGACTATTAACAACCTCAAGGATAAAAAGGCACCAGGATATGATTTAATCACGAAGGAAATACTTAGAAAACTTCCAAGAAAAGCATTGGTGTTCCTGACTATGCTCTATAATGGGATACTGAGAGTTCAAAACTTCCCCGATCTTTGGAAAGTGTCACAAATTCTCATGATACATAAAGCAGGGAAACCAGCAAACCTAGTCACCTCATACAGACCAATTAGCCTATTGCCCATTCTATCAAAGGTCTGCGAAAAATTAATTTTGCACCGCATTATGCCAATACTAGAAAGCAACTACATCATCCCTAACCATCAATTTGGCTTCAGGCAGCAACACTCAACAATAGAACAAGTGCATAGAGTAGTTGAAAAAATAAGGAAAGCTCTAGAGGAAAAAGAGTATTGTTCGTCTGCATTCTTGGACATTCAGCAGGCCTTTGATAGGGTCTGGTACGATGGTATTCTCTATAAGATAAAGACATGTCTTCCCAATAGCTACTACATCCTGCTGAAATCCTACCTCACGGAGAGGATCTTTCAGGTAAAAGAGTCCGGAACAACATCCAAATTTTTCGAAATTGAAGCTGGAGTGCCTCAGGGCTCGGTGTTGGGACCGATGCTGTACACATTATACACGTCAGATCTACCACAGGTAGATGGCGTCATGATTGCTACATACGCTGATGACACGGCCATAATGGCGAGCAACAGGCAACCTAATGTAGCCACGAAGCAACTCCAACAAGGACTCGACGCCATTGCTGAGTGGCTTAAAAAATGGAGAATTAAAGTGAGCACAAGCAAGTCGGTGCAGGTCACCTTCACTCTGCGAAAAGGAAACTGCCCTCCTGTTCACCTCAAGGACTCAATACTACCACACCAAGATACAGTGAGATATCTGGGTCTACACCTGGATCGTCGTCTAACCTGGAATCAGCACATTAGAAGCAAGAGAGAGGAACTTAATATACGTCACAGAAAACTCTATTGGATGCTAGGCCGAAATAGTAGAGTATCCACAGATAATAAGCTATTAATCTATAGTTCAATACTACAACCAACTTGGATGTATGGCATACAACTGTGGGGAAGTGCCAGCAATTCCAATATCACAATACTACAAAGAGTGCAGAACACTATACTGAGAACAATAGCGCAAGTCCCTTGGTTTGTGATTAATTCAGAAATCCACACGCACTTGAAGATGAGCACTGTGAAAGAAGAAATAGAGGTCTCTGTACAAAAATATCAAAAGCGGCTGGAGAATCACCCGAATGCGCTTGCTGCGAATCTAACATTGCGCAGCTATCAAAAACGTCTGAAAAGAAAGGACATAATATAGTCAAATCAGACCTTGAATATGATGAGTGACTGTCCTCGCTGGAGGATGTCCTCGACCCGACAAAGCCGCCCAACCCATCTGCTTATAGTTCAAGTACTGATTGCAGATAAGCGAAAAAAAAAAAAAAAAAAAAAAAAAAAAAAAATATCGCCATATAAAATGCATCAAATAATAATAAAATAACTCTGATATGGTTTATTCTAATAAGTGACCGTTTTTTTGCAAAAGAGTGTACTTACCTTGTCTTATTATATATAGGAGAACCCATTGTAAATTTGGTCCTGTCATAATATAGTCCTTTTTTCACAAAAAAATATTGGTCTTGTACCATGGATAAGTCCATGGTACAAGACTTTGACATGATATATGCATGTCTCGTATTAAATATTTTCAGATGATAATCCAAGAATCATGCTTGTGATGTTTCGATACAATTTTACCTGATGAAAAATATAATATAGGTACCTATAAATTGGAAATAAATATAATGATCAGACTTTTGTAATGTAACAAAAATAAAATGCAATTATTTTTCTAATCTGCTCTAAAATACATTGCCACGATCTCGGCTTCATGTAGACTGAAAATCAATGCTAATAAGACAAAGGTGCTCACGATAGATAATCGCCAGCCTTTGTTCACCTTGACGATATGCGATTTAAACAGTTCCAGGTCTTCAAGTATCTCGGATAATTAGTCCAAGAGAAGCAAATTGTCTTCTCTGCTGACATCCATCACAAATCGGAGAGGCATGGCAGCATTTGTCTCACTCAAATGGTGTAAGTGGAGGAAAAATAATATCCCCACTGCCTCTTTCGGGCACTTATCTTACAGGCCCTTCTTTACAGTTCAAAAATGAAGGCTCTTCTAAAAATGGATATCAGAAACGTTGAAGTCCTTCAAATATAATGTGTCCAGCAGACCCTGAGAGTCTCAATCTATGACAGCGTCGCCAATGACACAATCCAAACTAACCATGAGAATCAACCGACCACAGAGTAGTAAATTTCCCAACATTGTCTATAATGGTTCAGACACATTTACCATGGGCGAGTATGGACTTCTTGGTGTGACGTCCAGCAAGATATACCAAAGAAAACGAAGTTGAAACAAATTAAGGTAAGGACATAAGAAACCAATGATTTGACATAAATAAAACAAAATTCTTTCCATTTCTTTTGGTTAAAAGCCGCAATGGCTTTTGACCAGAAGAAATGGAAAAAAATAGCAGAAAGAGCTTGTGAACCAGTTGTGAACCAGCTTGTGAAACACCTACACAAGCCCCATAAACACCCTCAACCAGTTGTCAGCTAAGAATCGCCAAAATAAACTTTTGACAGATATATTTACCTACTTTGACTATGGACAAACGACATGAGACAATACAATATTTTTTATCCAATAAATGAAAAATACCTCGAAGCAAAACTGGAAACACGAAAGCACTACCAATTTATGATAAAATAGAGGGACAAGTAAACAAATTAAGAGCATATAGCTTATAATATATACAACCTTTACTCTATCAAAGACTAACTAATTTGTATTCACAACTCAATGAAATTACGTTGTTGTAGTATTATTTCTACTTTATCTAAATTATTAACCATGACCTAGGTTTCCTTGTATGACAACATCTTCAATGTGGTGTCAGTCAGTGATAATGAATTTCTACAAAATTAAAGCCAAATATATTCAATATAAAAGACTATGTTAAAACAAAGCACTAAAAAATTAAAAAAGATACTATTTGTAATGAGCCATTGGATTTAAAGTCTAAACTTGTAAATCATAAGGTAATTTTAAATAATTAAAAACTCCTGCTACCAGAGCTTAGTCAGGGGTGAGTACCTTTTTAGGATTGAATGCTACCATGTTATATCATAGAAGCTCCTTAACTTCAATTCGGATTGACGTTAGAGATTTAATGGTATTCGAATTTAAATTTGCAATATATAATAATATTAAATACGCTGAAGGGAAGATAGAATGGCGGGTAAATATTGAGGCTGTTTGAAAAGAAATTCAAAAGTGAACCAGCCAGTTTCACTCATTCTAGAGCTTTTAATAAGCACAATACGTCACTAACATTTATAAATATCAAAACAGCTTTACGTAAGTGTCCTCAAATAAAAAAACCCAAATGTAGAATTGTAATAAAATCGACATTTCCAGATGTGCAAACCTCTATTAAGTTCCTCGGTGATTAGTGCAAGTCGGAGAAAAGAGCGCTCAAATTGAAACTAATATCACCGTGACGGCCTCAATCTATGCCGGTTATGGAAAAATAGAAAAAAATTTATCTGCCATCAAAATAACACTCTAGAAAGGGAAATACATAAATAAAATACTAGAAGTGGTAGAAAAATAAGGAAAAAGCGAAATGTAGAAGAATATTAATAAGACCAAAAAGAACATTCTGTTACCAAATTGATAATAGGGGTTAAAGATAAATATAATGAATGAGAATTGTTCAAACTGGTAATTAAGTTATTTTTCCTAAATATGGAAGACTATGTTACATATGTACTAGAAAAATTTTAAAATTAAAAAAATATAAGAGAACAGTAAAAACTGAGACCAAAAACCAAGGTGATGTGACCAATCATATTAAAGAGTAATTTTAATAATAAAAATAACAATTTTTGAGGCTGTTGATTAAATTTATTTTTTTGTTACTAACAATTACTGTTTTTGTTAAAATGGTAAAAAAATTACAATATAAACAATATTTTTCTAAAAATTCTGCCAATAGGTCTATGATTCGACATATGTAGGTCTATGATTCAATATAAATAGTTCTACAGTACAAAGAGGGCATAATTCCGTGAATCTTATTTTCTTTTTTGTTCAAAAGGCTAAATTTCGTAATTCCCATATTGCTTCTATAACATTTCTATAAATACATAAGTTATGTGCCCGAATAACCCTAAAACCTATAGTCGGCTAAACTTTTAATTTTTTTAAGATAGGGTAGCATTTTGGACAGGACAAGATTTTTTCGCTGCATAGAAGGGGTTATTCTAAGTCTAAAACTGAGTTTTCGGTATCAAATAAAGTGGCCACTGATTTAATATTAGTATTTTATATTAATGACTATGGTAGCAATTCCTCTGCAACTGGTTCGTCATTCACAATACATTCAGTGCTATCAACTTAATGTTAATTAATAAAGTTACATTTTTATTATATATGTGAAGGCTTGTCTAGCTGTAGTTCAATGAGAGTAATTCCCATCTGAATTTCATATGACATTGATACACAGAATAAATTTAACCTATGAACATTTTAAAGGTAGGATTGAATCCCTACACATGCACGGTAGGATTGAATCCCTACAGCAAACTAAAGCTTGTAATTTAACTCATCATCCATAGATCGGCTCATTTTGGCACCCTAGTTCTTGGACTTTATTTTTTGTTTTGAAAAATTTGGAGCAAGAGCAGAAGTTTTTTTTTTAAATTGATTAATTATTTTAATTTAAATTAATAACTAAAATATTTATTGATTTAGCCTAACACTAGACTGAGAGAAACATTGTCCATATAAGACTAGTCCAGCCAATAGGCTGAGCATGGAATCACATAAGATCAGAGATTACCATTTTGACTAGGTCAGATTCCCAACGAGTTATGTCAATAAATTTTTAAAATGTTTTAAATAAATAATTTCTCAACTTAACAAAAAGAGACAAAAATATCCGCTGTATTATGGATAATGATGTTAGTAAGTACTAATATGGTGTACCTCAGCATGAAAAAATATATGAAACTACATTGGCAATATCATCAGGGCCAATTATATTTGGTTCTTAAGTTATTTCAGTATCTGCCCTTATTTTCTTATGAATCCATAATTGTATTTCTTGTCTTTTGATACTTTCTTTTAAAATATATGAGTTTTATACAACATGCATAAACTTAATAAATTTCCTATCTGTCATGCGTCCTCCGGTAGACAGATTTTTTCTATTACGGAATATTTATATACTGATTAGATAAACTCAAAGAACATACACGAAGATACTTGAAAAGTTAAAAAACTTCAAAGAAACAAATAATCATAACTATTTGTTACCTGTAAGTGAAGTATAGCTCTCTCTCAACTCTTTAGCAATCTGAGTCCACCTGCTTTTCTCTCCACCGAGACCAGAGATTAACATATGCGCTCTGTTCAACTTGTTGCTACAATCTTCCACTTCATCATCTAAAATTTTCTGCTGCCGATTCTGCTCGGCAAGTTTGCTTTCCAATACTGCCAATTTCTCTCTCACCTAAAAAAAAGGTTTACAAAAAAAATACTCTCTAATACAAGTATAATTAATATCTCCATTGTAACTTGTGATATCAACGAATGCTGTGAAAACTTGCTTTATAATTAATATCTCCATTGTAACTTGTGATATCAACGAATGCTGTGAAAACTTGCTTAATAATCTTACTAAAATGTAAATGCGAAACTTGCTCCCATACTTAACAAAATATGCAACATTCCTCTATATACACACAAATACTCACTTTTTGTTTTTAATTTCAGTGCATTTTTAATAATTTGTGCCAGTTTTAAAGAGTTTTGACGCTCATTATTAAATAGGTTTACAAAAACGTAAAATATAAAAATTTATATTTGTTTTCATTTTTATTGTCTATATTTTGAAGAAAAATAATAGAAAAAAAGTTATTCCAAAATTCCACATGGCACCAAAGTTACGACAATAAAATTGTATCAGAGGATCAGGCAACATTAAGTCAGTAAGGAAGTATATTCTTCTGGTGTTGTAAATTACCTTTAATAACATTAATAAAATAATTACAAAACAGATGTACAAAAAAATTGTTTTTGCATCTAAAGGATCGATAAATAATATGTATATAATTGTACTTAATATCTTTTAATATCTCCTTAAGAAATTCTTTTAAGATTAATTTAACAGACTAGATTAACTAAATCTATCCTGCTATGTAGTCATCTGGAACAGTATTCCACAGTATTACATTTAGTATTAGTCTAAAACCAATAAGGCATATCTCCTTTATAACCTATGTCATATATTTATACTACCAGAAGTGCTCATTCTCAAGATAGAGCACCTCTGGCAGTATATGACATAGGTTATAACGAAGATTTCAAAGCTTAAGCCAATCTGTGATCTTCAGAACTAATATTAATGTGTAGCTCAAGAAGCCAACTATATGTACAAACCTCCTTCAGCGAGGCTTGCTTGATGGCGAGTTCTCCCATAGCTTTGTTATACACGCCCTGTGCAGCGGCTAAAGCCTGCTTCTTAGGTGCGACTACTTTTGCCACCTTGTCGTATTTAGATATCGCAATCACCCACTTACACATACCTGAATATTTAGAGAAAATTCAGTCACTCAAGGCAGGTTTAAATAAATTTTCGAATATATAGTACAGGGTTAAGATTACATATTTCAATTTTATTTTAGCATAGTAAATTATCTATAATTTTTTATTATTATATTATTTCTATTAGCAACTTTTTCTTATAAAAGCGTCTTACAAGGGTATTACCTGGTGTATAGTTAATGTATCATAAAAAATATATAATTAAGTAAAATCAGTTTGAAATAGACCAATTTTCTAATTGCAAATGAAATAATGTCTTTCTTAAAATAACAAGCTCAGCGTAGAAAAATCTTTCTTTAAAAATTCCTAGCATTTGTTTTATTACTGTATTAAAAAAATTGTAAAACATTTTTTACAATTTTTCTCGATTCTTTTGTTTACATAAAAAGTGTCCTATATGTTCCTTGAGGTATTGACTATTATTATTGCAAACTTCATTAAAATCCATGCAGTAGATTTCGCACGATTTCGCATGACAAACATTCTAAGAATAGGTTTTCTGGCTTCTACTATCATTCTATATGTTTAATCGACCATTCTTTTTAAACAAATTTCCATTTTCATAATTCACTCTATTACTATTTTATTATACAGGGTTACAGTTCAGTCAGTGGCAATATTTTAAGGAGCAGTTAAGAATCAGCAATTAAATGATATAACAAAAAAAATTTTTACAATTTTTCTTGATTGTCTCATAGAAACGACAAAAACACATAAACTACAAATTTATGGCCACATCGGCAAACACAAAATATGCAGCTCACGTCGCGTGTACAAACAAAGGAATCGCCCCTCCCCCGCCGCACCTCTCTCATACTCACATGACAGACCTCTAAATCAGACTCTCTCATACACAGAACGACAAACCTCTAAATCAGTATGCCATTAGACTTCATTGTGTACGCATGTGTCGCTACGCAATCTATCGACTACGTAATAGTGATTGATGAAAAAGCAAACACATTGTAATAATTTTTGGGCTTATAATAATGCCCATGCAACTAGAGACATTGAGTGCAAATGTGTGGTAAGGAATAATTGATAATGTGATTATAATTTCTTAATTGTCAAATTGATACATGTAACATTGAATTTATCGAAAAACAATTTGCAATTGTCAGCTAAGTGGGTCACTTTGAATAGTTTTATTAAAATATCATTAAGGATAAGGACATGACAATGACAATAAATTGATTGGGTACATACATTTTTAATTATTTTAAATAAGTATATAACCCAGTAAATATGCTTTAGGCAATATGGATGGACCTGTGCCTGTCCATCTCGCCCAAAAAATGTCTGTCCGACCACAATAAGTAAGTACAAGTAAATTTGTAAATTTAAATTTTTGAAAGTTAACAAAATCATACAAAATGTACAAATATGAGCGGTGTATTGTAATAGATTTCATTTCGAACAAGGGTTGTAAACAGAAGTTAATAGATACGCAAATGTTAGTTGTGTAGTGAAGTTAATAGACATGCAATTATCGTAAAAAAATTGAATTCCAATTTTTTAAATACGCCTTAATGAAATCACTGATCTCAATAAAAAGTTAAGAACATAGTCATTATGTAACGATTTACATATCTTCATATGAAGGAAAAATTGGCTGAGTATCACTTGAAACTGCACCATTAATATCTTAGTGATCTTACGACATAGCCATTGCACTCACTCAATCAGTTTCCTATCAAATTGTTATAAGATGAACTTGACAGAAAGGAAATTATCATACAACGTGGCATCCAGTGTGCATACAATCATTTTATAACATGGAATAAAATCAGTTTATACCATGTTATAAAATGACTACATTTTGTGATTTGCATGATATGATGTAGCTTCCAGTGTACATGACATTTAAATCTTGCATTAATATTGAAATAGTATATTTCAAGAAAAGGCCGAGTTATAGACAAATTTTATTGATTCTAATTGTCTTATTAAGTACCAGGAATCCATAGAAAGCTTGCTATTCCAATTTTACAACATTCTGTATGGACACCTACTAACATACAAGTAAATAAGCACACATATACATATGGATATGTATATACACATAGATCTGAAGATCTTATAATATGACATATAATATTCCATACAATCTATAAAAATATTAAATGATTCACCTTCAGCGGCCACTGACACTGTCTTGATTTTCTCAGGCACGAAACCATCATCCATCATGACAGTGGTCGTGAGTTTCTTCATAACAGCCGGTGGAATATTGTCTTTGTCATAGCTAAGAAGTCCATCAAGAAACTTTATATCATTGAGTATCTTCTTAGAAGGACCCCAATAGTCGTCAACCTGGCCAACGCCAGAGGGATTTGGTACCCGATCAGGCTTAATATCCTGTAATGTTTCAGTTTAATTATAGTAAAAAACAGTCAATGATATCACATAAATTATAGATTTCTCTTCTTTGTAATGAGAGCCTCCAGGACATGTCTCCCAAAAACAAAACCATTGTAAAATGACTTATCACTGGAATTACTGTTTAGTCTACCTATTTCTATCTACACCATATTTTTTTAATAATATTAATTTATAACATACAATACTATTTCAACCAGTTAAATATATTTGCTATGAAATAAAACCAATATATATATATATATATATATATATATATATATATATATATATATATATATATATATATATATGTATGTATATACATTTTACACAAAATATAACATTAAACAAATTTTGTTACTCACATCCTTAGAATCCATGAATGCATAAAAAACAATGTATATTTTCAAAAGCGTCATGACAAAAAACATTTCATAAATATACTATAAAAATCTAATGAGATTTACTTACTATTATTCATGTTCTATGTTAAAATATAGAAATATTTCTAAGGCATTTTGTAAAATTGTATTTATAAATTAAATACGGAAAACAGTCTAATAATTTTTAAAAAAAAACCATAAATTTTTTTATAGAGTACCATCAGTGTGATGGTCCCAAAATTGTGTTTTTCGTAATACTTTTTTGGATAACTTCATGAAATAAGAAAGAAAAAACTACATTGAAATGTCTACAGTTACATTTTTATTATACACAATTAGTAACATAGTTCTTACCATACTTTGGTGGTCACTCAAAAATTTGACTGTCATAAGTGTCATCATTTTAAGTTAAAAAAACTCCTCAAACTATATATTTGTTACTAACATTGCAAATGACCATTTTTCTTTTAATTTTCGCAAATAATTTTAAAAGGTTTAAGGAGTCTACAAAAATAGTCCTTTACAAAAAAAAGTCTATAACAACGATAATCTCTACAATTAAATAGATTTAAAAAAAAATTACAAATCTGACAATTAAGATGAAGTTTCAGAAAATTCTTTAAAAGCAAGTTGTTACAAAACAAATGTTTTATGTCCTAAATTTCATCCTTTCTGCGTCCATTTAAAAGTCTTCGTCTGCCCCATTATCATTATGGGATCATAAGTTAAAAAAGATTGAACCAAAGAGCGAAATCTGAGATTCCTCATAAACACAATAGACATACTTGCCCCTATAACAAAGGCTAAATTATTGCCATTTCTACAAATTTTTAATAAAATTTAGTGGATTTTCTCTTAATAAGTATATCTTTTAACATCTGAAGATATGATAAAAAAACAATTTTATTATGTCTTCAGGTATGCTTTAAGTCCCTCTACAAAAGTACTTGATTCCCAAATATTTTTATAAGACAATAATTTTGAATGGCACTATTTTATGATACAAATATATTTGATTTCTGATTCAAAATAAAGGACAACAGGGAAATCGCAAGTCCATCTAACATCAGACAACATTTACCGACTCAGTATTAGCATGGAACACTTTGAATATAAAATATATATCAACTTGCAAAGAAGCTGATCATTCCACATTACCTTATGAAACAACAGAATGGTACTTCGCCACCAGCATCTTACCTTTGAGCCAAACCGCTCATCTTTATCAAACAATTATAAGCCCCAGTACATTTTATTAAATTTTTTTTTAAATAAAATTATATTTACAAATATAATACAAACCTCCTTCAATTTCCGTAGCAAGAGAAAAAAATAAATTCAATCAATAAACATTTCAGTAATTAATAAAAAAAATATAAATAAGAAAATAGAATCACAATGCAAGCTTTCAGAAATTGACTCCAATTCTATTAAATATATAAAGACTATTTTGTTTTTTGAAACAGAAACTTGAAAAATATTTTAATTTTACTGTTTTTAGAATATAAAATGACATAAGCGAACATAAGAACAAAGTATTTGAAGAAATTATGCTAATTACTGTTCTTGTATTTAAACTATGGTTCTAAAAAATTTTATTTGCCTCCAGGGCTGCTTTTAATAACTTGTCCATAAAATGCAAAAAATATTTCGTGAAAATCCATTCTATACTTCTAAGATAATCTTTGACATATTTATATATGTATATATATATATATATATATTTATATTTATATATACAAATATATACACAAAAACCCCTTCTTTGCTTGGAATCAATCAATCGAATTAATATTAACCAAAAACTCGTAAAATTTCATTCTAAATAAAAATTTAAATAGTATATACCTTCAAAATACATATAGCTTCCATGACTAGCTTTATACCACGCGGTGGATTCTTCATTGTCTTTATAAAGGTAATGTCTTGTGGAGTGAGAGTGTTGAGAGCTGCAAGTGCTGCATCCAATATAGGCATGGCCTCAGCGAGGTCTGCATCACATTCGTCCTTGATAGCTTGCGCTGCTTTAGCCTACACATGTTATAACATATTGTGGATTATTTGCGAACCAGACCAGAACTTGCAGCCAAGTCTATTAAAAGTTATGATATGTTCAAGGTTTGGACATATATTTTTAATTAAATTAGACCTATTTATTCTCAAAATAAGAATTTGATGATCTTCGCAATTTTAAATTCAACTTATAATCTAGCTATAAACAGTTAAAGGCTTGTAAAAATAAATGGTAAATAAAAATTAAGGATAACGAATCTATAACCTGTTGCTATTCATGAGCTATAAATCAACAAACGTGTACATTATGACGTAACATTATTACATTTCTTGCAAGAGATCTATTTCCACACTAGAGCTATAATAAGTATCACAGAAGACCACCAAACCACACAACAACAACTACAACTTAACAATTTATCATCCTATTTGATTAACGAGTCAGTATGATTCTGGTCTATTAACGCTTTAAAATAACTTCTATTAATAGGAGACAATATTGCCGAATACTTTTACGAAGAACTATGTAGATATATTTGGCACAGAATAATGAAGAAAGTAGTAAAGTCCCTTGAGAAAGAAATTAATATTGCCACTGTCTTTGAGGTTAACTGATTTTTACATTACCTCAAAAGACAAATGCCAAACATTATGTCCTTAATGTCCAAAAAATAAATTAAATTCAAAATCCTTAAATTACCAAAAATAACAATACCACAAACCTGCTCGTCAGCTACCATCTGATCTGCCAACACAATAGCCTCCACTTCTGCAACCCCCTCTTTCTCCTTAGCTACTATGGCAGTAGTTTCAGCCACTGCAGCAGCACCAGCTGCAAGCTTCGGTTGCATTTCCTCCAATGCGTTCTGCAGAATCGCCACTGACTTAGAAGCCACCTCGAGTTGTTCCAGACCGCCGAGGTAGCGTGCTTCTGTTGTGGTTATCTCGCTAAAATGGAAAGAAATTTTGAATTATTATATCTTTTAAGTTACATTTAAATCGTTAAATTAATATATCTTTTAAGTTAATTTAAATCGTTAAATTATTATATCTTTTAAGTTACATTTAAATTGTCAAATTATTATATCTTTTAAGTTACTTTTAAATCGTTAAATTATTATATCTTATAAGTTACATTTAAATTGTCAAATTATTACATCTTTTAAGTTACTTTTAAATCGTTAAATTATTATATCTTTTAAGTTACATTTAAATCGTTAAATTGTTTATCTTTTAAGTTACATTTAAATTGTCAAATTATTATATCTTTTAAGTTACTTTTAAATCATTAAATTATTATATCTTTTAAGTTACATTTAAATTGTCAAATTATTATATCTTTTAAGTTACTTTTAAATCGTTAAATTATTATATCTTTTAAGTTACATTTAAATCGTTAAATTATTTATCTTTTAAGTTACATTTAAATCGTCAAATTATTATATCTTTTAAGTTACTTTTAAATCGTTATATTATTATATCTTTGACTTGCATTTAAATCGTTTGCGATTCTTTCGAAAAATCAAAAAACATCTTTAAATTAATTTTCTGATTGGCCCATTTTTCTAGTAGTACTACCAACTAGTCGAAACAAATATATTTTTAAAGTTATTTTTCGATAGATGATTTATAACACTATACAGATTTTAAAGAGAAAGGCTATTGTGGAGTATTCTTTTGAATATGACTTTGACTGTGCAAAAATAGAAACTCTATATAACATAATAATACTTTAAAAGTTGTTGTTTCTGTAATTTTTGCGTACAGACTCCTAAAAGTGCAATGTAGGGCTGCCTTTGTGCTTGGTAAATATTAACAAAATATATAAACGAAACGTCTGGAAATAATTATGAAAACACCAAAGATACAATTTCATTCAAATTGGTCCAGTGATGCTACGCCATACAGTAATTACACTCACTTACACACATGGGTGCGCACGCATGCACACACACGCATGTATGTATGTACAAATGCAGGCACACATGCGCACTGTCTCACACACTCACACACATGCACGCACATAATAGACTTTACAATCAATTTTCAATAAAATCTCCACTTAAATTTCTCCGAGGAATTCAATACTTTCTTCGATTTGTCACTCAAAAGTAAATATAATTAAATAGCAACTAGCAACTTACATTTGTAGCATTTTGTAGTCCAAAAGAATTTTCGAATATCTTATGTTATCCTTTATAACCTTAGGGGGAGGATTTCGCAAATAGGCAAAAATCGGTGTTTGGTTTTGCAAAATACTCAATAACTACCAAAGTTAGACATAATATTAAAATACCAGGGCATAGAATGGCCTTTGTACTACGTTGTTGTACGATATTTTTTCTAAATTATGTTCCAAACTTTAAAAAAAATCTCAAAGTAACCTCTTTTACCAAAAAGGCTCTCCGCTATTTCGCATATTAGAACACCATTATAAAGATATATCGATTTTCATTTCACTGTGTCTATTCTAAATTAATTTAGCTACATTCTTGTACATGGATTTAACTATCTCATAAATATGAAGTCTTTGGTATTAGGTCAAAGTTGCCAAATTTTTATGGCATTCCGCGCACAAAATTTATTCTATCTCTAATTTTGCAATTTTTTATTAGTTTGTTATTATTGACAATGAGTTGCAAATTCGTGTGATGCAATTTCACATTAAAAGAAAATAATCGTCGTAACTGTTGCGGGAACCATGCTATAGATGAAATTCAAAATAATTTTGCAGGAGGTTATGTTGAAAGAGAAAGGATATGTACTAGGGCAGAAAATGTACGTCTAATATAATACTTCCGAGTTAATTTAAAATGTTTGCGTGTTACATTTCACCCCTAATATAATTAAGCCTATTAATTTCATATGATAGTTCCAGGTCTAGTCAGCGCATAGCGAATCCAATGATAATCTTGTGTGTTAATTCACAAATATATATATAAATATATATACATATGTGTGTGTGTGTGTGCGTGTGCTGTTTCCAGATTTGATATTTTGGCCGTAAATCCGACTCTGTAAAGTGTTTATTGTAATTCGATATCGCTGAAATTTGTAACATTTAAAGGCAACTAATTTAAAAATTGTTAATTGAGCTATTGATTGCACACCTAGAGTTTAAATGTTGAAACATAGATTTGATATACATGTGGTATGTAGTTATAAAATATTATAGATTTATCACTTTATATTGGGTAAAATTAAAAAAAATTACTGAAATAATTTTTTAATAAATTATTACATATTACGACGCTTGCTATCCGACCAGTTCACGAAACATCGTAACGGAGACATTATATAGGCTTTTTTCATTTTTAATAATTTTTTGAAATATTTTTATTATAAACCTTTACAGGTTTTATTTTTTTCTTATTTACAAACAAATTTTTAAATTTTCATTCATACGTAGTTTTATTATTTTAACATTACTTCGTATTGTATGACATTAATTTATATTAGATGTCCCTAAGACTTCGTTTGCGTGTAATTAGGAATTTTTTTTCTTTTATATGTTGCTCATGGGTATATAATATTACCACAAAAATTCTAAAAAAAGTTTTTCTAGCTTCTATTATCATTCTATATGTTAAATTAATCACTCCTTTAAAATATTTTCAATGTATTAAATTCGCTCTGTTTTCATTTTATTACTTGTATCAATAGATTTTATGCTGCTATACGTCTACAATATACAGCAGGAATCCATCAAAAAGTACACAAAAAAATTGGTCAATTTTAGTTTTTTCATGTTTAATGCCTAAATATTATCATTTGCAATGAATACTTTTTTTCATTGCAAATGATAATATTTAGGTATTAAATTTTTAAATTTTTTTTTATCATAATTTGCACAAAATTTTTTTTAGCGATTTTATTTTTATCTCAATCTAGGCTCGCCATACTAATTTACAAAAAGATTATACATAAAAAAAAGTTACACAAAATATGTGCAACATTTTATCATTTTGGAATTCCCCAAATTCAGTCAAAAACCAACCTAAACCATATCCAAGGTTAAATCGTATTCCGTATCAAGAGATTTACAAAGACATTATAACAGAGAAATCATGCTTGGTTTTACTTTAATAATTGTCCAAAAAGCGTGTCAAATGATCCCATTGTGCCGAGCGTGTTCGTGTAACGCACACTACTAAGAGTCACACAGCACCGCCGGCGCCGGTGCGCACGCGTGTTTAGTAGTGGAAAACGAAATACTTCATTGCATACATCCGACCCTCAAGAATTGACATTTGAATTATTTTAAACTCTTAAATCAAACTGTTGTAATATGAAGGTAAGCACATCATATTTTTAATGCTAAATGTTCTCTAAAACAAATATCACAGAATTCACTGGATAAAACTACAAATAATAAAATCTTTAAACATTCAAAAGATTTGGGACAGATAGCAGAGCAATACCAATAGATTTTCAGACTCTCTGTAAAAGAGGAGATATGTGTACAGAGGATCTGAAAAAGGCAAACGTTAAAATTAAAGATCACAAATCTAGCCACAATGAAATTGTAATGGCTATCATACTATGAAAGATTTTACATAAGTATGTTCCAGCGTAATCAATATTTATGCTATGTCCCGTAAAAATAGAGCTGTGACTTTATGTTTAAGTACCTTATAATTAAATAGTGAACAAGTAGTCCAGAAGATAACATACTTTCTCTTTTTATCAAGCAGCATCTTGAACATATTGATAAGTTCAAGGTATGCAGTTGGCGTAACATAGTTGTACCGCTTCAAACGAATCAAGAATTGCTTAGATAGCTCCTGTGTGTCGGTATGGAACATCTGGCACAGCTTAATGGCCGTCTCGCGTTCTAGGTCAGTCAGATCAATATCCTTAAGGAAGCGAGTAGCCACTGCCAGCAACGCATCTGGCGGCCATTCCTGCAAAGTTCAGTTTAAGTTTTGCAGATTACCAATTTTTTGGTACATTTATTCATAATTCATAACATATAATTTTTCTTTATTTGAATGGTTATCTGAAAGTAAGGGGTGTGCCAGAAAATAGAACCAGCCAAATGCATGTCAATATAAATACGTTTGAAAGTTTGAATTGAATGCTAGTGTTTAGAATATTTTCAGATTTTTCAAACTCACAGTTGAAAAATTAGACGTGGCACATTACTCCGAAGTATAATGTTTGACAAATTGCAATTAAAAATAAAAAATGGTAAAAAGAATCTCGAACATTTTATAAGATCTATCCAATTGTACCCAAATTCACACATATCCAATTGTACCCAAATTCATACATGGAGGGGAACACCTAGATTTAAAAAAATCTCAACTAAAATTATATTTCATGTTAATTATATACATAGGTTCAAAACTATAGGATATAAAAGGATGTGACACACAAGGACATTATTCAGGACAATTCTAAGTTGATCCTAAACAAGTACTACTTTAAGTGTTAACCAAAGAGAAAGGCACGAACTCATATATCATTCAAATATAAAACATACTTTCATATATTGTTTCAATTAAATTTTTCATCATATTCATGCCAATAAGACCAATCATCCATTTTTTCCAGGAGCGTCCCTTTTTTGGGACACATCATGGATGTTGGTCAAGCCTACCCATTACCATTGGACACAACATTTACAACTTAAACTACTTTTGTACTTTTACTGAGTAGACATAACACTTTTAACACGTATAGCAATCTCTACCGAGATTCAAATGCGTAGTCTTATATTTTCTACAAAAATAGCTACAGACTTAAAATTTAATACATTCAACTATGAACCGCAATGTTCTGTTATAAAACAATAGCAGTCTTTCAGTTTCAAACCTCCATTAACGCTTATTAAAATTCAATCTTATTGCCTTTTATTAAGACATAAGACTTTCATTGTCTCTTAAATTACTTGTAAAGAGTATAATATGGTATTTTTGGTAACTAAGAGCCCAAATAAAAAACAGCCTATATAAAATTAAACAACTTTACCTGAAACCAGTCAATAGTGCAGCAATTGACAAGTGAAGGAAACTTGCGGATACGAGTTCGGAGGGAGGTACCAGCAGGACTCATAGCCAGCACAATATGCAGCTGGTCACGCACTATCGTCACAAAGTATGCGTACAAAGCTGTCGGGCTGCCATCTGTTTGCAGTGACTTGTCTCGCTGTCTGTCGACCTGTTATTTAACACAATTATTTTGAATATTACAGACTATATTCCCTTCTTAGCATAACCTACGAACATACATATTAAAAATATCACATTAAGATAGCTAATTAGAATGGATGTTCCTGACCTTTGTTGTTATATTGGTATAGCAAGAGGGCTTCTATGAATTTCTAAATATAAGATAAACAAATAATCAGAAAATAAATAATATCTCCCTAATAAATCTCAAATAAAAAAATTATATAACTTATTTTCATCTTATATTATTAAGAGGAATCGTAAAAAAAATACTTCTTATACAATTAACCAACCTGTATATTTATATCTGGGGAAAACATTGTTATAAACATAATTTTTAGACCATAGAATCTTATAAAAATGTGTATAGCGAAAAATTTAAATAAAATTACATAATGGAATAAGAAATCTGTTTGGAAAGGGGGGGGGAATAAAACAAAGAAAATAAGGGCAATTTATATATATATATATATATATATATATATATATATATATATATATATATATATATATATATATATATATATATATATATATATATATATATATATATATATATATATATATATATATATATATATATATATATATATATATATATATATATATATGAATGTTCCTTTGTATATATTTTTATATATATGTCTATTTTTATATATATTTTTATAAAATGTCTATTACATCCAAATATTCCTGAGTTCTAATTCTCTAAAATTTGTCCGCCATCGCTGTTTAACAACACTTAAGAGGTGGTAAGAAAGTTTGCAGACGCCAGGAGGTTTCTAATATATCACCATTTACATTTACCTAGATAAAATTCTGAACTTAAAAATTCCCTTTTAATCATTGTTAATTACATATTTACCTAGAAGATGATAGAAATATAAACACCCAGAATAAACCACATGACCGATATAATGACCATGACAGGTGATTGACAATTAGTCATTGGAGCATCATAGACATCACATTCCAGTCATATCATTGAAACCTGTCAGAAAGCCTTCGTAGTACTAGGATTTATCATACGACATATTCACACAACTTTCTTCATATTGACATCATGAAAATCATGTATTTTTTTTAACTCTTTGATCTGCAGTATTCTTGAAACAAATGCAGTCATCTGGCCTCTGTATGAAACTACTTATATCCTCTTATATTGTATGGTAGCTACCTATATCCTTACAAATTTACCAAAAGCGTCGGGTATGTGGATGAAAGTATTTAAAAGTACAATCAGTTTTTGTGTTACAAAACATATGGCTATTATCCTTATTTATTCCCTCCGAATTTATAATGGGCACGGTCGGATGTAATTCACTTCAACTCTGACGGCAATCGTTTTTTATCATGTATTTTTTTAAATTATTCCATCGTAACATTTATGGGTTATAATTCCCAATTGAGTTTAGTAGCGCTTAATGCTCCTGACTGTTATACGAGAGGAGGATGTAATACTTTATTTCCCCTGCCTAGAGCGCCCGCAAATATCCTACGGCATTAACCTGTTTTTTGTGCACACATTGTTTAATGCAATATTGTGAGATGCACTCAGTCTAGATATTTTTTCTGCTCCACTGACTACTTTTGGTCCACGACGAATCACTTGTTAGAGTTATAGTTATTTGAATTACTGGGTTTTCCTGTCTTACTTCTTATTGTTACTACTTTTGTATTCTATTAGTTGCTGTTCTTATGTTTCAAACACATAAACTATTTTTTATTATATTCTCCCACATGCCCAATACTATGGGTAAATGTATGGAATTTTCAAGAAATAAATATATAAAAATAAAGTTTTAAAGTGCTTCTAAAAGAAATGATACCTATGTTGTGGCTTTACCTAAACCAATATAAAATTAAGCTAATCCAAAACCATAATACTAAATAAAAAAAATTTAAAAACTCACCACTCTCATCTTCTCACATAACTCCGCTTTTTCATCAGTGGTAAATATATTTGGCACTTCTCCAGAGTTCAGCATGTTATTGATATCTTCCAAAAAGCCCTCCTCCTTGATCTGTAGTTGCGAAGAAAACATAACATTAGTACCACATTGTTGGACAATATTGCCCACAGGAGCCCACATAGTCAAAAGGGATACACCCGTCTACACTAGAGCTTTAATTGTATGAAATCAATACGCCTTGTGGCTTTCTATTTTCCATACAGTTCGAAGGAATAGCTTTTCGTATTGCTATCACAACGTATTTTAGACCTGGATATTGTCACTATAATTCTACGGATTTTTTATGTATTTCTTCATTCAAGTGATTTAATCATTAACGTACTTCAATAAACTTATTTAACCTGTAGACGGCCCGAGCACCCAAATTCAGCCAAAGTACAAATTCACACAGATGGCCCAAGTGCGCTGAAATGCTTGTAATCTATGTTTTAAGATTATTCTACTATTATATTAATGAGCTTAGTACTATTATTGTTTGGTTACTATTATTGTGTTTGTGAACTGGCGAAATAAATAATTGAAATCTGTCGTCCGGTGTTTGTGAACTGTGTGGTGTGTTTTGTGATAACTCTTTCGGAAATTGGAAAAATTAACATGGTGAACTCTTGCTGTATACATATTTAATTATATATATTAAAATAATCTGTATTAATTGCAGATAATTTACTTTGTTTTTTTTTTAAATCTAACAATTTATTCGATATACATGCCTTAAATTTGAGGACACCATACATGAATTTGAGTATGCGGCAGTCTCCATTTCCGAATTAATATTAATTATAATAATACATATTCACAGCAGAAGATTGCTAATATCCCACCTGAAGATGTCTTCACATCTTTGCTAATATCCCACCTGAAGATGTTGTAATACAACGAAACCTAGGTCGTGGTAAAGAAATTAAAGAAAGTAGAAATAATACTACATCACGTAGTTTCATTTAATTGTGAATAATGAATTTCTACAAAATTAACGCCAAATATATTCAATATAACTGATATATAAAAAAATGATCTAATCATTAAAGAAATTTCATAACCTTTTCGAAAATGTATAATTGTAAATAGTTTTCACTAAGTAATTTCCGCAATTAGTTGTAATTAAATTTTGGAAGTGCGGCTATGTGAATGTCATTTGTTCTAGGCCTTCTGCACAAATTTGCTAATTAGCACCCGAGCTGTGAACGGGTTAATCATTATTTTAATGCATAATATGAAATACATAAAAGGACGTAACTTAAATTTATCAATGCAATATATAAAGGCATGTGACTTTATCATTTAAAAGATTTTTATGTATATCAGCTCTGTAGAAGAATTTTTGTTAATTGATCGAAACAAGTTCAAAAAATTCAACATTCTTTTGAAAATTACATTCTACAATAGTTACTATTCTTTAGATATATTTAAATGTAAAGGTTTATATGATATTGATTTCTTCAAAAAAGTCAAATGTAATAACAAATAACCTGTGATTCCACAAAAAGGAAGACCACTTCCAATTCTGGCACGCTGGCCTTTCGCAGTAATATCTTCAGGTCTTCACGCCAATCTATTCTGCCATATGTGCGACTCATTTCAACCTGGAAAATTTAATATTTAAACGCATTCAAAATATATGTGTGAACGTTATATATAACGAAAATTTAATATGTAGATAAAATAAAATAAAAGCAGAATTGTATATATTTCTCATAGCAATAGGAGAGAATGGAAGTTTTTTTCCATAATCAAGGAACAGGAAGACAGACGACATAAAATGGTAAGTATATATACCTGGCCAAATCCATAGCGCCCTCGAGAAATGAAAAAATATAAAAACAAACAATTCGGGAAAAGGATAACTGTAGTTAAAAGTATATTAGTATGAACAGAAAGTAAATTTAAATTAAAATAAGATAATAAGAGAAGGAGAAAATTGATAAGAATGGAATTTTAAAACAAAGTAGACCTGCAAGTCTTTCATGTAATGAAGGGAATCGCCACCAAGATATTTGTATATATTGTGAGTGTGTGTAAATATGGTTTTGCTCGTAAATTAATACTGCAAATGTATTTATAAAACTTGTTACATTTTACACATATAAAATATGCCAAGCATCATAAGTAAGCTTATATTTTACAGAAACAACAAAATACCAAGATAATAGAATGGTTAATGGGAATATTGCATAACTCGTTCAAAATTTTTGCTTCTATATAAGTTGGCCAAAACCTTTGAACAAACACAAAGATATAAAGCTACGTTAAAAAAAACAAGCAAGTCATAATGAAAAATGAATTTAAAACTAACCTGGAAGAGATCACACTCGTTAATATGGGCAGCGAGTCTTGTCAGTGACTGTCGCCCTGATCCTCCGAGACCCACCAACAGAGCATGCGAGTGGGGTTGAGTTAGCACCCGACAAATTCGGGCGATATGTTCCACGGCAAATCTAATGCAAAACAAGTTAGTCGTATTATATTACATACTAAACATACCACAAAAAGTTAATCTTCAATTTGTATATATGTGTATTGAATAAAAATTTACTAATTTAGATAAGAATTATCTAAAATGCATTATACTTTATCTCATTAATAAACATAAAAACAAGTTAGTCGTATTATATTACATACTAAACATTCCACAAAAAGTTAATCTTCAATTTGTATATATGTGTATTGAATAAAAATTTACTAATTTAGATAAGAATTATCTAAAATGTATTATACTTTATCTCATTAATAAACATAAAACTATATAATGTTATTTCGAATAAATTACAGGCAGTCCTCGTACTTACGGCATGTTAGGTTCTCGAAATACGTGACGTAAATCGAAACAACGTAAGTCGAGACATATTTTTTCATATTTTAACATGTAAAACTCAAGGGTTAAGGTCCACACGGACTCAAAATTTAAATAAAAACTGCATTTATAACAAAGGATATACATACTTTATTATCAAAAGTAAGTTCTTAAAATAATTATATATGTACTTATGAAATTGCTAGTTATTTTTTGTGTTATTAATTTTAATAATAATGATAAAACTTTAATAATCAAAATATGTAATGAGAAATATTAAATTAAACTTTTGGCTTAAAGAAACTATCAATTCTAGATTGCTTCGCTTCTTTCTTCTTGCTATCATACAGGTCTTGGTAACACTGATAGGCTGCACAAATTATGTTATTAACATTAAACTTTTTTACTTCTCCCAAAATTAGGATCATTTTCTTGAAAAATTTTCATGGCATTCTCCAAATTTGCAAAGGCTACGGAAAGTTTTTTTAGTGTAAGTTCTTTTTCAGAGTTACTAATAGAAGAAGCTATTTCTTGTGACTCGATTGCTTCCTCTTGTACTTGTGCCTCCAATTCAATAAGATCTTCATCAGTCAGTTCTTGCGAATGTGAGCATAACAGATCATCAATATCATCAGCAGTAACTGCAATGTCAAGCAAACGGTTAGCCAAATGAACAATGTCAGTTGTGATCTCATCGATATTTGGTTGATCTGTAGATGAAATACTTTCAGATGGCTTAAAAAAATATGGGCATAACTTTTTCCAAACTCCTTTTAAATTGTTGGGTGTCACCTCATCCCATGAAGCAGCATATTTTTTACGCATTGCAAGATATTATAACTTTTCCGAAAATCTCTCAGCTCCATGCCATCTTTTTCATTAGCCTTTACAGCCTGTGAAAAAGTTCTCCTGAGATAAATGGCCTTAAAAGACGCTATAACTCCTTGATCCATCGGCTGTAACAACGAAGTGGTGTTTGGAGGCAGGAACAAAACTTTGATTTGAGGATCGATATCGGCAATACGCACAGGATGGCCGGGAGCATTGTCCAAAATAAGTAAAGCTTTATAAGCCAAATTATTGTTTAAACAGTACTGTTTCACTTCAGGTATAAAATGCTTAGTAAACCACTCTTCAAAATGTATTGATGTAACCCATGCCTTTAGATTAGCCTTCCATATAACTGGAAGAGTACTCTTGACGTAATTTTTAAGAGCTCGAGGATTTTCAGACCTATAAACCAAAAGACGTTTCAATTTAAGATCACCTTCAACATTCGAACCCAATAACAACGTCAAACGATCTTTAGCCGCTTTAAACCCAGGCATAGACTTTTCTTCCTGCGATATAAAAGTAGGAGAAGGCATTTTTTTCTGATATAAATCAGTTTCGTCCATGTTAAAAGTTTGTTTAGGCGAATAGTCTCCACTTTCGATAATTTCCTTTAATATTCCAGGAAAACTCTGAGCAACCACATGATCGGCACTAGCAGCTTCTCCTTGCACTCGAATGTTATGTAACAAATATCTCGTTTTAAAGCGCATGAACCATCCGCGACTGACAGAAAAAGATTTTGTTTCTTCACTATTATTCTCGCCACGTTTATTTTGCAGTGTGTTGGTGATACTCAGCTCATGCCTTATTTTGAATAATAGCCAAACGTAGAGGAACCCTTCGCTGAGTAGGAGTTTTTCCATTTCACAAATTAAAGCATTCCTTTTTCGTATAATAGTGCTGTTTAAAGAGACGGAAGATAGAGCTGTTAGGAAATTTTCTTTATCTTTCAATATCGGTTGTATGGTTGTGCGTGATAAATTAAGTTCTCGTCCAATAGATGAAGTCGAACAACCGCGATCTTTGAGTTTTAAAATCTTAGATTTAACCTCCATTGTAATTGTCTTTCTTACTCTCTTCTTCACTTTACTATTACTGTCTTGTTTAGGTGGCATAGTTAGATTAAAATTCACTTAAATATGTATGTAAAAACAAAAACTGTCAAAGATGCAAAAAAAACGAATGTATTACGTCTTGATTGTCCGTTGTCCCTGAAGTAATTAAACAAAATCAGCGGCATGTGCGGGGGTAATCCCCGCTCACCGACACCGCTCCCCGCTGGCCCCACAAACATTGACCTCGCGACAAGTGAATTCTCCTATGCCGGAAATTGAAACAATTGACGTATGCTTGAGGAATAGTATCAAAACATTGATCGACGTAACTTGAAACGACGTAAATCGAAACGACATAAGTCGAGGACTGTTTGTACTTGTAAATACTCCATATGAATATACACATAATACAGCTTCACATTACATTTCCTAAAATATACTAAAACAACTGGCATTTTAATTTTTACAATACAATTATCACCCGCTATAATATTATACTATAATATTACATATTATTAACAAGCTCTGTTACGTAGAAATAACAGATGTTACTACATTACTAAGTTAGAATTGACATTTTTCAGGATCAAACAAATCATCATTTTCTACCTTATTGGCATATATCTTAATAGTAATGATGTAACTTAAATTTACGCAACTCTAAAATTGAATTTAAAAACCATAAATATTTACAAAATTAATGTCACAATTAATACAGTCCATGTTGCTATTACAAAGACTCAAAGCTTTAATAGTAGCGTAATCGAATACATGTGGAATCACAATTGAACTTGTTATCAACCCACACTAAGAAGATGTGAGTCACAACCCTGTTGGGAATTTGTTAATGACGTGTTGTCTATAGAATATTTAGATTATATTGATATAATTATTTCTTTATTTATTACTAATAAAACTTTATTATGGATAGACCACAAATGTTACATTATTTTTAAAACACATGTTATAAGTACATATTTGCACATTAGGCAGAGTGAAAAAACATTTTTTTCAATTACCGTGATCGAATACTTGAAAGAAGCTGCCTAATGCTGCTTATGAACTGACTTATTAACCAAAAAAATATTTTTGGTCTAATGTTATATTAAATGGTCATATGATGATGTAGTGCCCCTGAGGTATGTACTACCAATATTGTAATTGTGACAGTTTGAATGTTTGCCACCTAATAACTCTGCAACCAAGCAACAAACCACTACCAAATATGGAGTGTGTACATTTTGTGTACTGGAATAATAATACCCCTCATATGATGATGTAGTGCCCCTGAGGTATGTACCACCAATATTGTAATTGTGACAGTTTGAATGTTTGCCACCTAATAACTCTGCAACCAAGCAACAAACCACTACCAAATATGGAGTGTGTATATTTTGTGTACTGGAATAATAATACCCCTCACATGATTATGTAGTGCCCCTGAGGTATGTACCACCAATATTGTAATTGTGACAGTTTGAATGTTTGCCACCTAATAACTCTGCAACCAAGCAACGAACCACTACCAAATATGGGGTGTGTATATTTTGTGTACTGGAATAATAATACCCCTCATATGATTATGTAGTGCCCCTGAGGTATGTACCACCAATATTGTAATTGTGACAGTTTGAATGTTTGCCACCTAATAACTCTGCAACCAAGCAACGAACCACTACCAAATATGGAGTGTGTATATTTTGTGTACTGGAATAATAATACCCCTCACATGATTATGTAGTGCCCCTGAGGTATGTACCACCAATATTGTAATTGTGACAGTTTGAATGTTTGCCACCTAATAACTCTGCAACCAAGCAACGAACCACTACCAAATATGGGGTGTGTATATTTTGTGTACTGGCATAATAATAAGCTAAGTATTACCTGCATCTCCACACACACACGTGGAAAATTAATACCACAAAAATTATATTTAGATGTTCATTACTCAATCACGCTTAACTGATGCAACAAATTTTTATAAAACTTGACACAGACATAGTTCATGATTGAAGCTAATATATTGGTCACTTTTAACCCAAGAAACGGCATTATTTCTGTAGGATAAAGCTCAGTGTCTGTTCAATAACAAAATTATTAGTACTGCAAAATGTCAATGGATAGCGGAACATATAGTTCATGATTGAAGCTAATATATTGGTCACTTTTAACCCGAGAAACGGCATTATTTCTGTAGGATAAAGCTCAGTGTGTCTGTTCAATAACAAAATTATTAGTAATGCAACATGTCAATGGATAGTACAACATATAGTTCATGATTGAAGCTAATATATTGGTCACTTTTAACCCAAGAAATGGCATTGTTTCTGTAGGATAAAGCTCAGTGTGTCTGTTCAATAACAAAATTATTAGTAATGCAACATGTCAATGGATAGCACAACATATAGTTCATGATTGAAGCTAATATATTAGTCACTTTTAACCCGAGAAACGGCATTATTTCTGTAGGATAAAGCTCAGTGCGTCTGTTCAATAACAAAATTATTAGTACTGCAACATGTCAATGGATAGCACAATATACATTATCTAGGGTTTAACATTATTTATAATGTAAAAACTTTATATTGTTATGGTGTTAATCAGAGACAAATCACACCAACTTAATCGAAAATAAATGCAAACAATGACATGAGCAAAAAGTTGGTAGTGCATAATTTTCAGGAGACAGCTAGTCACATCAGGAGCACATCTAAATATAACAAATTCAAAATATTTTTTCTGTCGAGTCTGCAAAATAACTTTTTTTAAGTATTCCATCATGATAATAGAAAAAATTTATTCTTTACTTCAGCCTATGGTGAATGGTTCATGCAATTTAAATTTATTTAGAAATTGTTGCACCAAGAAAATAGTACAAAATTAAAATACACATATGCATTAGTAAAAGTAGGTTGTCAATAACGGGTGTCACTATTTATTTATTACAATAAGTAACTTAAAAAACATTGCTAGAGAACAGGCAATAAATCTAAACATATAAAATAAACAAGTACCTGAAGAGCACAAGATTCATAGGTTTCTTTGTCATATTGTTGAATTCGACCAGGAATGCTTCCACTGTACTAGTCATATGCTCCATATTGATCACCTCCATGTAGAAGCGAGTGTCAGCCTTTGGGTTTGCGAAGTCACAGTAGATCAAATTGCGTAGATGCAAATCTGTTATCTACAAAGTTGTCACAAATTAAAAACTGACAAAGCTTTCAATTATGTTCCAAAGACACAAATATTTTGTAACTCCTTCAAGGCAAAACAATAATCAATAGGAAATCCATTATTATTCACACAGCGACTATATGAAATCTACTAATGAACCATGTTCAAAAAACCCTTGAAATCTACTAATGAACCACTCAAGTAAAGAACCATTGTCTTCAGGATATTTTTCAAGATCATTCAAAATCAGTACGAGATAGGAGGTCAAAAAATATATAAATAGTGACATAACTGTATAACATACCTACCAGTAAAGCAATGATTACATTTGGCTCCGGGGACACATTTATCACGTTAATACTGCTATTACTTTTATAATTTGTATCGTGTGCTATTTTTACAAATAATTTCTTTCCAAAATTCATAAAAAAATTAAAAAACACCTTTTCACCGCGCTTCTCAACTACTCGTGCTAGCATCTCATCAAAGTCTTCATTTAGACAATTGGCAGTAGCAGAACGCAGGCAGCCCACAAACCACGATCGGTCATGATCATCCACTAGGCGGTCAGAAAACACGCGTAGACATTCGTGAACCCACAGACGCTTTATGGATTGCAAGTCTTCTATAACCTCTGGTACTGATAGCAGTACACCCTATAATGGCAGTAAAAATACCATTAATCATCATAGAAACAGTTTTAATTATCTGATTCGAGTATTCCCTAATTGTTAAAGATTACACCAGTATTAATTAAAGCTAATATTTCTGAAAATATAGTGAAAGTGATTAGATTCCTTACTCAGTGCTCAATTTTTTTTACTGAGTCTAATTTAATTGGTTGTTTTTCAAAATTTTGCTAGGAAAGATGGTTGTCCATATGCTTTAAAAGCATTAAACGGTTGACTATATATGAATAGCTAACAAATTGCAATAAATAACAAACAATAAATTTTAAATCATTCAATCACAATTAAATGAAACTATGTGATGTAGTATTATTTCTACTTTCTTTAAGTTCTTTACCACGACCTAGGTTTCATTGTATTACAAGATCTTCAGGTGGGCTATTAGCAAAGATCTTTGCTAATAGCCCACCTGATGATTGTAATACAACGAAACCTAGGTCGTGGTAAAGAACTTAAAGAAAGTAGAAATATTACTACATCACGTAGTTTAGTTTCATTTAATTGTGAATAATGAATTTCTACAAAATTAACGCCAAATATATTAAATATCATTTAATCAATTAAAATGCTTCTTGTTGGTGCGAAATTAAAAATAATTTTAATAACGCATAAAAATTTGAAAAATTTTATAAATTTTTTTTATATAAATTTAGTTATTCAATATCATATTTGTAAAACTCTGTTTGCTGTTAGCTGTTTGTAGCTGGAAAAAACAAGAAAGTAGTTATTCAAAATTAAACCTGATAATGAACCATATGCAAAATGAATTTGATAATGCTCATAAATTATATACAAACTATCAACTTTACTAACTTCTAACAAGAGAATTATAAGAGCATATTCATAGCTTCTTTAAAAATAACAAGGTGAGTTCATTATACAAAAGAAATAATGTTAAGCGCACATTATATTGAATGCCAAAATTTAATAAAATAATTCCAAATATACAAAACTCGATAGAAAACACATAAAACAATAATATGATAGTCTCCACGACATAAACTTTAACATAAATGCAAATAAAAATAAATATAAACTTATCCTCATATGCTCAAGCCACCAGTCAAATAGAATTTACTGTTTTTTGAAAATTTTGTTTTGCAGTTATTGTCAATTGGTTTTAAACCACTATATGTCAGTTAGTCTCACGCCCCTATGCACCACACACTCTCTCAGTCGAATTTACTGATAGTTAAAAACCTATTTTGTATAGATTCTTTAGCAGTTGGACCGTGCAATAGGGCACGGTCGGTAAAGTAGTCTTGTTCCGACTCAACTGACAGTTATGAGAAACAGAAATACGTTTTTACCTGCTTTGTAAGTCCGACTGACAGTCCTGACCGTGTGTGGTGCATATGGGTTTTAATGGTTAGTGACTCTTAACAACCTAGGCTACTCTAATCTGTTTCATCAACCATCAAAACTTAATTCACAGACAATTTCATTCGACCATCAAAACTTTAATTCAAATTAATATTATTTAAGTTGGACAATCAGACAAGCTTAAAGTTCAGATATTATCTTGAATTTGGCGAATCCAACATGATGACTTGCCCCAAGATCATGTTGAGGAAACTTACTTTTATCATGGAAAATATTTTCAAAAGAGTGATTGATTTAGCATAAAGAATGACAATGGAAGCCAGAAAATCTGTTTGTAGAATTTTTGTATGTCTGTCTGTATGTTAATTTGTTCGTCAATCACGCGAAGTCTATTGAATGGATTTTGATGACATTTGGCATGGTCATATTTTATACCCAAGAACAAGATATAAGGGAGAAAAAAACTGTAATAACTTTTCTTATTCCGAATTTCACACGAAGTCGTAAGCACAGCTAATGCAAATAATAAGCAACAACCAATATCAGTTAAAACAATATAGAAATATAAAAATATATACAAACACACATGTAATGACCAGGATGAATGCCTCTCTTTAATTGGAAGTTAAAAAAAAGGAACACCTATCGCATTACCTTCTGTACAAATTCTCGAAAATATAATAAACCTTCAAAATGTCTCCCCTCTTGAAATGTCTCTCAAGTTGAACATATAGTGGGACTTTGAGGGTGTGGGTAACAGATATAAACAACGCGATTTGTAAACTTCTAATGTAGATACTACTAACTGCTCTAAAAAGGAACATCGCATTACCTTCCGTACAAATTCTTTAAAATATAATAAACCTTCAAAATGTCGCACCTGTATAACTCTTGAAATGTCTCTCAAGTTGAACATATAGTGGGACTTCGAGGGCGTGAGTAACATATGTAGACGACACGACTTGTAAACTTTTAATGTAAATGCTACTAACTTTTTTAAAAAGGAACACCTATCGCATTACCTTCTGTACAAATTCTCAAAAATATAATAAAACTTCAAAATGTCTCACCTGTATAACTCTTGAAAAATCTCTCAAGTTGAACATATAGTGGGACTTTGAGGGTGTGGGTAACAGATTTATACGACACGATTTGTAAACTTCTAATGTAGATGCTACTAACTCCTCTATACAAGGATCAAACTCTTTAGAGAAACCTCTGGAATAAAAACATGAATAAGGTTATATAAAAACATAACCATAAATACTTTAGGTTTATGTTTTATTTATATAAAAAGGAATGTCTAGAGAAAATAGTGTTCACTGTAGTGTTTTCGCAACAAAAAAATTAATACTTTAAATACCAATAATAATTAATATTCATTAAAAATTGTTACACCATTGTTCTGGCACTCATTCACGAATATTGTCATTTGCACCATCATGGTTAGCCTGATTTAAATGTTTACCTTCCGCGGTTATTTTGGATCTGGTGAAAAGTTAGAAGTCGTAAAGTGCCAAATTCAGTAATAAAAGACACGCTGTAATGTTTTAATTTGCAGAAATTGCTACGTGAGAAGTGATATATGACCATATGGAGCATTAAACCGTTTTCAATTTCGAAGTCTTTATATGCACAAAATCTCTAAAAATTCTAATTCTAAAAACATTTAACGATAAAATAAGTCCTTAAAATATTCACCACAGTATCTTTAGATATAAACTTGGTTCACTCAATTCCATAAAGCTCTAGAAGCAATCAGCATATCAGATCTTGATTTGAGTATGGGGAGAGAGAAATTTCGACATTGTATGCACAGATAAGTTATATGTATATTCCACTCATCCAAAAAAAATTTAGGCTTAGAAATGTGAACCGTATATTTGCCATGTTAGGCGCTAATGCAAATTTTGAGTTGGACTTTACCAGAAGTTTAGAATACGGCTTATCTCACACTAGCAAAAAAATTTGGAGTATGAAACCAACATAAAATACTAATATTACATATCAATTAATAATGGGACATGAAATAATACCCATTTTCTCAATCTCAAAACTCAGTAGCCAGAATAAAGGCTTATAATTGACGTGCCTGACCTATTTACCTGAACAGTCTCATAGAGACAGCATATTCTCTCCGATCCGGTATCAAGACACAGACATCCTAATTAAAATAAGTAATTCTAACTAAAATAATCAACTAATTTAAAGGCAATCAACCAAGTTGGCGTTAGGGCTTTTGGTCAGGACCAGGGTATTAATGATTACTTAACTATTATGATTACTATACTATCTTGTATTCTGCCACTGACACTATAAATAGTCATGAAAGTGCAAACTGAGACTATCTAAGCCCCTCTTTGCTTTAGTTTAAACTGCACATTCACACCAGATTTTAATGAGTGATGACTTATCCCCTTTACGTTAGTATAAATTGTACGTTCACCTCATTTTTCAATGAGTGATGACTTATCCCTCTTTGCTTTAGTATAAACTGTACGTTCACCCCATTTTTCAATGAGTGATTACTTATCCCCCTTTTCTTTAGTATAAACTGTATGTTGTCCCCATTTTTCAATGAGTGATGACTTATCCCCCTTTGCTAAAGCGTAAAAAATGGAGTGAATGTACAGTTTATACTAAAGTATTCACTACGTTCACACCATTTTTCAATGAGTGATAACTTATCCCCCTTTACTTTAGTATAAAATGTACGTTCACCCCATTTTTCAATGAGTGATGACTTATCCCCCTTTGCTTTAATATAAACTGTATGTTCACGCCATTTTTCATTGAATGATGACTTATCCCCCTTTGCTTTAGTATAAACTGTATGTTCACCCCATTTTTCAATGAGTGATTACTTATCCCCCTTTTCTTTAGTATAAACTGTATGTTGCCCCCTTTTTTCAATGAGTGATGACTTATCCCCCTTTGCTAAAGCGTAAAAAATGGGGTGAACGTACAGTTTATACTAAAGCAAAGAGAGATAAGTCATCACTCATTGAAAAATGGGGTGAACGTACAATTTATACTAACGTAAAGGGGATAAGTCATCACTCATTAAAATCTGGTGTGAATGTGCAGTTTAAACTAAAGCAAAGAGGGGCTTAGATAGTCTCAGTTTGCACTTTCATGACTATTTATAGTGTCAGTGGCAGAATACAAGATAGTATAGTAATCATAATAGTTAAGTAATCATTAATACCCTGGGTCCTGGCCAAAAGCCCTAACGCCAACTTGGTTGATTGCCTTTAAATTAGTTGATTATTTTAGTTAGAATTACTTATTTTAATTAGGATGTCTGTGTCTTGATACCGGATCGGAGAGAATATGCTGTCTCTGAGACTGTTCTGGTAAATAGGTCGTTAGAAGCGCAAGCGGTGCGGATGTTTTAGTAGCCGTGGAACAGTGGAGTGGAGAACACTGCGCTTTTGCCGTCGAGGCGTATATTTCGAGTGGATTTTCACTCTCTGTAGCACGCCATCAATTTAATAATCGTTACAGCATTCGTCAATTACGTGATGGACCATTGAGCAACCTCATTCAGTCATGGGTAGCAAGGTTCAGAGCTACAGGATCAACATTAAATAGGCCCAGGACAGGACCTACACCATTGGTAGCCACGGATGAAAATGTCGAGCGTGTTATGGTTTCTGTCGTTCAAAATCACCGTTTATCACTGCGTACACGTTCATGGATATTGGGAATTCCGAAATCAACTTTACAGGTAATAATGCGAAAAAAGCTCAAGTTCCATCCATATAAAATTCAAATTGTTAAAGATTTACACAATTCTGACTTTGAATTAAGAAAAACTTAAGCGGAAGTGATGTTGTTGAGATTTCGTACTGCTACCCAGATGGGCAACATATTCTTTAGTGACGAAGCTCACTTTCACATTGGAGGATATGTGAATAAGCAGAACTTTCTTTACTGGGATGTCCACAACCCAAGACAAATGCATCAAGAGCCTTTACATAAGCCTAAAGTAACAGTCTGGTGTGCCATGTTTGCATCTGCAATCATAGGGCCTTATTTCTTTGAAAATCAACGTGGCCAAACTGTAACTGTGAATTCGGAGAGACATGCCCAGATGTTAAATGACTTTTTCAGAGTAGAACTATAGAATAGTCCATCCTTCAACCAAAACACATGGTTCCAGCAGGACGGGGCCACAGCTCACACTGCTAATGTGTCCATGAATGCAGTGCGGCAGTTATTTCCAGAAAAAAACATATCCCAAAACGGTACCGTACCGTGGCCACCTAGGTCACCCGATTTAAGCCCATGTGACTTTTTCTTATGGGGATACTTAAAATCCATTGTTTACAAAACAAATCCGAGCACTGTGACACAACATAAAGAAAATATTCGAGCCGAAGTCAGTAGGATACCCCAGTCGCTCTGCAAACACGTTTTTGAAAACATGCGTGCTAGACTCGAAGAGTGTGTCAGACTCGATGGCCGCCATTTGGAAAATGTGGTTTTTAAAAAATGAAATCCACATTTGTTATAAAGTTAAAATAAACCTACTTTGTATTAGAGGTGTAGTTTTTTTTTTTAAATTTTTCAAACATTGAAATCTGCCACTGGACAGCCTGTATAAACTATACATTCACCCCATTTTTCAATGAGTGATGACTTATCCCCCTTTGCTTTAGTTTAAACTGCACATTCACCCCATTCTTCAATGAGTGATGACTTATCCCCCTTCGCTTTAGTGTAAACTGTATGTTCACCCCATTTTTCAATGAGTGATGACTTACCCCCCCCTTTACTTGAGTATAAATTGTACGTTCACCCCATTTTTCAATGAGTGATGACTTATCCCCCTTTAATTTCGTATAAACTGAATGTTCACCCCATTTTTCAATGAGTGATGACTTACCCCCCTTTAGTATAAACTGTATGTTCACCCCATTTTTCAATGAGTGATGACTTACCGCCCCTTTACTTTAGTATAAACTGTACGTTCACCCCATTTTTCAATGATGGATGACTTGATCCAGCTTTACCACAAAAATGACCATACTGCATGAGGGTCTCACAATTATGAGACACTGCATTGTGGATTATGACAATCGACAAAATAATCTATATATTTTCGACTACGGTGAATAATAAATCAATGAAAAAATTTTAAAAATATTGAAATAAAATGTGACGAAAGTAACAAAATTTCCCACCTGGTGTCGAGATGCCACAATAATATTTTTCCGAATATAACTTGCAGCGTTTCATCATCAAACTCGTCAATGCACAAGAAGTTAAAGTGTCTCGTGAAGCGTGGAGTGATCACTTTCACACCAGGCATGGGCTTGCCCATAGCGCACATGAACTGAAAGAAATATACGAAGAATAGGGAGTTAAATTAACAAGATATTTAATTTCCACAAATCTGCTGCCCTCATTTCAAATCTAACATTTAAAATATGTATATATTTGACATGTTTCTCAAACTATTGTTACAAAAATTCTTCTTTTTCTTCTTATTTTTATTACTAGTTCACAAAAATTGTAACTTTCGGACGTACTCACTTCTTATCCTCTTACTTAACCATTTGAGTGCCAACGAGCGGCATCACGCTCATGCGCATATTAACTAAATTAGCCACGAGCGCGATGGCGCTCGCAAAATCAGTTGCTGTTTAGCGTGCGGTAGGGGAGGTCGCTCGCACGCATCGCTAATTTTTATCTTTCTACATGTTACATAAAGTTCAAATTATAATATTATTAGTAATTACAATATTAAAAGGATCCAGGAAAAGAAGATTTTTAACCCATAATGTCGGAGTACGAAAATAATTCCAGTGAAAATTATCGTTTTTCAAATCGGGAAGAAAGTGATAGTGGGAGTGACATTGTGGTACGCTCACAATTTGACGTAATGCAAATTTTGAGTGATAGTGATGATAACAATTATTTTGCTGACACGGAGGATGTACCGGGCTGCGAAAATGACGATGTGACCTTGATTACAGATTTTGTTATAATTTTTGTTCACAATATATATTTCCATAATTTTCTTTCTATTTTATTATCCTTGTACAAGTTTTTATTAAGAAAACACCAAAAAAATTATTAAAATTGGATAATTTCTGGAAGAGATACAGTTTTTTTTTTCGAGACAAGGATAAATGACATCAAAAGCAAAAGATTTCTTTGGCATTTTTAGGTATGTATGAGTAAAAAACCATGGCACTAAAACGGTTAATGACCTTTTGGTGACAAATTTTCGAAATATCGGACCCTCAAGACCTATGTTATTATTTGCACTCGGTGACACACAAAATACGAAATATACTGGAAATATCTAGGATATAGTGAATAAGTAAAACTATTCGATAGTTGGAATTGAAATTAAAATGTAATCTATAATGAGTGACTTGATTTGTTGTTATTCTTGCATGAATTAATATTTTTGTTTTTGTTTTTTATTAAAACAACTTTAGTTTTAAAGGATATATAGAAAAACTCTATACAGATGATGACAAATTTTGAATCGCCTTCTCACTCTTCAACGCATCTACTATTTCCGAAAATAACATTATTTCAGCAATAAACTAAGTTTTGATTTAATAGCAAATTATTGCATTTGATGCAAAAAAAACTCTCCCATCATCAACGGATCATTTCTAGGCAAATTAAAATTGCCTTAATGAAACCTTGTTCCGTCTTTGATGATTCTTGGTTTTTAATTATTATCACAAAACTGAATAATTGAAGTATTTTAAACCACAAATCAACTAATTAAATAGTGCAGAAAACAATTGTAGCGCGTAATCACAAGAAAGTTTAAGCATCACAGCAACGTTTTTACTTAGGTGCGTGAATTCATTCGCTCTGATTGGTGTTTCAGTTAAATTTATTGATATTTTATGCTTATCTTTTATTGAAAATCATTTTAGTCTCAATATTAATATAAAAATTGAGTCGTTTTTTAGAATCATTGGAACATATTTTTTTTTATCTAAAATCATTTCTTCTATAATTCTTTTATACTGTCATCATGCCTATACTCAATTTGAGGCAATGTTTTGCTATACAAATATTGTAATTTTTAATACATAAACTTGCTTATTTTGGGCATAACAATTTATTACATCTATTGTGAAAAGTTCATACAAAGGGATATCCTATGAGGAACCATAGGGTAAATGAAAAATTTTAAAAAGTAATTTAAAAATATTACACTTTTTTTAAATTTATTTGATAGATCTAAAAGCTAAACAACATACCTGGTAAAAAACTTAAAGAAATACTACATCACGTTTCATTTAATTGTGAATAATGAATTTCTACAAAATTAACGCCAAATATATTCAAAACATACCTGGACATCAATTAACCTCATCTCTGTATTTGTTTTCCTATCGTACCACAGGTTTTGATCCATGGCCTGGCGAAGTACTTCAATAGGTGGCTGAGCTCCATATGTCTCCGACTGCGGCATGCTCACATCATCCACAAATACCACACAATAACAACCAACAGGCGGACCAAATAGACCTACGGGCATTACATGAAAATAATGTAAAATTCCTATAAAAACAAAAACGATTTTCTTGTTGATCACATCACTAGTGTAAAATATTAAGAGTATTATAAATACACTTGTCATAGTTCTCATGATCAACAAGAACACCGCAATTATACATGCAAAGCTATGTAAATATTTCGATGTCACCTATGAAAGACTTATATTTTGTTACAGAATTAAAACGTCTGCAAAATACATAAAGAGAATTAAGAGGTTCCTCTTAAAATTCTAAAATTAATAAACCAGTAGTTGGGGATTAGTTTACAGGCGTTCATAATACAATGCATTGCGAATGAGAGAACATTTTTGAAATGGGAATAATTTGTGGATGCCCCGAGCATGAACCGAAATTGATGTGTTCAATTTTGGAATGGTTTTCTTAAATATCTTAAAAATGGCTGGACTAGCAACAAAATTCTAATTAATATCTAATTTTCTTTACAAGTTTAATATTTACAAAATCACAATACCTCAAAGCTTTTTATATTATAGGTCAAAAATAGTTATTGCCAATCTTATAGAGCATAAGATTGAATCGCTATAATTTCGTAAAAATGTGTTGCTTAATAGTTGTAGAGAATTTTACACTCAACCTTTTTTATTATACATCCATCCATTTCCAAGATATTTGATGAAAATCATAATTCCAAAATAAATTGCATTTATACTCCAGAAGGGACCCACAAACTATTTACAATTAAAATTTTATTTATAGTTTTTTTCAAAAAAATTTTCAACAGAATTGCGAATTCAGTATCAATTTTTATTTTAATCAAAAATAGAACTTTAAATCGATTTCCCTTGTACCATCAACATTCTATCATATCTGTGCTGCTAGTCTTCATATCTAAATTTAAAGTACACTAATCAAAACAAAAATCGTAAAAAAGTCATATCTACACTAGAAAATTGTGTTACAGATGTCAACAAATTGATCTATAAAAAGCATATAATTAAAAAATTATCATAGAAAATATTATTATGATATAGGACCCACGCTACCTTTATATATCTTCTGAACGTACCTTTTCTTCTTTTATCTAATCGGCCCATTATAATATCCTGAGTTTGATTTGCTGACGTCTGCGCAGAGAAACCCATTATAAGGGCTTTGTATATTTTTGCATTCGTCTTGCGCACTAAGAAATCCTGTGAATAATATAAAAGTACTAATATAATGCCAGGTATTCCATCAATATATAATTAGTGATACATTAAATCAATTACAATTCATCTTTTAAAGTGGACAATGAAAAAAATTACATACATATTGATAGCCATTTTTTTCATTGTTTGTTACTCCACGCAATTAAAAAGACACTTTAACCAGAAGGACAAATATTTTCAATACTTTGTGTACCTAACCAAGACCTATATATATACACGTTGTCGGATAAAGAAAGATGTTATTCATTGACTAAAAAATAGTTGATTGTTGTTAAAATAAAATTTAAAAAATGACTTTTTTTCCGAAAATTGCAAATAATGTATTCGTTCTTTTTTGTACACAAAATACTTACGCACTTTGTGCACCGCTGCTCGGGGGAATAATCCGCCAACAGCTGCGAAGACATCGGCACTGCGGGTAAAAATAGCACACCAGGCAAATATTGGGTGTTTTAAAAAGAGTTTGTGTAATATTTTTTGCACTCAATTAGAAAAAGGGTGTGTTTTACGTTTTATTTCAATGACAATTTATTCCTTTATAGCCAACGAATAGCGTCTTTCTTTTTCTGACATCTATTTCCAGACACGTGTGTACCTATATATTATATCTCTATTTCTCTATACGACATGCTGTTACAAGAGATGCCTAATCTTCACATTTTTTTGTCCTTCTGATTACTTAATATATATGGAATCATTTACCCTTACGATACATATATATATATATATATATATATATATATATATATATATATATATATATATTTTTACATATATATAATGATGAAAACAAAGGCGATGCTGGGTAATGAGTATTACGGGCGACATGCTGTTACAAGAGATGCCTAATCTTCACATTTTTTTGTCCTTCTGATTACTTAATATATATGAAATCTTTTACCCTAACAATTAATAACTAAGCATTGTTTATTATACTTCATTGTTGATAAACATTTTTGTGCTCTATTTACAGATTTATACACTCCGCTGTCCGTTCAGTTCATATCTGAATCAAAATTTTCATAATCAAAATTTACGTACTAAACACTGAATACTATTGTACAATTCTAAAACTATCGATAAGTCAGTCAATCTTACTCACAATAATATAGGAGGATTTGCCAGTTCCCGTAGGCCCTACCATCATGACGGCTTTATGGTGAGTAACTAGCATGTGGAAGAGGCTAAGATAGCGCACATTGTCTAGTGTTGTCACAATAATTTGATTGGCCGGCGTGTCCCGGGATATTGGTGTAGCACTCAATACATCATCCTGCCACGGTTTCCACTTACCTTTGCCCTAAAAGATGACAAAAGCATTGACTACTCAAATTGAATACAACTGTATAATATTTAAAAATGATGACTGTGTGAAGTCATGTAATGGTTTTCTATTATTAATTTTCCGGTTTAAAAAGACATTGCACCTATGAAGACATACTTTTATTATAATTTATTCCATCTTTATTTAGTATAACAAAATAATTAAAATACCTTTACATACAATACACAATGGATTACATATAACGAAGATTGATAGACTTTCACCGAAGGTCACTTGAATACAAAGAGACTACATACCCTCCTTTAACATTACACTGCATCAATACAAAAAAATTAGATCAAAAATGTTATCTGTAATAACGCAAAAGGAGATTTAAAGTAAAAACTTGTTAAATAAGATAATCGGAGACGATCAATGGAAAGTTTGAATAATTTGAATAAAAATATTTCGTAATACTTTTCATGTAATGTAATATGATTAAAAAAATAATGAAAGAAATACCAAGATGGTTTTGAACACACTGAGCATTATTGACACACTTTGACAATAAGAAATTTGGAACATGATAAATCAAGTAAAGCGCACCAAGACCAGATTAAAAAATATCTAACAGAACTAAAAATTCCCTCAGTGATGAATAAAAAAAAATATTTAAAAAAAAAATTTTAAAAATATGACAATATATATTTTGTCATTTTTTTATACTCAAAAAAAATTACAAAACCAAAAATTATATTAAACTGTATAGAAATGGCAAATTTAAAGCATTATAGTAGGGAGAATTGAATTGAATTCTCTCCTTCGATTGAGAGTCTGACTTCGACTGGTCAAAAGAACTGTACATAAGTCTCTCCTGCTAGTCCGGAAATTCACTTATTTATCAACTTCAACTTTCAAGATTAAATCAACTTCAACTTTCAGTTGTGTGGTAAATTAGTTGAACCATCGATATCTCAGTGATGATGTCAGTTCCTCAATTATCATCTTTGTAACCGCAGGGTTGTGTAGGTGCTACGCTGTTTGAGACACGATTTGCAAAGATGCAGATGCAACCATTCTATTTCAGCAAGCGCAATAGAGTCCAACCTACCAAAACGACATTCGAATGTCTTTATGACGTCTTGTGAACTCGAATTGTTAATTAGGAGACTGTTTACAACCTCTCAAGCATTTCCTCTAAAGCTGTGACATAATCTCACCATGTTTTCTATTTCAGTAAATGGTAGCCAGTCTTAATGTGCGCCATCGAAAATAGGTAGTTCTACGTAGCGCGGAGCATGCACCTATTGCCCAGCATTGATGGCGAAGGTGATCACAGAGGCCAGTTCGGAGGAGTCATCTTATGGTTGGCTTTCGCTAGTGCAGGTTACGACTGTGTGACTATAGCAAGTTCTAGGTTCTGCGGGCGCAGATTGATTTATATAGGCACTGTATTCAGATGGATATATCTGACCCCATTCTGTTCCGGCAGTTGAGTTTCTATCTGTAGATGCCAGCCACCATATTAATTATTGTAAAAAAATTTTGCAATAGTAACACTAAATAGATATCAGAATTTATGGGCCCATTCCCCCTGAATTTCAGAAGTCAATCATTTTCCATACGATAATAATTGGCTCACACTTTGTTCATTTCTATTTACATTAGTAAATAAAGGTACCACTAGACAGATAATTTACCCATTTATATTTTCTTAAGCTACCACTAGACAGATAATTTACCTATTTATATTTTCTTAAGGTACCACTAGACAGATAATTTACCTATTTATATTTTCTTAAGGTACCACTAGACAGATAATTTACCCATTTATATTTTCTTAAGCTACCACTAGACAGATAATTTACCTATTTATATTTTCTTAAGGTACCACTAGACAGATAATTTACCTATTTATATTTTCTTAAGGTACCACTAGACAGATAATTTACCCATTTATATTTTCTTAAGGTACCACTAGACCGATAATTTACGCATTTATATTACACTTTCACCCTTTCTCCATTAAAAGTTTAAATAATCAAATTAATAGCAAAGAGTTATGAAAGGAGTGGAAAAATTTTTCTTTAGGCGAATTACGGACAGACGTGTACAGAATGAATTTGTATGAAATGTAATAAAACAAATTATACTGATTTATTATGCATATTCCATTCAACAAATTCTTTTCGTATTCTTCATACTTGTTGATGTCTATCTCCATACTTGTTGATGAATATCATTTATCACCGCAGAGCGCAATATGCCTCATTCGCAAATTAGACCTCGTCTGGGTGGTTGGGTTCATGTTACTTTGTTTCTTGCACCCGATATTTCATTATAATAATAATATTTATTGTCATATAATAATAATATTTATTGTCATATTATAATAATATTTATTGTCATATTATAATAATATTTATTGTCATTATAATAATATTTATTGTCAAATTATAATATTTATTGTTATATTATAATAATATTTATTGTCATATAATAGTCATATTCACACAGTGTGCATTGTAAATAGAATGACTTCAATCAATGTGACTATTAAATATTTATTATTTTTTATCCTATTGAATTTACCTTGTTTTATTTCTATCACGTACAACGTTTGGCCTATGACCTGATTTAAATCACTATTGATAGATCAAACCTTGTACAGCATTATAGAAATATATTAAACTATGATGATAACCATATTTTGCTAGAATTAAAATTCACTTCGTGATGGAAAAATATTATTTACGTCACATCAATTTAAGTTTTATTTTGTTTGCGTTAGTCCGAATAATACGTATTCTTTTTTTATTAATGTTGAAGATACATAGGTTAACATCATACTGTACTAAAATGTATGACTTGCACAACAAAGCTAATATTATCTATGATATTAGGTACGTCAAGACGAAGCAGTAAAAAATTTGGCAATGGTATGCGAATACCCAATTTTTTTTTAATATTCCTTGAAAATTCATTATTTTAATAAAATCATATAATTATTTTAAACCTGTGCATGACATTTACTAAAAAACCTAACTATGGTGTTGCGATTGATACAAATGAAAAGAGGTAGATATTCTCTTTCATCATATAAATACTGTAGTGGCATTTGGAACTACTTTTCTCCCATAATTTTAAGTAATCAATCAACAATCTTTGAGAGATCATTTTTCTGAGAATTTTGTGCTAATATCTTTAACCAGAAAATCTTTAATTATTTACTCGATGAGCTCTTTAGACAGCACACTATAATATAAAAACTAAAAAAATTTCCTTTATAACACTTATTTTGCAATAAGTTACTTTTAATGCCAATTGTCCTTGTGGGTATTGTTACAAATTTATATCTATCTACATAATTCATACTTACTATCTGAATCGTTTTAGGCTTAAGAGATTGTGACAGAGCCTTTTTAAAAAATATGTTGCCGAAAAAGCTACCACACTACAATACTATTTCCTTTGAATCTTTAAATATGATATTTATTTTTTGTTTTCTTTTAGATGACCCTCCAAATTTTTATATTTTTTCGATTCAATGTTCACTGTCATAAATAAAATTCATTTTCTTTTTTTTTAATTTATGAAACTGATGTGCTAAATTAACGAAACCTATGATATGAAAAGTTTTATCAAAGTAGGAACATAGAGCATTAATGTTCTATGAATCATTTTCCTGCAATGAAAACAAAAAAAATTTAAAACATTATATATATTTATCAATCTATAACCCACAAAAATAGTTTAGACAGTTATGATAGTATACTATATAATCCTATCTTGGTACATTTTTATGTTTTCCTTTGTCTATAAAGCACTTTTTTGTTGGCGTATACAAACACGTTCAACAATTATATGATCGATGTATATGAACATTAGATCATTAAATAATATTGAGCGAACATGAATGCATTACAAAAAATATATATCTTAAACCATTCACCTATTATGTTAAAAGTGGAATCAAAAAACTATTAAAACTATCTTATACAAATTATTTATTGTAATATTATTATAGTATTACTATAAAATATAGTAATACAAAAATTTGTATAAGATAGTTTATTATAAGTATGTTTAAAAATATATTTGTATAAGATAGTTTATTAAAAGTATAAAAATAGAATTTAAAAATATATAAAACAGTATATCAAGATTTTTACTTGTAATTTGTGATTATTGTTCTGTATAATATTGATTCAATTTCTTTGCTTCCACTTATTATGAATAAAGCGTCTTTTAAATTTTCCTAATATTTGTCCTTTGCTTGTTTAAAACAAACTGGTTCCACCATTATACAAGTCATAATTAGTATAAAAATGTATAGGCTAATTGGCAAACATAACCTATTATATTCATTTATCATGCTCATTTCATAAAGAGGAAAGTTTTATCTGTGTGTTTTTATTTTAAAGGAGACCGGCAAAGATCCATATAGTGTTGGGCCCAGGTGTTACAAAAATAAAAATCACACTGTTATACAGAAAAAAATTCAAAAAATAAGCTCCTTACAAGTTTTATCAAAATCATCAATCAAACAAAAAAGAAATCTTGTATTTTTTTATGAAAAGTTAGATTATTTATAATAATTGTAAATGTAATTTCTACGGAATTCTTTGAACTAGCGAGATAAAACAAAGTGCAGATTGTGTCTTGTTATATCCTCCATTCGCAGATGTACCATATTAATCCATGACGCTCACGGGCTCGACAGGGTCATCGAAAGAAGTAACCTCGATAAGAGGGAGAGAGCCATTCATTTTGACAACAATAGAACCATCGTCAATGTTTGTTAACAGTTTATTTTTAATTAATTTAGCAATGGCTACATGTTAAAGAAATCAAGACGCATTGATTATTTTTTGTATTCCAAAAAAAAACAGTTTTTTTTAAAAGTATGTTTTATCTCTGTAACGTCTGGTCTCCTTTGCCATATTATTTATGTGTTTATTTTTTTAAATTTGGTTTGGTACATTTATATCTCTTTAGAATACCCAATACCCAATTGAAATTTGCCACGTGCATTTCAGCAATACCCAATTGAAATTTGCCACGTGCATTTCAGCAATACCCAATTGAAATTTGCCACGTGCATTTCAGCAATACCCAATTGAAGTTTGCCATGTGCATTTCAGCAATACCCAATTGAAATTTGCCACGTGCATTTCTATGTTTATCTTTTTAACAATTATAACAACATTAAAATAATACTATACATAAGATATCACAGAAAACACAAAAATTATTAGCTAGCTATTATAGATTATTTATTGTAAACATTTTTGTTTATGTTACAAAACATGGTCCTACAGTTCTGTACTAAAGCACATAATAAATAACTAAATCGTTTAGAACATCACTAATAAATTAACTGTAAATAATTATTATTTAAAATAAATTATTAAAACAAAATACACTTATGGTTCCTTTTTTTGCGGAGGTAAACCCGGTATCTGGGGGTAATGATATTACAGAATTGATATGTTTAATTATGATGTCGGTGAAAAATGTTTAGCTTGTCTCAAATTTCTTTATCCACTCATAATGGTTTGATTTGTTTTGGCAATTTAACTTAAATATTTAGAGACTTACCAACTTCCTTATAGATCAATTGGTTCCATTATTTTTACATGTGCAAACAAATTTCAAATTTGTATGCTAGAACAAATCAAAGCAAAATCTTAACACAAAGTACTGTCCTACTAATGGGAACATTTACCTCCTTTATGTAACGGTAGTCATAAACTAATCCATCCTTGGGTATTGTGAAGATATATTGTTTCTCAGGCTTAGCGATAGCTTTAGGATATCCCATCTCATTGATAATTTTCTCTGGAAATTCCTTTTCTAAAAGGCCCCGGAACATAATATCAAACAGTGGTCTGCCAGCAGCGTCAATTGTAGCCCCCAGAGACCATATGCATGAGAAGAAAAATATTCCCTGGAAAGATATAATTGATAATTAATCAATTATATTAATCAGAGTTATATATATATATATATATATATGGGTAAATATACATATATATAAATTAGTTAATACACTGAGGATAAATAAAATTCAGTCACTTGTAAAATGTGTGGACACATTGTTTACTTTTCACTATAACCGGACATATTTTCTTAAAAATACGACGAAGTTAAAAAGACGATTGCGTGATGCTAACTTGTTTGGTCATGTTGCTGTCCAAAAACCCCTGTTAAGGCCGTAAAATAAAAAAAGACGGATGCAGTGGGCCTTGCGTGGCTCTTGCCCATCGAATTTGGACAAAAGAAGATTTTTTTAAAAAGTCCTTTGGACTGACAAATCGAAATTAGAAATATTTGATTCAAAAGGTAAATTTATGATCCACTCAATGCCGGAAAAAAAATGATGCCAAATTGTGTAGTGCCATCCGTCAAGCACGGTGGTGGTTCTGTTATGGTCTGATGTCCAAAATGCTATTCCTTCCAGGATAAGGTTAATTGGAAAGGTATTTACTTTCAAACAAGACAATGATCCAAAATATAGTTCTATATTATGCAGAGGTTATTTTGAACAATAAGTGATGATAGGGGTGTTAAAATATATGGTTAGGCCACCTCAAAATGCTGATCTCAACCCGGCCTAACTTTTATGGGAAGAGCTTGATAGAAATATTCGACGTTGATGTACCTCTTCACAAGAAGACATGTGGAAGGCTCTACACAAAAGCTGGAATAATATTTCCCAAGAAAAATAAACAAATTCATTGGCTCATATGCCGAGACTTGTGAAAAATGTGAGTACAAGTAAGGATTTTTTGACGAAAGGCTGTTTAGATTATTATGGCCATTTTTTATATCAGTAATTGATACTGATCATTAGTCAATCACAAATAATATCTCTATTTCTCTTGTTGTCGAATGATGTCATACAAACTAATATTACTACTAATATTAGGGAAGAACCCGGCCTTGGGACTACATTGTTGCCAGTTTAATTATTGCCTTTTGTGATTTCTGTGTGTCAATAATTACCAAATTATAAAAGAATTCAGTATGCTTATATCTAATATGTTGAAAAATAACACAAAAGGCTAATGTTTGATTTTTTAATTTGCGTAGTATGACCTAACATTTTGATCCACCGTATCCACCCCAATTTTAATAACGTTATATGTCAATAAAATATAGTTTTTTTATTCTGTAGTAAAAATATTATTGGCTGGTCACAAACGGAGCTCATATGAGTAACTTCAATTTTCTTGGTAACATACGACACTATCATCAAGTCAGGTTGAAATAAACTTCGATGAACGAGTTAAAAGGAGTAGTTCATCCAACAAAAATACCAAGAGACTTTCAAAATGTTAATATTACTAAATGAACTATAAGAAAAAACTAAAATTTGAGAACTTACACACCCGCCTCGGATTCCTATACACGAAAGTGTAAGCTTCGGAAATACTTTAATTTTGTTCTGGAGAGGCACAAGTTTGGAAGTGCATACGGAACAGATTTTTCTGAATCTGTATGTCAGATGATTTGTGACATTTTTGAAGATCATGAAATATCACGAGCTAGATTTTCTGGGTTTACATCGGTGTAGATAATACTTGTATCCATACTGCCATATGTATTAGAGATTGTTGGTGCGAAATTAGTTTTCAAGTTCTGGACTGGTCAGAGTGTAGTCCAGAACTTAATACAAAATAACACTTAAGAAACGAACTGAAATAATGAGTTAGGCAGCAGAAATAAAAAATTATATTATATTGGGAAGAACTAACATCTGGAAATTTATAGTAGGTAAAGACAGCATTCTGGAAGATTAGTCACAGTCAGTAAGAAAACTGATACTATCAATCACCAAAAAGTCATAACCAGATGAGACAGTACTCTTTTCTAAGTGCAGTGAAATCATGTAATAACAAATTTAATACAATTTTTAGCGTCCAATACATAATAAACAAAAAAACAGAACCCTCGTAGGATCACTTTGTTGTCTATCTGTAAGTTACAACCGTTTTCCTCGGAAACGGCCAGACATGTCAAATACATGACATTTATTGAGGTTCCTGGTGTACAATAAATTTCAAAATAAATGACTTCACCAAGACAGAAATTTGTTTATGAAAATGTAAAACGAGTGCCCCAAGACCATGTTAAATCAAATCTATGAATCTGCTAATTAAAGAATTTGGACCCAGCAAAATATTTTGAATATTAAAGAAATGGAGTAAATGTCAAGATAGGGTTTATCATAGATACTGTGTGACTTCTCATCAACAAGAATCAAACTTATAAATGAACTAAACTGTAAGACTATAAATGAACTATAAATGAACTAACTGTATAAATGAACTAACTGTAAACTTATAAATGAACTAACTGTAATTTTGGCCAACTAATTATAAAACAAAGAATTAAAAAATTATTACTGACTAAACATTTATACCACTTACTTCCAACTGAGCCCTTATATCGAGATCGGTATGGTTTGTAATGTACTTTTCATCGTTAAAATCATCGACGAAAGTATCAAATAAGTTCATGCAACTTTTCACCACATTCGATGCTGACGTTATATACATTTGCTGAAAATTAAATTAGTGTAAATTAAATCAATGTAATTTTTCTGCTCTTTGAGTGGGAAAATTATGCTGTTACATTTTTATAAAAAATACACATAAAAAACCAGCTCTAAGACAAATTATTCAAAAATTTAATTTATTTGTAAACATTTTTTACTTATATTGACAGTTTTTACCCTTTTGCAAATTATTTACCCAATACTGAAATTTCTTTAACAATATTTGTCTGTTTTACATCAGGTAAAAATATATCACTTTAGTTCTAATAAAATTAACTATTACCTTAACTTTAGCTGAACTGTGCAGCCACAACAGTGGAGGGCAAAATCGCTGGAAAAGTGTTTTAATCTGGTTGCGGTTGACATTGTGAAGAGATTTAGGCAGCGTGTTCAGCCAAGATTCCACTAAAACCTTCCAACCTAAACCCTTAGGCTCCATATAGATCATACCACATCTCGAGACCTCGATAAATAAAACATTTTGTTAAACAATTTTGCTAGTATTTATGTCTCTGCTATTATGTTTAAACATATCATCATCATATATATTAATACGCTAAGGTTAAGATGTTACTCTCCCTTTTTAGAAAAAACCTCACAACTAATCCACATAAATTATATATCATTTTATAGATAATTGCTTGCTCTACCGGCATCCACAACTAAAAAATTTATTATTGCTATTGTTTTTGCAAATTAATTAATTATTAAAATTATATACACAAAACAGCAATGCTGCCATCTAACGGCTCAACGTCAATATGATTGACGATCGGTAAAATTTTTGTTTAATTTCAAATCCACTCACGTATAAATAAAGTGGCGCTTTAGCTCAATGCTTTTGATACTTGCGCCTCTATATGTCAATTTTAGTAAAATATTTGTATGATCTGTCATCTGAGCTTCATAATGGAATAAATAATGCGAAGACTTCGCACGGGTCACGCTAGTTTATTATTATTAGATAACAATAATATGTATCGTCAGTATTCATTGATTAAATAAGATGAATTAACTTCCATTACTAATATTTACACAAGAACTATAAAACATACATTACCAGAAAGTGTGCACCGAAATTAATAAAAAATATTTGTACCAATAATAAAAACTTTATTATATTACAATGTACACTAAAACGGTGACCTTAAAAATGAGCCATTTATCGCCCATCAAGGTTCAGAAATTTCTATTCAATTGTAATCTAAATATAACTTTATGATCAGTCATTAAACTAAAATAACTAATTTTCCAAATTTTATCCACGGTGGATCTCAAATAGTCATATGAAACTGGCATGAAATGTATCATTATTTGCCTAAAAACCAAAATTTATTATAAGATGGAAGTATTTTTTTAAATGTACTTAAAATATGTTTTATAATATTAATTAAAATTAAATTAGAAGATGAGCATCAAATAATATAAAATATCTCAAAAATTTAGGCGTTGACTTTATCTTGTGTTGACAGGTTATGCCAGAAAAACCTACTCAATATTTTTCCGTTTTAATATCTCATTGACTATAACTCAATTAAAAATTAATAAACCCCCAAACAGGCGAAGAAACCTCTGCAGTAGAAAAACCTATGAAAAATATAACATCTTGTTTTGAAGTCACACATACTTACAACCGGCAAACATTATGATAAAAAAAGACCTTCTTTTTCAGAACTCTTTAAACTAACACTTTCAAAAATAATTAACACGGAACTATTATTTTGGGTCTATACTTGTGCCATTTTTCAGTGAAAAATAAAAATGACATACATACAAATGGGTTTTTTCAAATTTGTGGAAAAAAATTTCCTTATAACTTCCTTAATTTTTGTAGTATCTAAATATTAGAGGAGATTTAAAGGTTATTATTTAAAAGAGATATATGCAAGGTATACAAACATTTTATTGTTTTTTTTTAAATACATTTACAATTAGGACGCACACCTAAGATCAAATATTGGCAAGATATGCTATGGCTGGTCAGAAATTTAGACCTGCAAAAATGTGTTCTAAAGAGAGTCACTATTGTATTTCATGATATAAAGAATTGATTCTACGATCACAATTGTTCTACGATCACAAATTTCGACCTGCAAAAATGTGTTCTAAAGAGAGTCACTATTGTATTTCATGATATAATGAATTGATTCTACGATCACAAATTGATCAAAAATGTGTTCTAAAGAGAGTCACTATTGTATTTCATGATATAATGAATTGATTCTACGATCACAATTGTTCTACGATCACAAATTTCGACCTGCAAAAATGTGTTCTAAAGAGAGTCACTATTGTATTTCGTGATATAATGAATTGATTCTACAATCACAATTGTTCTACGATCACAAATTTCGACCTGCAAAAATGTGTTCTAAAGAGAGTCACTAATGTATTTCATGATATAATGAATTGATTCTATAATCACAAATTATTTTCTTTTAAAGAAAATTTAGATGGATTTACAAGTCCCTTTACTGGGACAGATGGTCGGACTGAAACATAATGAAGTAGTATTATGTAACACCCTTCATAAGCCTGTAAAACCAAAAAGTAAGTGCCTCGTTTAAATAAAATTTTGTCATTTAAAATAAATTTTTTGAAATAATCTACTTGCCAATTACATAGTAAATCATACACTAAAATCAGATAATAAATTACGGTACATGTTTTAACTAAATTTGTGCAACACATGCATATGTACAACGCATCAGATTACAAAATATATCAAAAAAGTGTATTTTAGGTATTCTGTTTGCATCATCGATACTAACTTCGTCTTGGCAGATTAAGGTAATATTTACTTATCAAATATAAATTAAAAAACTGAACATACTGTAGCAGGTGATGCAGCCTCCAAATCCATGGGCTCAAATATGAGGTTCGTAGTAGGTGCCAACTGTATGATCTCACCACTCATCAGACATAATTTCTTGTTGTCGTCCAACACTGTGTTGAGATTTTCTATCCATATTGCATCAACAGGCCCATCAAAGACCAACCATTTCCTATTGAAGCATTTATAGGTTTCAAATTTTATATTATATATTAAAGTATTAAAGGAAAATATTCAAATGTTTTAATTTTTTTTCTTCTATATCTCCCTTCTTCGCCCACATGTATAATAGATATTTTAAAAATAAATAGAATTTCAAGTGAATAGCTGGCTGTAGCACTAATTTCAAGGAACCATTATAAAGAATGAAAAAAATTGTTTTCATAATGAAATTGATTTATAGTTATTCAAAAATATAATGTCTTACTTAACCAAATAAGGGCGGTTTTTAAACTTCATTATATTTTAAAAACATATGAAACAATGCATTGAAGCGAAACCAAGTAAGTTTGGGCGAACAAAAAGTAGTATAAAAATGGAAATGTATAAATTTAAAAAGATAAAACTTTTGAAAAGATAAAACCTACATGTGAAGAAATTTGCAGACATTGCAGAATATGTGGTTTGTGGGTATAAATGGCCAACTGAAAGTGAGATGTATGGGTTCACATTTGGTCCAACTTTTAATACATATGGCAGACTTATTGCTACATGAGCAATCTCTTCCAGTCAACCATAACAATTGGTTATGAAATTTAGTTGGTAGACTGTAAGAGATTTTACAATGAAAATTATTTATAGTACATTAGACAGAAAAAAAAATTTAAAAAATACAAAAGTATTAGTAATACAAACTATTGACATTATTTGCGATGGAAAAAACAGGAAAGGAGAAGGGGGCAAACAGGTGATTCCAAATTTTTGCTGCTTGGACAGTGAAGGATTTTATGAAAAAGGTAGAGGTATGTATGGGAATAAATAGGGTGAGTGAACTTTCAGATCATAGCCGTGAGCAGACAAATCTCTAAATTTGCCAGTAAGATAATTTGGGCTCTAAGGATTTTTTAATATCTGAAGTTGGCGTTGATCACAGATCTTCAGCCATTTGAGAAGTGTATTCAGAAATATGATCATATTTTCTGAGGCTGAAGATGTGTGTTCCAACTTGTACAAATATTCTTCAATAAAATCAGAATAGCACACATCTCCATGATCAATTAGTGGTAATAGGAGTGTTTTAAAATAATGAGACTTAATAATGAGAATAAAATATAATATTATTCAAGCTTGGCAACAATGCCTTAATAAACATTAAGGCATTGTTACCAATCTTGGTTATATCAACATGATGTTACGTTTTATTAACCAATTTCTTCCCTTTCATACATGTCTAGTAAATATTCATTTATAAAGTCAAATAAGCAATAACCTCTATCAATACATCAATATCTAGTTGTCTATTTTTGTTGTGAACACAAGCTTGGAAAGCTGCTTTAACACAGAGAGGAACGTACCCTAGATCCGGTGACCAAAATTAAAATTTACAGATCCATATAAAAGTTAGGAATTATCTTCTCGATTAACTTCGTTTAATTCCTTGAGACTTACTTTTCTCCGAAATGAAAAATAAAAGAAAAAAGCAGTTTTTGTTGCAATAAATTGCTTTATCTCAATTTATTGCAACAAAAACTGTTTCTTCCATTTATTTTTCATTTATCTGTATTTAAAAATATTGTGAGAGAGGTATTTTCAAAAGGTGGAAAAAAATAATGTCAAGTGCATGTGAAAATACATATGTAGATAATATACATGGTACATTTAAATTTTCTAAAGTATAACATCTCGTCACCCGATCATTCTTAGTAAGTATATGACATACGCAGCCTTATCTTTTCAATTTTCATTGACAAGTCATATGTGGTTGTTGCTGAATGTTGCAAATAATTTTTCATATTTTAAACAAAGATAATTTTATGGTATAAAATAGATACCTTTATGGGGAACACGCAAAAAACATAGAATTCACTAAAAAATGTTCACAGCATTATATCACAAAAACTTGTGAGCAATACGAAAACCTTACTTAAGGCAGGCCATATTATAAATATGACGTGTTTAATTCTCAGAGATTAAAATTACCTCAAGAAGTTATATAAACAAGGATTACCGTCAAATACAATGTAAATTTGTATAAATATTTATCCGCTATCATTACATCAGTACATGTTACACAAGCACAATAAATGAAGCAACATTATTCACTATTTTTATTAAATTGAAAAAAAACTTTAACTTTGCTTTTGTATTATAAAAAATGATAGTGACAGGGCAAACAGTTTATTAATTTACCACCAGATTGCGCTGACAGCAACGATAAATATATACAAATTTCTGCAATAGAACTAACCTGTCATCATTGGTAGACACAGCAAAAGCTCTGTAACTTATAGCCAGTATTCCATCGGACCATTCATGGGACACTGGATCAAACTGACCGTACAACTGTCCCATAGTGATGGATTTAGGATTTATGATAGTCCACTGAACACGATGCTCTTCCATCAGGCCCTGTCAAACCAGAATTAGAAATAGTCCTGCTAATGATATTCAAAATAAAAATTTATAAAATGTTTAGGACATTTTTCTATTTTCAACTCTAAAATGGGATGGAATGGGAAATTGTTCTTCCTATGTACAGGGTCCATTATAAAAGTAATGTGCATTTTCTGGGGAAAATAGATTTATTGATCGTACCGATACAAACGCTTAGAATTCTTCAAAATACTCTGCCTCTGCATAAATACATTTGCGCAGATGTGTCTGCCACGCCTGGAAGGCACCCTAAAACTCCTCGACAGTAATGTCTCTTAGCAACGTTGTAACATGCTTTTGGATGTTTTCCACGGACTCCCAATGCTTTCCTTTCAGCTCTCTCTTCAGTTTGGGATACAAAAAAAGCCACACGGAGCTAAGTCGTGCCTGTAAGGGGGCTTTGGGACCACTGGGGTGTTGCTCCAGGCCAGGAAGTTGGTAACGATGAAGGCCGTGTGGTTGAGGGCTTTGTTATGGTGGAGCTTGACTGTGGCTCTGATGTCAGCCCTCACGCTTGCGACCCGGCGTTTCAATCTCTTGAGCACCTCCAGGTAAAACGTTGAGTTGACAGTTTCTCCCTGCGGGACAAACTCAAAATGGACGATTCCTCCGACATCAAAAAAGACAATGAGTGTTGATTTGATGCGAGACTTGCTCATTCGCACTATCTTGGGATGAAGGGATGATTTTGTGTACCACTCACTGCTATGCCTTTTCGACTCTGGGTCATACTCAAACATTCAAGATTCGTCTCCAGTTACGACAGAGTTAAGAAAGTTCGGCTCATTTTGAATCACATTCAACAATTCTTGACAGCGCAAAACTCGAAGTCACCTTCGGCACAAGCTTCGTACAGACCTTGCGCATTTGCAGATCCTCAGTCACTATCCCATGTACCTCCTCACCTCCCTCCTTGAACACCTTGCTTATTGAGCCACCTCCCGAACTGTGACCTTGAAATGCAGTCGTCCTTGAAGTCCTCTTGAAGCATCTGGAATGTTTGGGTTGTATTCTTTCCAAGCCGCATGCAAAACTTGACGGCGTATCAGTTCAAGCGAACACTCCATCGTGCCGTGTTACAAAGTCGAAAAACACACTTCACACAGAGGCACGTCTTTCCGCTCCAACTGCTAGGAGCAAACTGGCAACGGGCTGCGTTAGAAGGGCTATCCCACATTTTCTGACCGGTTTTATCGGGCTGCAATGGATAGCCACGTCACAATAAAATCATACGCATTACTTTCATAATGGACCGTGTATGCTATTTTACTGCTCACAAGGATTTTGTTAACAAACTAATCAGCAAAACTGTTCCAATTGTGCTTTGGCGTTGTGATATTTTTAAATTTTATTTCTAAAATTGTTGAAATTCTTCCTTTTTTTGGTAAATACTGAATCAAATCCAAAATAATTTTTAAAATATTCTAATTCTTCTCAACCAATTTCAATGCTGGTATTTACTTTTTCTTTTTTATACAATATTCTTGTTTTCTATGCATCCACACCAATTTAAAAATCCTTTCTTCTTTCTTCATCTATGAGTACATCAGACTTTCTGTTAATTCGTAGCCTTTTCTTTTGTCATTTCTAATTCCATCTCTCTATCTCTCAAAGTATTCAAGATATGTTCCTAAATTTTATCAGATCTATTTTCCTCTTATCTCTCTTAAAGAAACAGAATAAATGATACATTTAGAAGTCCAGTTATGTATCAATAATTTGTATTCTACAGATAAGTGAGATACATCTTGCCAGCAGGCCAGTAAACTGCCTGAATATTTTACTACTGCATATGGATATAATAGTGGTATTTACTGATTTCTCAGCGTCCAACTCAGACTATGCTTTTAATTCTAACGAAATGGAAAATTATTTTTAATTTTACCATACCTTTACATAATATTTGAACTTCTATGTATCAAGCTAAATCCATGTACTTTTTAATATTAGTAACTGGAATTACTAATACTAAAGAAAATTACAAATTTATCAAATTTGAACATGTAAGATACATTGAAATATTTTTAATACAATATAAGAAGCGAAACATAATGTATTTTCATTTTTACTAAAGTATGATTTGGTACAATTAATTAATTTTAGTACGAGATGCACTTAACTATGCCGCCTAAGTTACACAATTTAAAAAATTAAAAACTTTTCTGACAAAACTTATTTTAACTTGACTCAACCGTGTTTAACCAATATGTGTAAATAATTGAAAATATTTATACAAATATGTGATACGATTTTACACCACTTGTTTGCCTAATTGTCTATTGTAAGACAATTTAAATGGCTCACTGATTACTTATATTTAACACTAGATAAAAACGTTTACTTGAAAGGAAAAATAAACAAAATCTAGTTTCGGACTGCTACCTTTCTTATAAGTTTACAATATTCCTGTAGTTAAAAATATAACAAGTGTTTTATGAATTTTTTAATCAGTGAAGAGACTAGATGTTAGAAACAAATGTCAGGTATCAAATAAACGTCATAATTTTTTTGGAATTGTTCCACAAATCTGCCGGATTGATAGAGCATTTTTGCATGATAAAACTACTTGGGATTCAGATTAAAATTTAGACCACATTTTGTTCCAATCAAATAATCTGTAAACGCACTCGATGCAGGTTTAAATATTGATGAATAAAAATTATAAAAACTGTCAAAGTGAATCATGAAAAAGCCTAAGTTATAAATTACTTCTATGGTAAGAAAGACTTCTCCACGTTTATCAAAAATCTACATTATTAAAGCCCAGGTGAAAAGTTAATAAAAGGGTTTTTGTTTATTATTTTATGTGCTTTATATAAACCCAAGAAGAAATACTATAGAATATACTATACAATTTCTGTACTTTATAAATATGTTTAACATAAGCTGTATTTGCCATTAAATATATAAAACCAACAAATGACAAAATTATGTTTAAAGAATAAAAAAATTTTGATTGATTATAATTTTATGATGTGATCAAGCTAAAATTGAAAACAAGACAAATCACTTATTAACCAATGTGAAATTTTCATATGAAATATTTAAACATACAAATTAAGTTATAAGAGTTAACACGATAACCAAGAAATAAAAATTAAAAAGATAAATAGGTAAACTCACCCTCTCTGCCACCATACCGAGAGCACCACCAAGTGCCATGTAACAAGACGTCTTACCAGAGAATGGTAAGCCCACAATCATGAGGCCGTGCCTTACGAGGATCATCTCGTAAAGCTGCAGAGCTTTCTCTATAAAGAAATCGTTGCTCTGAAGGTTCATCTCTGCACAACGCTCTATGAAACATGTTACTAAATGTGGCAGCCCAGGTTGTGGTAAAGGCAAGCCGGGGAACAAGTCTCCGATTATTCCCTACGGTGGCAGTAAGAGAAAATCATAATTTAAATTGCTACATTACATAAAAACAATATGTATAACACCAACTTCGTTTTGTTTTTATGTAATGAAAAAATTAATTCTTATTCTTGAAAAATTTTACTACTACTATTTTATTCTGGGTTTTAACCTTCCTTTTCATGCTTGAAGTTCACATCTCTTAGTGACTACGCTGCCATCACCTATTTCCTATTTTTGGAATTTCTATCCTTTGTCTATTCCCTCCGTATCTCGGTAAATTTTTAAAAACTTATTAATAGATTGTATGTCACAAAATTCCAAATATCTACGTAGCTTATTTGTGTAGTTTACTATGATCCAAAAGTTTAAAGGGGAGCACATCTATGCATATTGGTAATCACCATAATTTTCATATATCATGTTTTTGTCGCTTTCTATTGGCGAATTCAATTTCCTACGTACTTTTGTAACAATAAATCAACCAAAAATATTTACCATAAACAAGGGAACATCATGCTCCAAGAACTTTGGTAAATTAACATCCTTTATAGATCTAAGAAGGATAGTGTCCTCCAATTCATCGGGATATCTCAGTTTCAATGCGCCAGCAGCACGCAACACTGACTTCACAGCTCTCATACCTACGAAACAATCACAATATGTTCTACTTTATCATCTGTTTCTTTTATATAAGTTCAATTCGCAGATTCCCCATTTTTTTTTGGTTTAGCAAAAATCCAATTCCAATTTTTTTTTCGTTTAAATGAAAGAATATACATAAAAACAATGTATTTAAATATTACAGCTCGGACTCGATTATTTCGTTACAAAACATTGATTTCAAATATGTTCTTCCTATGAAAAAATGCCTGTCAATTGGTTGTCAAACATAAATTTTATACTCACTTTGCGTGATCCTGTTTGCACATTTCAATCTGGATCATTTGGGTTTGTTTCTTTTTTTTATACCAATTCCTGTTGGTATTCGCAAATTCAGTGTTTAGTATTACTAAGAATGGCAATTAATTTTAAAAACTTAAACTTTCTTGACAAAGTGCACTTTTTTATGATACCTTTTTCAAATCACTTTTTTAATAAAATAATCGTGACCGAGTTCTAATTTGTGTAAACACTTTATTTTTACCTATATTCTTTCATTTAAAAGAAAAAAAACATAAAATCCGTATTTTTGCCAAACCCGACTTTCCCGAAAATTCAAATACACTAACCATAATCGTAATGACTCTGAGATGAAAGTTGTTCCGAGCAAAGTTTATAAGTGGCCACAATCTTTACAGCTAGAGGTTTAGCATTTAAATAACCAAAGGCGTAAAGTTCTATTTCAGATATCAGCACATAGTCTGGAACCATCATGGCAACGGAACGGAAAAGTGCCTGCAATCAAACAATATTTTGTCTTATTAAAATACTATAAAGCAAAAGTAAAAGAAACCAAATTATCCAAAATTTCCAACTTTCACAGGGTAATCAGTCGGTCAACCCGAATCATTACCGTGTCAGAATGTGATTTGTTCATAATGAGTTTGATTTGTGATATAAGTCACTCTATTCTTTTTAAGATTCCTTATTCTAAGATACCCCTCACAAACTTCACATGCGACTTATTCTCTTAACCAAATTTTTTAAATGACATTTGCTTTTGTCTTCCAAACCGAAATAGAAACATAAAATAAAAAATTAAAATATTTTTGTCTGTTCTTTTGTGAGAGGTGTCACTGGAAGTCTTAAAAAGCTGTTTTTACTGTTACAGACACCAAAATTAAAATAAAGAACGCCATAAAAGATTTGGATAGAAGAAATGTTTTGTTAAAAATGTTGCTTCTTTCAGAATTTAAAATCTTTTGCCAAAACTTTCGTGCATAAAAGGATTCAAAGTTATCTTGTTACATTGTAATAAAAATGGTAAGTACTGGTAATAAAAATGGTAATTACAATATATAAAACTTTCTATATTATGAAAATATAATCAATATAAATAAACTGCCACATTTTTCAACTCTATAGTTTAAAACAGATATTGAAACCATTCTATAAACAACATATAGTGCTTACTTATTGACAAAAATTTAATTTCCCAATTATTAATAGTTTTATGAAATCTTCAAAATACCTTCAAATTGTCAGGTAATTCGGATCGACCAGCATAACCGGGGTTCATTGTAATGAATACGGCACAGCTCTTATCCAAATGCAATAGAGTGCCTTCAAACATCAGCTCCGATGAACCAGAATTAAGACCTCTCTGGATTGAGAGGATCTGCTGTGCTACGACTGACAACACCTCCAAGTCAATGCGATTGAATTCGTCAAAGCAGGACCAAGCACCACAGGAAGCCAAACCCTGAATATATATCCAGTATTAATAAGTATTAAGTAAATTAATTATTATTAAGTCAGATTATTTTTTTAATTTCTTATTTGCCAATCTTTTCAGGAGCATTTTTATTAATGATTTAGATTTTTTAAAAAAAATTATTCACATCAGATCATTGATTACTTAATAATCTATTTTTTTAAACAGTAGCTAGCATATGGACAAACTATATTAAATTTGCAGTACAAGTGTGGAAATTATGTGTAATACCAAACATACAATATGAATGAACACAAATATAAGAAAAGAAAAACAAGTTGTTTTTGCTTAATTAAATTTTTTTGGTCGTACATTTTAACCGTTTAAGTGCCGACGAACGCCATCGCGCTCATGCACGTACAAACCAGATTTGCCACGAGCGCCATCGCGCTCATGTGTTTAGTGCCGTTTTAGTGCCATGGTTTTTTACTCATATATACTTAAAATGCCAAAGAAATCTTTTGTTTTTGATGTCATTTACCCTTGTCTCGAAAAAAACTGTATCTCTTCCAAAAATTATCTAATTTTAATTAATTGTGAACAAAAATTATAACAAAAACTAAAATCAAGGTCACATCTTATTTTCGTCCGGTACATCCTTCGTATCAGTAAAATAATTGTCATCGTCACTATTATCACTATCACTCAAAATTTCCATTACGCCAAACTATCACTTTCTTCACAACTTGAAAAACGATCATTTTCACTCAATTATTTTCGTATTCTGACATTATGGGTTAAAAATTTTCTTTTCCTGGATTCTTTTTATATTGTAATTACTAATAATATTATAATTTGACCTTTATGTAACACGTAGAAAGATAAAAAAAATTAGCGATGCGTGCGAGCAACCTCCCCTACCGCGAGCTAAACAGCAACTAATTTCGCGACCACCATCGCGCACGTGGAAAATTTAGTTAATACGTGCACGAGCGCGATGGCGCTCGTCGGCACTCAAACGGTTAAGGAGTTGTGTCAGATGTACTTAATGTACAAAATTCTTAAACGCTATATGGGCGTTGAGCAGTGCTCACCTTAAAAAACTTCCCCAAAGCAATGTAATCCAGCCCATCTGAACAATTGAACACTACGCATTGCTTAGCAACAGCCTTCGCAAGATCCTTTGTTGTTTCCGTCTTGCCAGTACCAGCAGGACCTTCAGGTGCACCACCTTTTAGAAAAATGTGTAATGTAATATCAATTTTTCATTTCCATAAAATGAAAAACTTACTCATATTGGATGGTTATTAAAGAAATAGACATTTTATAGCTTTGAAGGATAGAACCTAACATCTACATTTTATCATCATTATCAGACCTACTTAACAACATCCCGTATCATAAAAAAAAGTTTCTGTATTCATTTATTACCTTTTCATGATTAATGGTTACAATAAATTATTATCAAAAGGTTTATATGTCTAAGTTTTACAAATTTCTCATGTAAATTGGAATATTATAATTTGATATCACTCTATAAATATAATAACCTAATTTCGAAGCAAAGCACAATCAATATGGGAGTAGTAAGACTATTTATAAATTTTATGCTAGTAAATTATCCTTTACGTTGAAAGCAATTATATTGACGCTGAAAAAAATTTTACAAATACTTGAATTAAAAAGGTATAAATTCAGAGAAGTGTTCCAAATATAGTAAGGAATATATATAAATTGAAGACATTCACATATTGACATGCCTAATGAGTTTCATAATTATTAAATCTAAAATTAAATCTAATAATTTGTCTTGTAGTCAAAACTACTGAAATGACATTATCTAGCCCCAACAAACCTAAAATATCATTTTTTAAGTACCTTCAGTAGATTTTTTATAACCTCTATAAAAATTGTCCATTTAATGAAATCTTCATTTAAAAATTATGTGACATAAACGTCTATATCAACAAGTTATACACACAAAATTATATTATTAAACAGTCATAAAACAATACAAACCCAAATGTAGATGCAGAGCACCAAAGAGTGTGCGGAAACAGCGATCAGTGAGTGGCGTGACAACCAGCCGACCAGTATTACCAAGGTACTCGTATCCGTACATAAGCTGCGAGTTAATCATGCGAGTCGCAATCTGCATAGTAGGTTCCTCCTCCTCCTCTTGCAACTAAAAATATCAAATATTATTTTTGTTAAATGCAAATCTAATTGCCAGATTAATTAATTAGTTTTGGACATTAAGAGAAAGTCATCCTACCTCCCAATAGTACCGTATCTGTGACAACCAGTTGAAGTCATTATCTACCTTTACACCTAACTCGATCAATTCATTAAGCACATCTCTTGCATGGACATCAAGTACCACCAATGCACCTGCAAGCAACCAAATATATATTATAATATTTGCATTAGAATTCTACTAACATAATACAATATTAGATTAAATTATAACACATCTTTCAATAAGTCCCAAGACTAACTCAGAGATGGCATCTGTAAGGAAAAATCTTTATGATTTTTAAGAAGTACTATCCTTCCAACGATATGCAACAAAATTTCGTGATAATCAGACCATAACATACTGAGTTATAGTGATTTAACCGTTTTAGGGCCATGGTTTTTTACCCATATATAATTAAAAATGCCAAAGAAATTTTTTGTTTTTGATGTCATTTACCCTTGTCTCAAAAAAAAATTGCATATCTTCCAAAAATTATCCAATTTTAATAATTTTTGTGGTGTTTTCTTAACAAAAACTTGTACTTGTGTGTTGTGAGCGCACCACAATGTCACTCCCACTATCACTTTCTTCATTTTCACTCGAATTATTTTTGTATTAGGACATTATGGGTTAAAAATTTTCTTTTCCTGGATCCTTTTTATATTGTAATTACTAATAATATTATAATTTGAAGTTTATGTAACACATAGAAAGATAAAAAATTAGTGATGCGTGCGAGCGACCTCCCCTGCCGCACGCTAAACAACAACTGATTTCGCGAGCGCCATCGCTTTCGTGGCAAATTTAGTTAGTACGCGCACAAGCGCGATGGTGCTCGTCGGCACTCTAACTTACGCGTAAGTTACTTTTGCTATATTGAAAATAATAGAAAAAAATCCTAAAAATCTTAATGGAAGATCGAAAAGTGAAGTGCGTGAGATAGCCGACATCTTGAAGATATCATTGGCACCCATTTGGAAAACCTTTTTCCAAATGGGTGCCACATTTGCTCACAATGGAACAAAAACAACAAAGCATCGATGGTTCAAATAATATTGCAAAAGTAGTGTCACTTAAATCACTATAACTCAGTTTGGTACCGAACGATTGTCATGAAATTTTGACACAGAATCATCGTTTGAAGATTAGGACTTCCTAAAAATCATAAAGATTTTTCATTACAGGCGCTGATCCGAGATAGTCTCAGGACTTACTGAACGATGTGAAACAATGCCAAGATTTATATAACAGTAACTTAAAGTACTAATTCCAACTACACAAAAATGTTTGCTTTACACCTAAAAATACTTTTTATCTCAGTTAGATGCCCACAGTAAAGAAGTAAATTATTTATATAACTTGTCTATGGTTTTCATGAAATTTGTCTAACTGTAAGTTAACAAATATAAGTCTGCACTGTTTCATATTTTTTTATGGCTTTATATATCAAAAATTTTATATACCATTTTCATTTACAGTATCATTAAGATTATATATTGAATAAATTACATCCAGATAGCCTAATTTCTTTAAAGTACTTCACTTTTACTGTCACTTTTGACACATGATAAAATTGCTTTGTCAGAAATGTCAATGACATTTTATTTTGTTTTTCAAAGTCCTTTCTTATATAATGAAGAAATTTTAATCAATGTTTTACGCCAGAGCTTTCTATGTAGTTTGTTGTGTTCGAGTTTCACCTAAAAATCTGAAGCTTTTTTTTATTTTTTCCCAACTTCCAGAGTTAAGGCACCTGCCACAAAAAAATAACAAAATTTTTTCTCAATAATGGTTCAAACAATTCTTTTCAAGTTTTCCGTATTGTTAGTGCATTATAAGCGATACAACATTTCATAACTTGTTTTCCCATGAAATTCTGACTAGAATACCTGTCATAGAAATAGAAGCAAATAGCACGCCTTTGTACAGAGAGAGCAGGGTATGGCGTCAATCATTGAGGGACAAAGATAATCGAAATAATTTATAAGATCAACGATAAAACACAATATAATTTTATTGTAACATCTCAAAAGACATACATATAAAGGTTGATGTATTGTAAGAAAGTAAGTCCATACGATAAATTTTAGAACTGTGCAGTTGAACAATATATTTTCTTAGGAAATCTCATATCACGCAATACACACACAATACAGTTAACATGATGATTTATTTTTAAGGAGAAATGTACAATAATTGTATGTCTATATCTTTATTGAAGAAAGCAATTTACCTAATGTAATACGATTCTGAAGATTGAGCTCTCCTCTGACCAGATCTACAATTTTCGATATCTGATAGTTGCACTTATCCCAGTACTTGCGCATGGCAGTGAGGCTGATATGAATAGCCTCCGTCACTTCAGATGTCCAATATGTCATAGCAATACATTGCACCTTTAAAGAATACAAATTAAATAACAAAATTCATTTGTGAACGAAATATTGGTTGATTGGTTTTGTTGAAACTCTTTTGGGCGCATAGTACAACTCGTCGAATGGTCTTTGTCATTCAAGTCAAGTAAAAGATGAGAAAAATTAGCATTAATGCTAAAAATTAACATAGAATTTAATTAATTTCGTAATGCTATTTTAACCATAAACACAAAATTCCAAACATATTGAGACAAAATTTGTATTTTTATTTGTGTTCACTATTTATGTATTTACACTAAAGATGCTCACAATGGGTGTAAATTCACAAGTTTAGTTTTTTAATATTTTACTAAGAGAAAGATAGCGACCGCAGTCTGATGACAGTCCAATAAAAAGGTAAAATATTTTGGTATATTATTTTACATTGTTTACATTTGCTTCTGGTTAATGAGTAACTGATCCTGTCAGTCAGTGTTCATTTAGTCAACCGTGTTACTACACAGACCTTATTCGCTTTTTTCCTCACAACATAAATCATTTAGAATAGTGAGTACCTATCCTAATGTAAATGCGACAGAAGTACAGCAGGAATTATTACATCAACAAGATATTGTAGAAGACCAGGTAGGTGAATACGGTAATTGACTGATTCTAAATTTTGATTTTTTTCGTAGAATATTGTGAAATATAAGTTAATTAAAAACCAGTCTTGAAAAAAATTCAAAAATTGATTGAAAAATAAGCCAGTTGTAGGCTTCTGAATTTGAAGATACAGATAGAGTTGGGTATAAACCTGTCTCTTTTCCTCTCGTAGAATATAATGTGCAATATTAAAAATGAACTCACAACACAGTATTGCCGTCCTTCTCTAAAGGTTAAATTTAAACTTTTATAACTCGGTCAATTTTTAAGATTATTAAAAAAAATGTTCACTCTTCATCAGCTTGTACCTTGAAATTATGATTAATGAAATAAAAAAAAATTAGTCAAATACCCAATTATGAGTTCCACATGAAAATATGAATTCAATGATACAGAATTCAGATCCAATCAAACCTTCATAGGACAAATCTGAATCAAATGAACAGGTTTCTGAGGTTTTATTTCGTCAAGACATAAATGAGCCAGTTCTACAAAAATAGTTAGACATGGCAGAAGGCAATTTCATCAGCTCAGCAACAAAAGATAAGCTAGTGATGACACAGAGTGGATATAAATAACAAATAATGAGAATACCAATCATGTAGGACGACAAAGCTAATAAAATGGCCTGAGGGAAATTTCAGCTATATATATGCTAAACAGTATATTATAACTGACAACGTTTCGACTGCTTGGAGATTATTTATCAATTAGCCAATTCTATATCATATAAAACTATGTACTGAAAAGGAAAATCACCGGCAAACAAACGATGACAGTTGATATATTTCTTTGAATAAATCAAATAAATTCTTGGCTTTCATTTATGTTCATGGTGTTTTATAAAATGAGTCAATTAAGTATAAATTTCTTGTGGTCGAAAAAGTGGAGGTGACCTATTTTCAAGAAAATAACTTGCAAATAAAAGTTCAAGGAAATATTTAAATTTTGATGAGAGAAGTACGAGATCTACAAGATTGACTACAAACAAATTTGTACTGCCTTTAGATTGTATTGGTTTCAGAAATTTAGAATAGAGTTGTAGTAAATTGTCGAATGTGTTACATTTCGGGAAAATTTAACTGGTATGAGCAATTATTTCCTTCAAAAACTAGATACCCATTTCTTTAATACATCGCACTAGCACTTAGCACTTTTTAACAAAAGTTTTATGTTAGACATATTGTCAATAGATGGCGCTGTTTGCAATATAAACACCTTTAAGAAATAATATACACAATTAAAAAATTGCTTTTTAATTGTTTGTTTATTTTTCGTCATTAGCGGTGAAGGTAACTTTAAAATGATAGCTGAATCATTGGTTCTGGTGAAAATATGGCGTATGTCTAGAGATATGTCTGTTATAGGCATTAGTAAAAGGAGACGATGTGGTTACTTCCTCTTTCAGTTTTGGACCTATTTTTGGGTACGTTATAAGTTGGAAAATATATGAATAAAAAATTTAAATCAAAAATGTTGGCCACAAACAAATTAATACACTTAATTTTGGCTACCTTATAAATCCAAAAACTTTTGTATCTCGTACTAATATCCAATTTATAGATATATTTTTAAAAGCATTTAAAAATTTTTAATTCTTTCTGCAATATTAATCTTATACAAAACTTCTTACAAATTTTCACTTATGAGAATTATTTATTATAAACACAAAAGAATTTATCAGAAATTTTACTCAATGACATCAAAGTATTAATTAACGCATATATATATATATATATATATATATATATATATATATATATATATATATATATATATATATATATGCAATATTGCTATAAATACGCAAGTAAATAGGTTATTTGTAAGAGGGATTATTTAAAGCTATGTAAATAAATAAAAATAAAACTTATTTAAAAAATTTGTTTACAAAATACTCACCGTTTGACCAGCCCAAACCAAGACCCATTCCTCTCTACGTCTCTTTGAATAGTCGTCATGTGATAATGAAATGGAATTATGCACAGACTCTTTCATTGAAAATTCTAGATCTAGCAGCCATCTCTCCACCTGATGGTTAAATAAACTTTTCATTCTGTTGTCAGGCCCAAACATTTCAATGTCAAAAACTGAACACTAAGCTAATGGCAAGTGGACAGGAAGGTATAAATCCACAAATAATATTCGGGATTTTTGCCTTCTAACATAGAGGGAATTATTAAAATATTTTCTCTGCTCAATGTAATATTAATATTAAAATATTTTTAGTTGTCTATGTGCCTTTCAATAATCAAAGTTTAAATATATTTTATTAATAAAAGGAAAGATATTGGCAATAAAAAATAAAGAAAAAATAAACTTTGCTTTTTAAATCGTTATTTCTCCTTCAGCAAATATTTTATTGCACATGGATTATTTCAATTTTAACCACACTTTATCAAAAGTTTCATCTTTTTTCCATATTGTATATTATCTGCGGAAAATGGAATTTTCCATTTTCAGAAGTGTATAGATATGGGTTATTGAAACTGAAAAAAATATTATAAAAGGATTCACTCTACAAGCCTATTTCGGGAAAGCAATAGTTCATCGTAAAATTTTCCATACATGTTATAACTTTCACTAGTTACCATACACTTTCCAATACAAACATATTAATCAGTACCTATTTCTTACATAGCTATTGATTAATATATTTGTTCGAACATCAAATGTTCTTATATTTTGTAGGAAATTTTAAAGTAAACTATTGTTGTCCCAAAATGTTTTACATTTGTGGGTTAACCTTATACATAGTTTTTTCATTGTAGGTGTTTTAAAACAAAAATGAGCACATGGATTATTTCAATTTTTACCACAACATGACCAAAAAACAGCCTCTTTATAATCCGAAATTATTTTATGTGGAAGTTTGCGTGCAAGCACACAGATAAATGTTAATAACGCTATAAATTTTATCAAAATTGTTTATGAGGCGATTATATTAGGAAAATAATGCAAAAAAAAACATTTTAAATGAAACAAGAAATAAAACTAGAAATTAACCACATTAACATGATCCATTCTATCTATTTCTATCTACTGATAATATTGCGAGCCGACATATTTTACTGTTTTGAAGTAGTTAAAAAAAAACTAAAAATGGTATTAATTACTTTTAACACGTCATAAATTATTTACTGCATAACTTGCATTTTATATAAAAAACGATTTATCCTGCAAAAAAAATGTTTGTATTTTTCCTAGAGCAACATAAAAAACTTAGTTACTGAATTACTTATTTAAACTATTTACATAGTGTAACCTCTTTATGTATGATATTTCTCGAAATACAAGGGCAGGTAGACTACATCGCACAATAAACAACAAGTTTTTTGCATTTAAACTAAATTTTTATACATCTCATCTAGAGCTCATAATTGGCGTAAAATGTGTTAAAAAAATAAGTTTATTACGGAAAAATATTTATAGTCCAAGAATGTTTGCATTTTTTCCTGCAAAACTATATATTTATTTAATATAAAAAGTAAAATATTTCTAAAAGGTAGAAATAAATTTCCAACCCTACAAATGGATTTGTAACTTTATATTAAGTAGAGACTTATCAATTTACTTTAGATGAAAAATTCAGAACAAAGTTTTGAAACTAAATCTTAAGAAGTTAACTATAAGACTATTCACAATGAGTGTGAATCATGTGTTGTGTAATTCTATAAAATTATGACTTAAAAATAGACAAACATTTTTAATTTTAATAGAAAGGAGAACTAATTTTATATGTAATATTGCCTTAAATGCATAACTAATCAAATACATAAATGTTTAGTATATTATATCAGCAGATTTACTTGAATTAACGCACCTGTCCTCTAGCAGCCGCTGTGCTCACAGTGGTGACCAAGGGTACAAGCTCACCCTCTGACGACCTCATGTGTGTTACTACCATATCTTCGGTGAATGAGAGCGTAGCAATACCCTCAAAGCATTTCTTCAGATGTGGCTGCACACTGATTACAATAATCAATTTTACCATTACCATCTTAACGGAATCTAATAATCATATACATTTATCACTAAATATTTATTATATAGTACATATGTGGTCAATCCTCGCCTCGTGAAGCCGTTTTTTAAGCAACATACAGAGAGATTCCACAAATATTCTTACATAATAACTTTTATTATAAAATTTACACCAGTCCCTCCACTGACAAAAACTCGTACGAATTTTTTTAAACTTTGCATTGTTTATTTTCATTGTTTGATTTTAATATTAAAACATCACAATTTTTAAAAAGTTACGCATTGGCTGTAGTCAAAATGGAAACAGTGCATATCGCAAATATAGTTGTATTATACTCCTATATTTGCATTTTTTTCCATATTTTTATTATATCACACCCTATATATAAAATATAGACTTACTTTTTCAGAATGAGATTCACAGTTATGCGAACTAGAAACTTATGAATTACGAAAAGGATGCCCAACAATTTGAGAAATAGTTTTCATAAAAAAAAGATAATTAAAAAATCAACATGAATCTGGGTGCAGTGGTGCATTGCATTAATAACAAGGCTTATGGTCTTTGATGGAACAGTATACTGCGGGGTCTCTAGTTCGATTGCGAACCACTCGTCGAACAAGGTAGGAGTGGTGTTTATAAGCACATGGCCAAAAAGACACAGACCAGTGATGGGCAGCAGCATCACTGATGCAAGAAGCTACACACTGCAAATGCCAAGCTGCCTACCCAGGGTAACTGTTATGGGTATTATCTCCAATAACATACCCATTGTCAAGGCCTATACCCGACAGTGGACTATTGATGATGTAAATGTCACGTTATGTCGGACAGTTCCTTTATAATTTAAATTAATTACTTTTTTATTAATATTTTAACCAAACAGCCTTATATTACCTATTCTATCATAAATAACCTGGCAAATTGGCCAAATATACAGACTTTTCAGCCCAAAGTTTAAGAAGCAGAGTAATGACTTACCGAGTAGGATCCTTAGTTTCAGACAGAATTTCCAGCAACTCATCATTGGACAAGAAAAAGAAGCGAGGGAAGAACAATCTTTTCTTCTCCAAGTAAGCATTGAGACCGCGCTGAATAATCTCCAACAATGTGTTGGCCTTCTTCAGCCTTTCCAGCATCTTTTCAATCTCTATCACATCTAGGACTCTGGGATCAGTGAATGCCAACTTCATCAATTCGCGCCAGGTCTGTGATATAAAAAGATACATTTATCCATAAAAGGTTTCTAAATACACAACGGAAACCATTTGTACAATTTTTTTATCAAATATATGTAAGGATAATATGAAAAATATATTAACCTTGTCAATCAAATTATCTTTCATAATGCATAAATTAACAATTATGCTGCTTATTGTCCATAATGCATCAATCAACATTTATGCTTCTTACTGTCCATAACGCATCAATCAACATTTATGCTTCTTATTGTTCATAATGCATCAATCAACATTTATGCTTCTTATTGTCCATAACGCATCAATCAACATTTATGCTTCTTATTGTTCATAATGCATCAATCAACATTTATGCTTCTTATTGTTCATAATGCATCAATCAACATTTATGCTTCTTATTGTCCATAATGCATCAATCAACATTTATGCTTCTTATTGTCCATAACGCATCAATCAACATTTATGCTTCTTACTGTCCATAACGCATCAATCAACATTTATGCTTCTTATTGTTCATAATGCATCAATCAACATTTATGCTTCTTATTGTTCACAATGCATCAATCGACATTTATGCTTCTTATTGTTCATAATGCATCAATCAACATTTATGCTTCTTATTGTTCTTATTATTCAGTAGCCATTACGATGTGTCTTTAATATATCCCATATTGACACGGAGTAAACTTACACAAAATATTTGAATTTTCTTAAAGAAAATGTAATTTTTTTTTATCTAAAAACTGTTTAAATATTTTAATTTTAACAATATACACATAATTATGTCAACTTAGCCAGGTTGTTTACAAAAAGTCCACTAGATGACGCTATGTTATTTCACAAAAATAATCAAATTCTTTTCAGGAAATTATTAAGCAAAGCAAAATGCCCATTCAAAAACAAATTTCCAGCAAAATATTTGTCCCTATAATGCTGCTTCCCATTATTATATTTTTCTTAACAGTATAAATAATATCATTAATCAAAAACCAGGTTGTTTACAAAAAGTCAACTGGCATTATGTCATTTCACAAAAATAATCAAATCCTTTTCAGGAAATTATTACGCAAAGCAAAATGCCCGTTAAAAAATGAATTTTTGGCAAAATATTTGTCCCTAGTATGCTGCTTCCCATTATTATATTTTTCTTTACAGTATAAATAATATCAGTGATTAAAGGCCAGGTTGTTTACAAAAAGTCAACCGGCGTTATGTTATTTCACAAGAATAATCAAATCCTTTTCAGGAAATTATTACGCAAAGCAAAATGCCCGTTAAAAAATGAATTTTTGGAAAAATATTTGTCCCTATAATGCTGCTTCCCATTATTATATTTTTCTTTACAGTATAAATAATATCAGTGATCAAAGACCAGGTTGTTTACAAAAAGTCAACTGACGTTATGTCATTTCACAAAAATAATCAAATCCTTTTCAGAAAAAAAATGAATTTTTGGCAAAATATTTGTCCCTAGTATGCTGCTTCCCATTATTATATTTTTCTTTACAGTATAAATAATATCAGTGATCAAAGACCAGGTTGTTTACAAAAAGTCAACTGGCGTTATGTCATTTCACAAAAATAATCAAATCCTTTTCACGAAATTATTACGCAAAGCAAAATGCCCGTTAAAAAATTAATTTTTGGCAAAATATTTGTCCCTATAATGTTGCTTCCCATTATTATATTTTTCTTTACAGTATAAATAATATCAGTGATCAAAGACCAGGTTGTTTACAAAAAGTCAACTGGCGTTATGTCATTTCACAAAAATAATCAAATCCTTTTCAGAAAAAAAATGAATTTTTGGCAAAATATTTGTCCCTAGTATGCTGCTTCCCATTATTATATTTTTCTTTACAGTATAAATAATAGTGATTAAAGACCAGGTTGTTTACAAAAAGTCAACTGGCATTATGTTATTTCACAAGAATAATCAAATCCTTTTCAGGAAATTATTACGCAAAGCAAAATGCCCATTAAAAAATGAATTTTTGGCAAAATATTTGTCCCTAGTATATTGCTTCTCATTATTATATTTTTCTTAACAGTATAAATAATATCAGTGATCAATGACCCTATAAAATTCACCTTTCCGACTAGCGAATGCATATTGCACATCAGCATATTATTAACAAATAAAATATCATCTGAATATTTTTATGAACTATTATGGCGATACACAAATATACAATTTTGTATTTCTTCCATATATGTTTCATTAATATTACCTTTTGAAGAATAACCAGGTATTTTTAAAAAAATGGGACAATCTATTATTCAAAATAAAAGCACGTTATCTCTGACACAGATGAAAACATCTTGCTTTTCCTCAAGAAATCTAAAATACTAAATAATAGAACTATATTTCTGAAAAAAATAAAGATAAGAGAATAGAAGAACTTGGATATATTAATCATGTACCTTATCCACTGCACTAAACCGTCTACCCTCTTCAGGAATCTGTTGCTGAATATCGGGAGATGAAAAGATGGGCTCCAAGTACATCCAGGTAGCTTGGACACGGAGCCATTCATCCAATATCTCCTGCAGCAAAATTAGCTTGCCTTCCCAATCACTGTTTACAATAATAACCAATATTAAACTATGACATAAGATGCTTATTCAATATGATTGGGAATGTGATTACTCCCAGATTCACTATTTTTAGTAAAATGTCATGAAAATATAAGTTAATTAAACTCAGCAGTTAAAAATTATTAAAAATTAGTGACTTATGAGCTTCCAAATGTAAAGATAGCGATAGGGCGGAGATATCCTGTGATCTCATTCATTCACTTCTGCGGAATATTACAAGCATTACTAATTATATTGTCATCATTTCATATTGTACTCCTTATCAAAAGAATTTAAGTTTAAAAATTTTTTAACTGTAAATTTCTAAACCTTGTCAAATATTTTTCACTTAATTATGAGAGTACAATAATCAAGAAATTACATTTATAACTAATGCCCAGCTTGGAATAATATTTTTTATATAAATTCAAAATAATTCCTAAAATAAAAATTTCACTAAATACATTCATTTTAGAAAAGTGGCTCAATTGCCATTGAAGATGTTAATTTTTGATTTTTAAATTTATATATCTAATGATTATATTTTTATCTATAATTAAAAATACAATAATATTAACAGTGGTTAGTATTAAATCTGAGGTTCACTAGCTTTAAAATTAACGCTTCAATATTAATATTACTATAATACAAAAAGTACTTTAGTTTGTTTCTTGAAACTTTTAAATCCCATAAAGTAAGAAATCTAATCACGCTTCCTACAGTCTACCCACCACTAGTAGACTATTGTTCCTACTCTCATATGCCCCTTTGAAGGTCTAAACTTCAAACAAGGTTATCAATAGAAACCTAAACAAATTGAATCAATTCCATTTCAACTACTCTTAAGGGGAGATATACACCTAGAAGCTGGAAAAAAGATCATTTTTGTGAATTTTTTCAAGGAAAAATATTGGAAATTTCGGATTAGGGTTTTAATTATCTAAAAGTATATACATTAAAAAATATGTTAATTTTTTTTTAGTTAAAAATAGCAAAAATGTACAAGGGTAGGATGTTACTTGGAACACCGTAAAAAAAACTGCGTACACGGTACCCACTGGCGTTTTTTCAAAAATCATCTGAAAAGAAAAAAACCGAAAATATTATTTAAATAGAAACTATAATCTAGTACTTGTCATAGCTGATTTTGAAAATATTGATTTATAACAAAATGGCGAACGTCTGAACATAAAGGGAGATTTTTGGGCCCAAAATTAATTATTACTTTGCCTATATAACAAAAACTAAGTAACAGTAACCTCAAGGCAATCGGTTCATTGGTTTTCGAGAAATTTTGGATACCGATTTAATAAACGTGGTTTTGAGAAAAACGCGTTTGAAAATTTGGGAATGAATAAATCATGAAATTTGTCAACTTACAAGGAATCATCGATACCAGGCCCATAGTGTAGGTCTTCCTTGATCAACAGAATGTTCATTGCTTCTAAATTTTGTTGTCGACGCATACCCAAAAACACAAACAATTGAATCACAAAATAAGTCTACACCTTTTGTTCGAAGGGTCACTTGCCGCTACTGCCTGTCAGTTCGGCGCTGTAAAACACGTTTCATCTTCTCGGCTATAACTGGCTTATTTATCGAAATACTACCTTACCATTCTTACCAGATATTCTAGTGACCTCAAACTTCAAGAAAATGCAAAAAAATCGATTTTTTCAACCATCTAGGTGTATATCTTCCCTTAAACTCATACAGGGGTATCCCCACCAATTATGTTTTAATTTTCTTCAATAATTCTTTGTAATATCATTATCAAAGAGTGTACTCATTATTGTAAGAAGCCGATACAACTTACTTAACAGTGTAGTCTAAAAAATAAGCAAGATCAATAGACACCAAAAACAAATCTGCAAAAATATAAAACGTCTTATAATTATATGCCCTTTAACATGTATTATTGTTCATTTACATTTTAAATTACATATGTATTGTACATAATGTATATATTTATTTTCATTAATTTAATTTTCCTTACATATATCACAATTATATTAACAACAACTTATACCCGAATTGAATAAACATACTAGAATCACACGAGACATTGAATATTATGAAAAGTTATTGCTCAGAGAGATTACCATGTTCCACAATCTTATGGAAATGTTAACAATTACACTATAATATTTCAAACAGTATTGAAAAAATATTAATCGAACATCAATGACATTATTTGAGATTACCACGTTCCACAATCTTATGGAAATGTTAACAATTACACTATAATATTTCAAACAGTATTGAAAAAATAGTGATCGAACATGAATGACATTATTTGAGATTACCATGTTCCACAATCTTATGGAAATGTTAACAATTACACTATAATATTTCAAACAGTATTGAAAAAATAGTGATCGAACATCAATGACATTATTTGAGATTACCATGTTCCATAATCTTATGGAAATGTAACAATTACACTATAATATTTCAAACAGTATTGAAAAAATAGTGATCGAACATCAATGACATTATTTGAGATTACCATGTTCCACAATCTTATGGAAATGTCAACAATTACACTATAATATTTCAAACAGTATTGAAAAAATAGTGATCAAGCATCAATGACATGGCTTAACTGTAATCATCAATACTTTTTTTTATTTCAATATATTGATTGAACACAATAAAATAAAGATACTACTTTCGATACAATACTGTGTTCCACAGCGGCATGGTTATACCCTTTTAGGATTGAATTAAAGACTTCCTTATAAATACATTAAGGAAAAACAAAATATATGCCCATGGATATCAAAGAGACACAATAGCAACTATACCGTAACTTTCAACCTAATATTATGTCGTTATTGCATTTCTTTTAATAAAACTTATCAAGTTAGAATCAAATATTCTTAATTTCCTATAAATCTTTTTCTTTTTTGTAATAGAACGTAGTGAAAGAATGGATAATGGATAATGATAATGGAGTGGTGCATGGATAGATACTAGTTTATTTATTTTATTTTTCAATCATATAAAATATAACTAAATTGTGTAATGCCCCTTTATTCCAGACTTAAAAGTACGGAGTTGATATTTATTTTGTTACAAATTGGATTATAAAATCCAACTAATGGCTCTACGAATTGCGCTACGATTATTAGTTTCGGAGGTATAACTGAAAAATCATTATGATCCTTTCAAATCCCAGGAAAATCTGCTTCTAGATCAATTGTATATGCCGCCATATATTGAAAATTCGATGGCAGTTTTACAAAATACAAAGATAGGTAAAATAATGCATATTTTTCCATAACTCACTGTATGATAGTTTCGAATGGTTTAATATAAGGAGAGTTCTTCATTGTCTGCGTCTTCACAATATGATCATCAAGCAGCTGCTGAATGTCATCAACACTAGACAATATATAAGTTCCAGTATCCCTGTAGCCAACAAATTTGAGAATCATATTATTTTAAGTCATAAATCCAGTTACGAATTCCTTTTCTTCAAAAGTTTATCAAAGATACATTTTATTGCATAAAACTTTTAGTCAAATTGTAAGCGCTGATAGAGTATAAGAGTTATTAGTATGACAATATTTGAATTTTTTAGACAATCATTAAATAATCCATTTCAATGGAAATTCTACATTTGTTTCTAAATAACAATTGAAACTTCAGGATTAGGCAGCGACCATGAAATATCACACGACATATAAACAGCCACAATGAAATGTCATAAATTTTGTGCCTCTTGAACAGAAATGATACTACGTCACATGTTTTCTTACCGATATGGCAAAATCGAGAAGAACAGCTCTGACCATTCTTTCATCATTTTATCCAACGTCCTTTCCAAATTGTTTTCTTTAGTTGCCGCTTCAGATATCGCCTCAAACTTATCAATGTAGTCATCGAGCCCATAGTCAATAACTTTAGACAGGCTGAGCTCATCATCCACAATGATGGGAAATCCAACAATCTCTGACACTTTCTCCCAATGACGCTCCTTCATGCCCGGATTGCCAAGAGTCTGAATGATAGGCATGTGCTCACGGAATGTTTCTATTTTCTCTCTACAAATCAATTTAAATGATTTGTTTTTTAATTTGTTTAAAACAATAATATAACAAAAATAGATAAAACAATATATTGTTGGCTTATCTAACATTAATTAGACACAAAATGTAAATATACATTCAATGTAAAACAGGGATATAAAGTATTTGGCACAAATTGGCATACAATATACCAGCACATTCAACGTAATAAAATAGTATATGCCTTTTAATAAAAAAAAAATTTTAGAATAGCAAAAATTTTACAAAACCCAATAAAAAGATTTATTTCTCTATTCCTAAACTCTTTTTTACAAATTCTAACTTTGGATACTCATTCCAAATTGAAACTCAAATCAATGCAACCAGTTGCAAATGAATACTCGTATAGTTAACAAATGCGAGTCTTGATTTAACACAAATAGACAATCTGTAGATTCGATTCCATATCAAAATATTTAAAACCCAATTTATTATTTCCTAGTTAGTAACTGATTAGTTTAAAATCTCAAATACAAAATATATACTTCAACAACGATAAAATCTTAATGCAAGAAACATTACCTAACATCAGTTGCCAAGTGTTGCGTTTCAGGGCAATCTCCAAAGGATTTCTCAGATTTGTACACAATTTTGTAGTAGTAACCCACTTCACTTTCTATTTCCTCTGGATCGTAAGAGCCAACCTGAATTAAACATTGTTTTTTCATTAATCTTAAATATTCTAGTTTATTCATTACAACGTTTACCAAATTTAATAAATAAACTCCAATATTTAAGATTAATATTTTTTCACTAATATAAAGTTTGCAGACAATTGACTGTTTGGAGTATTTTTAATCCAAAAAAAGCCATATTGGTATTCTATACTATTGAAGAAATACATATAGGTGCCAAAGCATGAGGAGTTAGTATCAGTCACGTGTGATATGAATGCAACCTTGTGGTCTATGTTAACAATGTGTTAACTTAATAAATGATGAAAACGTAAAAAAAACGAAGAAACATTTATCATTTTAGTATGAGGAATTTACGTTAAGGATTCAATTATTTCCTGTTATTTTTCCTGTATATTGTCCTTATTATTTTGTTCACAATTTAAATTTGAATTAAATTGTTTAAAAAGAAAAATTAAAGTCATTGCCAATATGTTTCAAAAAAACTCTCAAAGCTGATAATTTTTGATCACTTTAAACCTCATCATCAATATTCCTAATTTTTTTTTAATTTTTATAACTAATAGTTTGGGAGATTGTGACCTTTGTAGAAATTTTGTTATGAAAAATGACTTCAAAAAAAAAAATTTATTTTTGAACTTGCATTTTAATAAGCTTTCATTTGATTCCCACCATAATGACCTTGAAAAAATTTTTTTTCCTCTCCTACCTCTGAAATCTGTCACTTTTAAAAGGGTTAGAACTGAAACAAATGATACTTTACTATTACTAATAAGTTTGCCAAGGTATTGAACATATGACGTATATAAATAAATCGATATATTTTTTCTATAATATTAGGAGGTACTGATAACTAAACCATTGAAAAACTATGTACTTATATACTTATGTATAGTTCCATAATTGACATAAATAGATATATTTTTTTCTGTAACATTAGGAAGTACTGAAGATTGATGACTAAACCTATGAAAAACTATGTACTTATATACTTATGTATAGTTCCATAATTGACATAAATAGATATATTTTTGTCTGTAACATTAGGAGGTACTGAAGATTGATGACTAAACCAATGAAAAACTATGTACTTATATACTTATGTATAGTTCCATCAGCCATACCTTGGATGACATCCAATTGTCATGTTTTGTAATAAACTGATGGGCGTTATCAAACAGCTTTTTAAACGGTACTAGTTTATCATAAATCTGCTTTCTCTTAGGGTACTGTGATGTTTCCCAGTCGAATGAGACCTCCTCCTCATTAAAATTATCTATTTTGACTAAGGCACGTTGTAATCTGTGAATAATAATTGCATTTTACGAATGAAGCACTAATACTTGTTCATTAGTATAACACCATTTCACTACTCGTGACTAAGTTAAAACGTGTACTATGTACATATTATCTCATATATATATATATATGTATATATATATATATATATATATGTATATATATATATATTTACATATATATATATATATATATATATATATATATATATATATATAAAGTCAAGAAAAGACAACTACATTCCATATGAAACATAGACTACCTGAAATATTTCCAAAAGTGGTAGGACCACTGGAAGAACATCTACAATGTAAAGGGGAATACTTTGCGAGAGACAAATTTATACAAACAAATACTTTTTGAACACACCTTTTATAAAAACCACAGCCTTGTATTTAACAGTTCAACATTTAATCTAGGAATAAAAAACCTCAACATCGCAATAGATAAACGTATGGAATTAGATTCTTTATGAACACACCTTTTATAAAAACCACAGCTTTGTGTTTAACAGTCCAGTGTTTAATCTAAACATCAAGAACCTCAACATTGCAAGAAATAAGTGTATAGAATCAAATACTTTTTGAACACACCTTTTACAAAAACCACAGCTTTGTAGTTATATAGTCCAATATTTATACTAGACATCAAGAACCTCAACAGTCCATAAACACTAAATAAATGAAAGGATATTTCATCCCTTCTCAAAGTCATCTGCTCTTTCCAGATAAAAGAAATTATAGTTGTTTAAAACAATACAAAATGAACATTGATCTATGACAACAAAATGTGTAAAATTATGTTCTCAAATATGTCCCTCTATTGGCATTTGATAATTACCAATACAGAAGTATGGATGATACAGAGGAGTGGTGAAACCAAATTAGGAACATGCTGAGAAAGGAAAGGAATCGTTTTGGAAAACAAATGCTCATTTGAAATACAACAGGAAGTCTTAAAAGAAGACCTGACAATGCCACTTGGTTAAAACTTTCATTTCAAAAGATCTTGTTGAACCTAGATTTGTTGTTAAAAGTCACCAAAACTGTCAGTTCGTATGAATTAACACTTACAAAATTACAGCAATATCATTTCAAAAAAACTATCTATATTCTCCATAAAAACCATCATTGTTTGTGAGACTAATATCATACAAGCAACGAGACTAAAAATGAACGTTTCAAAATGCATTTTTATTATAAAGCAGTACCCGCATTCTGTGTTAATAAAACCTATGTTTCAATTTATTCCATATACATTAATACATTTCCCTACAGCCCTAAGTATACAAAAAGAGGTAATGTTTTTAAACTCGTCTTATATTAAAGAGTCTACATGTGAAATGAATAATTACACAAATCAAGTCTATCTAAACAATAAAATCAATTCCACTCACTTTTCATCCAAACTCGTTGCTCTCGCAACATATTTCGGCAACTGATTAATGTCCCCCCAATACTGTACTTCATTCACCTGCATCTCCAGCACGTCTAAGTCCTCAATGAACTTCTTGATACGTACCTTTAGTTGCTCTTGATACTCGACGGTCTTCACATCGCAAGTTTGCTTACATTCTTCCAAAACGCTTGGCATTCTACCATACCTACGCATTATTCAAATCTTTCATGTAAAATATTGGATAAAATGAAGTAAAAAAATTTTTTTTTAAAACAAAAACAACACTAGCAATACACTATAATTTTGTTGTTTAAAAAAAACTGATTTGGATTACTAAAAAAGAATATGGAATTGCTATCACTAAATATAAAATGTAGTAATTTATTTTTAAAATTAACATGATTTATTACCAAATTTTATGAAATTCACTGAATCTTATTTTTCATTGTACAAGTTCTACTTTATTTTTAACCTAATGTGTATAAAAAGTAACTCCTGAAAAGTGTTGAAAAAACTTATGAGGAAAACATAATTAATGTTATTAAAATGACACCTAACGAATATAATCATGGAATTATTCTTGGAAGGTCCATAATATATTGCTAATATATTAAAATAATTACCATATATTGACTAATATTTGCATGATAGGGCATATTTTTAATTTATATTATACATTTATATTTTTAAAATTACCTACCTAATAAGTAAATTTAAATCATAAAAAGTAAGAAGGAAATTTTCCAGTTTACGTTCCAAAACATGAACGTAAAACTTTTACATTCATGTAAATTACATTAATCTTACTATTATGATGGAATAAATTTTGATTCATAACAAACTCTCCAACACTGTAAAAGCAATAATATGGCAATGTATTAAATATGTAAATTCTATATATTTTCTCAAATAAAATGTCCGATTATTTTTCAAACTAAATTATTTACAAAATCAGTCCTAAAAATACAGGCACTCTAAAGAAAAGGGACTGACCATTATCAAAAATATGGACAAACCATCTAAAAAAAAACATAAAAATAGTGTTGTATCTCTTTTATTAGAACTATTTAAACTTTCTTTTCACTTAACTGCTATGTCTTTTTTAATATCTCATAAAGTGATATGAACTATTTTAATATCTATAATGAACTATTTTAAATACTTTTTTTTATACTCACTGCCCGACCGAGATTATCGACCGGTAAAAATAAGAAATAATCAAATGATGAAACAAAATGAAGATTTGCATATGGGTGGTTCTCAAAGACAGCCGAATTATTGTCACAAACCTTTTAGCTCTCATAAATTTATATTTATTGATGGACCTAATTTCCAAAACAAAAAAAAAAGAAAAAGCCAGACCAAATAATGAAAACCAAATATTATGGAACACAAGAATAGAATGTATATCTAAATAGAAAAAGTTGCAAAGTATTATTATTTAAAAATTTACAAAATAAATATTAACAGGAGTAAGGGATGAACTAATAGAAAAAATAAGATACAAATGTGATAAGGGTTTATGCTATGAATAAAATTTGAATGCATTTAGGAGCTGTGCAAGATGCCATCAATATTATCTGATGAATGATACATTAATAAAATTTGGTTACTCTGCTGTCATTTTTTCATTTGAAGTCCCCAGAGTGTACATATTGTAAGCAATAAAAATTACTTATAATGCCTACATTTGGTATAACGTGTCTTATATAAGTATTTTAATAATTCATAAAAACATTACAGTGTTTGGTTTTGTTTTTGTTATGTTTGTTTTTGTGGTCTCGTTACATGCAATGACATTTACTATTTTCTGCCAATAAAATACTGTACTAATATTGACAAATATGTAACCTAAAATTCTTATTTCTGTCGTTTTCAAGTGCAGTATATTTCTTTCACAGTTTCTATTAGATGATTCATTGAAAATGTAGCATATAGAGAAGGCTAAAGAAATACTTGTACACATTAACATAAATGCAAAAATATCTCTAAATTTTTTTCACAGAAAAACCAAAATATTTCATTATAATTAATTAGTTTGAAAGTTTTTTTTTACCAATTATTTTTTTTAATGTTTTGTCTATTTAAAATACTGTAAACTGTTGTTAAAACAAAAAATCCAAAATTAATAGCTATAATATTTATATCAAAGCACCACAAATCAAATTTCTTTACTGCTCGGCATATGCTGCTGTATTGTCAAAAAATCTGTACATCAAACAAATCTTTGCTGCATAGTCAAACAAATCTCTTTTAAACTCACCATTGGAAAGTATTATTATTTGCCTTCAGCTCCAGTGGAGTAAACAAGGTATAATCGGCAAGGAATGTAATGTACTTCATAGCGTCCCTTAACCGTTCTTCCATCTCGCCCAGCACAACCTCATTTACATGCTGTGAGTATGCAATGAGTTCCATAAGTGCAGCGGTGTCTGGTGGCGGAGTCAGTAATTTGTGGGCAATCGTATTGTACTCCTCTCCTAATCTACATGTAATATTTTACTTCTAATCAATTATGAATAATTAATATGATTAGCAAAAGTATGACTTTATGGAGACTTGAGAAGCTTTAACATTTACTGATTTAATAATGAAATAAAAAAATTATTTCCTAACTTTAATGAAAATTTACTGAGAAAGAATGTTACCCTTTATGCAAAAAAAAATTCCCTAAAAAGTAAATGTTAACAAGCACTCAAGTACAAATTAAAATATCCATCAAATTCATCACAATCAAAAGTATAAAAATGTCAGCACTATACACATGTACAGGTTTGGGTTTATAAAAAAAACAATTATTTCTTTTAACATTAAATTTTAGCAAGAACCAGCATTAGTGACAAGTCTAGATGTCATCTAGATATTCTAACATTCAGTAATTTTTTAATAAAGTGTACCGAAAAATGTATAAATTGTTGGATAAGAAAAGGACTTTCAGGTTGTTACTGACAAGAAAATAATACACTTTATAATCAGCAGTGTTACTTTAACTGGGAAATACGCTTTTATATATTGAAATATCAGAAATATACACACAAACTTCTAAGCTTCATATACAAATTTTGAATTAATATTTAACAAAAATGTGTCCATAATTAAACTATAGTAACTTACGCCTTGACCATATTTTGGTAATCAGCCGTCATCCGTCCCAGTATTTTGTTAGCAAAATTCGTAGCACTGCTCTTTAATGAGTTTAGTAGCTCAGTTCTCTGCATCTTAAACATGCCAATGACTATTGTCTGATTAAGCTTCATGGGAATTTCATTCGCCAATTCGACGTATTGTATAGCCATTTTACAATATTCATCAAAAGTTTTAGGTGGATCAGCTTCGAGAAATTTTGTTACCTCCTCAAGTGTCTGTGCAAAGATACAATATCAATTTTTAATCATTTATAAGCTGTCTATATCCATAATTATTAATCTGTTAAAAGGGTTTGTACCTCAAGAATCAGAATGGAATTATATTGTCATATTGTGCTCGGTCTGTCCATCTATCAGATATTGACATCTAACATCAGTTATAGACTTAAATATTTTACAAAGTTAGATAATTCTTTAACCCAAAAACAAAAATTAAGTTTACATAAAGCAGTTCTAAGAGTTTTGAAGAAAATGGACACTTCCATTTTTTCATAGGCAAACTACATTTACGTAAATTTTCTGAAAGAAGACGATAACCACATCTCGTTATATTAATTTTAATCTGCTGGATATAAAGTTTCACCAAAATAGGTAATGTTTTTGAGAAAATTTGTATCTTCCTATTTTGTTCTAATTATCCAAATTTAAAGTATAGAAAAAAAATTAAAACTACCTGGAATCATTTGCAAGTGGACTCGAGATATCGAAGAAAAACACATTTATACATATTCAAAAACTTCTCTCTCTTTGACTAACATGGAGAGAAATCTAGAATAAAATTATTCAATCTAAATATAAAAATGTTACTATGGCTCTTTTGAGCCATATTTGAAGAGAGAACTTATAAAAGAAATTACATCTCTGGAATAAAAGTTAAAGAAGCAATATGAAATAACCCAAAAAGGGATTATTTAGGGCTGATAAGTCGCTATGATGATACAGTCAGAAGGCTATATATAGTAAGAACAAAATATATAAAACGTTTACAAACCTCTCCATTAAGAAGACAGATGTAATCATCAAAGTCTTGCAATCTCAACTCGGGTCCAATTCTCTGATCATCAATTAGATCCTTGATTTTTCGTTGACATTCAGAAATTATTTCATAATCAATGAGAGGCTAGAAAAGAAACAGACATAGTGAACTTCTTTGTTATTAATTCTACAGTTCCACCTGCATAGGGTCCACGATTTCACATCATCAAAATATGAGCTTTCTAACACAAATTTTTTAAATTAAACTTGCGGTTACAGAGTTAGTGCGAACAAACAAACTATCCAGCTTTATTTATTAGTATAGATTCTATTTAATTATACACATATTCATTGTAAACTCTATATAAAATAAGGATTATTATATACAGGGTATCCAATGGCAGATTTCAAAGTTTGAACAAACATAGTTTCTGAACGCAACATATAAGAGGGGCGCGGGGGGCGTCGTTAGAAGCGCAAGCGGTGCGGATGTTTTAGTAGCCATGGAACAGTGGAGTGGAGAGCACCGCGCTTTTGCCATCGAGGCGTACATTTCGAGTGGATTTTCGCTGTCTGTAGCACGCCGCCGATTTAATAATCGTTACAGTATTCGTCGATTACGTGATGGCCCATCGATCAACCTCATTCAGTCATGGGTGGCAAAGTTCAGAGCTACAGGATCAACATTAAATAGGCCCAGGCCAGGACCTACACCATTGGTAGCTACGGATGAAAATGTCGAGCGTGTTATAGTTGCTGTCGTTGAAAATCCCCGTTTATCAAGTTCCATCCATATAAAATTCAAATTGTTCAAGATTTACACGATTCTGACTTTGAATTAAGAAAAACTTACGCGGAGGTGATGGTGTTGAGATTTCGTACTGCTACCTGGATGGGCAACATATTCTTTAGTGACGAAGCTCACTTTCACATTGGAGGATATGTGAATAAGCAGAACTTTCGTTACTGGGATGTCCACATCCCAAGACAAATGCATCAAGAGCCTTTACATAAGCCTAAAGTAACAGTCTGGTGTGCCATGTCTGCATCTGCAATCATAGGGCCTTATTTCTTTGAAAATCAACGTGGCCAAACTGTAACTGTGAATTCAGAGAGATATGCCCAGATGTTAAATGACTTTTTCAGAGTAGAACTACAAAATAGTCCATCCTTCAACCAAAACACATAGTTCCAGCAGGACGGGGCCACAGCTCACACTGCTAATGTGTCTATGAATGCAGTGCGGCAGTTATTTCCAGAAAAAAACATATCCCGAAACGGTACCGTACCGTGGCCACCTAGGTCACCCGATTTAAGCCCATGTGACTTTTTCTTATGGGGATACTTAAAATCCGTTGTTTACAAAACAAATGCGAGCACTGTGACACAACTTAAAGAAAATATTCGAGCCGAAGTCAGTAGGATACCCCAGTCGCTCTGCAAACGCGTTTTTGAAAACATGCGTGCTAGACTCGAAGAGTGTGTCAGACTCAATGGCCGCCATTTGGAAAATGTGGTTTTTAATAAATGAAATCTGCATTTGTTGTTATAAAGTTAAAATAAACCTACTTTGTATTAGAGGTGTAGTTTTTTTTTTACAATTTTTCAAACATTGAAATCTGCAACTGGACACCCTGTAATATAAACTTACTTGTTTTGTAACTAAATATGAAAGACATTTGTAACGAATACACAAAAATTAATATTATTCAGTTCAAAAAACGCCACAAATCATATTGTCCTTTAAGTTATTTAATGAAATAATAACGTCTAAATTTTGTTGTGTATGATTGTTCTTTAAAAATACTGTTATTAATTCTTACATTAGTTGACCAATATATGGTGTTACGATAGATCCACATACCAATTAAAACATAAAATGAAAATCGTTTCAACTTACTGTCCGTGCAATACTTTTGCTGTAATAATTTTAATTCATCATCATCTACAGCCTTGGTAAAGAAGCACTACTTTATTAAACATTTTATTATTAATTCCAAAAATTAAATATTTTTTACTCACTGTCAATGCAGCTCTATCGCTATAATAACCTAGATACAACATGGTCTTCAGCCTTGATAAAGAAGCACTACTTTAATAAACATTTTATTATTAATTCCTAAAAATCTTTTTCACTCACTGTCAATACAGCCCTATCACTGTCTATCACAAACTTGATACAACATGGTCGTCTTCAACCTTAGTAAAGAAGCACTACTTTATTAAATATTTTATTATTAATTCCTAAAATCAAAATATTTTTTACTCACTGTCAATGCAGCTCTATCGCTATAATAACCTAGATACAAGATGGTCTTCAGCCTTGATAAAGAAGCACTACTTTAATAAACATTTTATTATTAATTCCTAAAAATCTTTTTCACTCACTGTCAATACAGCCCTATCACTGTCTATCACAATCTTGTTACAACATGGCCGTCTTCAGCCTTGGTAAAGAAGCACTACCTTATTAAACATTTTATTATTAATTCCTAAAATAAAAATATTTTTTACTCACTGTCGATGCAGCCCTGTCTCTATAATAATCTTGATACAACATGCCCTTCAGCCTTGGTAAAGAAGCACTACCTTAATAAACATTTTATTATTAATTCCTAAAATCAAAATATTTTTACTCACTGTCAATGCAGCCCTATCGCTATAATAATCTTGATACAACATGGTCTCCAGCCTTGGTAAAGACATGCATGCATCCATCATACTTCCGTAAATAGTTGTGAGACTATTACTGAAGCTTTTAAAAGACGGCTCAAATACTATCGCGTCTCCAAAGTAAAGGACATTTATTATAAATCCTTGATTGGCTCCCTACAAATAGAAATGGGTTGAAAATGTCAAATAAACATTGACTCCTCAAAAAAGTGTACTAAGACATGTCCCGATAAAATAAATATAAAAGTGTTTTGTTCTGTAAAAAACATCTTTATAAACAATGTTCCATAAAAATGTAAAAGCTTAGAAACATAGTTTCTCTGATTCATGTTTTCTGATGAGGTCTTGTACGTGGGTAGAATTATTCCCATAATATTACCTGTTAGTATTTTAACTCATTTTGGGATGATGATTGTCTCAAACACACACTACCTAAATGCAAACAAAAAGTGCAGTGGTACAGATTTTATACTATTTAATCGAAGTATCTATTTATTTTTTCATTTTATCCTGAATATACATTATAATATTCGTTTAAAGATTTATCTCAAGTTACGGAAACTCAGCATTTACAAAATTATGCTTGAGAATGAACTCGCATTTACTTCCAAATTCATCGTTATCTATAATATATCAAAACTACATGGATCTCGCTAAACTATTTAAAAATGATATAAGTCAACCAGTTTCTCATAAAAACTTTTAATCACAAATCACACTTATTTTAAATATTTACAGTAGGGTAAATAAAAACACCTACCCATTACCTATGAAACAAAAACTAAAACATTAATTGAAAAAATTCCAAGTACGAGTCTATCGCAAGTGTGTCACTAAAGATCACAGTGCTTAAAGTCAAACTCTTTTCAATAACACTGCCTTACGTGAGAAAAAGAATGTATCAGAAATTTCAATAATGATAAACGTTATCAATCTCTTGGACTCCTGCAAAATCAACTGATATCTATAATAATACACGTACACATAAACTATGGCTGCTCATAAAATTTGGAGCCATATTTTCACAACAATTTCATAGTTATCAAAAACTGTTTAGTCGTTTAAACTCCAAATAATAACAAAAGAAAAATAAATATATGCAAGGTTTGATCAAACAATATGTGGAATTTTTAAATTTCGCAGGTTGTATAAGTCCAATTATCAAAATTATTTGTCCAATTATCAAAATTTGGATGTTGACACTGGCTACCATATTAAATGCTTACTTTATTTTTTGTTGTTGAAAAGATAACAAGTGTTGTGGTATGCCTAGGGATTATTTATGTTCAAAACTAGAGTTCAATTGCCCAAATAGAAACTTTGTTAAGAGTCAAGACAAAAAAACTCATCCGGTTTGATTGAATTTGAAAGTACTACTCACAGTTTTTTTTCCATTTCAAAGACATAATGTACAATGAGTTGTAGCTGCTAGGTAAAATAACCAATAAGGAGTACTACGTGGAAATTCTACCCCATTTGTGTGAAGCAATCCAAGAATTGCACCCCGATTATGTACCAGCTCACACACTTCACTGCTTATTTATGAATTTTTGTCCAAAAACAATAAAATTACGATACCTCAACCTCAACCGCCAGGCATAAACCCCTGCGACTTCTCGCTACACAAAGAAATAAAGACAGAATAACTAAATCAACTAAAGGTCATATCGAAAATTGCATTAAAGAAGTGCTTTAAACATTAGAAAAAGGACCGCCATGAATGTGTTATATATTACCTAGACAAAGTACGAATTTTCTACATTTCTTAGTCAAACCTTGTATATATGCATATATACGTAATTATAAACTTTTACCCTCTTTTTGGCTTCACCTCATTTGGGTAAAAACAATGTATGTTATATTGTGAATTTCTCAAATTTATACGTGTTTGTGTACAAAAGCCATTTTGTTTTTACTTTACCTTTTCAGATTAACACAGTTGAAAAATAATGTGTTACTATCTAAATATAAAAATATATTTTCCTCAAGCTATTTTAATTCTATGTGTCATTTTTCAATAATTTTACAGTCAACAATTATGCTTTAATGACAATGTAAAATTAATATTCATACATAAGACAGATTGTCTTTTAATTTACCGAAACATCCAATATGTAATCCGTATATTCCTCAATAGACTTGAGGCATAAAGTCTGTAAGTTGTATGTCATAATGCATGCGAGGCAGTTGTAAAAATGTTTTATCTTCCGCACAAGTCTTGGATCTGGCACGAGCTTCTTCTTACTGCCCTGTTAAAAATATAAAAATACATTACAAAACCAAAGCTTGAAGGCAATATTTTTTCACTTTATTTCCTTACACATATTTTCTTTTTAAAATGAAACAATCGTGGTGTAACTGGCAATTCGAAATTTGGAAATTGAAAAAAGGTCAAGATTTATCTTTAAACCTGCCTGCTTTTTATTTATAAAATAATAAGCCTTCTCAAATCTAAATACTTTATCAACATTATTGATTGTGTAAAGACTTTCATTCATGGAGAATAGCAAGCTAATGATGGACAGATAGTATTTAAATATGGAAACTTTGGAATATCAAGTGGAATAATTCTGTAAAACAGCGCAGTGTTTTCTAAAACAAATGTAGAAAATAATTATCAACATTAGCTGAATAAAAATGTATTATTACTATACGTATATCTATTTATTGTACAAAAATTCACAATAGCCCCAACTTAAATAGACTTATATATTCTTGTCAATATTTTTCAATACAACTGGAATATTACGAATTACTTGAATTCAGAAATCATGTAATTATTCATGTGACAGTCTGCAGTGTGCAACATATCAATTTTGAACATGTGCAAGATTGTACAGACATACGTCACACACACTCAAGGCATTCTTATCCATTACATAAAACGTTTACAAATATATAAAAGGTATGTAAATAACTTGCGTCACTATTATTTTGTTTCTTTAAACATTTTAAAGATTTTTCAACAAAAGTTATTAGACCAGTTCAGAACTGGCATAAGTATATACCTTACCTTACATAATTTTCCACTTACGGTATGCTTCACGGTCCCACTCATTACGTAAACACGGGGTATACCTATATCCTAATTTTTCATATTTATGTATTGGCACTATGCTGATTTTTTTCAACTACTTACTTTTTTAATGTCCCTGATGCTTATTTTTGTCCTGATTTTATTTGGGGTAGACAGAAGCAAAAAAAAACGTCTACTTAAATGGCCTAAAGGTTCAGTCAATAAGTAATACATGTATGCACACCAACACAAATCTATACACATATATATACAATATGTATTATATATAGCAGTATATTGATCTGCCGTGGGTGCGTGTCTATTCTTAATAAAGTTTTGTAAAAATAATTAATGGTAAATTAAAATAAGCTGCAATTTAATTATTAAAATATTCTGAATAGACACTCAATTCCAGCACTCCATTTACAGAAACTTATTTAATTAATTCTGAATTAAATTTCCAGCCTAGTAAATTTCCAGCCTTAATTTTTATAACTTAATTATTTGTTTTGATTAATGATTTTTTAAATTTGATAATTCTTTTCATCAGTAGTCACCTATTAATATGTCGTAGCAATAAATTAAGAGAATAAGCTATGCGGATAGGACTGACCCAGACACGTGATTAACTCGTTAAATTTAAGGTAATTCATAAATCGGGGAGGATGCGGTCTGCCCCAATGAATTAATTTAATCCCAAAATAACTTTATGTTCATATTGAATATATTTAGCGTTAATTTTGTAGAAATTCATTATACCACAGTGGTAAAGAACTTAAAGAAAGTAGAAATAATACTACATCACGTAGTTTCATTTAATTGTGATTTATGTTCATATATTCTTATGTGACATATGTTTATCGAACAGTAAATCGATAAGGTGCCCAAGTGTGGCCCAATAAAAAAGATTAATTATAGTCACCTGCATAAAAATATTTTGTAAAGCCGGTATCCACTGCTGATTGAGAACATTGATAGCTGTCTCTATATGTCTCTTGCAAACAAATTGGAAATCAATCAGATCGAAGGCTTCACGCATGGCCATCATGTCTTTCATACTTACTAGTCTCAAATCACTGTCCGAAACAAAATTAATACACAATTTTAGCTATCCATATATAATTACAAGAATAACTGAAAGATATAGAAGAAGGAAATATTGCAGTACTTAAATGTAATAAAAAATTATTTAAATAAAAAAATAATCAAATTACACTAAAAAACCAACAGTAATGATAGGACAATATAGTTATAACCACAAAAATTATACTAAAAACGATATCTCAAACAGGTTTGTAGACATAAAAAATTCAAAAGACTATCAACCCATCAATGGAAACAGGAGAGGTTTTTCCCCGGCAATGGGATAGTCTACAACTTAATTATAAGGAGAACTAAATAATTAATAATATTATAAAATCACTTTAATCTAATAAATGGAATTTCATTGACGAGATTTAGTTTCATTTGATATACATAGTAAATCATAAAAAATAACTATGTATGAAAAAACCTTTTATTAATTAATAGTAATTAATTACCATAATTTGATGAGTTTAAAGGCAAAGAAATCAAGAATTTAGGAGATCGTTAGGTTACTTTGTTTCTGACTTTTACTTTATTTTTAAGTACTTTATTTTTTATTTTAATTGTTGTACTTTTCAAAGTATAAAATCTTTTATAACAGACAATCTACAATAGTCGTAATTGAGTCATGTCCTCCAATCTTCATGTCCTTTTCCACTTTTCCCATTCAGGTGGTCGGTGGCCTGCCACAACCTCTTTTCGGTTGTACTAACTCATTAACAGATCTCGTCATGTCATCTTTTTTGCGGCACATAACGTGTCCATACCAGTGCAGGCGGTTTTCAATAATTTTATCTTGAATTTTTACCACTTTAAATATTCCACGGATAAGTTCATTTCTAATTTTATCTTTCATAGATATATATAATTTTATCTTTCTTTCATTTCATTTTTGATTTGATAATTATTTAAGGCTTGGCCATACTAAATGTGTATGCATGACGTGCATGTTTGCATGTGCAGCATGTGTGCATTGCACTGTAAAAAACTGTATTGAAAATGACACACCGAGTGTGCTGCACAAATGCTGCGCACGATATGCAGTCGGTGTGGCATGTTCTTTACAGTTTTATACACTACAATGCAATGTTGAACATGTCCTGCACACGCACAAGCACATATTCTTTGGTCTCGCCTTTAAGCTGGGCCTAGCCTTAAAACCTGGAGTCCACGCAAACACATTTGCAGGACATACACAGCTAGTACTAAATATATCTCATTCCATTACTAAGACTATCAACCCATCAATTAAAATGAAATAGAAGTACTACCATCATGTTTTAGGCTAATTTCAAACGCCACATCTTATAAAATACTCGTTTAAATGTACAACATGAACATTTTTCAAAAGACTTGTTGTACTATTTTATATTGAATTTCAAAAAGACGCATTATCAACATTGACAACTTCACACTCGACTATGTTGTATTATATTAAATACCCCACAGAGTTAGACAAATTTTTTTATTTCACTTTTATTTTATGTATCCGCCATATACAACTCGCCTTTTACAATTTTAAAGTAATTTTTTATTTTGGGCAAAATTAATCTACATATATTTCATTACCTATTGCCAACAATACATCTGTAAGTGTTGTGTATATATTTTTGTCTTGTCAATCATATAAAATGTGACAAGTTTATAATACTTATTTTTCTGATCGACATTTACACATGCACAAACATTTAGGCTGAATCATCTCCATGTGATAAAAGATCTGGAAAGTTATAAATAGTAAGTGTTCAACTTAATAAAACTTTTGTTTATATAAAATGGAACTATTTTAATGAAGTTATTTTCATTCAGCCTTTTGCAATATTTCAGGTTTTCCATTTTATCAGCACTGATCACGACAACACATTTTCACTTTCAATATCCTTCTCCAGTTCGTAGCAAAATTTCAATGATGCTTTGTCTCATTAAGTTGTGTTTAGGCCTCATCCATGCTTTACTAAATCAGGTGATGCATAAACATCGTTCTCCCATGCGTACAGATCCCCACATTTTCACTTTCAATATCCTTCTCCAGCTCATAGCAAAATTTCAATGATGCTTTGTGTCATTAAGTTGTGTTTAGGCCCCATCCATGCTTTACTAAATCAGGTGATGCATAAACATCGTTCTCCCATGCGTACAGATCACCACATTTTCACTTTCAATATCCTTCTCCAGCTCATAGCAAAATTTCAATGATGCTTTGTGTCATTAAGTTGTGTTTAGGCCCCATCCATGCTTTACTAAATCAGGTGATGCATAAACATCGTTCTCCCATGCGTACAGATCCCCACATTTTCACTTTCAATATCCTTCTCCAGCTCATAGCAAAATTTCAATGATGCTTTGTGTCATTAAGTTGTGTTTAGGCCCCATCCATGCTTTACTAAATCAGGTGATGCATAAACATCGTCCTCCCATGCATACAGATCACTACATTTACACTTTCAGTATCCTTCTCCAGTTCATAGAAAAATTTCAATGATGCTTTGTCTCATTAAGTTGTGTTTAGGCCCCATCCATGCTTTACTAAATCAGGTGATGCATAAACATCGTCCTCCCATGCGTACAGATCACCACATTTTCACTTTCAATATCCTTCTCCAGCTCATAGCAAAATTTCAATGATGATTTGTGTCATTAAGTTGTGTTTAGGCCCCATCCATGCTTTACTAAATCAGGTGATGCATAAACATTGTTCTCCCATGCGTACAGATCCCCACATTCTCACTTTCAATATCCTTCTCCAGCTCATAGCAAAATTTCAATGATGATTTGTGTCATTAAGTTGTGTTTAGGCCCCATCCATGCTTTACTAAATCAGGTGATGCATAAACATCGTTCTCCCAAGCTTACAGATCACCACATTTTCACTTTCAATATCATTCTCCAGCTCATAGCAAAATTTCAATGATGATTTATGTCATTAAGTTGTGTTTAGAATGATAATAAAATCAATTAATGTGTCCATTTCATATTTAAATAAATTATTATTATTGTGTTCATTGTAAACAGCATTAAGCAATCACATAAGGACTAAAACAACTCATATCACATGATGCAGCTGGTACAGAGCAATCAAGTACTATTATGTAACAAGTTTATTAAGAAAATCTATCACATCAGGTCACTTTTTAATTTTTTTTCTACTTACTTGAATTGCTTCCACCAAATAGCTAGACTCTGTGCAATACATGGATTAATACAGTGCAAATTTTTTTCAAGATATGTTCTGGCCATATTGTGTCTTTGTTTCCACATCTCATCACGAGTCTGATCCATTTCCCTTTTCAATGGAGTATCTTCCTCCTCAAGGGCCTCAGCCTACAAGCGAGGAGTATAAGTAAAATATACTGAAAAGCAGTCTTACTTTTGAATAAGTAGGACCAATTGTCTACGTGTATTCCAGGATTTAAATTAGATTTTGGTGAAAATCCACCATCTTGAAGCATTTTAAAAATGAACAAAGAGAATTTTTAAATTTTGAGTGTGGTATCAAATGAAACATTTAACATTTTTGAAAATTTATAGTTAGTATGAACTCATACATTATTTATTATTTGTATACATTTTAATAGTAGACACATTGTACTCTACTTAGTAGTTCTTGATCTAAATTAAAATAAACGAACAAATTCCTTCGTCATACAATTTATATTTAGTCAATATTTATGTTATATTTGAGTAACATTTTTAAAAGTAAAGTGAATACAAGTATCATAACTTTGCAACCACAACACCTAACTAGATTTTTTAATAATAAAATATTTTCATATAAATGCCCTACATAATGGTGAGTTCCACCAAATTTAATTCAACCATTGTCTATTATAACAAAGCATTTTTTAAAACAAATATTTTTTTTAAAGTTTTGCTTACAACAATTCTATGGCTAAAATAAGACAAATATACTTATAAATATACTTCAAAGCCAAAATTTCAATGTCTGCATGTATTATTTTGTGAAATAAAAAATACATAAAAGCATAACTGATCAAATTTTTTTAAGCACTTTATTTCAAAAATCGTGGTCCAGATAATACATCTTACATTCATGGTACACCATGGTATATTTTCCTAAAGCATTCATTATCAACCAAGACCAAAAAAATATGTCAAAAAAGTTATAATTTCAATTTAACAAGGTATTTTCATTCAACAATAATCTTGTTTGAAAAAGATAATTTTAAAGTTACACTTATTCCACTACAGTAATTCTGAATAATTAAAAAGTCAATTTTGACTTAAATTGCATATTAAAGAACAAAAGCAGAAAAATAATTTGATTAATATAGCTACTGGCACAAGATCTACCATTAAAATAATGAAAATTAAAATGTTCACCTCAATATCCAATTCTCTTTTAAACTGTTTTTATTTTAATAAATATATTTCAGCAATTTTTTTATAACATGCAAATTATAACCATCACAGTTATAAGTAACAATTAAGGAAGTTATATAATTTAACATTTTTAACTACTAATTATGACCATTAAATTAGGTAACACTGCAAAAATTTGACCTAACTAAGGTATAAAAATACCTTAGTTAGGTCACTTCATTAGAATATATAATTGAATATTGTTTTGAAATGTAAAATGGTATGCTTGTGAGAAAATTTTGGTACCTACATTCAAATCCGCTAAATATCAGAGGCTCAGGTAAAAGCTAGTAGGCATTTAATTAAAGCATTTCAATGACTACTGATAGCTTTACATAATCTTATACAAATTAAGCAGGCTTAAAAATGTTTGTTTGGTGGAACATACATAAAAAAACATGAAAATTGTAAAATTAAAATATGTGAATTAAAAAAAAAGGTGTGTGAAAAAATATAATTTCGAAATAAATTTTTTTTTATGTCAGTAATATAGATGTAACTAATTCCATTACAAATATATTCATCGGATACTCTATGTAGAATAATGGTTATTGTTTAAATAATAAAATGTAAACTTTACTCGTACTATCTTGAATTTAAATATGAATATTATCCAAATCAATATTATTATAGTATATTAGTTGAAAAATATTGTTTTTTTAAATAATGAACAGCGCCATCTGTAGTCTGTACTTTAAATTTCAACTTTTATTTCAATGATTATCACTCATAGCATTATGTAAATACTTATGTAAATTGACTGATAGATGGCATTAAAATAGCATCACATTGATGGAACACTGTGGAGTATACCCCAATGTTTCATCTATCAATACACATATTTAGCACATCTAGGTGTTGAAATTAAAACTTGATTAAAGTTATGTTCATAAATTTAATTTTGATAATGCCTTGTATATTTGAATTGCAAAGAAAGTTCATTATATTATCACTTCTATTGGACAATACTCTTACTATATTTATTATAATATCGTATTTATCTATAATGAACCATTTAAAAAAAATAATTTAAAAAGTATTTAACCATATTAGGATCTTTCAAAACAAAATCCACGATTGCCTTTTTCATGCTCATCATAAAGTCCTCTTTCATCTCATCTGTTAGTTTATTGACCATAGCATTCCACTTTTTTAACTTTGGTGAAATCAAATTAAGTACCCTGAAAAATTTATATAATTCATGAAATAGTTTTCTGAAATTTATTATTACAAAGCATTTAAAAAATAGTTGCAAAAACAAACCTTAGAAGTATTTTATTATCTAATGGAGCTACGTGAACAGTGTCTATTCCATATTTAAGATAGTAATAATAACGTAAAATATTCTTTTCTTCCTTTGATGGTATAGCTTCCGGGTCATCATCTATTTCATCTTCGTCAGGCTGACAAATTAATTTTACTAGTTTCGCTCTAAAATCTTCCCGCGCTTTCCTCATCGCCGTATAACTCTGCATAGCTGAAAAATTTTAAATAATCCTTTACTTCATACAGATTGAACGTGCTTCTGTTCTATATAGAAAGATTTACTACAACTTCATTCTCACCAGTTCTTTGATTACGCGTTTTCGCTTCTTTAGTAGGCAATTTCTTACCACCTTTTTTTAGCGGTGGTAATTTTAAAACTTCCTGTGGTAATGAATATAATGGCTGACTCCTTATTTTATAACCCTCGGGAAGTTCAATTTTTGGTATTTTCGTTCTTTTTGCATCTTCGTTTTTAGAAAAATTTGATTTCTTTCGTTTAGGCATTTGGTCACCGTGCCCCCTATTCATTTTTCTAAAAGTAATAACATGTTTCAAATGAGTTAAAATTATTACATAAAGTGTAATAAATGCAAACAATTAAAAAAATTACACATTTTTCAAGATGTTTAGGCTTGTGAGCATATTACACAAAGTTGTTGTGAGTCATACAAAATGAACTAGTACAATGTTTACAATACCTTTTATATTTTATGTGATTGATAAATACATTACACAAATTCAGTAGACTCTAATAAGTACAGCTGTGGCTTGAAATTGGCAACAACACCACTAGTGGCTTGAAGTGATATATGTGTTCTAAGGCATTGCTTTGCTAATAGTGATTTGGAATTTTCATAAAATATTTATGGAAAATGTCATTAAAAATTAGTTCAGTGTGTTCAATATATGGATGTAATAATTATATACATAGTGTAGAGATAATATAAACAACTCCAGCCGCAACATAGTTCTGTTTTTTTGACTGCCATTGAAACATGAGAATTGTTAAATCTTTACATATTTATTATTAATATTGTTTGATTACACTTAAGACATATATAGCGGGGACCTTCTTCGTAAGATGAAGGATCTGTATACAGCAAAAAAAAGTTGGTTATTCAATTCATTATACAATGTGGATTTGTCCGTTGGACGATGGGTGAAAACCCAATCAGTTCTAGCTTTCATAAACACTTTAACATAGTGAAATAAACAATTAGGACAAAAATAAAAATAATTTTTTTTCAAACAAACTAAATAGCATTTTAATATAAACAAAAGAAACACCATTTGCAATGTTTATGTTACTGACCTTAGCAAAACTGCAATGGCATGCAGTTGTTATTTGTAGTGGTTCTTTTTATAGGCACCAGTAGCTAAGCAGTGCTTGTGGTTCATTTGAAACTCCCCATTCGTTCAACTATTAATTTGATCTGGTTAAAGATGACCCGAGTATTTTCGGTCAACCGGGACATTTTGTTCAATCATTGTGTCAATCATTCATTTGAAATGATCCATTGTTTCAAGTATTGATTTGAAAGATGACCCGAGTCATTTCATTGAATTAGTTTGCAGTTCGATTATTTGATTGACACAACGCTCTAGTTTGGTACCAGACAACTGTATCAATCAAGCTGTCTATATCAATCATTTATGATTTAGTCAGTCACAAGTCATTTGCAAGCCGATTCGGTTGATAGTCCTTGACATACGTTGTTCGTAATAATGTTGACATACGTTGTTCGTATTTAACTTGGACATCAGTTGTTAATATTAACAATAAAATTCAGTTTGAAGTGTTTACATAAATTAACTAGTTTAATAGAATAATTACAGTCACCAAAACTAAGCTAAATTAAAATCACTGTCACCAAAACTACTTATAATCTTAATAAAATCCAGAGATTGTATCACGGGTGTCGGGTTGTCATGATCATACAATTGAGCACTTACGATCAGGTTCCTGCGAGACCCGCATGTCGCGGATTAAGTGATCATTTCGAAATTTGAAATATGCCATTCATTTAATGCACAAAGGATATTGACGTAAAATATTGTTCCTTACTTCACGCTAAGTAGATGACTGCTCGCAGTTATTTTTTAACCCATTCACAGTATTTACACCTGTAGCATAGACCTCCTTTTTTTAATATATCCACATGAAAAAATCTAGCGGTGTAAGTTCTGGTAACCGTACTGGCCACTTTATCTGTCCAAACCACTCAATCGATTGCTGCCTGAACATTTCAGTAAGCCGCTCTCTGACAGGAACCACTGAATATGTAGGTGCTCCATCCAACTGGTACCACAACCACCAATACATTTCTAAGGGCAGTCGGTCAGTGTATTCTGCAATGGAACCGCTAAGGAGTTCCAAAAATTTTCCTGCATTAAGATTTCCTTCAATGAAAACGGTACCAACTATTTGGTTTCTGTGGATACTAACCCATATATTCAGCGAAAAGCGGTACTGGTACACAGACTCCCGAAACTGGTGTGGATTTTCCTGGCTCCAGTATCGAAGGTTTTGTCATTCCAACTGCCGTTATTTGTGAAAATGCTCTCATCAGTCCACGTGATATTAAACAACAAATCAAAATCACTATCTACTTTATTCAGTAGCCACTGACAGTAGACTTCTTTAACTAGCATGTATCTTGTCAACTTTCCTATATTTGTAAAGCTTCAGTTTATTTCCTTTAAAATCTTGTGGACAGTTCTATGGGCCACACCGAAACGGCGAGCTGTTCTACGTAGACTTAATGTAGGATGGCGATCAAAATGATCTATTATTTCTTCCTCGCGTGCTACTGGTAATTCTCGTGGAGGGACCCCTTCTTGTTGTGGGACTATAGGCCTATTTTCTCGTATTCTTTGGACTGCCTGAGTAATGGTGCGGGGATTAGAAGGGCATAGACGGCTGTTTTCGTATCTCTCTCGATATGTTCGTATAGCCTTAGCTGCGTTTCCTTGACATTCTCCATATATCAAAACCATGTCAGTGTATTCTGAAGCCGTGAAATTTATGCGAGGCATTATAAATACCTAATATGAAATAGTACTTATTTAGAATAAAAAAAATATAAACACAAATCACTTATTCCACGTTATGAGTCCTGTCACACACAATTGTAAACATACAGTTAAAATTACACAATCACAATTAAAATATACTGTGTTACGTGTTCTGCCGATATCACAATATTTTAAAACAATGAAAACATTAAAATAAATAAATCGAAACCGCGCTTGACGGCTGTCAACGCAAGCGGATTTTACGGCGAGCAAAAAGCGTCTTTCCAGCCATGGAACATAAAGTATTTTTTCCGGTGAGCGAATTATTTGAAAAATTAACCACAAATAACTTTCTTTGGTTGCCGTGTAACGATCTGCAATTAATATATATCAACAAATGGACTATTTGTCATTTTTTCACACATATTGAATTTTTTATTATAAGAATGTGACGGCCGTTTCCGCAAGTAAGTTTTCACCGTCACTTGTATTATGATTCTTAAGCCACAAGTATAGGAATTATTTTACATTAATGTGCCAGTAATTGGAAATAAAATAACTGCGAAGGTGTCAATTGCAACATATATTGTCGTAGTGAATTCTTGGTGAAAGTATGTTTGAATTTATAAACTACTTAAAATTATTCCTGTGATTAAATTATTGAATTTTGATAAATGATTCTAGATATTTGGTTGAGGAACACTATATGGGATATGAGGATTCATTTGATATCGAACGGTCAAATCTACTTTGTATAATAATATTTAATTCTCCCTGTTATGAAATCAATAAGTATTTATGGAAAGGGATAAAATATGTCGATCATTTAATATTGTCGTTTCTAAATAAATTTTCTTTGCATGCATCAAGAAAATAGATAGATAATGTTACTCTAACGAGACTTCGTTTTCTTTTTACGTCTAATAAAAAATTACATCATCGAATTTATTTAGTTAGATGTTACTCATGGTTCTCATAATTGTTATAAACTGTATGTCAGTCTCTGAGTTTAGTATACGATCTGTATCTCTGAGTCTGGCTGCTGACATTTGACCGATTATCTGAGACCTAAGTTACAGTAAAATTTATAAAGAAAAAAATAATTTGTGTAAAAATATAAATAATCGTTGTTGAAATTGACGAATGTTTATAAAAAATAATTTTAGGTAAAACTTAATCCAACCTTTTTGTTTAGCGACGCTCCTAAAATACAAAGGTATGAAACTCCTCTCTTGATTCGGTATTAATAAAATCGTTTACTTGGAAAAAATCACACTACATTAATTACAGACAGTGTACAATAAACAGCTTTAAAGAAAATTGGTTCCTCTTTGATAATCGGAAAATTATTCGTTTCTATAGTAACAAAATAACCTGTCTCGTTGTTCGATTTATTTTTAAATTCGCACAAGTGTCAGTTAAAAATTTATTTAATGGTTAATTTACTCAAAACCTTCCGTAATTGATTTATTCCAACTAACTTCATTTAATGTATACGAACTTGACAAGTGTGAAATGTCAGGTTATATTACATGAAAGCCTATTCAATACGGAACTACTCGATTTTAATTGGATTGGCTAAAACGTAATTACAATTAATGATCAACTTACGTTTATTTTCTTATGAAAAAGTTGTGGAAGACATAGTGCTGAAATGTTTTGTGAATCGAATTTCAAGAAAGATTTCATCCTCTATTATACAACTGATAATTCTAATATTGAACTTTGATTTTTTAACATATTTTTTTAAGTTGACTTCATTTTACTATCTTTTTCTTTTTTTAAATATAAACTAGAGTTTATAAAATAGTTAGTTGGTATATGCTTCATCAGTCCCTGAATTTCTATACTTTAAGAATTAGAGTAGGTTATTATGTAGGCATTAGCCAGTACTCCAAAGTTTAAATTTTAGCAATTAATAACTTCCTTTTGGAATGACGCACTGTGAGGAAACATGAATTGCTATCATATGATTGCTTTATCATACAAAAACAATTATTCTATCTACAATATATTCATAATAATAATATAATCTTATTGGGTGCTTTTCTACTAAAACATCAAATTTAGGAAAACATGTCCTGTGGTATTTTTCCTTCCAATTCTTGAATAAAGACACGTGAAGATAGGTAATGAAATAAGGGTTATAAATATTTTTCATAAATTTCACAATGGGACTCACTAAGCGTTTAAGGGATAGTTTTTAGTAAATAAAAACATTTGTCATGTTTTTAACCTGTAATTATTTTTAGTACAGAAAATCGTAAACAAATGACTTATTGTCAAAAATGCATGTTTTATGTACAAAAATATATTCTTCAGAAACTTAATCAATCTTATTTATTACAGTAAACATTTTCAAACATTCCATTCACAACAATATCTAATATGTCCTTTACAAAAATTTTACATCAGATATTATTATTCTGTATAGACTTTTCCAAGTTTTGGCCTTAATTATCATTGCAACGTTTCAGCAACATGAATATCGAGTCCCTTTTTTCATTTATCTTATTTAACATCAAGAAAATATATTAAATGCATAATTTAATATTTATAGCGAGATCTAGGCAAAATGTTTTCTTTCTTGCTATCGGCTCCAGTATAAGTAGAATCATTTAGCATATCATGACTAACTTTACTTTAATATTGAGATTTAAGTCAAAGGGAGAAGTGCCAAATGACTATCAACTAAACTTCTTTGAATAAATTTAAGTTACCAATACCTTAAGTGAAAGTCATATATTGATTTTGTAGTTAGAAAGAGCATGAAACTTACAATTTTGAATATATGTATATGTAGGTATTTACAAACGTATATCATATATATATTTCACACAATTTTTATTGAATATCTTCATTCTCATAATGTAATATCTTTGTTCTTTTAAAAATGTCTTCTGTAACACGGTTTTGAACAAAAGCATGCATGGTTTTTCAGTGATGTTATGAAAATGCACTTGGATTCTGTTATAATGTACAGTGGATCTCGGTTACAACAAACTCTTTTTTACAACCTTCCGGGATATTAGAATGTCACATCTGTGACCCTTGAATTTAAAATACACTTTCATACAATTTTTGTTTGGCTATAGTGAATTTAGATATAAAGAAAACTTTGATATATCGAGTGGTTTGAGTGACTAATTTATGACCAAGTTCTTAGAAATCCCATGGAGATATTAAGACTGGGTTAGCTCGTAAACAAAACACAAAAGATTTGTTCACTAAGTTCCTTATCTTTTCTTTACAAACGAATGTATGTGTTTGTAAGTACGGTGATCTACCGATATTCCCGATAGCTGTGTACTTTGAGCTTGTTGCTTGTAACAAGTATTGCTCACTATATAGCAAGGTTCAGTTACGAGGGGCCGTTTTTAAGTTCGCGGAATGGAAAGGTAGGAGATTAGTAAAGGTATTAACGGAATGATAGCTAGTTAAGTAACTCATTATTAGTATAAATACCAAGTTTTATCATAATCGGGCCATTAGTTTTTGAACTATCGTCGAACAAACAACTCGATCCCAAAGAAAGTCTGAACTATGGAAAAAATCGAGTACCGCACAGTTATAAACTTCCTTACCAAGCAAAGAAAGTCGGTTCAAACCATACTGAAAGAGATGGCATACGTTTACGGGGACTCTTCCCAGGTAAAACCATGGTTTACAAGTGCCATACTGAAAGAGATGGCATACGTTTACGGGGACCTTGCCCAGGTAAAACCATGGTTTACAAGTGCCATAGTCTCTTTAAACAGGGTAGAGACTCACTTGAAGACGACCCACGCCGCGGACGGCTGATCGAAATGACTACTCTGGAAATTATTGAAAAATTAGTATTGGAAGATGCCAGACTAAAGAAGAAACAGCTTGCAGAGATGGTTGGAGTATCGGATACAATAATTTTTAAAATTCTCCATGATCATCTTGGCGTGACAAAGGTCAGCGCAAGATGGGTGCCGAGAATGCTCACACCGCCTCAAACTATTAAAAGATAGACTCATCATGCTTGTAGCCTCCAGTATGAACAGAAAAACACATCAGTGATCCAGCCTATTGCTCAAGGGATAATTAAAACCATTATAGAAAGATTCTAGTACAAAAAATTAGAGACCACAGTGAAAAGAATACTATCGTATTTTCCGTTAATCTTCTGGATGCCATTGAAATTATTTGAACAACGTAGGGAAGAGTCACAAGTGTAAATCTTTAATTACTACAACAAATGTTTACGATTCTGATAATGAATTGAACAATATACCGTTGGCACATCTGACCACTATTGACAATCAAGTAGTCACTATCTGAATGATGGTGAAATATTTGAATGTGTAATTCCACCACAAGATGAGGAAGATGAAAAAGAAGAAGGCAAAAAAGGGTGTTCTACAATTGAGTGGTTTAACAAAATGAGTGGTTTAATCGCATTGAGTGGTTTAACAATACTAAAAAGATCTAGGTATTGAAGGGCTTATAAACATTGACAGACCTTATGGACTGTAAATTATTACAGAAAACAGTAAAATATTACACATTTAAAATATCATTGTAAAAATATTACGTTACTAAAATTATTTAAAAATATCTAATAATAAAACACATTCATATAATGTAAGCTGTTCATTATTATTCCTTGATTGCTTGTGTTACGACTTCCAGATATAGCGACTTAATATTAGCATACTCTTCATGATTGTTATAATCGAATTCCACTGTAATTTGGTTTGTTAACTAATCACTATATAATTATAAATACGTATATATAGACTATATAACTATAATTAGACTATTTCATTATAATAATTAACAGGTTCACTTTCTATTGAAAAATTAACCATTAACCAAACTTTTTTACCTTCACACTTTCTTATATATTTCTATCTGAGCATATAAAACTGGCCTCTACAAATATACACTATTATAATATTGGTGATATACTAGTGTATGAAATGCTACCCAAAACGTTTCTGGTGATATATATACATGGTTAAGATGTTAAAGAAATACCAATAAATAAATATGCTTATGATAAAGAAGTACCATGTTAAAGGTGGGACAAGATTGCAGCAACAATTTTGAATAGATTTAAAATCTTTATACCGACTAAGTTGCTGTAAAGATAAACCTATTTATGAATGTAAATCGATATATGATCTGTCTATGGTCATCAATACTTTTCTATAAAAAAAATTTACGGAATTTATTTCTGCCACTAATTTTTAAAATTTACTTTTTTTTTTAATTTAAAATTTACAATACACACACCACCACAATTTTCAACATATAGTATTAAAAAAACTAAACATATAGGTACAAAATTAAACATATGTAGGTACATTAAATATACAAACAAAATTACAATCAAAGGAATATGAATTTTTAACCCGTATTTTAAATTTTATGCACCACCATTATATTTTATATAAGTATTTTCATTTATTATTGTATATGTATTGTTTTCTTTCCTTTGTAGTCTGCACCCTTTTTTCCTAACACACAAAATAATGTATGCAATTTCAGATGATATTACAATTGATAAGGAAGTTACATATCGGGAATGTTTGCAGAGCGGCTGACACATCCTTGCTCGCGAAGTTGCGCAAGAAAACTGGTTACACTATAGCTAACTGTAAAAAGGCATTAGAGATGCATGCGAACAATGTTGATAAGGTAAACTTATGTTATTATATAAATCATATTTTTAAAATTAATATTTTAAAACATTTCCATACTCTAACAAAAATTACAGAATAGTTTTCATACCGGAAAAACACAATTCTTCAGGAATAACAAAAATCCTCTTTTATGACACTGCCAAGTGGCAGCTTCCATTACTGATACATATTCTTTAAATTTGCAGTTCAAGTTTTATGCAGACAAAGTTACGGTTAAAAGCTAGTATAGTTACAAAGATATGGCGAACAGGTCCACTTTTTATATTAGAGCAAAAAAAATTTATTCACATAAACCAAAAAAATTCCCATTTTTTAATTATTTTAATATTAATGGTACACATTAATATTAATTTTTATGGCAAAATCATTATTTCTATTGTGTCAAATGATAACATGATTTCAAACATAAATAATTGTAATAATTGCTTATAAAAAATAGTTTAAAACAACATAAAAAACATTAAACATGTGCTTCACAAAAGAATAAGTATTTTATATTTAGTGTGCCTTATAAACACTTTTATCATTTTAAACCATGTTGTATTAAATAGAATACTGCATGTTAGGTAAATCTCAAAATTGTTAAATATTATTTTTATTCCATACCCAACATTGTCATTAATGTATATAATATCTACAGTTTTATTATTGCCCCTTGATATTTGCAAGAAAGCCTGACAAAAAGCCTGACAGAAAGCCTGAAAGCCTACTATGGCTGTGTCGAACATTTACATGAATAATAAAAAAATGTATATTGATGATATAACACTAAATTATAACATAGAACAGATATAATACTAAATTATAATTTTAATTGTGTATTTCTTTGATTTTTCAATGTATTTCCAGGCTGAAGCATGGCTACATGGGCAAGCAAAGGAGATGGGGTGGGCAAAGGCTACTAAATTGGCTGGACGGACAGCAGCCCAAGGTCTAGTGGCTGTTAGGTTCGACAAAGGACATGGTGTATTAGTGGAGATAAACTGTGAAACCGATTTTGTTGCACGAAATGAAAAATTTCAGAAAATGATTGAGGATGCTGCGAATGCTTGTTACAAATTTGCCCATACTACCATACAAGCAAAAGGACCATTGACAAAGGTGGAAATGTCAAGAGTTACAAGTTTATTTTGTTACTAGCTTTTTTCTGTGGCTACACTTGCTAGAAATATAAAAATCATGTAGTAACTACCGAGTTAGTGAATTTTGAATATTGATAAAGGAAAAAACAAGAAAACAAAAAGGTTCTGTCTGATTTGAGCTAGTTATCACCCCCTTGTAGACATTCACAGTTTAGTAGGCATAGATCCTATTTAAAATTATAATAACTCAAAATTTATTTTAAATATAACAAAATTTTGAGAATTTGGTACGGTATTATGCCTCTCCATTTATAATATTAAAACATAGTCATTTAAAAATGAAATGCAAGTGAATGGTAGAAATTTTCCCACAAATGTTAAAAATCTAAAAACATTTTTATTTTTTTGGTCTTGTAGGTGATTTTATATATTACAGAAATGTTTAGAACTGTTAAATGAATACACGTAATGAAAGCGCATAAAAAATTTCGACGTCTTAATAAGTTATAAACGAAGCATGTTATTTTATATGTTTAATAATTAGTTATTTTTCAATTAGAATAATAATTCATTAGTATTCTAATTGAAAAATAACTACATGAATACTAACTAAACTAACTAACTCATATGGAACTAAGCTAACTCATATTAGATTTAAAAGAGAACTGTAAGAGTTGCAATGGCAAGGAAACTCACCATCTAGAAAAAGCAATTAACATAATTAGATATTTTAACTACTGTTGTGCCAAATATAATTTTAAAATTGTTTGCTTCTGAACACCTTTTTTTAAATAACCTTATATACCTTTCAACTTTGCTAAGTTAATAATTATCATTCTTTCTAATTAACCCTTTTGCATAAGATGTAATAAAATACTGCATTTGTGTGATGTCACAAAATTGTATAGCATTATATAAAACATTTTGTTTCATATCCTTTAACGTTAGTAGAATATATCCCATTTATAATTTTTTATTATCTGTTCCTTTATTAATTAGTCTTCTCCTAATCACAGATGTGCTTAGATGCAGAACAATTGGCTGTGCTTCCAACCACTGATGGATCAACTCTAAGCGATAAGCTTGTCCTAATGATAGGATCAGTCGGAGAAAATGCAGTACTAAAACGAGCTACATGTTGGAAGGCAAATGATGAAAGCATCAATATATCTGGGTACACACATCCTGGTACACCAAACCTGACAGAATATTCGGCTGGCAAGTATGGCGCGCTCGTTGCTTACAAACTAAAAAAAGAAAATAATGACATTGGACGTCAGGTATGTCAGCATATTGTAGGACTGGACCCAAAGAAAATTGGCGACACTGAAGTAGATAAACCAGCTAAAAATTCTGATGATGAGACTTGTCTCATATATCAAGAATATCTATCAGATCCAAATGTTATTGTTCAGGATGTCCTTAAAGAGAATCAGATGGAAATTGTCGATTTTGTAAGATATTCCTGTGGAGAATGCAGCAGCCATTCAGAAACGAAAGAATCTCCACTTGAACACGTACAAAAAGCGCAGTGAACCATTTTTTTGTTAATAGATTTTTAAATGTAGATAAAAACCGAAGAAAAAAGACATTGAGTAACAATAGGTTATGAATATATTTATTTCACTTGGATTTCAAAAAGAAATTAAATTTGCTAATACCACTAAGCTTGTATTTGATTTCCTTCTTCTACCTTCAGATCAACATCCATTAATTTATTAGCAATCGTACACATTTGATTACCTTGACATGACATATTCTCAGGGGAATTTGGGCAAGTCACACAGTTACGTGACCTTCCTTTCCACAAGAACTTCCTGCAGTCTTTTTTCCAAAACATAGCTATTTGGGTTGGTTCATAGTTGTAGCCATGATGATTCAATACATCTGGAGACACTACGTGGAGAGTTAACGTTTCCAATTCTCTTGTTCGGAATGGTCCTGTCACAGCCTGCCGAGCGAGACATCCACAAGGGCAAATGGGTGCATTCTGCACCTGAGAAACAGATGTATGCAAACTTCTTTTGAGTGGAACGTATGAAAGATTCATACGTTGCTGGTTCGAATTCATTTTAAGTTCCTCCATTGCTCCTGTAAATGACTGAGCTGTTCTTAGTACCAATGTTTTATTTGTATGACTGTCTACGGTCTCTTGGAAAACAGCAGAGGAAAGAGATTTCTTCGTAATGTTTGTTGGTGATATCTCTACGGGCAGTGGTTTATCTTCATCTAATTCATATTCCTGGTCATCTATATACATGGCTGATTATGTAACATACGGCATGTGAGCAAATAATTTCGCTTTTGTGAATTTAAAAAAATCGTATACTTTACATGACAGATACAATAATAATAAAATGAACACAAATTTTGACACTATTCTACATTTTGTTTTTATTCAAAATTTTATTATAATAAATCAGCCAGTTAACTTTCTCAATCATAAGCAAAGTATGAAAATTAAGTAAATCGCTATAACCACAATTTGCCATAAAACATTTGAATAAAATTGTTTTTATGGAATATTATATAATTAAAAATACTTTGAATCTTCACAATATACTTTCAATTCTTGAGGTATGTGATGTACAGAAACATTGTATATTTTTTTAAATATCAGCTATTCATTAAATTACGAAATTGGAAAAAATATTTTTTTTTCAGTGAACAAAAGCATTCCCAAATAAGAGCATGTACAAATTGGATACACAAATATTTGACTAGTTTTAAAAAAAAATGATCTAGTCACATGTGACATACTATCATCCATTGACAGAAGAACCATATATCATGAGACATTGTTCCAGATAGTGCACTGATTGCTTGTCGCCAAGCACATTGATAAAGAAACAAATGAATCACGGATGATATACTATCATCGGCTGAGGAGTTCCATATTCTTGAATTATATCCTTCTAAATTAATGAAGAATCATTCAAATTGGTTCATAAATGCCCAAGATATGTGATCTTCTTTTTTGAAGTTTGTTAAAAAAGTGAACTAAATTTTTACATATTTTCTGCTTGAACTTGAATTTTGTTGATATTTCTTAATTTTGCTTATGTACTTTTTGCGAGCAACTATAATATGTGACGATTCTGTAGCCATTAAATCAGAAGTAACTAGAGACAAATAGAAAATAAGAGTTCGATAATTATCTATATATATATATATATTATCTATATATATATGTATATATATATATATATTATCTATATATATATATATATCCAGTTTTGTTTTCAATGTGTTTGTTAATGTATCATAAAAATAATTTATTAAAATTGAATTTTTCAATTTTCTGACATATGTGACATCTCTAGTAATCAATTTATTTAATCATTTATAATCAATTATTATTCGTTATAAGTTTAATTGTTCACATTTCTGTCTATGAAGCCGAAAATATAGCTAATTTTCTAAAAAATTGGAATAGATGTCAGTTACTCAACATGAATATAATAAAATTAAAATACCTTCCATTTCTTTTCCTACATAGTACCATATAATAAAGCTATATAGCAAGTCTATAAACAAGTTTACAAAATAACTTATAATTGTTTCAAAATGTGACCCAAATTAACGAGTAGCGATTTCACAGATAAACCTTTTGTTAACAGTGTATTTCACCTTGAGCCACTGATGAATAAATTCATTTTGACAATAGTCATACAAATAGCGACCAGACTTTTATTCATTGCCACAAATCCGTTTAGATCTGAACACGTGAAACAAAAATATAAAGCAAAGTTTACAGAGTGCAGAAGCGGCGAAGCGTGCATCCTTTTTGTCAATAATACGCTAGCGCTCGCAAATCCTCCACCGCGGCGATGTCATTATTACGTGTGTGAGCGCTCGCTCGCGCTATTCGTACCGCGCGTCTTATTTGTCTCACCATTGTTGGATTTTTTGTCTTATTCGTGATTCTAGACAAATAATTGAGACATTATTGCCAATTATTGTGCTTCTTATTCATTAATAACCTGGCACGTACGTATACAAAGAAAGAAGTTATTTACGCGGGAAAAGTCTGTGCTCTATGGAGGAATGTCATCTTCAAGTAAGTGGAAGATTTTTTATATTATTTATTATAATTTAATTTATATGTAAGATAACTTGAAAATAACAATATGAAAGTGAACAGCAGACGGACAATTTAAATATTGTATTATCAGAAAAATAAAACTATTTTATAGCGTCTTTTTTTGACTAAATAATTTAAAATTGATTTTTAAAGTATTGAGGTTTTCGGATTTATTTTCTTTCTTATTTTTTTTTTATTCTTTTTGTCAAACTGTATATTTTTGTTGTTCGTTCTTTTTAGGGTTAGGTAAACGAATGGTAAAATTCAGAAGCTCTATAATTTTGATACGTTCATCTGTCCGTCTTTATGTCTGAATCATAGCTGTTTCAATTTAAGACTGATTATGATAAAATTTTACAGAAAAATGTAGTTGAATACGTATAATAACATGTAAAAAAAATTATAAATTTGTTTATATTAATTTGATAAATTTTTTTTGTCACGGACGGCGTATAATTAAAGAGGTCTTTTAAAATATTATCGAAAATATCTAGTAATAATTTTAAATAATCTCTTTTCGAAAAATCGTCTCCAAATATTTCACTTCCTCTTAGGGTATTAATAATTTGTAACAAAAATTAAAAAAAATCAGGATAACAGCATTTAATAAATATTTACAATTATTATGGTTAACCTGCATTAATAAATATACAGTTTAATTGATATGGCAAGCCCCTTTCTATGGGCTTTTGAGTACAAAATAAGATGGTTATAATTAATCATCTTTTTTCGTATCCTATCCTGCTTCCAAGATAAACTAGTACAACGTTACAGCAAGGGTTAAGAGTCATGCAATATACGCGCGTTGAGTACCGCAGGGCATCGTTAAAGCAATATACGACGTAACACACCCAACACTTCATTCGATCTTGAATGTACAAATATTATTCTGCAGAAAGTAAATTGCATTTTTTTACAGTGGCTATGTTCATGATAATGAAACTTTTGGAAGTAATTATGACTGAGGAAATGTTAAAAAGAAAACATATTTTATTATTCTCTGCGAAAAGCTCAAATTAAAAAGTATTATAAATTATTTTCGTCTTATATTTTCGAGAGGAATACAAAATAAAATTCTTGTTATACCAATTAATCTATAACTATATATTCGAATTGCCCTTATGCTCACTATGTAAATTCTGTTCGTTCTTAAAACATTTTTTTAAATTTTATTACCTAGTAGCAAGAATTGATTGCCGTAATATAATATTGTGGGAATTGTCATATTAATAAACCAGTCGTAATCAATTTGATATAAAAAATACCTTTTCTCATTGTGGTAAACTAGGTAATGACATCGGAATCATAGCACAATCACATTAATACCATCATGAGGTTATACCCACTGGACTCGTTAAATCAAAACCTAAAAGTAACAATATATATATATATATATATATATATATATATATATATATATATATATATATTTACATATATAAGAGATAGAGAATTAAACAAAGCATGTATATACAAGAGATAGTCGTATTGAAAATATAATAAGTATCTCACATGGCATGGGGGGAGGGTAGTTAGCCTCTTCGTTTCCAGTGAGACGCAATTAATTCCTTATAATGTAATATTCGATTGTGGTAAACTAAATTTTAATGGTGGATATATAGATTTATAATTTGAATATAATTTATAATCAAATAAAGAGGGACGAAAGTTATTGTTTAAAAAAAAACGTACGCGGCAGCGTATGTGTTTTTTATATGCCTTAACGACTGTATTTTGCATAAGACATACTAGTTTTTTGTTACAATGATGCTTAATTTTTTTTAGACCTTGGCATTTAACTTTACATGTCTGGTCAAAAATTATGTAGTTACACTGGTTTACATGCGTCATTCCAAATTTCATAGACATAGAGTTTTGGGTTATAAAACTCTATAATTATGCCAAAAATTCAGCTTCATAATTTACACGGCTTAGCTAAAGTTGATGAAAAAGTAGGAGGGATAGACACCGATGTAAGATGAGTGTTCAATTTTCATCTGTTGACTATAAATCAATACAAAACCTATGCATTTATACTCAACAGATACGTTATACCCACATAAAATGAGCAAAACATATGGACACCCTAAGTAGCACCACGTGCGAACTATGATGAAACTATAATTAAATTAGTTAATGATTAATTACTGAATTGTTTTACATCGTTTCTTTTATGACTAAATAAATTTAAATTTATAAGAGAAATAATTGTCTTTCTTAGAGTATGGAAAACCTTTTTATTTTTTCTATTTTGTTTTCCAAAACTGTACGTTTTTCTTGTTCGTTCTTCTTAGGATTATAATGTAGATGTAATAAATGTAGAGTCAAACAATGCACGTATTTATATAAGACATAGTCATATTGAAGACAACGCAATTAACTCATATTTTGAGGACCACTCTTAAAGCGCTAATTACAAGTCTATAGGAACTGCGCAAGATGCTATCAATGCCATCTAGTGCTAAATTAGTAAACTTTTGTTTACACTGATATCGTTTCCAATAAAAAAAATATAATAACTACATATGGTGCAATATAGTGTTTAATTTGTAACATAACCTCTTTATTTTAGTGACGTTTACTATTTTGGTCGATTAAATTCTGTACTGGTATTGACAAGTATGTAACCAAAAGTTTCTATTTCTATGTTTCTTGCACGGCCCCTCCTTCGGCACGAAAAAGTAACAAATTACCTAACCTAAGTTCTAGTTATAATGTGTATTCTTTAAACTAGAACTTAGGTTAGGTAATTTGTTACTTTTTCGTGAGTTAAATTAATACTTTTATCATTGTAGTATCCACCATTCGTTCCACACTGCGTTCCCTTGTGAATGGCAAAGGGCGCATATTATTCCGTTACCTAAAACAACTACCCCTAACCAGCCCACAGATTTTCGACCTATATCTACATTACCACTACTATCAAAAGTCTTTGAGCGGATTGTACATTGTCAACTTGTTAGTTTTTTAAATACCCAAAATTTACTTGACCACCTGCAATCTGGCTTTAAGTCAGGGCATAGTACTTCAACTACACTGCTGAAAGTGACTGATGATGTTCGCCTAGCCATGAACAATACCCAACTATCTCTTCTTATATTATTGGACTTCACTAATGCTTTCAAATCTGTGGACGTTGATATTTTGTTACATAGGCTTAAATCGTTAAATTTGTAGCAACCATGCGTTGATTGGTTCAATTCATACCTTCGTGGCCGTAAAAAGGCAATCAAAATTTCTGAAAACTACTCAAAGTGGACCAGTCTCATTGCCGGAGTACCTCAAGGTGGTATTCTTTCGCCACTTCTTTTTTCTATTTTCATTGATCCAACTATCATTTATATGCTGATTACCTTCAAATATACTCTTACTACAATGTGGATAAAATCTCTTCATGTATTGATATATTAAATACAGACCTACGTTTGATCAGTCAGTGGGCTGGTAGATAGGGTCTTTTGATAACCCAATTAAATCGCAGGCTATTTTCATCAGTAGTCAGAAACTGTTGTCAAAAATATCTATATCTGATTTAGTACAGCTATTGATTAACGGTTATGTTATTCCTTTTACTTCAACTGTAAAAGATCTTAGCCTACTAATTGACCAACATCTCACATGGCATTCTCAAGTAAATGATGTTAGTCGTAAGATTTTCTTCAAAATACACTCTCTCCAACGGTTTTAAAATTTTCTTGCACTGCGAACTAAAATACAAATTTCTCAAACTTTACTTCTGCCTATTCTTGATTATGGGGATATTATCACCTGTCATTCCACGACCTCGAACTACGACCCAAAAATAAGTATATCCTCCTAATCCCTCAACATGGAACGAAATATTATGGAGAATCCTTCACCGCATATTCTATTCGATTGTGGAATTAACTGACTACAAATATACAAAGTGCGCCCTTGTTGTCTGCATTCAAAAGTCGTCTGAAAATACATTATCTATCATAATTTGGCAGATCCTAATCTCTCCCATTATAACCAATCATTGTCCCTCCCTACTCCCAAAGTGTCGTTTTGCTTTGGTTTTTAATTAATATTATTTTATTACATACTGATATTATATTATCAATTAATGTTTAAAAATCACTTACAATCTGCTACAGCACTTAATGTTCTCATCTAATTCATTGTGGTCTGCTGTAAGAGATTGCTCTTGTAGCAATATGTGTGCCACTGTATACTTAATTTTCTAAGCTTGCAGAAATAACAATAAATAAATAAAACAATTTTGTCCCTATTTTACACCTATTCCATTCTGTTTCTCAAATACATATTACATATCTAAACTAATAAACATCTGAATCTCATTTCTATACACAATAAACCTTGCGGCTGAATACGAAAGCCGAACAATGACTGTCAAAACTAGACGCTTACGAAGTCTTTTTCGTATTCACTTTACTATTGTTTGTATAAATTTTTAACACCTCGCCAGTTATTGTATTTTTAACACATGGTGTAACGCTATTCCGTGATACTGTTGAAGTGGTAAACAATGTTAAAACGGCCACAATTGTGCTTTCATAAGTCGTACTTGAAAAGCAAAGACCAAAATACTAAAAAAAGCACGAAAAACAATTGTTTCAGAATAAAATAACGCAAAAAAAACGTTTACAACAATGTTATCAGATTATTTTCCTTAAAATGGTGTAAGGCAAAAAAACGAATGTTACCGTTAGGAAATTTGAGATCGCCGATAAAAATAGTGCCAGCAATTGCAAAATTATTATATTTGCAGTCGTATGTTAAGTACTGAAAAATACATGAATAAATGCCAGAAAACTTTAAAATAAAACTGTATATATTATTTTGTATCAAAACAGTAGTGCGGTGTATATACCAATGAATGGACAAACCATTTCAATTTTGAAGTTTCCCACTACTGCTTTCCTGCTCCTACTAATGTTTCCTGCTAATTCTTAGTGTTATAATTCTGGTGTAAGGTATGATACCTACGCATGAACCGTGCAGATTGGTCTGATCAAATTTTGAGAAGTTGAATAAACTGTTCTCAACTGAGTCCATTCACAAGATTGTTTTTTTGCTTTATTTTTTCATCCCAATATAAATCTAATATCTCACGAAGGTGACCAATAAGACACTCGCATATGTCTTGTATTTGTAAGTGCGGTTTTCTTGCCGATCATGTATAACAGAAAAAAAATTAAAAACACGCTTGTAGCAATGTGAACTAAAAAATAATCTTTAATTATAAAGATTTTGGTCGAGAGCGAAAGGATGTCCCTGATGACATAAAAAATAACTTTAACGTAAACAAAACGTGGGGTGTTTGATATCAGTTGTAATAATTTTTTTTTGCTATTTGTATTTATAGAGTCATTATGAAAATATACCTAAGTCAAGAGCACCCCACGTTTTTTACATTAAAGTTAATTTTTTTATCATCAGAGAAATCCTCCCGCTCTTGACTAAAATAATAATACTTGAAGATTATTTTAAATTTTTTAGTTCATATTGCTACAAAAGTGTGTTTTTTTACCTTTTTCAAATTATGATTTTATTTTTTTTTAGTATTGTCATCAATTCTTGATACGTGTGCAAAATTTTAAATAACTCGGACGCCTGGAAATGGGTGAAAAATGAATTGAAAGATTCTGTTACGTACATACAAATGAAGTTGATAAAAGTGTGGTAACAATAGGATCTAATGTAGAAATACGTCTGTCTCGGCATTAAATGAGGATAGTTTCGAGAGTATGTTACAACGAAAATATGTCGCACATTAACCTCTTACATCTCTAAACTAAAATATGACAGATAATTCATTGAAATTTAATACAGCTATTTTATACAGTAGATAAAGTCATCTGCATCCGCGTACTTTCTATAAACATTTTTAAAATATCACTCGCTTTGGCTTGCTCTGTATAGCTTTTTAAAAATTATCCATCAATTCTTTGAAACTTTACTTCGCAAAAGGCCGCCAGAGAAATCTACACGTTTAATAGTCCAACATAAAATAGAAACTTCAACTCCCTTCTTTTAAACTCTTAATGTATTTGAGTACATTAGCCATGTACTTGAATACAGTTAAATACAGTAGCTATGTTCTAATGACACCCTTGAATACAGTAGCTATGTACTCCAATAAGTGAAACAAACTGAATTGTAATAGCTAACACCATCTATCTAATGTTGTTCGTATTGTATTCTGTTGCAGAAAAGCAAAAGATTCGTAAGAAATTAACACCATCTGTTTTTAGTTTCATAAACATTACAACCCTTATTTCGACTTGTTTAAAAAAAATTTTAAAAAACCAATGGGATGAAGCATCGCTGTCGGTTTTCATTGTAAGTTGCAGCGCGATTTGTATTGCAACCATTTTGATTTTTATTTTATAGCTTAAATTTTTATTCCTACGTACCACACCACGTTATGTAAACATAAGAACACTTTGAAAGCTTAATTTAGTGACCACAAGAGATCATTCAAGTACATTTGTGTAGTTCACAAACCGGAACCATAAATAAACAAATTCTATGCTCCTCTATACAGCAAGGGCCACCGGGTGTCGATTTTGTGTGCTCAGCTGACTATTGATCGTTACTGTAAACGGACGTGTTATCTGAAACAATGTTAATTGGTTGTGTATTTTCTAGTTTCAGTTTAAAGCTTAAGTTTCCAATTGATCTTCAAAAGGAACCATAAAAACTTTGTATTACTTTGTGGACTTTTAGGGAAAACATTTCTTACAATTTCAGAATTTTGCGTCATATTGTCTAAAAATATAAGTCACAATCGATGCATCACTACATACAGAACTCATACCGAATATAAATTGAAACCATCAGGGAACATCTTAAAGTGTCACGCTTATTCGAATGAAAAATATGTCCATTTTCTGTGTTTTTTCAACTTAAATCTACTGGAATTTTCGGTTTCTGTTTAATCAAAGCTACTAGAATTTTTTTATGAAACTCATTGTTTTTTCTTTAATAATAACAAATCATAGTGTTAGCGCAGTTGTCTCTCCGTTGTACTTGGTTATTTTAAACGAAAGGTTTACGGTAACTGCGAAATCCACAAGTAGACATCTTTAAAATTTTAAAAAAAGTATTCTTTGGTCGTTAACAGATGGTTCTATTCAGAATTTTGATTTGTCGTTAGAAATCAATATTTTTATTTTCGATGAAAAAATAATTCGTTTTTTGTTAATAAAATTACGGATAACAGTCTAAAAATGGTTTAAAAAATAGTGCTTTTAGAAAACCGCGATTAAAGTTTGGAGACTTTTTTTTAACTAAAACATAATAGTTTATTTTTTTACTTATTGCTTTATTTTATTTACTAAATTTGATACATGCTAGCAATGAACGATACGAAAATTATTTTGCATAAAGCTACTGCTTGAACACGTCAATCTGCCCCTAAAACATTCACGCTCAATTCGGTGAAACAATTTGGAATGTTTAAAAATTGGCACTTTATTCCCAACCCACCTGAAAATTATGATACATTTTCGAGATGTACCTCTTTAAGAAAACGCTGATAATGGTTTTTTTCAAAATTACAAACAACAACCTGAAAAGGCAAATCAACCCCATAAATATTAATTATATATTTCGACAATAGATGACGCCAGAATCGATTATGTAATTTCTGCAGTTTTAAAATCTATATATACGTAATATACATGTACGAAATATTTCTCAGAGGTGCTTCTGCCATTATCTTGAATAATAAAAGAAGGAAAAAGTGAAGTATTTTGAGAAAATACATTTTTTTATAAACTTTTTTTAGTCTTTCCTGTTCAGAATAACGTAACGCACCTAAAACAACAATTATGAAAAAAACGTTATGATGACACTTCGCCTACCGGCAGTTGACGTCATTAATTGAGGTCATTAATTATCATAATTATATTTTGATAATGGCATTACCGATAGTTAAAGGGGGAGATCGGAAGGAGGAGAGAGGGGCGGTTCAATAAGGTTTGATCGAATAAATGTATTGAAGCGAATTTTTTTTTATTTAAGCAGTTGGGTTTTTCTACATTGACCATAAATCTTTTAAGTTTGAAATGACAGAAATAATCATTCCTATGAAAATATGTCGCTAGGAAAAATATATACACACATATATATATATATATATATATATATATATATATGTATGTATATAATTGGTGTTCATTTTTCGAAATAACAATCGTTTCATAAATTTCATTGCTAAATTTAGAGAAAACCTCTGGCTTATGAATCAGCAATAATAGATAGACACGCACGCGGCGATGGAAGTGTTAAGACGATATAACAACAAAAACCGTGAAGTAATTAAAAGAGGTAAAACAATTAGTGCAAAGTAAGGCAGGCGGGCGATGCAGTAGCTTTCGTCATAATGAGCGCATGACGGCGCCAATGAGCGAAGAGCATATTCGAGGTCGGCCATTAATAACATACGCGCGATGAGGAAAGTATGTACATCTGTGCGTGTGCATGTGTGCGTGTGTTTGTGTGTATGTATGTAGTTTGACTACCGAAATATTCGGTAGTTAAACTACAGACCCTTATTATTTCGTCATATACGTCCATTCCTCCATTTATCGATTCGTGACAGCTTCACAGTTTGTGCAGTTTTAGACCAATCTTCATGAAATTTTATAGATATTTGCTTCAATAATAGACGCGTCATGAGAAAAGTGTGTATAAAATAGTACTACCGGCCCTTACAATAGACGCGCTATAGTCAAACTGCAGACTTTTATAAATTCGCACAAAATTAAAGTGGACCTTTTTTTGCGCATCCAATTCAGTAGCAAATAAATGTAGTGAGGACGGAGAATTATAGTACAATGTTAATATGAAGTGGTATTGGAGAAAAAAGGCCTTTCAAAATCGTCTATCGAAAATGAGGTATTAAGACTCCCTTTAGAAACTTCAATCGAATATGATCTCGTATGATGCTATTTAGAAAGATCTTTCGAAGATAAGCTCTTATGATGTATTTTCGAAACGTTTATAGAAGATGAACACTTGACGCCCTTTAAAAGCGTCTATTGAAGATGAGCTCTTAGGACTTCCTTTAAAAATGTCTATCGAAGATGAGCTCTTATATTGCCTTTTGAACACGTTTATCGAAAATGAGCTCTTATGACGCAATTGAATATGAGCTCTGAAATAATGAAATATGAGCTCTTATGACGCAATTTCAAAAAATCTATCGAAGACGAGCATTTATGATGCTCATAAGAGCTCTAATGATTATCTTCAAAAAGATGTGTCAAAGAGAAGCTCATATGACGCCCTTTGAAAATATCTATTGAAGATGAGCTCTTATGATGTCCTTTAAAAATGTCTATCGTAGATGAGCACTTATGATGCCCTTTAAAAAGTCTATAAAAGAGGAACCTCTATAATGTTCTTTAAAAACGTGTATCAAAGATAAGCTCTTATGACGCCCTTTAAAAGATCTATGGAAGACGAACTTTTCTGGTGGCTTTTAAAAAGTCTATCGAAGATGACTTCTTATGATATCTTTTAAAAACATCTATCGAAGATGAACTCTTATTAGACCTGTCTATCTACACTAGACAGGTTTTGCAAAATTAAATTTAGTTTTTCGATTCAAATTTCGTTTTTAAGTTCTATTTGCGAAATATTAAGCTTTAAAATTACATGCGACATGTTACTTTTAGTTTTCCAACCGTGCTTTTGGAAAATGTGAAAGAAATTCTAAGTAACAATATCTGATCAAAAAATTCAATTAAGATTATTTCAGTTAACTTCCATCAAACTGTCTCATTTTAACAGTCTATCTGTATATATATATATATATATATATATATATATATATATATATATATATATATATATATATATATATTTATATTTATATATATATATATATATACACACATATATATATATATATATATATATATATATATATATATATATATATATATATACATACATATATACTTATATATAGATATATATATATATATGTATGCATATCTAGATATTTTATAAATTATTTGTTTTGTCGATTTAATAGAACATAATGCGAACAATATCCACCAGATGGCTGCTAGTTGCTAACGACTCTGTTTATTTCTCCACAGAAGCGAAGATAATCGTGTGAAATTTTAACTAAATTTTGTAATGCTTCTTTATTCAAGACTTAAAAAATCAACAGTTGGAACTGTTATATTATAAATTGGGTTATATAATTTATCCGTTGACATATTTTAATATTAGAATGAATTACCACATTTTATTGCGTTTTTAAAACGACACATTTTAAAAACCTCAATTGTGGGCCTTGTTAGGAACCTTGTAACCTAATAAGGTCTTTCACACAACTATGTGTGTTAAGTAAATTCAAAGTTTATAATTGTTATCCGCCAAATAATAATTCACAAGTTCCAATTTAAATTAAAATTAAAATTCTTAGCAAAACAATGGCCAAAATTAGGTAATAGGCCTTCTTAGATCTATTAAAATGGAAAATTGCAATGATATAAAAAAATCTAATAAAATGAAAATGAAACTTATTTTCCCTGTTACGACTAATTAATTTGTAACAAATAAACTAAAAAACTAATTAGAATCAGACATTTTTAATCGCAATTTGCTGTGGGCACTATCCGGAGTATTAGAAAAACATTTAAGCTTTATTAACAAAGTAACTAAATATATCTTTTGCCTTAAGACAAGAAATGACTAAAACGTACTAAGGGAAAACCGACACTTATTTTTCATCACAAAAATCAACGAATTATTTTTCGTCTAAATTCTTACTCGCAGTTAGGATACATTAATCTCCATGTTCTTGGGTTAAACCCACAACACATTCTTCATGATTCCAAGCTTGGAACTCTGTGGAACTCTGTTTAGCAACCTTGGCAGTTCAACACCTTACTCTTCGCTTTCTTTTTGATATTTTCGCTGATTTCTTTCTTTCGGTTTGGTTCCAACTTTTTAGCTGCAACTTTTTTTAACTTTTTAATCTTTTTCCTCTTACTGTCAGGCTTTTAGATGCTTTTCAACTTTTCGTCTTACTATAAGAATTTTAGGTCTCTTCCTTTTCTCTTTATCTCTTTAGTTTTACCTTTAAGAGCATCAAAACAAATTTCAGTAATTCATTGGCCAATGTAATATAAAGCTTTGCGTTTGTGTTGTGAATTAACAATTATAAAATTTAGAGTCCGAATTAGTTCTTGAAGAGATGTTTTTACAGTTAATGTTCCAGACATTTTTTCTAATTCTGATAAAGGAGGTTCCTGTTCAGAACCGAATATTTATTTCTTTGGGTGGTGATGTAGGCGTACGTCTTCTTTAGAACAAGGATCTAAATTGTCTAGGTTTTCTGATCCTGGAGAAGAGGTATAAATATCAACAATTCTCGCGCGATATTTGTATTGATTTAAGAGAGTATGCATTTGCATACTTGATATTCCCGATACTGAACGTGTTTATTCAATAGTCTTAGTAAGGTCCGGGCTTTCTTAGGAAACGACGAGTGGGCTTTATCAGCGACATTTATGAGTTACAGTAAAAACATCTTTAAGAAACAAAAAAGAATGAAATAATGAAACTCACCTCGCGTTCAATGTTTTGAAATTTAAATAAAAAGTTATGATACAAGAAACATAAAAATCTTGACTATTTTCCCCAGCATTTTTAAAAAAAATATCGTATGGGTTATTAAAGAAGTATCGCATTACTCATTGATAAATTCACGATTGATGTCGACATGGCGTGCTAGGGTAAGAATATGGTTATACTTTTGTTTATTAATATACGTACGTAACATTTAAACTTATTTAGACAATGGTAAGTAAGAGTTTTTAAGTGCGGGCTTGTCGGACCTTAATTATTTCTTATAATGCGTGAACCCTCGAGAACTCTAAATCAATATCTTGTCGAAATATTTGCAAGGCAAGAAGCCACGAGTGGCTCTTTGTACGCGATCGGCTCCACTCGGCTGGTGTCATTCAGTTACGTTTCAGTCATTGAACGAGATTATGGTTGACATTACTGTTATTTCAGCTTTTGGTGTATAGTATGCAACATTAGCCATGGGTGTGTAACCCCCAAAATATAAATTCAGAAAAGTAGGAAGCTCAGAAGATCCTGGATAAGAACGATATGTTAAAATAAACAAGTACCACCAAGATATCTAGCTGAAATAGAGACTAAGATCTAGTCATTTCATCACCGTCCTCATTGCAGTGGTATATTGGATCGACGCAGGCTTATGGCTTTGAATATATGGCAACAACGTTTATACGTACAAACGACGGACTTATTGCTGGAAAAAAAATATTTTTCACCGTAGCCAAGTCGGTTAAACATAGTTATGTAAGAAATCACTTCCATGGTTTATTACATGAGATTGCTATTGCAGACGAAATTTTTTTGGAAATAAAACAGAACAAGTTTTATTTAAAAAAAATATCGTCTGTTATATCAATCTCAATGTACAGGGTGTATATTGAACTCGACAATATACAGGATGTATATTAATGTGAGGTGATTCTGTGTATCAAATAGAGTAGAAAATATTAAGCAACTATACGAAAATTATCAACCTTTCTGAAAAAATCATTGTCAAAGTTCCGACGAACAAAAATTTAAATTTTTTTTGGCTACCGTATTCCAAATTGAAAACTTTATATCACTTACGTGTCTGTCTCTCCATCTGTCACAGCCGATTTACTCAGAAACCATGCCACATGGCAACTTGAAATTTGGCATAGTTCTACATCTTATTAACCCACGTATTTTCGTATTTTGCACTAAATTTCAAAAAATATTCATTTAGGAATTAAGGAAGGGGTAAATAAAGTACTCAAAATATTTTTTTTTAATTTTATGTTTCATATTTAATAATTTTAAATCGCATTTTTAAAAGACACTCAATAAAACATGAGAAAATAGAGAATTATTACACATTTTGGAAAGACACCATCCCCCTTTTAATGAGTCTGTGAGAAAAAAATTATTCATCCCAAATTTCGATACATGGTGAGGTACTTCAAAAACTACCTTTTCCTGTTAATTTTTTTCACAACCGGCCAAAAACTGAAGGATCTTGGATGCTGTGACATACGAACGGACAGACTGAAATAATAAAATTTAAGGTACGCTTTTGTCGTGCGGTAACGATAACTTAAAAAGTGCCTGAATTTAAAGTTTTTCTTCTGCCGTTCGGTTACTTCCCTGAAAACTGCCTAAATTTCGCACATCAGGAAAGAGGAAAAAGGACAAGGCAAGTACAAAAAACAAGATATGAACAGAAGGATAAAAGTGCTTGTGAAGTTAGGCGAGTTATCATTTTTCAAAAAGTTTTTTGGAAAGGTCTAAGAATAATCTTAGATGGCATATTTGTTACGTTGGGAATTCTGTAATTTGATAGCGTAAGACTAGTTTTGGAATCAATATATATATATATATATATATATATATATATATATATATATGTATATATATATATATATACATAACTATATATCATTAAAATTTAGGCTAAAGGGTTGTAACTTTTTCTTTTTGGGTTTGTTGTCACTATTTCTTCTGTTTGACTTGTAATATAGTTTACATTTGACGTGGCTTTTGTGGATATCATACATATAATTTATACTGTTTTGATGTTTATTTTTAGTATTAATTGAATCATTGTTACAAATGTGTTGTATCTAATTTTTTGTTCTAATTCATCTGGCTTGTACCTGACTCATACGTTGTGGTGTATTTAATTATTTATGATATTGTTTTTTTTAGTTCTTTTTACAATTTTTTTTGGATTTCTTATATACATATTGACTTGATTGAGTCTGCTTTATGTACCAATATCGAATAAAACTGTGAGTATGAAATGTATGTAAGAAAATTATTAAAGTGATCCAGAATATTCCTTTATACCAATTCCAACTTAAAGGGGTTTCTTACATTTGTTTATTATAAACCTATGTCTCGATTTTCCAAAAACCACCTGGCTAAAACGCGGAAACACATTATCCAGATATTAAATATAACACATTCTACCAGCAGGTACAGCTCGGCGACTGGCATGAGACAATGACTCCTACCCGACCATCTTATCACGTTACCATGGTTACACGTTACCATCAAGTAACGGTAAACAAATGCGCGAATATTTGCCGTATTTAATAATCTTGTCCAATCTCACCCAGATGATAACGTCGTTAATGCAACCGCATAATGAATATATTCGGTTTTTTTTATCGTGAGAGAGGCTCAGGTCATGAGAGATGCAGACATTGTTTGCCACAGTAAAGAGTTATTGAAAGTTTGCAATTTTTACTGCTATTTTACACGGGTGACACCAATGACGTTATATTAAATTAAGATATTAAGTAAGGCTATAAAAGTGGTCTTAATAACGTGAGGCAATTGTCACATCTGCAATACGCCCATCTTTTTAAGTACGAGATTTCCTTCTCTCTCTATTTCTTCCATCTCAGCTCCCGTGTGGCGTTACTTGGGGACATATTTTTTGTTCATTTTATGCAATTACAATGTCTCGTGGGTCACAACGAATAAGCTGTATCACGTAAATACTTGGTAACTGGTTGTAAATGGGAGCCCCACTTGTTACGTCTAATATTCCATTTAGTAATAGCAGACCGTTTTTAAGATCATTCCCATATTATAAATACAACTTGAACGAGTTTGAAATATCTGTGACCATTTATACCGACATACCCTAATCCGTGAGAGATCTTCGGCAAGTTTAAAGTGTATCTAAGTAAGTTTAGTTTTCATCAATACTTAAACAACACATACGTAGAGCTCACTAAGCCTTTATCGTTTTATGTAAGTTAAACTACCAATAAATATTATTAGGTTACCAGTATAATAGGCACCTATTGAGAAGCTGAATATTCAAATTTCATAATGAGAAAATTGTAAATTAACTAGACTCTGCACAGAGTGGTACACAAAAATGTGCTATCAAGTAGAATACAAACCTACTGGGAAACGGGCCTTTCCCACCTTTGCTCTATGGAGGATTAAATTGAGGAGTGTGCTAGAATAGAACCTATAAATAATCTCCTTGCTAGATAACCGCTTGATACACGTATTTTTGTGAAAAGAGATGCTTTTAGTAATTATTTTTCTGTCAAGCAGTAATTATTTTTAATAGACTATTATCACTTATTCGAAATTCAATGACATTCAGTCATGCAGTCAAATTCTGTCAAGCGGTAATTATTTTTAATAGAGTATTACACTCATCCGAAATTCAATATGATTCAGTGATGTAGTCAAATTCTGTCAAGCGGTAATTATTTTTAATAGAGTATTACACTCATCCGAAATTCAATATGATTCAGTGATGTAGTCAAATTCTGTCAAGCAGTAATTATTTTTAATAGAGTATTATACTCATCCGAAATTCAATATGATTCAGTGATGTAGTCAAATTCTGTCAAGCAGTAATTATTTTTAATAGACTATTATCACTTATTCGAAATTCAATGAGATTCAGTCATGCAGTCAAATTCTGTCCAGCGGTAATTATTTTTAATAGAGTATTATACTCATCCGAAATTCAATATGATTCAGTGATGTAGTCAAATTCTGTCAAGCAGTAATTATTTTTAATAGAGTATTATCACTTATCCGCAATTCAATATGATTCAGTCATGTAGTCAAATTCTGTCCAGCAGTAATTATTTTTAATAGAGTATTATCACTTATTCAAAATTCAATATGATTTAGTCATGCAGTCAAATTCTGTCCAGCAGTAATTATTTTTAATAGAGTATTATCACTTATTCAAAATTCAATATGATTCAGTCATGTAGTCAAATTCTGTCCAGCAGTAATTATTTTTAATAGAGTATTATCACTTATTCAAAATTCAATATGATTTAGTCATGCAGTCAAATTCTGTCCAGCAGTAATTATTTTTAATAGAGTATTATCACTTATTCAAAATTCAATATGATTTAGTCATGCAGTCAAATTCTGTCCAGCAGTAATTATTTTTAATAGAGTATTATCACTTATTCAAAATTCAATATGATTTAGTCATGCAGTCAAATTCTGTCAACCGGTAATTATTTTTAATTAGGTATTGTAACTTCAACTAAATTCAAAGTTAATTTGTGAGTTAATAATTACTTTTACTTAGGTATTATCACATACGAAATTTTAAATTAATTTATTAAGTAGCAAACATTTTTAATCATCACATATGGCTCGTTTATTAACCCAAATCATATTTATAATAAGACCACACAGATAAATTTTTAGCAAAAGATGAAAATAAAATAAAATATTCAAAAGAAGTTTTTTCTTTTATTTTACATTTGCTAAAAAGTAAGGAATATAAATTGTCAAGACAAGTGATACAAGCCACATATAATGGATCTACTATTCACCGTTAAGGAGATCCTTTGCCCACCTTCCATCGTCCTTATCCTTCCCCTAACTCTGTCAACACCATCCTGACTCCGTCAACATCAAAACAAGTTTCAAGTCTATAGACTTTCCATTCGTTTAGATACTTGTGCATCGAGAAGTGAAATACCGATTATAACATCTTTTGGAGATAGGCAGACAACAAAACCAGTTAAATAAAAGCTTTGAAAAAGTACAGATTTTTCATATCATGTCATTTTCCATACTGTAACAAGTATGTTTATTTAGTAAGTGAAAAAATCAATAATAGGAAGTTAATAGTGATATAGAATTATCCACATAATAAGACTTGGTTTTGATCTAATGCTTAAGAATTAATCATTATAGAATTTATCTCCATTCGCAATCTGGCATATCCAGCAAAATAATGTTAGGTAGAATATTTAAAACTAAATTAGATCAGATCTCAAAAATGCTGAAAAATTTAAAGTTATACAAATTGTTAAAAATTAGCAAACACGTCTTTGTTTACTTATTTATACCTTGGCAACTTATAGTGCAAACTAAATGTTGAAAAGTATGATATAATATGAAGTACAGTGTTTGCAATACACACTTTCAGTTAAGACAACGAATAAATAATGAAGATCAACCACCCAAAAACCCCATTTTTTCCAATCAAGACAATGAATAGATCATGAAGATTAACAACCCAAAAATTCCATTTTTTTCAATTAAAATACTGAATAAATCATGAAGATTAACCATCCAAAAATCCCGTCTTTTTCAATTAAGACAATGAATAGATCATAATAATAATAATATAATTTATTTGTGGATATAAAATACAACAGGTAAAGTAATAAACATGTACAGAAGTTTTCTTAGAGCTAATGACAAATTAAAAATTAAGTTACACGCCGTAACTTGAATTTTTTCAATATTTTATTCACAAAAAGGCCACAAAATCACCGACACGGCCGGTTTACAGCTAGCACCTGTTGATATACACACCCAAAAATCTCAAAACTGCATTTCGATGTATGTTAGATCAGAAAAATACGCAAATTGAAATGGCACTCGAAACTAAATTGAAAGATAGTAGCGGACTTATGACAACACCGGAAAAAATTGCTTAGTGCTTGGTAGACTTTAAACAATAAATCCTATCCAAACCCAGTTTGTGAATATAAAACGAACTGTAGGGATGGCAAAAATAGCATTTAGCATGCTATGCTAAATGCTAATTACAAAATACGTATTAGCATGCTATTTACATTTAGCAACTAACGCTAACATGCTAATGCTATTTAAGTATTAACTGTTTATGAAACTTAACCGATAAGTTGTTATAGCAGGTTGTTTACTTTTGGTCGCTAGAGTATTATTTACATCGTATGAGTATTATATTGTTTTAGGATACTATGACTGCTAAATAAATACTATTCATAAACTAATTGATTGATAATTGATACAGTATACAGATAATTGATACATACTCTCGGTGTACGAGGTCTTGTGTTATTGTCATAAGGAGCGGATTATTATTGACGTTCATGGCACTGCTTGACTCGGTCATATGGTGTTTTATTATTACCATTCGATTGTTCTTGATAAGCCCTTTCCAAACGTATACGATCTCTGTATTTGGTTTTGGCTTTTCGACGCGTATAGGCAGACATTATATATTTTTAATAATATTTTTTTATTCTAACACCTTATTATATTCACTTTCACTACCCTAAACTAATGTTTTATATACAATCGATAGATTTTGACGACAGCTGACGATTAAAACTTAAACGAACATCGTAGCTTTTCCGAATCAAAAGTTATACTAATTGCAAATCTCGATATGTAGCAAAATAACCTCGAAATGGCGGCGCTTCTCCCTCTACCGCGCGCGATGCGTCACTGTTCTCGCTTATCGTAATGAATTCGTTGATCCTTTAGCTATCCAGTGGTATAATTTAATTTTTGATGTATACAATAGATTCGAAACTGCAACGCCAAACTGTATCCCTCTTATCATAGGTTTTTTGCAGTGCCCCCGTATGGTAGCAAATTTAAAGACGTATTTACGTCAAAAAAATTCTACGCAAATGGCTGATCATTTCTTTGCTCTCATGCCAAATATGATGATGAAAGAGCGACGCCATTAGCTGCTTCACCATATAATATATAATGCTTGTTCAACGACCGATTATCAAATTTGTTTCAACATCATCATCTGGTAATTCTTTCCAAATGTATTCGAAAGTCGTGTCGAATACGTTTATTCAAGCAAAAAGTACTTCTTTGGAAGTTGTTAATTCATAATAAAAAGCACTTTTTACCAATTAATGAATGATGTTCAGTGATCGAATCGAGCCGTCATTTTATTATTTTACGTCTGAAGTGACGTGCGTCAAATGACAGCTGTCTCTACTAAATACTTGGAATTCACAAAAACAATTTACAATGAAAAAGTTGCGCTTTCGTGATGCATTGCCAATATCACAGTTTAATTGTATTTTAAACTTAATTAATCGATTTTCTTCTAAAATATTTTCGCATATTATAACAGAAATTCGTCCCAATAATTTAACAATAACGAAAATTTTTATGAAGTGATATAACATTTCTAAAAAATATTTTGCTTTCACTATAGCAAATATGCAACATGCCATCAGCGCCCTCTGCTAATAAATAAATAAACACATGGTTACAGCTTTTTCGTACCCCACAGTATACAAATCACATATGTAATGCGTAAAAACTATGTACCTACTGTTTTGTTTAAAAGCATTTTAATAATTCATAAATATAGTTTTTATATTTGTTATAGTTATATCATTTTTATATATGCAGTGTTTAATTTTATAAAAATCTAATCTTATATTACTCTTATATAAATTCTTTATCTTCAATGACGTTTAATTTTTTCTGTGGCGTACATACAAATCACCTATATCCAAGTTTGTATTTCAACGTAAGTATTTCTGTTGTCTCTCATCCTTTTGCCATCACATTATAACTTTTGTGTTGAGCAAAAAAAGAAAAATCTTTTTTTTACTCAACACAAAAATCTGTCATGAACATTTAACTGTTCCTTTGTCTGACTTCTGTCTATATATGTCGTTTAAGCCGTGAGGGAATATTCATTGAATACTCTCACTATTCTTTCGGGAATCGAATAACAAGATTCAGAACACTATTCCTCCTCAGTCTTGTGTATTGAATACTTCCAGACCCTGATAAATTGGTAGCCAAAGCACTTACGTGTGTTAGTCTTCGCTGATAGTGTTGGCTGCGAATGGCGATTTCTGGCTTCACGGTTTTAAGCCTCAGATCTTGCATGATGTATTTATTGTGAATGCATTTTGGAATATTGAACATAGATCTAATAGATTTGGTCTGAAACATTTCCAGGATTTCTATATTATTGTTACTTGCTGTTCCCTTTAATTCCGTATATACAAACTGGTTTCATTATAGTTTTGTAAATTGCCATTTTGCTCTCATTGTTTAGTTGAGATGTGCTGCCAATTAGCCAGTACAATTCTCGAAGTCTTGCCTCCAGATTTTCCAGGTGTATGCCGAGGTATTTAGCGGTATTACTATGTGGAATTTGTTCTACATCCATGTAATTGAAGAACAGTCATCTTTTCTGAGCGTAAAAGTGACGTTTGTAAGTGTTCAGCAAATGCGGTTGCTTTTTCGGTATTATATCTAGCCCATCTTATGTTCTGTTGTTTTAGAGACGGGATATGGTTTTTGGGTCGCTTAAAGTTCCTGGTTGCTCGCCATAGCGAGTAATAAGTATCCTTATGTGGGTTAAGTTGAGACTGGTGACTTTGTAGGCAGAGTTTCTCGTACTCTTTTTTCATGCCTCTCAGTTCTTCCGGTGCTCTGTTCGTATCCCTCTGTGGATATCCCTCTGACAAACATCGTTTATCAGAGGGATATCTAGTTCTATGCCATTCTCTTCTTATTTTGGGTCATTTGCAGACCTTCTCAGTTATGTTTTTTGAAAATTCCTTTTGTCTGATTTTCGTTTTTGTATTTTTAAGTGTAGAGGTAGTGGCTGCCAAATATATTATGCAGTTAAACTTTTCAATACTGTTCTCAATGTCATCATCTGTTTTCAGTCTAATATTTAGATCTATATTACTCGAGATAATTTCTTTATAAAGGTCCCAGTTTGTATTTTTGTTGTAAATTATTTTTAATTTTTAATTAGAGAGTCGCTCATGGGTAATGGCTTGTTTGAATAAATTTAAGATGACTGGAGTATGATCTGACGAAAGATCCTCACATTTTTCAATGTTTAATTAGTTATGTCCAAGATTTGTTGTTATATAGAAGAATAACAGATTTGGAATTTTATTGTGATCTGTCGGCCAGTACGTTAGCTTTCCGTGAGAAATACATTCCAGATTAAGATCTAGTGTGGCTTTATATAGCTATCTCCCCCTTGGGTTGATCAGTCTTGATCCTTTATAAGTATGTTTGGAGTTCCAGTCTTCTTGACGTATAAATACAGAACCCAATTGGTTAAAAAACTGCTTGAATCAACTGTAATTGTCGTGGTGGGCAGTAAGTTGCAGTGAGTGTTTTCTCAGTATTCTTGCTTTGTATTTTGATCTTTGATAAGGTGATGATACGAATATTCAGTCTCTCGCCGGAGGAAGTCGAGAGATTAGTTTGATAATCTGATCCATCATGCTATCCATCATGTATTTCATGATTGCTTGGAACCTGTTGAACATTGCGTCTAACAGGCTTGTCATATTATGTTAGCCTGTTTCCACCGTGGGATCGTTTGATTGATGTATTTTATTGTCATGTTCGTTCTTCAGAATCTCGGTACAGCTAGTTTTTGGGTGTTGCGTTGATTTAACTTTTTTATTTGTACCCAATTGTGGCTGAGTAGTAGCATATTTTTGTTTGAGTTGTTGTGGGGTAGGTTTAATTTAGAGTATTTTACTTGTACTCCTTAAATTTATTGCAACCCTTATAGCTTGCTCGCTGTTTGCCTCGGCAGTTTGCGCACGTAGCATCTGTCTCTGGGAGTTTAGTACACAAGGACTTTTAATGAATGAGAATGAGCTTTTCCAAATTTAAGACATCGAAAATGTCTAAAACATTGGCTTTTGGAGTGCCCAAATCTTTGGCATCTCTTGCACTCTTTTTTCCTGTAAGGGGCTTCAATTGTGCCTTTGACAACACTTTGAATATCGTATGTTTTAAAGGATGTTTGGGCAATATCTCGTTACTTAACTTACTTCAAATTTACCTTAAATGCTTAGTCGTTTCATTAAAAATATTGATAAAACATGCATTTGGATATAAGAAAAGTTAAATTTTAACACAAATCAATTAACAATCTAAATTTAAGTTAACAGCGATTCATTTGACGGATAAACGTTCATGACGTGGTTAGTTTTACGCGGCCTCCTAGGCGCGCACAAGAGATAATAGAAGAACTATCAATGTGGCTTAAAAAGAGTAGATAGCTTAGAGAGACTGACGACGGTTTTTAACATTTTGTCCAAAATGTTACGTAGATAAAATCGGACTTTCAGCAATTAACTTTAACAATCTGATTAAAAATAATCTATTTCTTTTCACTGTTCCAATAATTTCCATTTACCATTTTTTACACAATTTTTATTTTTTACATAAAATTTTGCATTTACCATTTGAAAGAATACCTGCGCCAATTAAATTTTTAAATAAAGCATTGTCTTGACTTTTGAAAACCAAAATAAACATTTTAAAGCGAAATTTTCTCCTAATTAGAATTAAATTAATTTCATTCATATAACCGAGACTTCAATCAATTTGAAATTCAGTAAAAGACAATAATAAAGTATTATAAAATACAAAATTAAAAAAGAGTTTAAAAAATTATGAAGAAATTGAGAAAGAATAAATATTGATAAATGATCTTGTACAGATCGTGATCGCCGCTTCGTTATCGTGACTGATTTCTAAACAATAATGATTTGATTAATTGTGAATGGAATAGCTAAGTGACTTTGGTTTCACAAGCATTAATTGAATCGTGTAACTGAAAACAAAACACGCTCGATCGCATCGAGACGGTAATTTAGGCGAACGAAGTAAAAAGTTCAAAAATTACTAGAATAAATCGTCAGTAGATTGATTCTTTTTTCTTTTATTTTACAACTGGCCAGCGTCATACGGAAGTCAATTATATTATTTATTTACCTAAATTAAAGAAAAGGATAAAAGGAGTACGCCCACCAGTTGTATAGGTAATTTATAAATTCTATGTTCATCAAATGTCAAAAACAATGTTTTTATATATTACAACTTACCCAAATACGTAGATGAAATTTTCAGAATTCAATATGAGGAATAAAGAATCGTGTACAATTTCCTGTCTCCGAAGATTCCACTTTATGATAATTGGTATCAGATCGATGTTATGTCCTTCCTCGAAAGATCTTGAAGCATTTGCTTCTATTATGCTAGCACGATGGACTGGCTATCTATACAGGTAATAACATCTTAAAAAAATGTGTTTGTACATTGATTATTTTTAAGTAGGACTGAGTTACTACTAAGTACACGTTACTAAGCCAAAAACAGTAGTTTTTATCACATTTGTATGCTTGTCGGTTTGACTGTCTATACGCACCTTCGTTGTGCATGCTGATCTCAGCAACGACTATACGGATTTGGATGTGGTTTTCAGTAATGTATTAAGATTAACTTGGGCTAACATTTAGACTAGTTTCATTGCAATCGATTCACAAATAAAAAAGATACGTTAGTCTTTAGTTTACGTTCGTTGTGCACGCTAATATCAGAACCGGCGGAACCGATTTGGCAGCCAACATCATCTATTAGCATTTTTAGTAAATTTTATTCTCGTAGAATTCTGAGAGAGAAAAAACACAAAAAACCTTAAAAACTTACTCCGAATAACGAATAATAATTCTTCAAATTCCACGCGAACGAAGTCGCGGGCAAAGCTAGTGTTATCATAAAATGACAGCTATTTTATGTGCCTATTTAAAGCGCCACCATGAACGTCCTGGGAACTAAATTTGACATTTAATTAGAGAGGCTCAAAATTTTCCTATGTGTCGACATTTCATATCGCAATTTATTGTATCAATACACGATATTACATTATTTGTATCGACACTTTTGATATTTTGTATCATTTTTTTTTATTTTTAGGAGTATAAATGAATTTAAAAAATATTTGCCTGCTTACGACTTTAATTTATATTAAAAAAAAAGTAACACCTGAGACATCTAAACAATTTCTCGAAGATATTAAGGGATTTATCATTCGAGCAAATCGAAAGAAACATTGCGCTTGAATCAGTACCATGTGGTAGAAATAGTATAGCATACGTAGTTCAAAAACCGAGAGGTGCCTTCTGCAAGTTTATTATTAGAGTAGTTAATTCACGAAGCTGGGAAAAATAAAAAAGGCAAACTGCCAATGGAATAAATATGTAAAACGAGAAAATGGCTTTCTGATTGACAAGACCAATTTAAGTAATCTTTGGTATCCTACAATCAAGTAGATTCCTTAAACGTAGTTGTTATCAAATAACTTTAATAGCATATATTCGTAACTCCAATTAAACCAAAATGTATAAATATCTCTGTTAATATATGGCTCATGATTGTAAACAATTAAATACACACACACAAACACACACACACACACACACACACACACACACACGCGCACACGCACACACACACACACACACACACACACACACACACATATATATACCTAGAAAACCTACATATATTAACACTGATTATTGATGTGTTATTACGTAAGTTGTATAAATAAATTGATGAAGACTTGATAGATAATATACTATTTTAATCCAAACAATTTTATCAATTTATTTTGTCACCTGTATCATCTCTAACATTAGTTGCATGGACGCTCACTACTGTAGTCGTTCACTATCAGTGCCAAAATGGCGAGAATCAAATTGCTTCATTACAATTTTGTACAAATATATAATAGAGGTCAGTGTCCTGAAGTTAGTTAGTTTCCTTCGAAGTAGCTTTCGGTTATTTATAGCTTATGTCTACTTCTAATAACTATAAAAAATATGCTTTTATTTATTATAATTTACACTACGTTATGCAAAATATGTTAGGCTCAATAGGTAAATTTAAAAATAGAAAAAAAGTGGCCAAATGGATAAATAAAGTCGTGCGGTAAATAAATCGCCCAGCACAAGATGGCTGTAGTATGGTGGAAATATACGGTTGATAGTTCGCGCTGTACGAAAACAATCCCCTAAAAATATAACGTTAGTATTGGTTGTATTATCTAATAGTATGTTGTTTATTTAACTTTTAAAAAATGGTATGTATTATGGTACGTATTGTATATATTTATTTTTATTTCTTATTTTAGCATTTCTTACATCGTCATAATAATATAGAACCACGATCGACTCCGAATGGAGTAAACGTACGAGATTCATTTGAGTTGTTCGATAATTTGAAAGCCTTATAAATATAATACAGTAAGGTTGGCGTGTCCCATGTTGTTGATAGTTTCAGATTTTTATGATTACACTCATAAATGTTAAATGAAACAGTAACGAAAAAATAGATCGAGCGTCAACGAAATTACTGAACTTTAATTGTCAATACGAGTATATAGTTATGTCTAATGTTTACGTTGGGAATGTATTCTTTATGTCAATATATTGATAGAATTTAGTAAAGTAAATTCCACTGAGCTACAGCTATTTGCGATAAGATACTGAGTTCCAAAGTATCCCCTTTGCGAGTTTTCTCTAGCGCGAGCCCTTTCTTAGCGCCAGCTTTCTCTTTCGATTTGCAGTTTTTAATTGATTCAAACACAAACAGGCAGAAAAGTAAATATTATTTTAAAATTTATTCTAGATTTTGAAACTTAGCTCATATTCTTCTTCTAAAAAACTGTCTACTAACATTACCGTTTACTAACATTACATGATATTCCGTCTACTAACATTACCGTATACCCTCTACTAACATTACATGATATTCCGTCTACTAACCATCTACTAACATTACACGATATTCTGTCTACTAACCGTTTACTAACATTATCGCATACCGTCTACTAACATTACCTGATATTCCGTCTACTAACCGTCTATTAATATTACCGTATACCGTTTACTAACATTACATGATATTCCGTCTACTAACATTACTGTATACCGTTTACTAACATTACATGATATTCCGTCTACTAAACATCTACTAATATTACACAACATTCTGTCTACTGACCGTCTACTAACATTATCGCATACCGTCTACTAATATTACCGTATACCGTCTACTAACTTTACATGATATTCCATCTACTAACCGTCTACTAATATTACTGTATATCATCTACTAACATTACATGATATTCCGTCTATTAACCGTCTACTAACATTACAAGGTATTCGTAAAAATAAACCTTCAATCAAAAAGATACACAAAGTTCAGTTTTTGTCTATAACCCAACTATTATTTCTCGAACTTATTTTTTCGAAATATCTATAACATGCAGATATTTTTATCTCTAGTGATTTATTGGATGTATAGGTTGCGCATTGCGAAATAAACCGATTAAGTGTGTATTAGGGATGCTACGAATAATATTTCGTGCGGAAATTGGTCATTTCCGGTTTAATTTCCGAACAGGATATGAAACGTTACCTTCCACACATAATCTTATACCAAAAGACCTATACATTTTGTGTGGATAATAATTCTAAACACTGTTTCAACTTATCATGTTAAGACATTTTACCGAAATGCTTAGTAAACTAAGTAGGACGGTACTAACAAAGACGTAAACAAAAAACAAATTGAGGTAAAAAAGAATAAATATACACTAAACTAATATCCGGTAACGCTTAATGTATTTGTGTATTAATTAAAATTTCCTTCTTCCAAAATTTAATAAAAAATATAACAAACATTTTTTTTTATTTTCTTTTATGCAAGCATTCCTACAGAGTAACGATCATGAACGTACGTCATATGATTACTAGACCTCACTTCCGGAGCACTGAACGACTATGCATGGAACACAGAACGGAGACGGAAGTTCTATTTACAAACCCTAAAATATTAATCTTTAGAGTGTTTATTATAATAGACAAGGTGATTTGTTTATTGAAATTTCTAACAGATTTCTATACAAAAATGGTACGTATTTTAAATTTATTCCCTTAATATTTACACAAGTATCAACTTATATTTATATATTTATTAATATAATTTAAATAGTTTTCAAATACGGTTCGATCACATGGAAAAGAGCATAATAACAAGATGGCACCAACATTGCATTGGAACGGCATTGGAACGGCACGGCAACGGGCAACGGCACGGGACCGCAAACGTACGGGCCAGCGTAAGCCTTTTACTATTTTAACATTTTCAATATTCTTGAAAACATATAATCATGACGATGATTACATGATTTCAAGAATACTGAAAATCGTTAAAATTATTGTAATCAATTGTTAAAATATTGAAAATATTTAGTATAATTGTGAACAACCACCAAATGTAGTCGTATTTATTGTATCTGAATATAAATGTAAATAAATACAAAAAAAAATGAATAAAAGTTAAAAAACAATTAACGTAGAAATATCATTTTTTAAATATGTTGCTAAGAATTACGTGACAACGCCGCAATCATTCCGTGGAAAAACGCGTCACAGTGCGTCTTCCGCGCGTCCATGCATCCGCACGATTCTATAGCTTATGCACACATAAGGTCTAAGTTTTATGATGTGCCATTACATTTGACCTATGAAAACGGGATTATAAATTGACTAACAAATTATGTTGAAATAGCGTCATACGTCAATAAAACGTTATTAACGGTTCGTTGATAAATACTATAAAGCTTCTGTTCAAAAACTAAGATCCTTGGCCTGAATCAAAAAGTACAAGTAGCGAACGACGAAGCGAACAAAACGCTATTCGAAATAACAAAAAAGCATACTAAAAGCAAACGTTTATTGTATTTGTATATCATATTATAATTTCCCTGTTCCAAAATTCGACAAAAAGTGAGTGATTTTTTAGATTTTTTTTATTATTTTAATTTATTTTTGTATTCCGTTAAGAATCCGAATAAATAAACATAGCTAATTTTCTACAACCGGAAGAATCCATACCCCCGAGGAAGGACCAAAATATTGATCCTACAACAGGACATAATAAAATTGGACGAAGTAGATAAACAAATTTAATGTGCCTTTAATTTATTTATTTACATATGGCGGACTTATTGCTACATGACCAATCTCTTCCAGTCACCATAACAATACGGTAGTATAAATTAATTAAAAATCAGTCTTGAAAAAAATTCAAAAATTGATTGAAAAATAAGCCAGTTGTAGGCATCTAAATTTGAAGATACGTTTCCTTCTCTAAAGGTTAAATTTAAACTTTTATAACTCAGTCAATTTTTAAAATTATTAAAAAAATTTTCGCTCTTCATCAGCTTGTACCTTGAAATTATGATTAATGAAATAAAAAAAAATTAGTCAAATATCCAATTGATATTGAAATTTAGTTGGTAGGCTGTAAGAGATTTTACAATGAAAATTATTTATAGTTCATTAGACAAAAAACTCACAAAAGTATTGGTAATACAAAATATTAATATGATTTGGGATGGGAAAAACAGGAAAGGACAAGAGCACAAAGGAAAAAGTTTCAGGAGAGGCAGGACTTTTTCACTCTATCTTGAAAATATTTAGGGACGTGATCCTGGTGTCAGGATCCAGGTGATTCTAAATGTTTCTGCTTGGACAGTGAAGGATTTTTCGTAAGTGGTTACCTCTACCACTGTTTAGGAATAAGTAGGGTGAGTGAACGTTTAGGCCGTAGCCCGATGCCGTGAGCAGACAAATCTTTAAATCTGCCAGTAAGATAATTTGGGCTCTGAGGATTTGTTAACATATTAGAAAGAAGTGTAATTATATGAAGTTGGCGTCGATCACGGATCTTCAGCCATTTGCTTTTTCATGTCAGTATATCCATAATTTCAACACGACTAAGATGTAATTCAAATTGGAATTAGGAACAGTTACAATTTTTGTATAAACATATTACGATATAAATTAAATAAGACAATTCAAAAAAGTACATATACTTAATTCTATTCGATTTGTTTCACAACGTTATCAAATGATGCTATAGATAATATGTCTAAAAACACTATATTTACATGGGTACTAAAAGGTACATGGGTACTAAAAGGTACATGGGTACTAAAAGGTACAGAAATAAATTTTTGTATGATGAAGAAATATTTTCAATTAATAAATGGCAACATTTAAATAACTATATGTTATTAATAAAATTATAAGACAATTATTTAAGTTTACGAACCCGACGACAAGACTATAATAATAACAGTGCAATAGGAAACAGGAACCGATCAAAATGTTTAGTCAAATATACAATTGGATCTATATGAACGAACGTAGCTACTCGCCATCGAATGTGAATGCTGTGAAAAAGTATACTTTAGTTCGCTCAAAATTTTGTGTAAACACTTTTTTGTTTCATTTTAAAATTCGAATTTATAATTGTATAAATACTCCAATTTATTTAATTGTAGTCATTAAAGTTATTTTATGTATAATTTGAATCTAGATTGACAGTCCTAACCTTAGAATATAGAGTAATCCAGAAGGCCCATACGCACAAATCACTTTGCGTTAAAATATTCTAAAATTGAATATATGATAACGGGAATTCAAACGTTGTACCAAATTCTCCAACGATATTTTCCATATCCCAATTTTTCTACAAATATAATTTTACATTTTTCAGTATCGAGCAATTAAGATGTTTTAATTTGGGTAAACATTTTTTTAAGAGGTGACAACACCAATAAAAATGGTGCGCTTCTGTTAATAATAATCTACTTCGACATTTTAAAATTGCATAGTCAATTGAAAATGAAATTAAGTAATAGTTTTTACATATGAAAAGTAATCCCCATTTGTTTCTTTTGCAGTCCAGTAATATTTTTGCAGGTGGGAATAGCACAAGCCGGCATTTTAAGCTATATTGTCACGTAGAAAGCACATAACCTTTCATAGCTGTATCTTAAATTGCACTGACAGCCGTGTTTTGAAACTACGCATTTTATGCGTAGTTTTTTGGACACACTTTCGCGCGTTTTCTCGCCTTCTGGAGTACTCTTTATTCTATGGTCCTAACCTAAACCTGCAAAGTATTAAGCAAAGTGATATTCTTGTAGAATTTATTTTCATTATTAAACACGTAATCTTCAGTCATTAGATACTATTTATCACCATTTTGTATGATCATTGTTCAACGGTTCAACATATATGTAATCAATAATTTCGTTAATAACTCGGAGTACTGAGATACTGAGTTAGAGATATAAATGAGTGATATATATATTTCCAATCAAATGATATATATCACCCTTTTCTTTTCACTGATACATTTTGTGTACCTCTAGTTTTTAGTCAATAAATAAAAGCAGAATACGAAAACGTAGGAAACAGTGAATTTATTTTAGGCGACGTTAATTTGTTGGTTAATTATGTTCAACTGTATTATTACGTATAATAAGCAATGTAACAAGTTGGTGAAGTAAATTATTCACCGTTTTCCTTTATTTCATTTTAAGAAAATTTCTATTTTTGAACATTGTTTTCTATAGTAAAAAATGTCACCAGCGTAACTAAACGTTTATTAATTTATCACTAGATGGCGTCGATAGCATCTTGTACTGTCCCTAGGGTTACCATAATAAATTTAAAAAAACAAAAGTTGTGAAACAAAAATCCCGGAGATTTTGTTCGTAACCCCGGACACTTCAATCGTTAAAGTGAAAGCTCATACTAGATTAAAACGAATCATTACTAATTATATAATACCAATAAAGATTATTTTTTCTTAATCAAGTAATATTACTCACAAACAAAAAAATATATCTATGATTGCATATAAACCAATTATAATGTTTCATCTATTGCATAAACAAAGAAAAAATTAAATTCCAATCTACATCCTAAATTTAAATTGACATTTAAATCAACAATAAAATAAATTTAAAAACTCCTACGAGTTATAAAATTCCTGGTGAGTCATTTTAAATTTGTATTTAGTCTCAACAATTTAAGATACGGTGTCTGATTATTGTTTATTTCTTTCTTTAGTAAACGAATTAAATTATTGTCTTAATAAAAGAAAATTGCTTTCTTTATGACCCCGGACACAGTTCAAAATACCCCAAACGGCTCTTTAAGAAGAGGACAGTGTCCGGGGAAAAGAGTATCATGACAATCCTACATACAAGTAGGATGACAACCCTAATTGTCCCACCCTATATAGGATGACAGCCCTAACTGTCCCAATGATAACACTTTGGACGTTAACTTATTGCATGTAATATTTTAACAACAGTTAATGAAGCAAAATTAAAATATCGTAGAACTTTCACTTCATCTGTAAGATTCACAAAGTACACATTCTAAATTTTTTTGGAAACTTTACTGTCCAAGTAGTAACATCATCATTCTTTATACCGGTACGTAAACTCAATAACAGTTTATTCATTTTAAATAGGATCGCTCGTGGAAACTGCGAAATAACCTGCCGTCGAGTTAAATTCAAGTCACTCTTTTTTAGGCTTCTATAGACCGCCACAAACTGAGCGCGGTCCAGTAGGTTGCGGACGCAAATCCGCATGGAATGCGAATGACCGAGTTACCGTTTGCTCCACGACCTGGAAAGAATTAATCATAAATTGATGTTATTTTATATCCGCTCACGGATGGAAAGCTTGCGGCTTTTATAGGGAATCGGACTCCGCGGATGTGGTTAGGAAGAAACACGAGCCGAAAGAATTGCTAGTGTTTTGCATTTTCTCCCCGATGCTGCAATGAGAAGAATAGAGAGGATTGAGTAAAGAGGGTATATTTTTATTTACAATTGGTGTACAGTTATCAGTCGATAAGGCGTATTAACTCTAACAGATTTCTATTTACGGTAACACATCTTACGTAGATTACACTGAATTTAAGGAATTACCTCATTGCAATGGAGCAAGAAAAAAAATTTTCATAATTGTTTTCTAACCTAAAATCATACCTTAGGATTAATATAACGTTGTGAAAAAAAATATATATACTCAAAATATTACATAAACAGTATTTAATTGTAAAAAAAGCAAACGACATTTATTTAAATATTTACTGACGACGATATTCATCCATTAAAAATGTTTGTTCCAACGGTTGTCAAGATAAATCTCGTTTATTACCTAAAAATAAAAACTTGTTAAACACAAGTAGAACTGGCACTATGGGGGTATAATATGTACTTACCTACATGTATATATTTAAAGTTTAATAATACTTATATAAAAACTGTTATAAATATTAATATTCATATTATTTTTCAACATCTAAGTACGCGTATAATTACCTAGTATATCTTTTGCGACATAACAATTTCGCGAATTTGTAAAAATTTAATGGTATTTAGTAACATCGCTATAATTTTCCAATAAACTTTAGGCTAACTTCTAGTAATGAGGTTTTTTTTTCATAATTTTGAATTTAGCAGTTTCGGAAATGGATTTCGGTATCTCTAGAGCTATCCTACATAACATTTTGGAAAAAACAAATTTATATATCTACACACATATATACACACACGTATATGTGTGTGCGTGCGTGCATGTGAGCGAGTAGAGAGTACGAGCGAGTGTGCGTACTTGCGTTCGTGCATGCAAACGGGCTTCGGGGCTGGGCGGGCGTTCTGGCTGGCTCTTGCCTACGCGCGTGCTTGCGTGCGTGTGTCGATTATTGTCTTTATTGTCGACCAATGAATTATTTTCAAGTGGGCGGTGCTCTCTCCTAGGCAGAGTCATTTGCATTCATGGTTATTTTCTAAGACTTCATTATTCTTAATTTGATAAGAAAATTGAAATAATGTATCACCAAGCGCGCTTAAACTACTAGATATTTTCGAAAAATTTTCTTAAAATTTTAATTTTGATAATGTTTTTACTAAGTAAGGTAATGTGATCAGTGGTCCTATTATTTATACAAAATTCAGTGTAGAAACTTTAAAAATCATTCGAGCTACCGTTTATTATCGGTTAATGACAATTGTTATTGCAATCGCATATTAAATAAAAAATAAAAAATCAGCCTTAAATCAATATTCGCATGAAACTTAGCCTTAATTCAATATTCGGTGAAAACTTTGACCGAATATTCGGCAAAACACTTTGGCTGGATTTGACACCTAAATACATATCTAAAAGTATTCCCCATATTATCATTATGAAATGGTATTATCACAACACTTATGTAAAAAAATATTAGAACATCGTTAAAGCCAATAGTACTAACCGGGAAATAAAGGTTAAAGGAAATTTTTATGATGAGGGTTGAGATGATTTAAAATTTATCTCTCTTAAGAACTCTTGATGAACTGAAACTCTTGATGAGGGTTTAAAATTTTTGGAAAAAGAAAAAATTCCTTCATTACATTTTACTCAAAGCTTTTTACGCCATAAAACAAACAGTAATTAAAAACATCGGGACAAAATAAGGTGAACAAGTGGTGAAAATCTAATTACGACAGGGTGAGAAATCAACCACAAAATAGTCTGACACGTGTCTAGCAATTGTAAAAAAGGGTGTAGGTGTGACTAGTTTCATACAAACTTGAAATTGATTCATAAGTGATTCAATTATTGGAAATGTGATCAAACAACTGAATCCAGAATAAAAAGTTGCATCATACGATGGAGCTCATAACTGCAAAACAACCAATACTGTCGGGATCCGAGCACTATATGAATTACCTTACGTCGCTGGAATATTACGTATGTGACATGCGAATTTTGAGGATTGTATGGTTTTTATTTTACGTTTAAGTAATGTTTTTGTTACCAAAATATTTCCGGATCTGTGGACAAAATGCCAAAATGTAAAGAATAAAAGTTATTTTATTCATTTGTGTTTTATATTATTTAAAATTCTAGAAGGTCGAAACAATTAGGCACGATTTGCTATTGCCGCTTCAAATAACATGTTCGTCCACTTGAAAGTTAAAGCGGTTCAGACGATTTTGTTCAAAATTGAAGAAAACCGTTTGAGCCCCTTTAACTTTCAAGTGGACGCGCGAAAATCGTTTGTGCCGTTTTAACTTTCAAGTGGTTCTCTATTTGCATCAAAACGGAAAACGACCAATGAACATAACGTACTAGTATGTCTTTCTAGCGTTGATGTGAAAAGATTATAGCTGTCATAAATGCAAGTGATGATGCAAAGCAGTTAAAGTGTGAAGAATACCATTAGGGCCGAACTTTATATTTACGTCACACAAACATCAAAATTAAAATCCGTTTATCCTTGTATTCAATTAATACCCCTCTTCCCCTTACTCGCTATTTCAATTATTACCCCACGCGGCACATGAAATAAAAAAATCTTGTGTCTTCGTCAGACGAACATATGAGTAATTTATTTCCTTTTGAAATATAGATCTATCTCATATCTAATGATATTTATGAAATGCTCATAAATATAAAGTTTCATCCATATGGGGATATGGAAAATGGTTTAAGTGCTGCGACGAACATTCTCAAATACACCCTTTTTTGTTTTAGTATTTTTACAACTCCATATTCAAAGGGTTGAATGAAAACCAAGCCTATGGTGGCCACTATATTGTTTGGCCATCTTTTAGAGGCCTTTAACTCTGAAATGGGAAAATCTGTTTATTTCAAATTTTTACACATTTTTTATTACTTTGATCTAAAATTTAAAATTGCATTTAAAATGTTTTCTATATTAACTCTTACAAGGCTCCTGAACATAGAAAAGGGGAGAGGTAGTTGGCCTAATTTTTCTACGTGGTCTTGTCAGGTGTGACTGAAAAGAACTATTTGAATAAATAGATCACTAAGGTATTTTAAAGGCTTTTTTTACAGATAATTCAATCTTCAGATTACACAATTTTTATTACCAATTCTCTCCTACACAAGTACATAGAATTCTAGTTTTATATTATAAATCTATATTTAAACGACAACATTTCGTTCAATTGTAATAATTTAAGTTATTAATAATGCAAATATAACTTTTTTTAATTGTCAGTGTTAGTGTAAGTATAAATTTAGTACTCATGTAATACTCTTTATCTACTTACTTCGACTTGGGGTGTTTCTGTAACTTTTTAATTGGATTCCGCTATATAATTCAAGATATGTTGATTTTTATACAAAGAGACTGCCATCTGACCTTCGCAATCCATAGGGGAAACTATACCCTTCTTGGGCTAGAGGTCTTCTAACGACTATTTTCTGAAATAAGTAGCAAATACCAATGGCTCAAGGTGCCTTCCAAAACACAGAGGAACTCAGAAGGATATTATTAAAATGCGTAATTGATGGTCACCCGATTAATCACCGACTGATGCGTATGTTGCTCAAGCACATTGATCAGCGACTTAATTCGCGATTCGATTAAGATCAGCGACTACAACTAGGCTTTGATCCCCTGTGAATATATGTTATTCACGTAACACGTTTTAAATATATATATATACATATATATATATATATATATATATATATATATATATATATATATACATATACATACATATATATATATATATATATATATATATATATATATATATACATATTGTGTCAAAGTATAAGCGAATTTAAGTAATGTAGATAGCCCTTTTAGCGTAAGCTGTCTTGTACTTAGAAGGTTTTATAATTTTGTTTTGGGGTTAAGCATTGAAGCGCCGCCCACACCTTGCCATCATCCGCCCTTGCAGTAGAATCTACTACTTGGTTTACTTAAGTCTTACATAAAGGAGCTCTCATTAGATTTTTTCTTGAAAAGACAAGTCATGACATATTGTTAGAATTATAAATAGCTACGTAAAAGTGCAGTGATTTAGAAGAAAATCGTTTGTGCTGCTTTAACTTTCAAGCAGACGTGCGGTCATTTGAAACGGAAGCAGTCATGCGTAGTCGTTTCGACCTTTTTGGATTTTAAATAATATAAAACACAAAAGAATAAAATAAGTTTTTTATTCTTTATTCTTTGGTACGGTATCTTTGGATCCGAGAATATTTTGGTAACAAAAACCTTGTTCGAACATAATAAAGAAACAATACAATCCTCTAATACATGTGTGACATTCGCAATGTTCCAGTAAAGTGGATTAATCGTAAGCATGCTTGGATCAATTGTTTTGCCGTCACAAAGTCTGCCCTATGATGGAACATTTTTTTATAAATTTGTTGGTATATTTGACAGCATTTTCGAAAATCTCATAACTTATTTATAAATTTCCGGCTTGTATAAAGTAGTCATTTCTACACGGTATCTACGAACGCCAAACTTTTCAGTGAGAATATTTTGTAGTTGATTTCTCATCCTGTTCTAATTAGATTTTTGCCACTTGTTCACCTTATTACGTCACATAAAAATCACCTATCATTGATAGTGATACATCTTCTTCGTCTGAGCTACTTGCTTTGCTCTTTAGATTGAATTCTTCTGATTTCCTCTACATCTGACAGGTAATATGAAGCTTCTTAACCTGAGTCATTAACACTATCCATTAATTCACTCTCATCATTTTCTTCAAGAAGTATTTGCGCTATGCCATTATTACTAATATGTTGATAAACCATGCTATGCCATTATTACTAATATGTAATTAAAACACACACAATAATATGAACTTTGTTAGATAAAATGAAAAAATTGCGAAAAAGTCGTGTTCAACTTTTCGACACCAGGTGCGCGTCTGAGTCGCAACTGAAACAAAAACTACCTGTGCTCTGTGGGATGCACAGAGAAGAAGTAGTGGTAATTATTTGTATGCGTAATAAACCGATTACAGGCTTCTAGAGATGGAGAATACCTGCGATGCGATGGTATGATTTTATAATGGAATATTTGCCAATTAAAAAAGAACTTTTTTTGTATTTTTTTGCATAGCACATACGAAAGGCTCATATACCTGTCAATTTTGAATTTAAAGATATAATAAAAACATTTGGAAAAAAGTATTTATCAAAGACTTCTAAATAAATCCCTCTGGTCATAAATGGGTGCTGTAAAGTCTAATAGGTAGTGAAAAATATAAATGTCATTAAATTTATTAATATTTTTTTAAAATAATAGTTATTTGTTTAACCCTCACGAAGAATAGTGTAATAATTTGCCTTACAAATATTCAGCCCTATGTTGCATCATTTATTTTACTTACCGTATAACGTATACGGTAACTCAAGACAATAACGGTTGTCTTACTGTTTGCTTTAAAACCCGGCATGTTGCATCGCACTGGCGTTGTCCTTGCCTTTATTTTTCGTTAAAGTTTGGTATTTAGTTTAGAGATAAGAATAGCATCATGTAATTTTACAAGCAAAAAGAAAAGGAAGGCGATATTTCATCAACAATGACAGTTGTGTACTTTATCTATGTACTCGTATGGGAGGTGATGCATTCTTATCGGTTATTTCGTTTTGTTGCGCGTCAATGAGGTTTTTTCGTTGTGAAATTTTCAATATCGGCCGCTAATTGTAGAAATTTTGTTATTTCTTTGTATAGTCGAAAGTATTTTACGAAAGTATTATTTGGTGAAATAAATGGATCCGAGACACCCTTCAAATCTCGTGTACGGATTGCCGTACACGAGAATTGAAGGGTGTCTCGCATTTGTAGAAACGCTTATACAATTATAAGCGTTTTTAAAAATGCAAAATACTTTTTATGATATGAAGTACATAATGACGTTTGTTAGTATCTAATTTAATAAATATTTTTTATAAGGTATCTATACATATTTGTCGTTTTATCTTGCAGTTTGCTCAGTTAATTATATTTGTAAGACTAAATTTACTAAATAACTGGAAGTAATATTTAAATAACCTATAAAGTCAGCCGCAGCGTCCACTCTTTTAGCTATCTTTACGTAAAGAGAAATAAGGCGCCATTTTAAAATACGTAGCTGTCAAAATAAAGATTTTTATGGTGATATAGCTAATAATTCTGTAACATTTACGTTGTTCATGAAGTAGGGCTGATTGACCATCGGAAATATACCACAAATCGTAGTCATCCTATTAAATTGTAAAGTAAATAAGCGTATTTATTCTCATTTTCGAAAGAATATGTTTATATTTTGCAAAAAAACGTAAAAAAATCACAATATTTTTTGAAATTCAACCAGCGTCGCAAACGCCCTGTTATTGGTTAATAATCAGATGACGTCACAAGTTTGTGGACAGACCGATTGTAGTACTGTCTATCTTTAATTTGTGGCCCTTTTTTATTTTTTTAAAATTTATAACTATCACGCTGTGTATTTAATATATTTCTTTTATAATATGAATTCATTACGTACTGTATATTATACAAAAAAGAAATACATTATAAATGCTATATTTTACTAAAATAATTATCAGTCATAACTAATGTATTAAAAAATATATATAATATAATATACAATTAAATTTAAATAATCGATAATAAATATTATCAACATTAAAATTTTTATCATTGATTAAATTAATAAAAATATTATATGAATTTCAAATATAACTACACAAAATGGAGCAACTGCAAAATTATATATATTTTGTTATAGTTAAAAAACCAAAATGAATGTAGATGAAAAAATAACCAAAAAAGTTAAAAACTATTTAATATTTAAATAACATAACACAATAAACAACGCATGTAAACACTATAATATTATTCGAAACTTAAACCATAGACAAATAGACTTTATTGTTTCCTGAATGTTGTTGGTAATACATAAACAAGTTGTAATTCTTGGAATTGACAGGTTTAGTAAATATTCAAGTTGAATAATTAAAATTACTTATATTCCTATATACTTAATAATTTATAAGAATATTTCGAATTGTGTAATAAGTGCTTAATGGTAAAAGAAAAAGTGATTTAATTGAAAAAAAGGTTAAAACATATTCCTTCGTAAACAAAATCATCAGGTATGAAATTTTTGAAATTGATTTTTTTATAATAAATAATCGCCAGCTGCTTATTTTTTTTAAATACGTCGTTTTTAATGTATATTCCTTCATGTCATATCAAATTTAATAATAATCATATTTTAATATCAAAATAAATAATATGTCCTTTCAGCGACTGTTATATTTACAAACATATGACGTCACGTATCAAGAAACTGTGTTCTTAGCGCGAGTGTGGTAATTTAAACTTTAAAAGCGATTTTTTATGAAAAATACGATATACATCCTGGAAATATAAACGAAGTATGCTTATAATGCAATACAGAATAATTTAAAACAGTTTTATAATATAAGTCAAATAGCCTAAAATTTTTGCGTGATTCGTGAACGGACATCGGCCTCATTACCATTTTATTATATTTCTAAATTAAATTAATGCCATAAATGACAATGATTTATATGATAAATTTAAGAGTGCGACATATGAATTAATTCTACCAATATAGGCTTATATTTTGAATGTCCGTTGACGCCATCTATGTGAAACAATGTTATAGAAATCAATAATAAATACATAGCGTCTGCCAATACATTTCTTTCTTGTAACGTAATTTGACCAAAGACAAGGGATTTTTCGTTTTCCTTTTTTTTCTATAATCTATTAGCGTTTAGAAGTCTATTGCTCAGGATATTGGCGTAAGTTTTGTTGACGGCGATAATATTTTCATTATTACTAATGAAAGTAAAAGAAAATATATGCAATAAGTCGCAATCTTAGTACAAAAGATGGATAATCCATTTGCCGTTTCATTTGAATATTGTCTGGCTCGTTGATCACAATTTATTGAAGCCTCCATGGCTGTTTTAATACTTAATTTTTATTACCGAGTAATTGAAACTACGTGATGTAGTATTATATCTACTATATTGAAATTCTTAACCACTACACATAGGTTTCGTTGTATAACAACATCTTCAGGTGTACAATTTGAATAGACTATCTCCTGATTACATGGATTTTTGAGATTAACTAGAGATGATTTCTTCAAATTGCCTGCAAGTAAATGAAACTATTTCACGTAGTTTCATTTCATTGTTAATAAAAATTAAGCGAGAATGAATTTCTGCAAACTTAATGCCAATTACCTTCGACAGCTATCTTAATATTCAAGGTTTTAAGATTTTCCTTAAATTTTTTTTTAAAATCCTATATTTATTTTTAATCCCTGAAAAGTACTCTAAGTTTGACCCCAGGCCTTTTTAGTCTTTTTTAGGTGTTTGATTTTAATTTTTTACCATTATCTCGCAAACTTGGTTTATGGTTATGGATGTTTCATAAATATTGAAGCTCATGAAATTGTTTTTAAAAAATTCAACTTTTTTTGCACAATTATTCGTTCTTTAGTAAAACGTCGCCAAAATTTCAATATCAGTTAAATATTAGTGTTTTTTTGTTGTTGTAGTGTTTGACGGCTATGGCAACACTGAAGAAGAGTATAATGCTAATAGAACAACGTCGTCAATCATCACAATTTTTCAAATCTATAGAAGTTTAGTTTGATGCGCCCATGAACGTCCCGATAAAACAAGATAAATAGATCAACAACGAAAAAATAACATTTATTTGTTTTAAACCGACAATACACCCCCCCCCCCCCTCTTCCTCAATCAAAGGTTTTACTAACGTGGCTATTTGTTATTGTAATAAAACCCATTTTAATTTTGATGAAATTTTATTATATACTATGCTGAATATATTTGGCGTTAATTTTGTAGAAATTCATTAGGCACAATTAAATGAAACTAAATGATGTAGTAATATTTCTATTTTATTTAAATTCTTTACCACGACCTAGGTTTCGTTGTATTACAACATATTCAGGTGGGCTATTAGCAAAGATCTTTGCTAATTGCCTACCTGAAGATGTTGTTATACAAGGAAACCTAGGTCGCGGTAAAAAAATTAAATAAAATAGAAATAATACTACATCACGTAGTTTAACTTAATTGTATATACTATATATATGCATACGCATAGCATATAATTAAATTTAACGCATGTTTCAATGGCGCTAAACTTCACATGATATACACCGTACTAAACACCAAAACCTTCTGGAATAAACGTTTTAAATAATGGCGAAATTCAAAATTGTAAAACCACATCGACATTCAGTCAGTGATTCTTGAGGTTTTATAAAGCAAAAGTTTGGTAAAGCAAAATTCCTGCTCACGTATTAATTGGCAAAAAAATTGTAAGCTGAAAATATTTTTGTCAAACAAGATAACGCTGACATTCTTATCACATAAATTGCGTTGAAGCAATGCCTCACTAATTTTAAAAGAACAGATGATCCCGTTTTATTGGTCACTTGATCAATAATTTTTTTTATTAACACCAAGGAAGGAAAAAGTTGAAAGAAAATGTAAGTTTTAACCACTTTCAAAAATGTAAAAATCATATTTCACTTTTCCTTGCCACTAGCAGATGTGGTATTGCATTTTCGCTATTTCCAAGTAAATGTAATGGGATTCCATTTACTTGTGGTCGTTTATAACGCACCACATAAAAAAACCACGTAATTTTGTACTATTTATTATAAAATTACGTGTTTTTTTTATTTGGTGCGTTATACTATTTATACTATTTATATAGATGCTATTTCTAAAGGTTATGAAACAGTATAATCCCGTAAAATTATCTAATCTACCATCCACATTCAGTGCATCACGACAATATTTATTTAGAGAAACTACGTGATGTAGTATTTTTTCAACTTTATTTAAATTCTTTACCACGACTAGGTTTCATTGTATGACAACATCTTCCGGTGGGCAATTAGCAAAGTTTGTATCTTCTTAAAGGGTATCGGACTCCGCGGATGTGGTTAGGAAGAAACACGAGCCGAAAGAATTGCTAGTGTTTTACATCTTCTTCCGGATGCTGCAATGAGAAGAATCGATGAGTAAAGAGGGTATTTTTTTACAATTGGTGTACAGTTATCAGTCGATAAGGCGTATTAACTCTAACAGATTTCTATTCACGGTAACACATCTTACGTAGATTACACTAAATTTATGGTATTGCCCCATATTGAATATATTCGGCGTTAATTTTGTAGAAATTCATTATTCACAATTAAATGAAACTACGTGATGTAGTATTATTTCTACTTTCTTTAAATTTTTTACCATGACCTAGGTTCAATTGTATTACAACATCGTCAGGTGGACTATTGGCAAAGATCTTTGCTAATTGCCCACCGGAAGATGTTATTATACAACGAAACCTAAGTCGTGGTAAAGAATTTAAATATAATAGACATAATACTACATCACGTAGTTTAATTTAGGTGTAAATTATGAATTTCTACAAAATGAACGGCAATTTTATAAACGGTTTTATATAATCCCGAAGAATGGGGTGGACAATTGCCAGTAATAGCTTCGAATCAGTTCGAGCCCTTCTACTCCCTGCTACTAATGTATATAAAATATTGAGCTGTAGTACAAGGTTGCTCTTCGGTTTTTTGCCACATGCGGACACTACCGTGGACAATGTTTTTTAAATGCCAAGATTAAATAAAGAGACACCGATACAATCATTAATCAAAATATAGATACAATGGCACTATTAATACAAAAAACTGAAACATCAGAAAATGAAGAATATAATAATGAAATCATTTTGAAAGTTGAGGATTCTCTTAATAAATCAGATAAAGGAGAAGTAATGCCAGAACCCAACAAGAATTAATTAATAATAATATAAATTAGGCCTACTGGAGCATCAAAAAAGCCCGTCTGGTAGTCTACCCCTGCAATGGCGAGGAAAGGGATGTTTGTTTTCGACAAAATAGTAACATTTTACAAACATTGAAAGTCTTCTGCACGGTTGGCTAAAGGATAAATAGCATACGAAAAAAATAAAAATACTTTTTTTAGAGAATTTTATGATAATTATTTATCTCCAAAAATCGTTTCAAGTTTCGAAATAATCGTCGAAAACTAAAGTAAACCCCCTTCACCTCTAAAAATACCTGTGTCAAATTTATAGCACATTTTAAATTATCATTTGGACTTCATAATAAACTTATCAATCGAAATTCACTCTTAAAAATATTTCTCTAACATCACTAAGTTTAAAAACTCTATATATATATATATATATATATATATATATATATATATATATATATATATATATATATATATATATACTGCTACAAACACACAAAGCGGCGTACTTCAAATAAAGTTGCCGGAAGTCTACCACCTAACCATACTCGATTCGATTGTCGCCATTATTCTTTCGTACTTTTGTTGGAGCAATTTTCAATAACCGATCTGTACGATCGACACCACGTCCTATTATGTGATGGCATAGAGTCTACTCGTTGTGACTTACTTTTAATACAACATTCAAATGTTATTCCACTTTCCATTACCGCGCTTTCTATTTTAATTGTTACCACCTTTTGTGATACTGTAGCGAATCAAATGTTTTGTTAAGAAATTTACTACATCTTTAAGCCCTCTCTCACCGTACTCTATGGATCTAATATGGTTTTATTGAAGCCGAAGCCAAATATTTCTTTTTTTAGTTAAAGTTATAGCGGGAGTCACAGTCGGACGCAAAAATACAGTAACGCGCAATGCAGACGAACAACTCTTTGTAGTCGGCCGGTAATTGCCAAACTTTGTGACAGAAGTTCGGTGGCCGACTTTCCACCAACTTAGGGCACAATTTGAGACGCGCGCGCCGCTAACTATTACTGCCGTCTCCGTTAACGTGTGGTTAGGCGTATGTTTTATCCTTTTCTCCGTTAGCGCGTTATAACTCTTAACTTCGGATCGACTAGAGTCGCCCAGATTTTTTTGTAGGACCGGTTTTTGTGGGCCGTGTGCGTTATAGTAATATATATCATATGTTCTATTTTCTCTGTTTATTGTTGAAGCGATATTGTCGGTCGTTTGCGTTGCGAGTACCGGCAACTAATACTACGTAATTTAATTTACGCGTTGCTAAGACGTTTGTATTGCGTTGTATTTTGTTGCAAAAATATCTCTAAAATTATATTACACCTAAGTTTTGATGTAAAACATTTAATGGCACGTTTTGATATGAATTAAAATGTTTTGATGGCAAGACACGTCTTGCCATTCGGCCAGCTCGTGTATTGTCGGCTCTTTCCGCTTTAATTCGGACCAGCATTTTTCTTATTTACTAACACTTACAACTTTACTCATTTATCACTGCTTGAAAGAGTTTATATAATTTCAAATAACAATAATAGTAACGTAAACAATTACATTTAAATACGCATAATTTAATCATTATTGTTATTTACTTAATAGTTCTTTACTTTTGCAGAGTTCAATTTGATTTTTTCCTTTTCACTTCGTTCAAATGTAATATAAAAATGTTTCACAGCAAACATTAATGTTTGAAATCAGGTGTCCCGTGACGAATCCATTTTTTTTTATTTTTGTGATTTGTTATGAATTATTTATAATGTCAATAAAGTTTATTATCAAATTTGGTGTTTTGTTGCATTATCATCTCTTTATACGAGGGTGGTGTTAATTTGAATAATAGTGATATTACTGAGGAATATATAAAAACCGGCTTCTAAGGGTTGCTGGGTAAGAGGATTATATATTATAAATTTTTTTTGTATCTCATCCCGTTCTCGAAATTAACGTTAACTAAAGATTAAAATGACGTGCAGCGCGTACACCGGACGCCGCACAATACGATCCAAGCGTTACGACGCAACGCGGCAATTTATAAATAAAATCCATGTTTGAATTTGAATATTGGTAATGCAGTTTTTATGTGAATTATCCAATGGCGCATTTGGATGGCTATTCAAACGTTATGGTGGCGCGACGTGCCATTCGACTAGGTATGCGTCTTCGGCTAACAGTATAATAAAATTAAAAATATATTGTCAATAAATTGTTCAGAAATATTTCTGCAATAAATTATTTTATAAAAATATAATAAATTAATATTTTATTATTAAAAACTATCTGAATATTTATTTTTTCGTTTTCAATTCGTTCAAAGGAAAATATTTCAATATAAAAATACAAAAAATTTAGACGTTTAATTTCTGCCAGGTGTCCTATGATGGCTCATAATTTTTTAATTTTTTTTTATGGATGATCTGTTTATGATAATGGGACGTTTAGATAATTAGAAAAATGATGAAAAAATTTGAAATATCAAAAATGAAGGCCAGTATCAAAAAATTCGGAAAAAAAAATTCGTAATAATTCGTAATTTATATTTTTGTAGGTATTACGAGATTGATAGTATGCAATAAAACTTTTCCCGATAAATAATTTTATTTTGAGTCACCATTATCTTGAAAATTGAAAAATGTTTCTTTCTTTTAAAGTTCAAATTGTAAATTTTAAAATTGTAAATTAATTTAAAAATCAGGCAAGCTTGATACAGATGATTTGAGACAATTTTGTGAAACGGCGCATAGTTACAGAACAATTGATTCGATAGTTTTACACAGACCGGTAGGTTCCCATTAAATTTAAACTAGGCGCGAAATATTTATGACTTTTGATAAAGCCTCCGTTTTTAAATCATCGGAGACGAAATCGGGGTCGAAGATGGAATCTTAGCCCAAAAGTACCTGTTTTTCACAGTACACTAAGCTAACTCTTACCTTTCATAATCTTTTGTAAGGACATACTTCTTTCACTATTTATTCCCACCCTTTCATAGATACTTTGCTATTTTATCATCATCTTTGATGTTCATCTTTTAAATACTCATCATTTTAATTCAACCGTATTTTCTACATTTTTATCCACTTAATTCCTTCATATATTACAACATTTTAATGAAAAAGTCAGCTAAGTGTATCTAGCTCGCGTGCCCCGTTCCAAGTGAAATTACTTTATTTATCACAAGTCATCTTTAATACGGATTGTTTAACTCAATAAATATACGATAATCATCATATCATATATATATATATATATCATATATATTAATACGCTAAAGTTTTAAGATGTTACTCTCCCTTTTTAGAAAAAACCTCACAACTAATCCACATAAATTATATATCATTTTATAGATAATTGCTTGCTCTACCGGCATCCACAACTAAAAAATGTATTATTGCTATTGTTTTTGCAAATTAATTAATTATTAAAATTATATACACAAAACAGCAATGCTGCCATCTAACGGCTCAATGTCAATATGATTGACGGTCGGTAAAATTTTTGTTTAATTTCAAATCCACTCACGTATAAATAAAGTGGCGTTTTAGCTCAATGCTTTTGATACTTGCGCCTCTATATGTCAATTTTAGTAAAATATTTGTTTGATCTGTCATCTGAGCTTCATAATGGAATAAATAATAATGCGAAGACTTCGCACGGGTCACGCTAGTATTAATATAATTAAGTAGAGGAGATACACATATTATCGTAAATATCTCAAAAACTATGACATCTAGAATCGTATTTATAGTTTTCCTCTTATGTCATACTTCAAAAGGAAAAAAACATAACTTATAAGCCTGACCCCCCGTCACAGCTGTTTTTCCTCAGAAACCGAATGGGGCAAAAACTTGAAATTTGGTATAGCAACGAATTATATATCTCAACAGCCATCACTCAAAGATATATGGAAATTTAAAATGATTGGGCGAATCAAGTCTCCGAACTTTATATCGTTTGGATGGACCAATTTTAAGAGTTTTGAAAAACCTTTCTCATAAATGTTGGTAGTATATCTTCAGAGAAATACTGAAAAATAAATAAAGAAATATGTTGTCTTACCCCTTCCCTTTATTTCTAAAGGTACAAGTGGTTGTAGGAAAACTCTAACGAAGATTCTAGATGTAACAGTGTTTGATATATTCACGATAATATGTGAGTCCCCTCTACTTAATTATATTAATATTATCAAATATTTAGTGTGCTAGGAAGTCATATTAGTGATGAATTATGTTAAATAATAGCAAATAATTGTAAAAGTCATGCCCGTAATTGTCCACAAACAAATCTTTGAGAATACTTTTGTTAAAACTAACACCATCCACGTTATTGTTGAAAATAATGTTATTTAATCTAACGCCATTCATATTAGGATATCGTTGAGAATACTGTTGTTGAACCTAACGCCATCTATGTTAGGATATCGTTTAGAATACTGTTGTTAACGCCATTCAAGTTAGGGTAACTTAGAGAATACTGTCGTTAAAACTAATGCCATAAAGGTTATGATATTTCTGAGAATTCTGTCGTTAAAACTAACACCGTCCACGTTAGGATATCATCGATAATATTGTTGTTGAACTTAACGTCCACGTTAGGCTATCGTTGAAAATAGTGTTTTTAAATCTAATGCCATCCAAGTTAGGATATCGTTGAGAATACTGTTGTAAAACTTAACGCTATCAAATTTAACAACATCCAGCAATGGATATCGCAAGAAACTGTGGCTTTTTATGGATGGAGAAAATTGTAAATTTGTACATTACATATTTTTTTTTAACAATTTAATATCACGGATAAGTCTAGGACCGATTAGAAGCCAAAATAACTTTTTTATTCATCTTTTGAATTTCATTTCATCTTTTTTTTTGAGCATAACGAAATTATCTTTTTCAATACGGCTTTTACTGGGATGATTATTGCAGTTAAAAGTAATTGTTTTTAATTCGACGAAATATTACTTACTGGTCTTAAAATCCAATTGGCGCTCATCCAGTAAGAATCCAATGTTTTGTAAATTTTAAATTATCGATACTGTAACCGCGATCCATCGTAAAGTTCAAGCTAAGATATTAGTTACTTTTTTAAAGTTACTTGTTCAAGCTAAGATATTAGTTTTGAGATATAAACATTAATATTTCGCAAAAAAAAATTAACGAAAAAACTCAATCGTATTAATAAAAAATCTACGTAAGTGTTTAAATTATAATATATGCAGTAATTTTAAATATCTGTAAAGTTCTCGGAGGGCGACTTCAGGTAAATGATATATCCCAAAGATCACACTTTTTGTAACGTGTCTCACCTATACGACGCCCTTGACATATGAATATGTCGTACTTACTGTTATATCTAGTAAAATATTAACGGCCAGGTTTATATTTAATTACAATACGATCGCATAAAACGTAACGTCGTAACAAATTCTTACATAAATAGTAAGTACCGCTCATATAGTCTATTCATTTTCATTTAAAACACTTTCATTGCTAAATTCGTGTTTACACGAACGTAACAATAATTTAGTCTACACCACTAAACTTAAATATTAACAACGACTATATTAATTACTACGATAATAAAAACATTCCGTGTGCAATATGAATAACGGACGAGACTTTGCAATATAATTATTGAATCTCAAGACGAATCAAAAATTTCTCTTTGTACGTAATTTTCACCGCCGCAAGCTGTCTATCAATGTCGTTAATTATCCAATTATTGTGCATTCAATCAAATACCACTCCATTTCCACTAGACAAAGATGAAACTCAGCAGACACCAACATACATATATATCGATAATAGAGTACGCTTTCTGCGCTTCGGCGCGTGCCGACGCCCTCACATACTGGCTGACTTTCGCATTAGACAAATTTATTCCTACATTCTTTTTATTTAGCCGAATAAAAAAATAAAGGCGCAGAAGCAAAAGCGTGAAGCAATTAATATTTTTTTTACTCGAGACGCTGAGCAAGAATTTGTTGCTGCCTCAGTAGCGGCCGTAGCATCGTATCGAACGTACCCCGGTGCCGCGGCCAATACCGTCACTTCGCGCGCTCGCCACTGTCAGTCGACCGCGCGCGGGCAATGGCCGTTTGTCACGGCGAACTTTGAAAGCGGCTTTCGTGTGTTACAAGATTTAAGCGTTCAACAATATTACCCATTATGCAGATTCTCGAGATAGGCGCCGGCGAACATGTAATACTTTATTTTTATTAGTGATAACAAATTTGTGTTTCGCTGTGGTTATTTGTGTTTCGATTTTTTTTTGTTATATTCATTTTGTATCGCTCCTATGAATGGATTAATGTGGTCCGGAGTAAGCTGTATAGAATTTATCTCTTATTTTTTATTACAATGCGAAGCTGTTAATGATTCTGAATAGTATTATAGCTATTTGTCAATTTAACAATAAATTTATTGCACTCCAGGCGAATATAAATTGGTTAATTTGTAGTCTTGTAGATATCATTTTCTAAGTTGCGGTGCATTGAAAGGGATTACAAAATAATTTGTTTAAACATATTTGTAATCTTGTGTATCTGTTTAATATTTAGTAACACATTTATTTTATAAAGGAGCATGGCGGAAATTTCCGAGGTATGAAATAGTTTTATGAATTGTACAATTTAATGTATGACAAGGAGTTTTTATTCCATATATTTTAAAAGTATCCTGAATTATTTGATAAGTTCTGTTCATTATAAACATCCATGTGAAAATCTAATACTAAAGAGCCATATCAACATAATCTCTGGTTATGCAAGGCTTATTTCATAGGTATTGACGGATTAAACTCAAGACGACTTAAAGAGTTTTTCGCGCTCTAAGCTAAGTATTTTCGACGCCATTTGTTAATAAATAGAGTTTATTTTTCTTTTCTACTTTTTTCTCCAACGGATCACAAATATTTTAAAAAATAAATTGAGTTATCTAAACTTGATGCTATTATATGCTTTGATACATTTTTTCACAGAAATAACAAAAGGCTGGGCTCCTAATATATTTCTCACACCATGTGATCATATTAATATTTAGATTAGTGTAGTTAATAATTTACAAAAAATTCTAATTAGCATAAGAGCATAGTTAACATTAAATCCCATTCAATCTTTAATAAAATTTAAGCCTTTTTTTGTAGCGACCTTTTTATCAAATTAAATAAATTCCGACGGCAATCATTCTGATACTATTCTTGGAGCAAAAATCAAAAATATTTATAGTAAAACGTTACAATTTTCCATTGATTGGTAAAAGGTGCGGCACTGCTGTACGGCTCTAGAACATCGTTATCGTGTTAACGCTCTTGGGCGGCTGCCAAATCGTGCCCTACCCTAAAACCAACCCTAATTATGCTTAATACCTGTATATAGAGTAACTCAGTGCAATATGATAATGTTTTTATATGCCATTTTAGTGCTTAAAATAGAAAAGTATATTAACGCTTTAGTTTTTTAATAAACCTATGTTTAAGTATCTTGTGAAACTAAGTTCTTTTGTAACTATAAAAATATACATTAAATAGAAATGCCTTGCCATTGGCCATCTTATCGGATACGTGATGATAATATAGCCAATTAACTACAGATAAGTTATCAGTAGTATAGTTTTTATTTGGTTGTTTTTGTAAATGTGCCGATTGGCCTGGCAATAGACATATATGGGGTAAGGTATTAACAAGAGAACAAAACATTGAAATACTTGGATTGGTCATCTTATGGGATCTGGTCATAATATTTTGAATAACACTATCTTAATAAGAACATATGAAATACTAAATCCGCGAACATTTTGTACCCATAACTTCAGTAATCTCGAAGTTAAATCTCTGTAATTGACACAAGGAGACAGCTAAGCGAGAACAATAGATTCCCGTTTAGATGCGGCCGCTAAAAAGCTTGCAAAAGCTAGCTGCGATTCTCCAAGCGTGACAGACGGTCAAATACGGTAAAAAAGTGACAAATGGCCGGAAATGCATCGACTCGTGGTCGCGGCACAGCATGGTTTGCAATTATAGCCAAGTCCGCGTTAGACTATGCACTATGTGTTGACCAGCGAAAAACTGCTCCACAAGATATATGTTTTCCTTATTTAAATAAAATAATATTAAAAAATATAAGGTCCGCAGTTATTGTAACATATTAAAATTCTTATATTTTTATTTAATTTTGAAAATTGCCTTTGATTATTTGTGCTTGTATACTAACTTTGATCATTTATGGTTCTTTACTGTATATAATGGATGACAATACATTGTATACAGTAAAGAAACATAAAACTCCTAGTATTGTCATTCATTAAGTCTTTTATATGATACTATAAAGTATAACGGAAGCTTTAGATAAGACTTTCACTATTGTATTGTGAATGTTAAAATTGTGCGGTTTGGTAAATTTATAGTTTTACCTTTTTTGTCAAGTTTGCGTTGCGTGAAAAGTATTGAGTGGGCTTAGGTAGAATTTTTGCTCAGCATGACAAAGTCAAAAAGTCAGTTCACTGATGACCGCGCAAAAATTAACGATTGACTATATCACTATCAGTGAACGATTGACTATATGTACTGTCACTGTCACTATCTATAATAAACTAAGTGGTCCATGCGAGCGAAGCCACGTGCAAATTATTTTATTCCAAGAAAAACATCTATTCCTAATTTTTAATGTGGTCTTTTAATAGTCATAAACAATGTTTGGTTTAATAAATCTAAACTTTATACAAATTCAGTTAAACACTTTTGTGTGTTAAACTTTTTTAAGTATTAAGTTTTTGAGATATAAAATAATATTGATAATAATTACCCTTACGATTTTTTTTTCATAGAAACTAAACAGAAATTCAGAAAGCGAATTCGAAATAAATTTTGTTACCTGTCATAATTCCATAATTTTTTTTTGCATCTTTTATGTTGATATGTTTGAATTTGCTTTTTAAAGCCATTTGTTCGGTACATTTCATGACGGATTGGGATAAAATATTTAATTAAAATTTTTATTTTTATTTAATATTTTCATACAAGACAAGGAGATATACCAAATATATTTTTGAAATGGCCTTTTAAAGCCAGTACCAATAATATTGTGATTTCACATAAACAAATAGTTTTAAAAATATTTAGAATCGACTGTCCGTGCGGTCTTTAAATAAAAAAAAACAATTTTTAGCACAACTGTTTCGGATTTATGGCGAGTTATCAAATGGAAATTGATGAATTTCCCGTCATTTGAAAGCTCATAGTATAAACTAAAAACTAAAGTGTGGTGCATCATCATGCATGCTTCGTTAATTGGGGGCGGAGCTGGAGAATAAAATCTGTTTAAAACGTTAATAATTTGTTCGAGCATCATCCAAGAAAAAACCAAAACGAATTTTGAAGAAATTTCCACTACATAAAGGCTTCAAATTAAAAATTATGTAAATATAAAAAGGCGCTGATAAGAATATTAAAAGTTCACATTAGAGGAAACGGAAATTCCATTGTTTCGTGTAACAACTGGCCGGAAATGCAGAGAGTTATGGTCGTATTATATTAACATGGCGAATACGAAAAATGTCTTTAAGAAGAACATTAATTGCTCGAAATTGTTTAAATAAAAAAAATTATTTGAAAATTTTTTTGAAAATATGATATTTTTTTATTTGAAAAAATTATTTGACAAACTTTGTTCTTGTTTTTTTGCGATACTCACCACTGAAGATGCAATACGAATCTGAAGATGCAATGCAAATTACCCGAAGAAAACTAACCCAAAAAAAACAAATATATAAATAAGAAATATGGATTGCGTAAAGGAGGTTGTGAATACATAGATCATATGCCAAACATTTCTTTATAGTCATATGTACATAGATCAAATATTTCTTTATAGTTAGAGCACTTCTAAAATCATTTCTTTTTTAAAATAGTCATCACCGAATAATATTTTTGTTTAACAAACATCCGTTTATTTGGCAAACTGCACACGTTGACATTAGTGAGCTATATTTGCTCACCTTATTCAATAAATTATAACTAAAGTACAAAATTGAACGTAATTTTCAATAAGATTTCATTCTGTTGCATGTAACAGATATAGAAATTAAAAAAAATTATTATTAATTCGCCAATAATTATCACCTCCAATATTTCACTAATAACCAATGGCATAGATTATAGATAGTGCCCGATATTCAAACTTAATACAATTTTCTAGAACTTTAAAGATGGTTTAATATGATATGGGACGTAATTTTTCTTTCATAATGATATAAATTTCAATATACCAGAAAAAGGGTCTTTCTTCCTTGAGAAATATTGCAAAATCATACTTTTAGTCGTTATGAGACAATGAGACTTCGGCTATGTGGACCATATTAAAGATACACACTAAAGTTCCATTATATTGTATTCAAATTGTCTTAGAATTACCTGATTATACATAAGAATATTTAATATATTAATAATATATAAGAATATTACTTATATTAATAAGTAATATTCTTATGTATTATTATCTCACATAAAACATTGTCTAATCTATAGTATATTGTAAAGTACACCTGTTATGTACGAACAGAATTCGCACTAGCAGGGCGAAACTCTCTTATATACTTATGATTATATGAATATTTCAGGGTATATAGAGGATTTCTATTAAACTATTTATAAATGTTATTTTTCGCCACGTAAATATTATTTCCTAGCATATCTTTACAAGCACAAAAATATCACGATTATATCCAAAACTATTAAATTTTTAATCACCAATCTAGCTTATCGGTAAATTTTATGTAAACTTCAACTAAGGCTGTTATTTTCACAATTTTGACGTAAGCAGTTACGGTAATAAAGTAATATTTCCAGAACTAATAGTTAACTAATAGTTAGAATAATGTTAGAATAATAGTTATTTATATGCTAAGAGCACTTGCAATTAATGTTCCACACAATGCAATACATTTAAAAAAATCAATAATTTAATTTATCGTCTCCAAAATTTCCATATCAATATTCTTTACTGTTACTACTAAGATATATGTTTATCACTGTGCTAAATTTTAAGTTTCTACGTCAAACGTTTCTGAGAAAAACGCTTAACATACTGACAAACAGAGGGACGCGTGAATTCTCTTTATAAGTTGTCCGTTTTTTTCCTTTTAACGTACGGAACCCTAAAAACAGTAAATAAATTTTTGAAAGAAAATAAATTGGGCGTTTTTTATATTTTTTTCTGTTAACTATTTGTTTTTGAATGACGTAACAAAAGTAAGATATACATTTCAATGTACCAGAAAATCTAAAGGCTTTGACTAGTACAAGGCTCTCACTGTTATGTTGTGAGAGTTAGAAGTGTGCGATTTGGTCATTTTATGGCTTTGCCTTTTTTTTAATTTAGTTACGTAAAAAGTACTGAGTGAGCTTAGGTATAATTCTGGCTTGATAAAATCAAGAAGTAAATTCACTGAAGACCGTGCAAAATTTAACGATTGACTATATATTTCACAATGACTATCAGTTTAGAAAACTAAGTGGTCCATGCGAGCGAAGCACGCCGAGAAAAACATTCCTGATGTTTTATGTGGTCCTATAATAGTCATAAACAATATTTGATTTAATAAGTCTAAACTTTGTACAGATTCAATTAAACAATTTTATGTTCTAAACTTTTTTTAGGTATCAAGTTTTTGAGATATAAAATATTTAAACTTCATAATAATTACCCTCACGTTTTTTTCTTAAAAACGAAATAAAAATTTAGAAAGCGAATTCGACCTGTCATAATTTTAGAAATTTTGTTTGCATCTTTTATGTATATGTTTGAATTTGCTTTTTTAAAGCTATTTCTATGGCACACTTCATGATGGATTCAGATAAATTATTTATTTGAAATTAATATGTTTAATCAAAATTTCTTACAAGATTTGTGTATATATTTTTAAGTGGCCTTTCAAAGCCCTTTCATTTCTATAATTTAGGAACATCGGTCAAACAAAATTTTTTCTCGATTTTCTCGGGATTTATTTCGGAATGGAAATTAAAAATTAAAAATTGAAAACTAGCTTTTTAATTCGAACAAAACCGAATTTTATTAAATATTATATATATTTATTCACAATATTATATATTTTCGAAATTTCAACTCATTCAAACCTTCAATCTGATACTGTTAACTTTGACGGCCTGTTTGAATTCATTTTTTTTACTTTGGACAAAATGGATACTCTCAATCGCCATATTACATGGGTCGTGACTTCATCTACCTAAGGACGCCCTCAAGATTAAAACAATTCTAGCAACATCTGATTTGTCCAAATTGGGCTATCCGTTCAACTTCTAGAGAGAGACATCTAGATATCCCTACATACACGTGTATGTACCTAGGCTGATAAACACATAGCATATTTCTGTGCTAATAAACACAATACTCTCCTTGGCGTGCCGCAGTCAGGTAAAAATAAAAATATTCGGCCAGTCTCAAACTATAACGACGTTTTTTTTATTTTTATCAACAATGTCGTTGACAGTGACAACTTTATTAGAATTCCGATATCAAATCGTAAACAGTCGAGCTAAGCGGTTATTTGAAAGTTCGGTTGACAAGCGATTTTTTTATTTTACGAAGATACACCTTTCGCCTTTTATGTAACCTCTCACCTAAAAAATACCACTTCTTAGGAAATTGGATCTATTTTCATACAACTTACTGATCGTTTAAATAATAAACTATTGCTTTAATAAACTAATAACATGAACAAAATAAACGTAGTGCAAATTTATACATAATATAAGTACAAATTTGTTTATTCAAGTTTTGTACAGTAAAATATACAACGAATGTATTATGTTGCACGGTCGTTGCCATTGCCTTTATGGTGATAAATTAACGAACTTTTGGTTACTACTGTCATTTTTTTTGCGTGAAGTCCCCATAACGTATATATTGTAATCGTATATATTGTATTTTTTGTAGTAATTTTGTGTATAAACAAAAGCGAGTTTGATTATCAACCACGTGAGTGATGCGAGACATATTTCTTTCATACGTAATTTTCAAAAGTAAATCATAAAAATACATTAATTTAGTTAATAACTTAATTTTTTAAGTTTTGGTAAATATAACAAAGGCAAATACAACTTCTTGGATTTTTTAAAAATCTTTTTATTACCTTAATATTACAGTGCGAGAAGTTTCTTTTTTACTTTTTACATTATTCAAATTTTAGTATGCACATATTCAAATATTTGTTTATTCTCAATAAATCCAAGTACTCTGAAAAATTACCAAATAGATTAAAATAATATTCTGCGTATCATATTGACTAATCGCAAGGTTTATTTACTCTCTGTTCTGTGGTTTAATGTAACAAATTTCGACCACAATGACGTCAGGTTTTCTAGAATTCGTAAACATATTTGCTACGTCATGAAAATTAGACGATACATTTTATAAATGATTAAATCAAAACATTGGGATTCATAATTTAGTTTATATACCAGAGTTTTTTAAGACGATTGGAAAATTTTTCAACGTAAAATTATAAACCTCCGAAAATACATTTAAAAGCTTGACAGAAGCCATACGTCTACTCGCCGGTTTACCACAAATAGCGTTTGAAATATTCTAATCCATTTGTAATCTATAATTGATCAGCTTGGCCTACACTGATTTCTATGGCATCTTCAAGTAAATGAGGGATACACTGGGGGATCATCTTCACCACGTTTGTATCAAAGATGTATACCGCTTTTAACAAAATACATATTGTCTAAAAACCTCTGTCTATGTTGGTTTATGTAGATATATTTTATTTAAATTTGACCTAATCTTAAACTAAGTGAGGGATACATTGCGGAATCATCTTTAATACGTTCGTGTTAAAGATGTATCCAGCTTTAAACATAATACATATTTTCGAAAAACCTTTGTCTATGTTGGTTTTTGTAGATATATGTTATTTAAATTTAACCTAATCTTAAAGTATATGAGGGATACATTGCAGAATCATCTTTAGCAGGTTCGTATTAAAGATGTATCCCGCTTTAAACAAAATACATATTTTCTGAAAACCTCTGTCTATGTTGGTTTATGTAGATATATGTTATTTAAATTTGGCCTAATCTTAAACAAATCAATAAATTAGAATGACTGTAAAACACTCGAATAATCGATTAATTTTTAATACACTTACACCATTGCTTTTGGAAACAGCAAACCATAATCCTAAAAAAATTTCTTCATTATTAGAAGACTTTCAGGAAAGAACTTCTAGGAAGAACACTAGGAAGAACGTAGAGAACTTCTAGGAAGAACATAATCATTCAATTTAAATTGATTATGTTCTTCCTAGCAGTAGCATTTAACATTTTAAATACTCTATATGTAGAATAATAAGTTCAACAATACAACAACTAGGTTAGATGAAATAAAAATTGTTTATGGAAATTCCTATAAGCACTTTAGTAAAGCTTGTTCAACGTTAAACCAGCACTTGAATCTAACCTTACATTTTAGATTGAAGGATTCTTTATTTAAAATCTTCTCCCATGTAAACAATGACAATGAATCGTGTCGGAAGAAATTATTTAATACTTTTAGGAACACTGGTTTTTATGGCATGTAAAGTATTCTTTGGCATGAGTGACACGCTGTAATCAAAAAACCCATATTTTTGCATATATTTTACATATGATATAATAAAAAACACTCAAAAAGAATCACCTGTGAACATAATAGTTAGTTAAAAAAATCTTAAAATAAGTAAACCGTCAATCGTTAAAACATAATCATTTTTAAATAGCTATGTACTATATGCTTGTTAGAATCAATCAGCAAGATTGGTAAATGTTAAAAAAATAACAATAGACTAATTCTGAAGCTAAATTCATGCTAGTTACTAAAGCAATACGACAATGTGAGCGTTAGTCACGACTCGAATCGTTTAAATTAGTTACTGGTTAAATCTATATCTTTTATCTTTTTATATCCTTAATAATCGTTTCACTGCATCATACCTGCGCTCTGAATTCCAACATGTAATACATGTTGAAATTAGCAATATTATAAATATTCACAACTAAATGAAATTACGTGGACAATTAGCAAAGATTCTTATTTGCAAAGAATCTTTGCTAATTGCCCACCTGAAGATGTAATATAATGAAACTTAGGTGGTGGTAAAGAACTTTATAAAAATAAAAATAATACTACATCACGTAATTTAATTTAGTAGTGAATAATGGATTTCCACAAAATTAACGCCAAATATATTCTTATATAAACATATAAAAACACTCAATTAAAAAAAATTAAATTAGCAAAGATTCTTATTTGCAAGGAATCTTTGCTAATTGCCCATCTGAAGATGTTGTAATACAATGAAACTTAGGTTGCGGTAAAGAATTTTAATAAAGTAAAAATAATACTACAATACATAATTTCATTTAGTAGTGAATAATGGATTTCTACAAAATTAACGCCAAATATATTCTTATATAAATATATAAAAACAATCAACGTGTAAATTAAAAATTAGTCGGAAATCATGTTATCTAAAATAAACTGCATATTGAAAAATTTCTTATCAAAATGAAACCCGGATGCTTACAAGTATATAAATAAATAACATAATGAAGAATTAAACACGAATCATATAATAAATAGATATATTTACCTATACTAATATATAAAGCTGAAAAGTTTGTTTGTTATTCATGATAACATACATCTGGTAAGACATATGTGATCAAAAGTACTTTTTAGGTTAGGAATCACGCAATTATTCACAAGAGCAGAACTGCAAAACTCTAAAGGAACGTGGGAAACACTGCTTAAACGGTAAAAGGGAGAGAGATCAGCTTATATATATATATATATATATATATATATATATATATATATATATATATATTGATTGATCATCCCGAGAATAATTTCAAGCGGGTGAAACCGCAGGGTACTAATTAATAAGTATACATTATTTTGGTTACTAATTACTAATAATAACCATCATCTTTGTCGTAATAACTTTTTCTTTGTACATTTATTTTTTTTGGCAATACTTATATTTAAAAATAGATATAAATTTCATAAAAATTTCTTATATATTTGTATGTTCTACGAATGGAGTAATTAATGGAAGAATTAAGGAAAAATAACGGTCTTAAAAATCTTAAATTAATGCAACGATGAGGACAGATAAAACAACACATAAACCGCATATCACATATCCCACGACACTAACTTACTTTTAATGACTTACTTTTTTTAACTTAACTCATTATTTTTAAAGTTTTATATTATTTAGATTTAAATTTTTGTATATTTTGGATTTAAATAACATTCTTTAACTCTGAACAAAAGCTTAGATCGGGTCCAAATCCCGGACGGCTTCAGTGAAGTCCGAATATACGGCAGTCCGGACGTATGTACGTAGTGTGGACGTAGGCCTGTCCATAAGTCATTCCGCACTATCAGTAGATAAGAGACGTGGATGCCTATCTTTGTTTGTCTTATTTTATTTAACTACATTATATGAGATGTATCTAAATACGGTAGTTGATTCATTCTAAATTTTGATATCTTTCGTAAAATATTGTGAAATATAAGTTAATTAAAAGCCAGTCTTGAAAAAAATTCAAAAAGTGATTGAAAAATAAGCCAGTTGTAGGCTTCTAAATTTGAAGATACGAATAGAGTTGGGTATATCCCTGTCTCTTTTCCTCTCGTAGAATATAATGTGCAATATTAAAAATGACTTCACAACACAGTATTGCCGTCCTTCTTCAAAGGTTAAATTTAAACTTTTATAACTCGGTCAATTTTTAAGATTTTTAAAACATTTTTTCGCTCTTCATCAGCTTGTACCTTGAAATTATAATTAATGAAATAAAAAAAAAATTTGTCAAATACCCAATTGTGTATGAATACCTTAATACAACACATTTATATCAAAAATATTAAAGCAGTGTTATACAGAGATACAGATATGAGTACTATTTCAGTATTGTACTGAAACCATTTTATAATTATCAGTCGATGCAACACTGAGTTAATATTTTCTGTGCAGAGTTTTGAAAATATTTACTCATAACGCGCAAGATGATCGGTTTTGTATGTGATTAGTCTGCGGCCGACAATTGCCGACTATTGGGTAAGAAGGTCGATTTTCAACCAGCTTAACACAGACATCAAGATATGCACGCCACCGACTAAATCGGCGTAAGTCGACCATAGTCACTCCGACTTTTTGTAGAAACGATTTCTATAGAACGCGCGCATTAAAGCATTAAATATAATATCTTCAATATTCTCTGATTATTGTCGGTCGTCTGCATTAGTTATTACCCATCATTTCGTCGTCTGCATTAGTTATTACCAAAGTACATTGCTTGGATTTAACTCAACATTAAATGACCTAGTACTGCACTGAAACGTCAATATGCATTTGTCGATATTGTAGCAAGTAGTTCGTCATCGGTATACTTAGATTTCTGAATTGCAATAAAGTTTTATAAATAAACTACATAAAAATGACTGTATCCATCTGAGAAGCTATTGAAAAAGAGTAAAGTCTGAAATTTCAAGAATAGAAATATATACATACATATATGTAAGTGAAACACTACTGTTTTAAGATGGCTTCGCGTGTTAAACAGATTATTAGGCTTAAACAAAATTTAACATAAAAGGCTTGAAAAATGTGGAAACAAAAAGGTGTTCAGAAGCCTTAAAAATAACATAACATTAAAAGTTATAACATTTATTTACTGGAATACTATTCAAAATATATCAAAGAACGAACACAAAATCATTTACTGGATAAAATAAAGTCATTTTCAATTTTTTGGATCTTTAAAAAGTAACCCCAAACGAGCGAAAAAATTGGAGCTTTTTTGTCTGTTTGAAGGTCAAAAACGGTTAATTCATTGTATTATAAATATAACTTTCTAATCAGATAATAAAAAAAATTCAACTTAATAAAGAACTATTTTTAAGATATAATGACATAAACGTTCGAGAAAAGTTTATGCATAATATGATGTTAATTAAGAAAACGTTTCTATAGAAATGTTTGTTACCTATGACTTGAACACTGCCTGATTAATAACTATAAAAAAGTGTCTCATATATTGATAAAAATTCAAAATTTAATAAAAAGTACTTTTTTTTATTTGATACGTGTAATAAGAACGAGAATGATGCAGAACTTCAACGATGTTTACGTGATGTATACTATATATTCACTTTCAAACAATACGATTTTATAGTTTCGTTATTATTATTGATATTTATTTTCGTTGTTATTAAAAAATGGATCAACAAATTGGTTTTTAAAACAATTTTTTAAAATTAAATATATCAGAAACATTTGTAAATAAAGATTTACCTATCTATACACCATTTTTTGCTTGTGTTATAATCAGAATTATTTTGGCTGATCATATATCTCAAACAATTCTTCTGCCGAATTTGATTTTTTTTGACATTTTAACGTTTTATTATAAGTCATTTAAGAATCAATAATTAATAAGTGATGGAATCCATTTATACTTTAAATATATTCAACTACAGAGTGATTCCAAAATGTAACACTAACGGAACATTCATGTAATGAATTATGTACTTATTTTCACTCATTTCTAATATTACTATTAAGTGGACAAAATTAATAAAAAATACAAATGAATACAAAATATAAATATGGATATAAATATACTAAAAGAAACGTATCCATACGTAGTTATTATCATTACTTTTCACTCGGTTCAGACGAGAGACAAAGTGAAGGTACAGACAATTTATCTACGTCTTTAACGATTGTTGACGTTGTTCTCAAGATATACAGTAACAAATATGTTAAAATGTCAAGACAAATGTATTCCTCGCTAAACAAAGAAAATTTGGGCATTAAGATTAATGGAGTAGTCTTTAGTTCATGCCTGAATCATTTTTCCGAGAAAATTATACTGTACCGCTATTGAATGTCATGCTTACACATGTGCACATATGTGTGTGTACGCGAGTCGAGTTACTAAAATTATTATTCAAACTTTCAACAATCGCATGGAATTCATCATGAGCAGTTCAGCAATTTATATTGGCTGCTTCTTGATTCACGATTTGTGTAAAAGTGAACATAAAACTTTAATACAAGAACAAAGTGCATATTAAATCTACTTCAGGCCAGAATTTTCTTAATCTTAATATTACTAGAAATATTATAAGCGTGAAGGGGGTCTTAAACCCATTCCCGTTATTTAGGCTTCACAGAAGATCAAGAATAGCTAAGAATAGATATTCTCTGCTTCTTGTTTTAAATATCCTTAGCATTATTATATCTTAGGTCTTGGATGTTCTTGTATTCGGATTACCGGTTTATTCGGTTCTGAAAAATTCATTATCACCAAACACCACAGAGAACCAAGAATAGCTAAGAATAGATATTTTCTGTTTCTCGTGTTAAATATCCTTAGCAATCTCTTATATCTGAGGTCTTGGATGTTCATATATTCGTTTTATCGGTTTATTCGGTTCTGAAAACTTCATTATCACCAAACACCACAGAGAACCAAGAATAGCTAAGAATAGATATTTTCTGCTTCTCGTGTTAAATATCCTTACAATCTCTTATATCTTAGGTCTTGGATGTTCATGTATTCGTTTTACCGGTTTATTCGGTTCTGAAAACTTCATTATCACCGAACACCACAGAAAACCAAGAATAGCTAAGAATATATATTTTCTGCTTCTCGTGTTAAATATCCTTAGCAATATCTTATATCTTAGGTCTTGGATGTTCATGTATTCGTACTACCTGTTTATTCGGTTCTGAAAACTTCATTGTCACCAAACACCATAGAAAACCAAGAATAGCTAAAAATATATATTTTCTGCTTTTTGTGTTAAATAGCCTTAGCAATCTGTTAGATCTTAGGTCTTGGATATTCATGTATCCGGATTACCAGTTTATTTGGTACTGAAAAAATTATTATCGTTTAAGATGTACGGTGCTTAATTGTGGAATAAATTGAATTCTGGCACACGAAGCCCCGTCATTATCATCATCATCATTAAGAGCCTGTCTCCATTCATTGCCGGATATAGGCTTCTGCCAGTGCGCATATCTTCGAAGGTAATGCCCATAATCGCCACGCTGGCAGGCGAGCTTGGCGATCGCAGTGCGTATTTTCTCGCTCCAGTGGCGCTGTTGTCCTCCACGGGTGTGCGGCATTTTAGTAACTACATGATTACAAAAATCACTCCAATTTCTCTCGAAGCCCGGCCGAGAATCGAAATTCGGCACCCGGAACCCTCTGTCAAAGATCATAAGCCCACAAACAACCCAACACATTCCGTCTATATACTCGAATGCCTTCAAAAATGTCTTGAAAGTTATGTGCCACATAATTTCATACCAGGGTGAAGCGGATTCAGAACTGATTCATTGAAATGTAGACTTTCGTAAATTTGCACGGTATCTTTGCTTCCTTTATTTTCTTCCCATCTCTTGTTCCTTTACTCTTTTCTATGAAATATTTGTATACGTAAGTAGATGTATATTTCTATTTATATATTTTATAATTATCTAAATGTTTAGATAAATGTTCTCTTTCTGTTCAATCGGCTGATTGTAATCGGCCAAATCGTTATGCATTTTAGTTAGCACAGACATTGTGCCTAATCTTCGAAAAATTGTGCTTTGCTACACATGTTTAAATCTTCAAATTTTATCCTTCTAGAGTATACCCATGTGGGCATCTTAGTCTGATATATTGTGATGATAGTGTTATTAAATTAAAATATTTATTAAACAAAAAATTATAAAAATGCCTAATGACGGTTGCCTATGAAAGAAACATATGGCGCTGTTAATTAATTTACTTAATTATCTGTAGGTACTAGTTATTGTTATTTCTGCCCGACCCCTATAAGGATTAAGGTGACGATTTATATTACTAATATTGACCAAATTTCTAGGCTTAAATTCTGAAGTTAACCGTTTGTCTTATATGTATATTTGCATACGTTCAAGTTTACAAATAATCAATTAAATAAATAATTTGTTAGAGGTGTTTAAAAGACAAAATGTAGTTTGTAGATGGTATGATTACTTTTTATCTAATAAGCATTATTTATACGTAGGGTATACCCTATTTTCATTAGGTAATTTGCACGCTGTCTGGCTTGACTAAACTTCTATATTTAAATTCTAAAGTTAACCATTTGTCTTATATGTATATTTGCATATATTGAAGTTTACAAATAATGGAATAAATACATAAGTTATTAAACGTGTTCAAAAGACAACATATAGTCTATAGATAGTATGATTACTTTTTACCTACTAAGCATTATTTATACGTAGTGTATATACCCTAGTTTCATTACGTAATGTGCTCGTTGTCTGGCTTGACCAAACTTCTAAGCTTAAATTCTATAGCTAACCATTTGTCTTATATGTATATTTGCATATATTAAAGTTTACAAATAATGAAATAAATACATAAGTTATTAAACGTGTTCAAAAGACAACATATAGTTTATAGATAGTATGATTAACTTTTTATCTACTAAGCATTATTTATAGGTACGGTATACCCTAATTTCATGACGTAATTTGCACGCTGTCTGGCTTGACAAAACTTCTATATTTAAATTCTAAAGTTAACTATTTGTCTTATATGTATATTTGCATATATTGAAGTTTACAAATAATGGAATAAATACATAAGTTATTAAACGTGTTCAAAAGACAACATATAGTCTATAGATAGTATGATTACTTTTTACCTACTAAGCATTATTTATACGTAGTGTATATACCCTAGTTTCATTACGTAATGTGCTCGTTGTCTGGCTTGACCAAACTTCTAAGCTTAAATTCTATAGCTAACCATTTGTCTTATATGTATATTTGCATATATTAAAGTTTACAAATAATGAAATAAATACATAAGTTATTAAACGTGTTCAAAAGACAACATATAGTCTATAGATAGTATGATTACTTTTTACCTACTAAGCATTATTTATACGTAGTGTATATACCCTAGTTTCATTACGTAATGTGCTCGTTGTCTGGCTTGACCAAACTTCTAAGCTTAAATTCTATAGCTAACCATTTGTCTTATATGTATATTTGCATATATTAAAGTTTACAAATAATGAAATAAATACATAAGTTATTAAACGTGTTCAAAAGACAACATATAGTCTATAGATAGTATGATTACTTTTTACCTACTAAGCATTATTTATACGTAGTGTATATACCCTAGTTTCATTACGTAATGTGCTCGTTGTCTGGCTTGACCAAACTTCTAAGCTTAAATTCTATAGCTAACCATTTGTCTTATATGTATATTTGCATATATTAAAGTTTACAAATAATGAAATAAATACATAAGTTATTAAACGTGTTCAAAAGACAACATATAGTCTATAGATAGTATGATTACTTTTTACCTACTAAACATTATTTATACGTAGTGTATATACCCTAGTTTCATTACGTAATGTGCTCGTTGTCTGGCTTGACCAAACTTCTAAGCTTAAATTCTATAGCTAACCATTTGTCTTATATGTATATTTGCATATATTAAAGTTTACAAATAATGAAATAAATACATAAGTTATTAAACGTGTTCAAAAGACAACATATAGTCTATAGATAGTATGATTACTTTTTACCTACTAAGCATTATTTATACGTAGTGTATATACCCTAGTTTCATTACGTAATGTGCTCGTTGTCTGGCTTGACCAAACTTCTAAGCTTAAATTCTATAGCTAACCATTTGTCTTATATGTATATTTGCATATATTAAAGTTTACAAATAATGAAATAAATACATAAGTTATTAAACGTGTTCAAAAGACAACATATAGTCTATAGATAGTATGATTACTTTTTACCTACTAAGCATTATTTATACGTAGTGTATATACCCTAGTTTCATTACGTAATGTGCTCGTTGTCTGGCTTGACCAAACTTCTAAGCTTAAATTCTATAGCTAACCATTTGTCTTATATGTATATTTGCATATATTAAAGTTTACAAATAATGAAATAAATACATAAGTTATTAAACGTGTTCAAAAGACAACATATAGTTTATAGATAGTATGATTAACTTTTTATCTACTAAGCATTATTTATACGTAGTGTATATACCCTAGTTTCATTACGTAATGTGCTCGTTGTCTGGCTTGACCAAACTTATAAGCTTAAATTCTATAGCTAACCATTTGTCTTATATGTATATTTGCATATATTAAAGTTTACAAATAATGAAATAAATACATAAGTTATTAAACGTGTTCAAAAGACAACATATAGTCTATAGATAGTATGATTACTTTTTACCTACTAAGCATTATTTATACGTAGTGTATATACCCTAGTTTCATTACGTAATGTGCTCGTTGTCTGGCTTGACCAAACTTCTAAGCTTAAATTCTATAGCTAACCATTTGTCTTATATGTATATTTGCATATATTAAAGTTTACAAATAATGAAATAAATACATAAGTTATTAAACGTGTTCAAAAGACAACATATAGTCTATAGATAGTATGATTACTTTTTACCTACTAAGCATTATTTATACGTAGTGTATATACCCTAGTTTCATTACGTAATGTGCTCGTTGTCTGGCTTGACCAAACTTCTAAGCTTAAATTCTATAGCTAACCATTTGTCTTATATGTATATTTGCATATATTAAAGTTTACAAATAATGAAATAAATACATAAGTTATTAAACGTGTTCAAAAGACAACATATAGTTTATAGATAGTATGATTAACTTTTTATCTACTAAGCATTATTTATAGGTACGGTGTACCCTAATTTCATGACGTAATTTACACGCTGTCTGGCTGCGTGGTCTGAGGGCGATCGATACATTCGACAATGCATGATATCGAAATACCGTCTGCAAAAAGTTATCTAAATCAATTGTGATGAAGTCGCTGTTTGGCTAATTTTTAAAAAAAAGTAAAGGCTAATGATAGCTTAGTATCGATAGTTACGATTAGAAAATTAAACATTCGATTAGATTCGATTAGAAAATTAAACACTTACGGCAAATAAAACTTAATATTAACAAAATAATTTAAGTTATAAATGAGTACCGAACGTGGTGATGAAGTACCTACCTACGACTTTCGTAAAAATGAAACATTTATTACTTCATTTCGTTGTCTGTTTGTTTGATTGTTAGTCAAACATTCCTAATGTTTAAGCCGTTAAAAATAGAAAAGTGCGACAAAAATTTTGTTTATTCCTCCAAATAGATTGTCTATTCTTATAAAAAAAATTGTGCAAAATGATTGTCTATACTTCCATCTGGCATTATTTTTAAAAATGATAGCCGGTAATATTAAAAAAAAAAGAAACAAAAAATTAATATGAAAATTAACATCGTGATTGAAGAAAAAATATTTGCAAGTTCTTAATTATACCAATTTATTTGTTATAAACAATAAACATTTATTTAAACCATTCATATTTAATACAATTTTACAAGTTAAGTATCGATTATTGTATATATTTGGCGTTAATTTTGTAGAAATTAATTAATCACTATTAAATGAAACTTCGTAATGTAGTATTATTTCTACTTTCTTTAAGTTCTTTACCACGACCTAGGTTACGTTGTATTATAACATCTTCAGGTAGGCTGTTAGTAAATTTAACGTATTTGCTAACAGCCCACCTGAAGATGTTGTAATACAACGAAACCTAGGTCGTGGTAAAGAACTTAAAGAAAGTAGAAATAATACTACATCACGTAGTTTCATTTAATTGTGTAGCATCGATGATAGCAAATATGAAAACTAGACTTATTTATTTAGATTCATCATATTGAAACATATAAAATAGATTAAATCATTTGATCGATGTTAGTTGTACCATTCTTCACGTGGACCTTTGAAAAATATTATCTCCTCCACACCCTAATCTATCTGCAACTACTCATACAAGCACAAATTCGTACATCCACAAGTGTAGGGCAGTATATGCATAGTCAAGGTTGAAGGTTACAATACACGTAATGCCATCTATCCTGATTATAAAATAAACTTTTTCTTCAATTAACTGCACTTTGATTTGAAATTTCAAATTGCCTTATCTTCTTTGCTTGTAGCTTGATTGCAGTGAAACCTATATGTTTATTCAGTTACCTCAGAATCCACTAGTAAAAAAACCCCATGAAGATCCCTTTAGTAGATTTTGCGTGATGTATGAACAAATAAACATACTCACAGACAGACAAACATTCCAAAACAATGATTTTGTAACAGAATACCTTTCTTATGTCTACTTATTTCATTTTTTCGAAAGTATTGTCAATGTACAGACATGTCAATTCTACAATACTGTTATATGTTTAGATTAAATTATTTATCGACTATAACAATATTAATCTGACAGGGTTTTACTGGTGAGGGACACTCTTAGTGAGACAAAACTCATATTTGATCGTTTTTAAGGGTTCCGTACTAAAAAGTTCCGAACGGAACTCTGTTGTTGTAGTAACGTCATTTGTCCGTCGTCCAAACGTCATCTGTCAGTCTTCTAATTAACGAAATATGTAAGAAATCGGAAATGTACGTGTAATATGTAAATCCTTCGCTTACAACTAAAAATGGTATTTAAAACGACTTGTAAATTATTTCTTGAGAGTCCGCTTAAATAGGCACGCAATTGTGAATTGTTAAAAATATTTAAAAAATAATTAAACATTCTAAAAAATTCTGAAAATTTGCTGCACCTTTCACGATCTTGAAAACGATTTGTCATTAAAATGCGAAAGAAATTGTTAACGGGTAATAAGGTAAAACGGGTAGTAAGGTCTATTCTTCTTCTTCTTCTCAATCATGTCACTCTTCACAGAACGGTCGTGGTCATGATGAGGCTCCGTCATCATTGGTGGTTGATGTGACCCTCCTCACAATTTCTCACCATCTTAACCTATTGGCCGACATCCTAGTGCATTTATGTAGAGGGTCTACAACTGCTGATTTTATTTGATCAGCCCATCGCATGGATGATCTGCCACGCGGTCTGTTTCCTTCCACCCTTCCCTGGCACCCCTCCACCCTAATATGAGGTTACGCCTATGATTGTGAATTACAATAAAGTCCATACTAATAAAACATTATTAGCTTTGCTTTACCTGAGATGTTTTTTGTTCATAAATTAATATTTCAAACCAACACAATTATTACAACCAAAATGTTAATGAAAGCGAAAAATAATTATTAAATTTACATTAAAACACATAAACAAATTTCATAATAAATATTTATTTTTCAAGTTCACTATTTATTAATTCATTAAGATTAAATAGCATAGCTTATACGCTGAAGACGCAAATATTGTTGCGACGCGAGTAACACGCGACACAGACATATAACAAAATTAATTATATAATAAAATATTATTATATTATGAATAAAGTTAAAAAGCCACTTATTTTTAAAAAAAATATTTGTAAATAATATAAACCATAGATAAACTCAATACAAAAGAATCATGAAGAGTTTATTATATAGTAAAGCCACTGCAATTATTAATTATGAATTTAAATTATATCATTTCATTTACTTAAAATTTATATAGTTTTACTTTATTTCTTATTTATTAATAATAAGCAAGCAATTTTTTAATATTACTAATAATAATAATATTTTATCATATAATTAACTTTGTAAAGTGTACTGACTCCGCAGTGCATCTAACTCCGCAGTATACATGGCGTTATCCTAAAAACGGATACACGCTTCACACTCTCCGCGCTATGTTTTGAAAACGTTAATCATACAAAATAAAAGCATATAACCAAACTTGGTAGAGAATTTTATATTCTATCATTTTTGGAAAAATCTACAACGATATGCAAAGCATAGGATGTAATATATTTGCAAACAAAAACGGTTTTTGTGACGTTTGACCGTTAATACCTCGACTAGCCCACACGATATCTCAAGAGACTTTTCAGGCCATATTTAGAACGTCAAAATTTTTTTCAAGTTTTCAGCTTTCCTCCTATCATTCCGGAGTTTAATCTTTATTTCAGATGTGCTTCAACATTAGTACGTGTCTACACAATGGCACAAGACACTATTCACGCAAGTCAACTTACACTTATAGCTACAGCTATAAGTAACAACTAGTTTTACAACGATATTTTAAAGCAAAGCAATCGCTTTCACGTATCCATTACGATTTTTAAAGTGGACAATGACCCGCTCAAAACTGGCCACACGGCTCATGCTGCGACGTCGAACAGAAAGAATTAGTTTACTAAAATTAAAATTCAATTGTCTAATGCAAAAACTGCCGCAAAAAAAGTCGGCGATATTGAGCGACAAGGTACAGTGGTCACGCGACACCACTTTTTGTCAACTAGAGGTTCAATAACGGTCCGAGAGCGAATTGGAGCTGCCGTTTTTTGTCACCTATTTATTACATAAATTAGCCTCGAGATTGCAAATGGGTAAAAATATCTAAAGTAGAATTTTGCGACAAGTTACAAAAATCAGTTCAAAGTATGTTTTGGTGTTTTCTTTGTCTAAGTAATGGTATGCATAATAATGTAAGACAAAATTATAGAGCCGTAGCGTGAATATCGAGTAATCAATAACGTTTCTAGGATATATGGAGCTCTTCACACTAATTGTGTAAAGAGGATTATTTCGTCTCTTATTTTTTTCAGGGTCTGGCTTACCCAAAATGGTTTACTCAACCGACAAGAAGTTTTCATCGTCTTATAGTTATATCCATTATTAACAAAAAAAATGCTTAAACTTAAGCTATACTACTCTCATTCGGAGAATATTTATACCGTTCATAAGACTGGTATAACGAAGGTATTAATTATTACAAATAAACTTGATAGATAGATAGAATAACTATTTCGAATTTATTTTAAAAATTCAACGTGTCAACGTCATATTCAATAGACAAACACGTAAAATATGACGTTACGTCTATGATTGTGAATACAAATTATATCTATTAGATCAGATGGTGTCTTTATGGTGTTTTTGAGCATCGTTAAAATTTATATTATTCTTGACTTGTATCAGTTCTTTTTAAATTTTTCTATTTTTCCCAGTTACGAAAGAGCATGAGGTGCTCAAAAACGAGCATGAGCTACGTTTGAAAATCGTCTTAAGAACATCATAAACAAATAATACGTCTTAAGAACACCATAAACAAATAATAGTTAATTTAAAATTTCGCAGTAAAAGTTTGGAAAAATATCACAATTCTCCTTAAAATATTCTAACAACAAATGAGAATATTACTTGAATTTTATTTAAGTTAAAAATTCTCATCAACAAATATTGATCTTCGTACATTTACATGCAATAAATTAAATAATATTTTCCTTGATAGTTCCAATTGAGTGAATTTAATAATATGTAGTCATTTTTTAATAATTTTAAATACAATCGAATTGCAAAACTGGCATGCTATTTATATATACGTGCCGAAATGTCAACTTTTTTAGGTTATACTTAAATAGTGTTTTGACAGACTAAATTATGACGTATTTGTCATATACTGAATTTATTGATAGTGTTTTTATATATTCTCTATTTATGTAAGGCATAACTTTCTTTTGCAAGTTTATCAATAATGATGATAGGGTCCAGACAGACTATATATATTTATAAAACATCTTTTTAATAAATATATAAGTGCAGGGAATCAAAGTGCATTCTGTGAGTTAAGCTTTGAAATAACGATATAAGTGCAGGGAATCAAAGTGCATTTTGTGAGTTAAGCTTTGAAATAACGATATAGGTGCAGGGAATCAAAGTGCATTTTGTGAGTTAAGGTTTGAAATAACGATATAGGTGCAGGGAATCAAAGTGAATTTTGTGAGTTAAGCTTTTAAATAACGATATAAGTGCAAGGAATCAAAGTGCATTTTGTAAGTTAAGCTTTGAAATAACGATATGAATGCAGGGAATCAAAGTGCATTTTGTGAGTTAAGCTTTGAAATAACGATATAGGTGCAGTGAATCAAAGTGCATTTTGTGAGTTAAGCTTTGAAATAACGATATAGGTGCAGGGAATCAAAGTGCATTTTGTGAGTTAAGCTTTGAAACAGTTACAGAGACGTTAGAATAATGTATATATTGACGGTAACACGAAAATCGACAAAAATAGTTCAACGGAATATATTGCTATTTGTTAAAGATTGTCCGTTTTTTATTTCAAAATCGATCAGTATATATTTTCGATTTAAACAAATTAATCCTTACCTTTCTGGCTACATCAAAATACTAGCAAAAATTGGTTTGTAGACCAACCAATTATTTATATTAACCAATTTATTGAAATGTAAACTACTGACTATCGGACGATTTTTTTACACTATACGATAAAAATATAATTTATATGAATTGAAAGCCACAATTAAATGAAACTACGTGATGTCGTATTATTTCTACTTTCTTTAAGTTCTTTACCAGGACCTAGGTTTCGTTGTATTACAACATATTCAGGTAGGTAATTAACAAATACATTAAATTAAACCTAGGTTGTGGTAAAGAATTTAAACAAAGTAGAAATAATACTACATACCGTAGTTACATTTAATTGCTTATATTTCTAATATTACTTTTAAAATAATTTTGGATAAAATGTTTACATATATTTAAAAAGTTAGCAAAGCTTTGCTAATAGCCCACCTGAAGATGTTGTAATACAACGAAACCTAGGTCGTGGTAAAGAACTTAAAGAAAGTAGAAATAATACTACATTACGTGGTTTCATTTAATTCTGAATAATGAATTTCTACAAAATTAACGCCAAATATATTCCATATGAATTGAAAGGTCAAATTGCGAATAGACCTCAGCGAAGTGATATTTTTCCTAACAAAAAGATAAAATGTTAATTTTATCTTTACATATAATATCGCCTATACATTTTAACTCCTTACAGACCACAATGTCATCTGCTAAATATACTTTATAATAACATATTTTTACACGTAATACAATCATTTAATAATTACATTAACTAGCTTCGACCGTTACTTTTAAACGATTAACTTCATTATTATTTATATTTGTTTTTACAATTAACAAAAAATTTTACATTTGTTGCAAATTCATGCGAAAGCCGGGCATTTGTTCAGAGTTTCAATTTCGATAGACTTTAGTAATTATGAAGGCTGTTGTTAAGTTGTTAGAGCAAGCTAGTTTCTATAGTTTGCTGAGTACTAAATAAAACTTAAAATTTTATTAAGATACAATTTTAAAAACAATTCTTTCTTCACCTGTATATATTATTTCAACGTTAAGGCAACCGTTTATAACCAACAGTGCCTATAGTGCACGCAAACCGAGTGCAACGAAAAGCAATACAAAACACGTAACATTTAAACGTAGTTCACGATTAGATTAGAACGATTCGTTAAATGTTGATTAAATATTATTATTTTTTCAGGGTCGTTTTTATTTTTAAATGCTATTATAACAAAAGTTCAATCAAAATACACTCCTACGCCTCGCATGTTGTTTTAAATTATTTTCGTTTTACATTTTCGAGAAGAATGCGAAAAAAATTCTTGCTATACCAATTAAAGGATGGTATTACATGTAAGTGAACGTTTTAGAGTCCATTATTCTAAGTACAAAAGGCCAAGAGGTATGAAGTCATTTAAAGGCCTTAAAGTAAGCTGAAACAACTAATCTGGAAAATCTACCTGCTTATAATAAAACCCAATGAGTCGTAAGTCGTAATTTGTTGTTTTTACGTTACTACATGAGCTACATTTTTATGTGTTCTATCAACACCTACTACTAAGTAGGTGTTGTTCTACGTGCATTGGGTCTTACTTTTTGCGTTGTTAATAATGCAGAGTAAGATGTAGTGTAAGTGCTCGATATTGATTTTAATAGTCTTAGAATTGTACTAGTTGTGCCCCACAATTTTTTATATTTCATACACAATTTCATAAAATTACGGTTTTACTATCATTCTGTACACTAAATCAATCTCTCATTTTAAACTATTTTTCATGAATAGAATTTATTCAGTTACAATTTTATTATATGTGTAGCAAACAAATTATTTTAATATTATCTCATATAATTTATCGATTAACGATATTGGTTAAATATATAATTTAGCTATGTGGAGACTTGATGTTGTAGAAGCTTGAAAATCCTAACTAGTAAAGTTGGGGTCCGATCAATATTTGGTTCCAATACGACATATGGTGGTGACTAGTACTGTCGTCCATATTTTTGTCTACGTGCAGCTTCCACTTGAGAAAATCAACATTCAGCTTTTGTGTTCGAAAAAATAAAAATGGAAAAACGGAAAATTTATAGAACCAACTCTACATCTATCCATACATCTGTCGTAATGTTTTGTATCTAAGCAAATATTTAACATTAACACAATGGTATTTGACAAAATTATTTCTTACACTTCTGTAATCGCTCCCACATTACTGAAGATCATGATCCATAACAATGGGTGCCGTGTTGGTGTAAATTGTTTGGTGCCAGTTCTTGCGATCTTGCACTAATCTTAGGGCCTCTTGGGTGGTCATTTGTTAGGTGCTTGTTATCTGATCGATCTAAAGAGGCGGCCTTTGCTCACGACCTCGTCTCGCGTCTGCGACCTCTAGATTGTGAGATATTTTTCTGTTAATGTGGCAGAAGTATACGAGGGTCCGAAGGGTAACCGTGCAGGGCAGCTTTCCGCAGATACTATTTTTTTGCTGATGGACTAGTTAGTCCAATGGACAGTCCAAGACACAACAGTGACTTATGCCTTTGGTGTCTTGGTCTACCCTTCGGACTAACGTGTCCATCATGAACCTAATCTGTAGCTGTTATAGGCTGTCTTCTACAGTTCATCTTCGTTAGTCCCATCGGACTTCTCGAGGATTAATGTAAAAAATTCATAAAATTATAGCAAGAAAAAATCTGGGAAAAAATGTAGTTTGCAAATATGGTGGTGGAATAAAGTTAACATTAAAAAACATAAATGAAACTACGTGATGTAGTATTATTTCTACTTTCTTTAATTTCTTTAACCACGACCTAGGTTTCGTTGTATTACAACATATTCAGGTGGGATATTAGCAAAGATTGACTATTTTATTATTATTGACCTGAAGATGTTGTAATACAACGAAACCTAGGTCGTGGTTAAAGAAATTAAAGAAAGTAGAAATAATACTACATCATGTAGTTTCATTTAATTGTGAATAATGAATTTCTACAAAATTAACGCCAAATATATTCAATATTAAAAAACATGGCCAAGAAATAGTGAATAGCGAATAAGTGAATTTAGTAAATATACAGGGACCGTGCAAGAAACTCAGTAGCCGTTTAGAAAATTTCACGGCGTCATGAATGATAGAAAATAAGAACTTTTGTTTAAATATTTATCAACATCAGCGCAGTATTTTTGTTTTTAATATGAGTAAAATACGATTTTCAGCCATTTTTGTCAGCTAAATATGGAAAAGTACAAGTGAAATGAAGAAACTACTTAACGTTGGTCATATTATTAATGCGACAGAACTTAACGACAGAATGTAAATTAAAATTTGTAGCCACAGTCGCTAATATCAATAACGAACACCGTATTGAAAAGAAATATGGAAACGAACTCATTATAGATTATGAAAATTGCAAAACACATATTAACTATTTAAAATTATATAAAAAACACTCTGAACGAAAACAGCAATATGCGTATTGGAAATACATGAATATACGTGATTTGTATGTATGCGACAGAAAATATCAAACGTGATTGAATGTAATAAGTTTATGTTACGAATGAATATCAGATTCTATTTTTGAAAAACTAAACGTTGTATTAAAGTTATAAAAAATAGTTACATTAAAATTATAAAAAAAATATATCCTGGAATCGTTATAGCTCGCCCTTCTCCACAAGACTGGGGTAAAACTTTTTTATATCACACTGTTGATAAAAGAAATGATGCTGAAAATAGCCACAAAAATATGGCTTTTCCCTTCCATCTCTGAAGCGTTAAAATGATGAAAAAAACAAGTTAAAAAGAAATTTACCTAAAGTTTATCGGAAAATTTAGATTTAGAGCGATTTTAGGATCTCCCAGTTTTTATATGCATGAATGTGCTCAAAACTTAAATCTACTTTTACACTCCTGACGTACTCAACTTGATCGTGAGCTGTTTGCGCGATGTCATTTAATCAAATTTCTTAACCGACATTTAGATTTAAATATATACCGGACGAGCTGATGGTATATAAAGGTCTGATACTTTCACCGCCTGTAGCAAAGTACAAGGCTACAGTTGATAGAATAATATAAATACTTGAAATTGTATTGTCACTGAGGATAAAGAAGGTACGAGACGGCGATTTGATTTCGTTAGACCAGACTGTTGCTGCGATCGGCTAGCAAGTCGGCTTCTATGAGTTCCTGAGTACTACATAAAACAGTTACAATCAATAATTTGTTCGTACGTTATACCATCCTCGTATGTTATACCATCCTGTTATAGGATTTTATAGTGACGATGAAAGTACTTTGTTCGGTGATTAATATTGAGCGATGCGAGTATTTTTCATATTTTTATATATTGATAATTTAGTAATTTTCTCAAGTTTTTTTAAGGGCATTCTGTATATGATAAAGAAACATTTAAATGTTATTATGATTCACAAAATTTTGAAAGTCAAGATATATTTCATTGAAGCATAAATTATGTATCTATAATAAAGGCCCAAATAAGAAATGTATACAGATTACTTTTGTGCCGTATTTTCGAAAAACATCCAAAAAAATTCTTGTTGTGCCAATTGACCAACACTATAAACAAGAACGCGACGTAGAAAATGAAACGATTAAAAACTACGTGACTGCGGTGAATTAGGTATTTTAGATATAAATTTATGTACCAAAGTGACATGATACTTAATTTAACTTGATTCAACTTGTTGACCTGTAACACGTGAAAGCGCTGAAACAATTTTAGAATACCATAATAGTATCGCTTAAAAGCGGTAATAGTTTTAGGCAGTATATTATCAGAGATATACTGAAAAATAAGTCACTCCCCTAAGTCTTGTGTCCGAAACCTAAAATATTATAACCTAAAATTAGGGATGATTCTTAGAAACCTACGCAAAAGTTGTGGGAAAATTATATCGATGATTCTAGAATCGTAGTTTTTGAGATATTTACGATAATATACTTAATTATAGTATATACACTTAATTAAATATTTATTGGCCTAGAAAGTTCATATTAACGACGAATTATGGTATGTCTATTAATCTTTCAATGAAAGAAAGACCGCTTTTCCTACAACGTAAACTTTCATCACAAATAAGTTTTTTTACCAAAATTTCACATGTAAAGCTGTGAAAAGGAGATATACATAAAAAGTGGAAAAGTGCCAATTTATGGCATTATTGTCTGATTTGGTTTAACGCTGAGTTTATCCGTAACATTTGTACGAAATCTTTTCACCATAAACTTTATAATTAATACAATTTAAACTGTGACCATGGAAATCTGTCAGAAAGCCTTTAAAGAAAGAACAGGGTACTAGGATTTGTAATACGGCATTACTTTGAGTTTCATGATATCGAATATATTGTTATTTTACTTAACTCTTTAAACCGTAGTATGAAACGAACTCAGTCATCTGGTGTCCACAAGAAGTGTATCATATATGAATACTAATTACCTAAGAACTGTATATGAGCTGCAAGCGGTCATACAGATAACTTTCTGCGCATATGAAATGCAACGATGTCTGGTACTCCAAGAACCATCGCTGACGAACCACCAGCCATCGCTGACGTATTTTATTGACTGTTTGTATTTTTTAATAATCAACCGACGCTTAGTAGTGGCATTACGTATCTCTACCGGTAATTCTAGGGAATACTCTCCGATCGTGTTAGCCGAACTTCGAGTGTGACCAAGGCCTGATTTATATCTTCGTTCAATAGTTTACATTTATACAAATCTTTTTTAAGTTCTAATATCCATTTGGAAGATGTCGCAGATGAATTTCCAAATCTAATGTGTAAAATGATGGATCTGTAGCAATGATATTTGCATTTTCTAAAATATTTAGAACTGTTCTATGTTGCCGTGTCTTTAAATAATTAGCACCAGCTTGTCGTTAGCTCCGGCTGGGTGTCAGGTATCCTTATAAGTATATAGCCCTCACTAATCTCATTGATTTTGTGGATTATGTGTCTATAGAGTTGGATCAAGGACGTTAAACAGATGTAGCCTATTTTAATTTTAATAAATATAACTTAGTAATATTTTTTGTGGATTATTTTGGATATATTACTCAATGTTATATTACTCAATCTGGAGTCAGTCAAGTAGTAATAAGGGTTCTGTCTTGTTTCTCACTATGATAAATAACTTACCCTTATTTGTCAACACTGCTCGATAACTTCTGTTTGCTGATGATTTGAAACTTCCTAGTTTTTTTTTAGACATCCGATCCGATTGAGCTGTTCTGACGCATAATCCGCTTGGTATTCCAATAGAGTCTGTGCAATCATTTACATTTTGATATGAGCAAATGTACAATCGTGACAAATGCATCATGTATGCGTTTGTCACGACTCCTTTTATGAACAGTTAAACTTTAGGAGAAATTGTGCCTGAATATATATTTTTGCGTGATCTCGGTTTAATTGTGGTTTACCAGCTCACTTTTTATGGTTATATAATTGAATGTTTTTTAAATGCACCGCGTGCTGAAATATGCCTTGCGACATCCCTATCATTTCGATAACATCGTGTGTATTGTGGCTTTAAATATCAAGTTAATCAATAGAGCTGTTATTTATATTTCTTTCGCTCAAATTTAAGATCGTTGTGATCAACTGTAATTCCTTTCAACTCTAATGGAATTGCTACCTTTTATATATTTATTTTGTTTATCAAATCACAGTGAGATATAAAAAATGAGATTGAATTAACTTTTACCCTAACATATCCACATCAAAATAACAGACTGTTTACATAGATCCTTAAACTTGTGCAAACATTGGTATAATACTTAAAGCAAAAAAAAATATAGTACATTAAATACATTAAATTAAATTACAGAACATACACAATTGATAAACAATTGTTCCAAATAATAAATATAAAAAATAAACATAAATCCTTCATTCAAAAACCTATCTGTACTTTTTAAAATTTTTTATTTATACATTTTTTTAATTTATGAAACTTTACAGCAGGTTTAGGAAACTTCGTATGTAGTCGTGGACTTATTGCTACAAGGCCACTCTATTATAATCAACTACAAAGAATGAAGTCAGAAGCACCGCTGGGAACAATTAGTAAACGTTAACTTATGACACTTATAAGATAAAATGAGGATATTTATATAGATATAAACCAGAAAAATACAGAATTAATATAAAATTAAATAAAAATAAAAGCAAAATGACCACCCTATTACAGTCAACTACAAAGAATCAAGTCAGAAGCACCCCTGGGAACAATTAGTAAACGTTAACTTATGGCACTTATAAGACAAAATGAGGATATTTATATAGATATAAACCAGAAAAATCCAGAATTAATATAAAATTAAATAAAAATAAAAGCAAAATTACCACCCTATTACAGTCAACTACAAATAACCAAGTTAGAAGCACCCCTGGGAACAATTAGTAAACGTTAACTTATGACACTTATAAGATAAAATGAGGATATTTATATAGATATAAACCAGAAAAATCCAGAATTAATATAAAATTAAATAAAAATAAAAGCAAAATTACCACCCTATTACAGTCAACTACAAAGAATCAAGTCAGAAGCACCCCTGGGAACAATTAGTAAACGTTAACTTATGGCACTTATAAGACAAAATGAGGATATTTATATAGATATAAACATGAAAAATACAGAATTAATATAAAATTAAATAAAAATAAAAGCAAAATTACCACCCTATTACAGTCAACTACAAAGAATCAAGTCAGAAGCACCCCTGGGAACAATTAGTAAACGTTAACTTATGGCACTTATAAGACAAAATGAGGATATTTATATAGATATAAACATGAAAAATACAGAATTAATATAAAATTTAATAAAAATAAAAGCAAATCTACGATACGTTAGGGATAGAGAAGGGATAAGGATAAGGTATAGAAGAGGTTTCAATCATATTACGATCGATAATGTAATTTTTTTCACTTTGTATATTTGTGTTCATTTGATTCCATAGTCTATATAATAGCATACGCGTTAAAGAATTCGCCATAGAAAACAGTTCTGTGCAGAGGGGTTAGGAGGTTGTTCTTGTTTTTAGAATTGCCTTTGGGTGTACCTATCTTGCAGCATACACCTCTTTAGCACGTTTACATTGATTAACGCGATACTGCGAGACGCGCAAGAGTTGCGACACTTTTTCTACTCCAAAGACCGCTTCAGAAATGTGACTATGGAGTTGCATGATCGATCGCTATTGAGAATGATGTTAAGTCGAATTGATATGGCTTTTTCAGATGTATTCCTTATAATTTTTTTTTACATTTTACAACCTTGCTTATGTACCACGCTTTTGGCCTATCTCTAATTTGTGAAAAATAATAAATAAGTTTTCACAATCTTAATCATTTCGTTCATTTTAATGGTTCATGAAGTAAGAATGTATTAAGAGCATGTTTATAATGGGGATGAAAATTACCAAAATAGATATATATTTTTAAATATATATAAACATTTTATGCAAAATTATTTTAAAATTAATATTAGAAATATAGAAGAATTAAAAGGTATTTCATGTCGGCAATAAAAGTGGCTCATTTATTATATTCGAGATGGACTCGAGGAAGGACTGCTTGGTACTTGCTCAGTTTTATATTGCTCGCCCGATAATGAAGTCACTCAAATATTTGGTAATTCTAGCATCAAGAAGCATGAACTACAAAAAATAAATGTAGAAGGAATATCTGGAATTCGGAGACAAAATATTGTTTGTTTAGTATCTTCTGTCATATTTGGAATTATAGAGGCAATATGAGGAATTCAGAGGCAAAATTCCTCATATTCCATATGAGGAATTTAAAGATAAAATTTTCACACGAAGAATTTAAAGATAAAACTTTGGTTAATTAGTATCTTCGGTCATATTTAGAACTGTAGAAAGAATATGAGGAAATCACAGGCAAAATTTCCCATATTCCATATGTAGAAAATACACGAGGAATTTAAAGGCAAAATTTTGTTTGATTAGTATCTTCGGTCATATTTGGAATTGTAAAAGGTATATAGACGGTATATGAGGAAAAATAACCATCCAAGGAAAAACGAATCACCATATCGGTCAAGAAAGGCGACCTATAATGTTCTCCTACCTATATACGTACGGACCGACTGTCGTAGACGTATGCCATTTATCAAAGGAAAATTTAGATCACGATAACTATTTTTAAAAATTAAAAAATGGTAACGCTTTTGAGAAAATTTCCTTTTTCCAAAAAGCTATATTAAAAGTGGATTATTTATAAAATTACCCTAGTTACAATTATTTCTATCTTCAAAACTCGAGGTTGATGCGTTCGTCGATAATTTTACTTTTTACTTCGAAAACTTCTTAAATCTGCTTTACTATTTCGATAAAAAACAAAATTGAAGATTTATCTGACCATTATTAAACCCACGGTTACTTTTGGTTCCAACATTTATTTTTTTAAACTGAAGATGTTTAAAAAAATGGTAATATGTACGGACCGACTGTCGTAGACGTATGCCATTTATCAAAGGAAAATTTAGATCATGATAACTATTTTTAAAAATTAAAAAATGGTATCGCTTTTAAGAAAATCTCCTTTTTCCAAAAAGCTATATTAAAAGTGGATTATTTATAAAATTACCCTAGTTGCAACTATTTCTATCTTCAAAACTCGAGGTTGATGCGTTAGTCGATAATTTTACTTTTTACTTCAAAAACTTCTTAAATCTGCTTTACTATTTCGATAAAAAACAAAATTGAAGATTTACCTGACCATTATTAAACCCACGGTTACTTTTGGTTCCAACATTTATTTTTTTAAACTGAAGATGTTTAAAAAAATGGATTATTTAAAGAACGATGAAGAATAGAAGGTAACTTATAATTCCAAAAAATTCATAAAGAAAAGGACATAATCAATCTTTTTAAAATATAAGAGACTATTATGTTTTTAGTCGAAATCAAAAAACGAAAGATTGGAGAGTGACGAAATAATTATATAAAGGTAAAGTCAAGAGTGGACAAAACCCTCACAAATCAAGAAATAGATGATTAAATGAAAGTTACGAAAAAGTGATACTTATAAAAAGTGAGAGATTGAAATAGTTACACGGCTATAAATCCTGGAAATGAACTGACAAGGAGGCTGTCGTGAACTGTAGTATCAGCGAGTAGAAGTATATTAATACATACAAATACTCATAATTTATAAACCTTTGTCCTTTTAGAGTTGCATATTTCAAAAGGAAAAAAAAACGGAACACGTATGAATCACCCACGTATCCGTCAGTCTATCCGTGTGTCACAGCCGTTTTCTCAGTAACAGTTTAATGTAGAAACGTAACCTGTCATACTAATAAAACCCATCTCCAAGCTACTAAGTTAAGATACTCATGATGTTTACGCCTGTGAAAAATATATTTATATCATTGTCATCAACCGGAAGACTGCTGACCATAAATTTCCACCATAGATTCCCACTAAGATTGATCTTGTGCTTCTTGTATTCAACGACTTCCCGCGATCTTCGCCAGGTCAACTGCCCACCTAGCAAGGTGCTGTCTTCTGGTACGCGGTTACTATTCAAGAATCTTTCTTCTCCGGCAGCCATAGGTTCTACGCGCTTGACGTATGAAGTATTTTTTCATTATATTATCCACGAAAATTAAAGGCACGACCTACCAATTTATTGACAAATTACCGTTTTAATAAATTATTTGATGTTTTCGGTCGCCATATTATTAGCACTTGGTCGGTTCAGCCGCCCCGTTATATGCGTTCAGCATTTTTCTCAAGCTTTACACAATTTTAACGTGACAGCTCGACTCAGACGTAGCTAAATTCCTTTCATTTCAAAAATTAAAACTATTTTTTTCTTTAATTAATCAATGAACACCCACTACTCTTTCTAAAGGTCTGAAACAGTACTAATACTAGGGAACTAAATGAATACTAATATTGAACATCATATGGTAGGTCGTTTCTCCACTACTGCATACTCATCAAGTTAAGAAGCTAATATATAATAAATTATCGTAATAGATCATATGTTCTATCAAATCAAATAACAGCTGGCGTGCTAACCCGCAATAAACCTGCTGAGCTGGTCAAGCCTGAGCGCTCTGCGGGGTCAGTTTATTGATAGCGGCGCGGCAATATAAAGTAACATTGCGCTAACGGGATATTGCATGTGGTGTTGTGATCTAGGCTGAATGTGTGCCAGGCGTGCTTAATGATACCTACCAATTGGAGTGCGATGAAACCAATTAAATAGATAATATCGTCTAAAAATCTTTTACAGGGTGCCATATCGGATATTATCGTGTACTATATTTTTTATCAAGGGTCATTGGAATCTTAATAATAATATTGAAATTTGTCTTGGGTTCTAGCTAAAAACGTAATTGATCAAACATGTTATCGAACATACAGTAGGACGTGAAGATAAATAAAAGGTTTATTTTCGAAAACGGAATGTTAAAATCGAATTTTAAATTAGAAACTAAATGACAACAAAAACCTAAAGACAAAGAAACATAAAAAACCTAAAGACAATGAGAGCTAGCGTTCATGGGAAAGAGAGGCCGGTCTTAACCATTTCCTATTTGAGGATTCTTTAAATGATAAATTTCTTTTGTTTATGGAAAAATTATTCAAATATAGAATTCGACTTCCTATTAGATTTCTTTTAGCAGTTGCTAATAAATCCAGAAAAGAAGGTAATAGATTTTTGTCTTCTGCCCACACTGACGTATGAATGCCATGAAAATACACTAGACATGTAAATAGACAAAAGAAGCAAAAAACAAAATATCTATGTGCCAGATAACTATGGATAATCTTATCCATTCGTTTCACCCTGAGAATTTTTAGGGCAAAACGTATGGATGAGGTTGAAAATAAGAAAGGAGACAAAAGTAGTAGATGCACTAGAACTGCATGAAACAGCAATGGCAATTGGCAGATCACGTTGCTAGGATGCACGAAGTCAAATGGGCAAAAATAGTGACACTATGGAAGGGGCCAAAAGGTAAAAGAAGACAAACAGACCATATACGTGTTGAGCGGACGATATAGAAAAAGACGCAGGAACAAAGAACTAGACGACCCTCGTAACAGATCACGAGCGCTGAAAGAAGCTGGGGAGACCCGAATGGGGTCCTGGCTACATCCAAAAATTTCTGATTTTTTTCCTAACATTAAAATTAAATTAATTTTTATTAAGGAATAAACAAGCTTTTCTGTTTTTTTAGTTTTATTTGTTTAATAAACCAGAAGAAAGAACATAAAAATCTGGGATGGTTAAATACATGTGTGCGTGTTTATTTATACGTTTACGTTTGTGTATGTGTATGTCGGCGTTCTTGTGTTCGTTTGCTTAATTTTTATTTTATTTTATTCTTTATCATACCATAGTTCATTTGTTTAACGAAACAAAAATGACAGATATCCAAGGAATGCTTCAGTAAGTGTTGCCTAGCGTCCACTTTAACTTAATATTGTCAAATAAAATATTTTTTAGTAAAGGAGAACGAACGCCATTAACTAAAAAAAAAGAAAGTAACAAAATATAATGATTGATTATAATAAAGCTGCCAGTACGAAAATAACTTCACATCCAAGACCTTTGTGCCATTATTGAATTTTGTTCAATTATTGAAATTGTTTATTGTTTCTTATAATTGATTGACATTGAACTTGAAATTGTTTATTGTTTAACGTAGTTAATAAAGAACCAGTGTGTAATAAATACGATTAAAAAAGTTAAATATTGCTTGTGAGCATTAGCGCGTGAATTATTGCCGTTTTCAATGATTCACTTACAATAAAAACTTTATAAGTAAGATATTTATTCGTGATTAGACATGCAGGTAAGAGTCTGCTTACCTCCATATATTTAGGTTCTTTTTTGTGTTTTGTTTCTTTTTCCTCTATTTGACTGATGCGATCATTTCTAATAGCCTATTTCGTTATAATAAACGAAAAGCGATTTTGGAACTAGCATCCCGGAACTTTATTTTCAGATTTGGTCTTAAAAAAATCTTATCTGTCATATAGTTCACAGTTTTTCTCCTTTTTGTTTAGTGTTTTATGACTAGGTCTAGTCGTGTTAAGGCTAAGGCTATATCTAGTCATGTTTCTCGTATTTAAGGCTAGTAGTTTTACTATTAACTTATATCTATTTAGTCACGTGGCAAGTAATTACAAATATCGAACCAGGTTTGAGTTTTACCCTGAACTGGCTTTCTATAAACTCAGGACAACTGTCTTAAACACCATTAGAAAAATTAATGTCTGTGTATATTATTTAGTCCAATTCGTCTAAAAGTTGATTAAAAGGCAAGTCTTCTTATTTTTAAAGTGTTTAACTCTGGTGTTCCCCTTTTAATTTTTTTATTATATGTCCCTCTCACAAAATTTTCGTTTTTTAGTTTATGTACAGACTCAAAATTCTTTCTCACCTCCATCTCCCGAATATCATCATCATCATCATCATCATCATCATCATCATATATATTAATACGCTAAGGTTAAGATGTTACACTCCCTTTTTAGAAAAAACCTCACAACTAATCCACATAAATTATATATCATTTTATAGATAATTGCTTGCTCTACCGGTATCCACAACTAAAAAATTTATTATTGCTATTGTTTTTGCGAATTAATTAATTATTAAAATTATATACACAACAGCAATGCTGCCATCTAACGGCACAACGTCAATATGATTGACGGTTGGTAAAATTTTTGTTTAATTTCAAATCCACTCACGTATAAATAAAGTGGCGCTTTAGCTCAATGCTTTTGATACTTGCGCCTCTATATGTCAATTTTAGTAAAATATTTGTTTGATCTGTCATCTGAGCTTTATAATGGAATAAATAGTGCGAAGACTTCGCACGGGTCACGCTAGTTTTTATATAATAGTATGATTTCGATGCTGCAATATATAAATTGATATAACATACGTACATGTAGACTATCAATAACAGCATATTTACGATGACATGTCCGAGTAGTCTCTTACTGCTCCCATAAAAAAAAATTATAATCGTAACGCATACGACAAAAAAACCTTAATCCGTATAAAATCAATTTCGAACAAGAATTCGATGCGCGTCCTCTTTAGCTTGTGACTTTTCCCGGAACGCGGCAGTAGTTTTTTTACGTATTTTTAGCGTTAATTTGCATATCGTTGCGACCTATTCTCACATTCGTCATATCGACGGCGTCGGTGTCGAAATGCGGGTAATCGTGACCGCCGCGCCGATCGCAACGTCAAATTGATCGACACGATTCGATCGTTTCGTGCTTTGTAACGAACGGCATTCGACATGTCACTTGGCACGTTTGACATTCGCACGGGATACATGTTACATCAACCAATATGAAATGAATATATTTCTTTAATTTTAATTATTTGCTGAAATAGTTAAATATATTCTACCGCACAATTATCATCACAAAAAAATACTTAGGTCACAGCAGTAACTTTTGTAGCCTTTATGGACAACCAAAACGTGATGTAGGCCGACTCCAAAATATTAAGCATCTTCACAAACTGTCGTTAGGTTTGATACTTTCCGTTCTTATCCATTCCTGGCCATGATGAAGCTAGGAGTTGAGTTTATAATGTATTGCAGTTTCCGTTAGTTATGTGCAACCATTAATGAAGATAAGGGGTTTTAAGATTTTCGCATTGTATCAATATTTAAATAAAAGCATATTTTGAAAAATTCGTCAAAATTTGTATCCATAATAAGGTACTTCTATAAACTACGTTCTGTTTAGACCATTTTTAATTGTTTTCATCCCCTTAGGTAGCCTGCCGTAGCTTTGAATGTAATTCCCCACCATGCCTAAAAGGGGTGGAACATAATTTTTGTTTTTGCAATAAAATATTATTTACAAGTCAAAAGTGTCTCTGTTTTAATGTTTTATTAAAATCTCTTAAACCAAATAAAGTATGAAAGCACATATGTATGTAGATACGAACCTCACTACCCCATATAGCCACGCATAACTTTACACAGAACGCGTAACGTTTTACGCTGAAATTTCGTTTCAGCATTCGGAAAAGTATGAAAATATGTTACAGAAATTGTTTTAGTTACTGCGTTTACATTATCTATAAATTTTAAACGCCTTATTCTGGTGATCGATCAAAATCTTAAATGGCAACCTCAAATAAGTGAAGTCAGTCGTATAGTTAACCCAATAGTGTATTGGGTTGGGTAAAATGACAAACATTTTTTTTTAATTTCTCGTGAAACTAAAGTCCAACTTAGCCTTATTCTTTTAATAAAATACTTATGATTTATTTCGTATTTAATTTCAGGACGAAGAGGGTTTCCGCGGTACGACGGACCCCTTGTTCCGCACAGTACCAAAGGACAGTACAGCCTTCATGGCATGGAGGATCACGGTAAGCACTTAAATATAGCAACCCATCAATTATAATTCAAATCTCAATTAATATACAAATATTAAAATCATAATTGGACACAAACCAAGAGGTCAAAAATTATGCTGTCGCTATGATATGACCACTTCAATCATATCCACGAAGGCGTGGATTCAAATATCATCGGAGCAGGAAAAAAATATATTATAATAATTGAATACACTTTTAAAATTTAATTATAAATCTGCTTTCTATTTTAACTACTCCAAATCTAAAATTGTAAAAATTTTCTAAATCTACTGTTTCATTTGGAAATTACTCATTGGTGACTGAGAAATGTTTTGTAATTAAACATTTTTTGAATATATTCGGCTTTAATTTTGTAGAAATTCATTATTCACAATTAAATGAAACTACGTGATGTAGTATTATTTCTACTTTCTTTAAGTTCTTTACAACGACCTAGGTTTCGTTGTATTACAACACCTTCGGGTGGACTATAGCAAAGATGCTTTAGAAAGATAGAAGAAAGATAGCAAAGAATCTTTGCTAATAGCCCACCTGAAGGTGTTGTAATATAACGAAACCTAGGTCGTGATAAAGAACTTAAAGAAAGTAGAAATAATACTACATCACGTAAGTTTCATTTAACGATGAAACATTTTGCTGAGAAATTTTGGTCAAACTTTTAGTTGGATGATTGTGACGTGACGAAATATTTTCACGTTCTGTTTTTTACGCAATTTCTTCGAATGTAAAAAGAAATTTGCGTTATATTTTATCATTCATGTTTCGACGTATAGATCTATGTCCCTATCGAAATAAAAAAATGCCCAAGAGAGTATCGGACACGTCCATGAACGTAGTCTTATATTTAAAGGTGAAAAATTTTAAAAATTTCGTTCTTTTATGAAATGGTTTTTTTTTTATTTATTAAAATTACTTCGCTACGTTTTTCAGATTCTTTGAAACGATATTTTAGAAGTTTAGGGCGTGTTGATAATAATTTGGAAATTAAATATCTCGAACCCTTAATTACTTAGTTTCAAACAACAATTAAACAAACTTTGTTGCCTTTTGATAGACCTATCCAATGATGCCCCTCTCGATAGGGTAGGTTTTTGATTTTCGACCCTTTTACTTTGCATCAGGTCAGGTCTGTCTAGTCTGTGTACTTTTTACTTTATATCTTTCAATTTTACTTCATATATGATTTTGTTTCATTAACTTACAGGCTGACGGACATGATGAAAATATATGTATTCTTGTCGGAAATTAAGAAAACCTGTTAATTATCAAACATTAATTCTGTCTTAGTAACAGTGGTAAAAAAATCGCATCGAATTGACAAAAACGTAATTCAATTTAAAATATTTAAAAAAATGGCAGTAAATCTTCATATGCCCAAAAAGGATTGATAGTGCATTTATCATTCTATAAGAAAATAGATTATGTGATTATATATTATAGACCAAATTATAATTTTACGGGACAACAGACGTACAGAATTATCCACTTTGGTGTCTGCTTATTGCAAGTAAATAGTGATTAAAACCTTGTTTACTCTAATTTTTCCAAATTTATAATTTATTTAATTGTATAATACAAAAATCGCTTTAAGGATTTTGACGAAAATTTTTCTAGCTTTTTAATTTTACGAGTTTGAAATCCTTTGCTGAAGAAATCCGTTACAAATGCATAGTCATTGAAAATCTGTATATATAATAAAACAGTTTTGCCTACCGAACAACTTTGTCTACCGAAACATTACAAATGTTTGCAAAAATTAAATGGGGTGGAGCAGGTTGTGACGGATAAGTATACGCATTAAGTAAATACTACTTAAATTTAGTTATAGTTTTTAAAAAAAGTCTAAAAAAAATTATTTACATTTCATTAATACCACAAACTGCAAAGAAGTGCCTTGCTATTTGATGCGTAGTTATCACTCAAATGCGTAATACATCAATAGATGTCGCCACATATCTTTTAAATGGCGCAATGAAATTGTCCACTTGGACACACATTTTCAAAATGGGCATGGTCAGAGGTGAAGTGTGGAATGGCGTGGAAGGAATAGGTACTTGAGTAAGTAACCAAAATGAGGGCAAATACCGTTGTCGGTCATCAACCGCATATAAAGATTTGCGATGTAGTATGTGTTCGATATAAGCTTACTTTATTTCCGCAATTTGTTTAAAATTTGAGTCTTTTGCCAGTATTTGTAATTTAATTAGGTACTTTGGTAGATTTAGTGTTAGGCTGAACAAACTTGTTCGTTACTTACTTTATTACGTATATATAATAAAATTGTAGGATTACCTTTTCTGTACATTTAAGGTACTTACAACCAAATATTTACGGGGACATGTTAAAAGTATTTGAACAAAAAATATTGTTTTTGGAATTTTTGGCTGTTTGTTTATTTGTCTGTCACTTTATTTGTTCGCGCCGCACTCAAGAAAAGCTCATCGGATTTCCATGAAATTTTCGTTGAAAATGCGTTGTGTTCCGGGTAACAAACAGGCTATATTTCATCGCAATCGACCAATAAAAAGGAAATTATGGGAGTTTAACATTTCAATACAAAGCACAACTACTTAAAAAAAGCTTACTTTTGTAATTATAATAGTGGATGGCGTTACGCGTATTAAACTTACAATTAGGTTAACAATATTTTCTAAAGGTCCACGCAAACAATCACGGGCACATCTAATATTCAAATTTAGCCAAGCAATAAATTGTCACTACGAAATTAGGGCTTTCCTAGTAAGGAAAATGATGTCTCTGGTAATATAAAAATATCGATAACAAATCAAATGCTATTTCCCGTACGTTTTTTTTGTTCTGAATATGGTCACAAACTAAGCAGAAAAGATAAAAATATCACGTTGTCTCAGATTTAGTAAAATTGATAATTTAACATTTCCCACTTGTTTATTTATTATTACGAACATTTTACATGATAACAATGGGTTTACAAAAGGGCTATTAGCAAATTGTGATGTTATTTAACTTCTACAAAATTAAACGTAATATTTAATAAATATATTAATAACTATTCTATCATTTAATCTACATTAGGGATGTAAGGGATATCCAAATCCGCATTTGCAACTGCAAGTTATCCTCATAAATCAACATATACTTATCGGCATGTTCATACGCGGATGGGCATGCGGTTGCTTCCTTCATCCTCATCCGACTTTTATTTTAAGAACATCACATCCTCATAATTATACGAGGATACTAAGAAAGATATTTTGCAATTCTTACTCACTACATTTACTAATTTCGAATAAACTATATATATATATATATATATACTAGCGTGACCCGTGCGAAGTCTTCGCATTATTTATTCTATTTTACTAAAATTGACATATAGAGGCGCAAGTATCAAAAGCATTGAGCTAAAGCGCCACTTTATTTATACGTGAGTGGATTTGAAATTAAACAATAATTTTACCGACCGTCAATTATATTGAAGTTGAGCCGTTAGATGGCAGCATTGCTGTTTTGTGTATATAATTTTAATAATTAATTAATTTGCAAAAACAATAGCAATAATAAATTTTTTAGTTGTGGATGCCGGTAGAGCAAGCAATTATCTATAAAATGATATATAATTTATGTGGATTAGTCGTGAGGTTTTTTCTAAAAAGGGAGTGTAACATCTTAACCTTAGCGTATTAATATATATGATGATGATGATGATGATGATGATATATATATCCGCCTGCTCACCCGCAACTTTAATATTTGAGAACACCGCATCCTCATAACTACACGAGGATATTAAAAGGGATATTTTATAAGTTTTATTCACTTTATGGACTCTAGTAACTTATGCATAAACTACATATCCACATCCGCATGCTCGTTCGCAACTTTAATTTTTAAGAAAACCGCAGCCTCATAATTATACGAGAATATTAAAAAGGTATCTTGTAATTAGTATTCATTCTATTTACCGAGTTCGGCTAAACTACATATGCATATCCGCCTTTTCATCCACTACTGTAATGTTTAAGAATATTGTATCCCCATAATTACACAAAGATATTAAAAGGGATATTTTGGAATTCTTATTCGCTCTGTTTACTAAGTTTGAATAAACTACATATCCACATCCATTTGTTCATCCACAACCGTAATATTTAAGAACACCGCATTCTCATAACTGTGCAAAGTTAATAAAAATTATATTTTTAAATTTTTTTCTCTCTGTTTATTTATAGTTTTGCATGAACCATATATCAGTTTACAACGTGTTTTGTGGGGCGTAGTATGTATCGCGAATAACGCATTCTGATTTGTTGATATTGTTCTTATTAATCGGGCTTCACTAGAGCATTTTTGTTTCTATTTTTTTTAATATATATGTATATGCCTAAAAGTAAATTAGGTACCGCGTAATCTATTTATTTAAAACTATGAAACCTGAAATAAGTTATAAATTGAAAAATTTAAAATAGTGAAACGTTGAGATGTATATTATGTGATAATGTACACAGCAGCCTCATTCTTATCCTCGTCTGCATTTAAAATAAGTTTCTGAGTATCCGCATCCTCAAACCCATACTTACCAATAACATTCATCCTCATTCGGTAGCAAAACCTCCGTTACACCCTTAATCTACTCTGTTATATAAAAAGGGATATGTTTTGATCCGTATTTGGTTAAGGTATTGGTTATTTAGTACAGCAAGGTTTTATTTTTATTTCTCTCCAAAAATAAAACACAAAAAAATCTACAACATTTTTTGTTCATTTGATCCTATGTTGAGAAATAATGTATTTCCCATTAAACATTTTTTTTAATTTTCAACATGTTCTCAATCAAAATTACATTTAAACTTTTCAATGTCATGAACAGAACATCTATGAAAAAACATGAAAATATCATATTAAACTCATGTGACTCACTGTTCAAGGCCTAATAATGTGTTAGATGCGTCGCGTCGTATTTAGATGAAGCAGCGCGGCGCTCAGTGTGCTTATATTACAGGACCCTTAACTGTAGCAGTAATGTTTAAATAGTGTATTTCGAGAATGGGATAAGATTCGAAAAAAATATTGATTACAATCATCTTACTCCGTACTTAGAAACCCATAGAAATCGGCTTGCAATACCAATATAAATAGAATCTGTAGAAACACTAATCTCCGAAACTACTCGATCGATTTTGATGACAGTTTTACTTACCTATACGATTAATTAAATAAAAGTCGTAAAAACTCCTTCTTCCGCTGACTAAACTGTAAAAGTGAAATCAAAATAATGCATCTTGTAGCAAAACCGTATTTATTGTTCGTACAAGTGATTCTTTGTTATTATTCGTAAGTGATGCTTGTAGCAAAACCGTATTTATTATTCGCAAGTATTCTTTTTTATTATTCGTAAGTGATGCTTGTAGCAAAACCGTATTTATTAGTGATTCTTTGTTATTATTCGTAAGTGATGCTTCTAGCAAAACCGTATTTATTAGTGATTCTTTGTTATTATTCGTCAGTGATGCTTGTAGAAAAACCGCATTTATTATTCATAAGTGATCCTTTTTAATTATTCGTAAGTGATGCTTGTAGCAAAACCGTATTTATTATTCGTAAGTGATTCTTTGTTATTATTGGTAAGTGATGCTTGTAGCAAAACCGTATTTATTATTTGTAAGTGATGATTGTAGCAAAACCGTATTTATTATTCGTAAGTGATGATTGTAGCAAAACCGTATTTATTATTTGTGCAAGTGATTCTTTGTATCAAATTAAGTAGAAAAATTAAAGGACTATATTCAAATTCTGAAAAAGTCACTGTTACAATTGCGATTTCACTAAAGCAAAGTTTACAATTTTTACAGAAACACGCTTCAAATGTATACAATCGCTCCTTGTTACAGCTTGTTTACATTCATATAGATTATAAAAAACGGGTCTATTATTCACATAGGTGATATTACGCATGAAACTGTGTAGAAAATATAAATTTATGAAAAAATCACTGTCAAAGTTGTGATTTCAACGAAAACTAAGTTTACATTTTTTACTAAAACACTTTTTAAATATACTCTTTTTTCATGCACAGATTCACGTGTGTGAATAGCAGACCCGTTTCTAGTCATATCTGTATATGAATGAATTATTTTATTACCAAAAAGGTTAATTCATAGGGTCTCGTGGTTGAGGATATGATGATGACCACGAAAGTAGTGAATGGATCTAAGGAAGGAGAATGATATGGAGCATCATGTTCGTTTTCAACAATTAGTTATTTTCTACGAAAAACATTAATATATATGTGTGTGTATATATATATATATATATAATTAAGTATAATTATTATGTATAATAGGCCGACTTCAAATTAGGAGCATCGATCTAAAATGAAACCGAAAAATATCGAGTATCATAAGCCCTGTGTTTTAATAAAACAATTAAGATAAATTTGCGATTGATATTTGTCTTCAGCAAACGTTCATTTTCAAGATAGAATTACAAATTCTACATATAAAACTTCTTGATTTTCAATAAATATGACGCTCCTTGATAAGCCTAGGTTACACTGTAACCTGCGTAGTTCAAAGCGATATATAAGAGAGAAAACCTGTATGTACTGAGCTTTACTCTATTTCAAGATACGATCTGCTACAGTTTTACTCCAAATATGCCTTTCTGTTGGAGGCGAATATGTTAATGCTAATCACTCCTCGTAGCTCGGCTGTGAACTGATTTATGAACGTATAGCGCTGTGTAAACTGCTATAAATCTTATTAACTGCTTACACACAGAACCCGCTAGCGGCATCTTTGAAATATTTCAGAATATATTATGGTCGTAATGTATAACTAATTATGGAAATTTGGTATTTGGTTTATTTTTTTTTATTTCGTTTATCTTAACATCAAGATACAAGCTGACGAAAAGTGAAACAATTTTTACAAATATTTAAAACATGCCGAGATGTAATGGTTTAAACTTAATGTTTAGATAAGGATGGCGATACTCAATTGTGGTTTCATTTTTAGTAACACTCATTGTATTGAAGCAATATCCGAACTGTGTCACTGCCAATAATTTAAAAGTTTGTTCATTTTTTAATCAATCTTAAATAAAAGAAAACAGCGATTTATCACAAAAACAGTGAGTTACAAATCTTCAAAAACGTGCCGAGATATAATGGTTTAAACTTAATGTTTAGATAAGGATGGCGGTACTAAATTGTGGTTCAATGTTTAGTAACACTCATTGTATTCTACGACAATGTATAAAGCAATATTTGAACTGTGTCGCTGCCAATAATTTAAAAGTTTGTTCATTTTTTAATCAATCTTTCTAATTTTTTCACTACTGAAAACATCGATTTACAAATTTTCAAAAACGTGCCGAGATATAATGGTTTAAACTTAATGTTTAGATGAGGATGGCGATACTCAATTGTGGTTTCATTTTTAATAAAACTCATTGTATTCTACGACGGTGTATAAAGCAATATCCGAACTGTGTCGCTGCTAATAATTTAAAAGTTTGTTCATTTTTTAATCAATCTTTCTAATTTTTTCACTACTGAAAACAGCGATTTACAAATCTTCAAAAACGTGCCGAGATATAATGGTTTAAACTTAATGTTTAGATAAGGATGGCGATACTCAATTGTGGTTAAATTTTTAGTAACACTCATTGTATTCTACGACGGTGTATAAAGCAATATTCGAACTGTGTCGCTGCCAATAATTTAAAAGTTTGTTCATTTTTTAATCAATCTTTCTAATTTTTTCACTACTGAAAACAGCGATTTACAAATCTTCAAAAACGTGCCGAGATATAATGGTTTAAACTTAATGTTTAGATAAGGATGGCGATACTCAATTGTGGTTAAATTTTTAGTAACACTCATTGTATTCTACGACGGTGTATAAAGCAATATTCGAACTGTGTCGCTGCCAATAATTTAAAAGTTTGTTCATTTTTTAATCAACCTTTCTAATTTTTTCACTACTGATTAATTATACGCAAACTGGTTAGTTATAAAAATTAATTCGTATAGCAATACCATTTCGAGATACATATATTGACAAGATAAAAAACCCGTTTTTACCTAACGAACGAAGGATTTCCATTATTTTGGTATTGAAAAAAAAAATTGGGATCAATGTAAATCTCAATATATTATTTCTCAAATGTATGTTTTATTGGTACGCCATATATCCTTTAATACTTCATTAAAACCTATCATTTTGAAGATTGCCTTCACCGCTAATGACCAAAAATAAACAAACAATACAAAATTAATTTTTTAATTCTCTATATATTATTTCTCAAAGGCGTTTATATTGTAAACAACACCATCTATTGACAATATGTTTAACTAACGTGCACGACAGTCAACATTATATTACCATTCGGTGACTTGCGAACTATATATCGCAAGGGCCAACTAGTATAACATTATAAGAATCGAACTTTTTTATTAACCGTAAATTAATTCTACATCGAACCATTTTTTTTTGAGAAATATTACTAAAAGTGTTTAAATAAAACTTTGTAATATGAATCTTATCGAATTGTCTAATTTAATGGAGTAATATCTTATTGTGCTCAGACGTTTAACAATAAAGATTATTGATTTGATTGATTGATTGAAGCTTGATTCTGATAAGGAGATTGGACACAAATTGGTTGAAAATGACAAAACGGAAATACTGATGATTTTTTTGACTTCTTGAGTTCTGAGATACCTTCAAGGCATAGACATTTAGACTTATTTAGAGGAGAAATTTATATTTACTAGCGTGACCCGTGCGAAGTCTTAGCATTATTTATTCCATTATGAAGCTTAGATGACAGATCAAACAAATATTTTACTAAAATTGACATATAGAGGCGCAAGTATCAAAAGTATTGAGCTAAAGCGCCACTTTATTTATACGTTTGAAATTAAACAAACATTTTACCGACCGTCAATCATATTGACGTTGAGCCGTTAGATGGCAGCATTGCTGTTTTGTGTATATAATTTTAATAATTAATTAATTTGCAAAAACAATAGCAATAATAAATTTTTTAGTTGTGGATGCCGGTAGAGCAAGCAATTATCTATAAAATGATGTATAATTTATGTGGATTAGTTGTGAGGTTTTTTCTAAAAAGGGAGTGTAACATCTTAACCTTAGCGTATTTATATATATGATGATGATGATGATTTATGTACCCATTATTTCTACAAACACCTGATACTGAAATATCTTCTAAAAACAAACTACCCTCTACATTTGAAATATTAATTATTATCATTTTGATATAAACCATATTCTAATTGTACCCTGTCCCTTTTAGCGCCGGTAATTGCTATGTATGCAGTTATTTTGTATTTATATAGATATTAATTCTCCAAGACTTCGCTGGTAAAAAACCAAGTTTATGAACTATTTGAGTGTCTCAAAAACAAAATATTGACTTAGATTCATATTTTACTTTACTCGAAGAAGGAAAAGAAAATTTTTTCTCTACTTCCGCCTTTCCTCCTCCGTTGTCGTTACAAATTCATTTCTCAACGTAGAACTTACCTTTAAAAGGCTTTCGATTCAAAATTTATAAATCGTGGATTAATATTTACACTAACCTATGACTGTGCAGTGTCTTATATAAAATATAATTATGTTCAAAATAATTTATCATGTATGCTATTTCGAATTTTATAGTTTTTTTAAAATTTGACTTACCAAATTATATAAAACGTGTCGTCATTTTTAAATTTTTATCACGAAATTGAAATTTCAGGGAACGTAGATTTTAAGAAAGTCTTTGAAACTATATTATAATAATAACAAATTGAAAACTACAATAATTAAGCATTTAAAGTTCTAGTAACGCTATCTATTGGGAAAAAAAACGTTTTAGTAATGTTCTGAAAAATTGCATAAGATAATATCTCTTTTTTCATTGGCCAGTAATACGGTTTATGCATATGCAAAATTAATAATAATTGATCAAATGTTTGCCATGTTATTAGGTAACAAAGAAACTGACATACTTTCGTATTCATAAATAGCCAGAAAAGAGTTCACTTAAACAATCTTTTTCCTCTTTACTTTTTTATAAAAATCTTACGAAAGACAGCGGGTGTAACGTACTAGAGAAGGAAGCGTTATGTCGGAAAACGCCGACAAAACACGAAGCTAGCCGAATTAAGTCGGAAAGAGCCGACAAGGCGCGAAGCGGACGGCATGCCAGACAAGGTGTGAAGTTGGCTGAATTAAGTTGGAAAGAGTCGACAACACGCGAAGCAGACCGCACGCCAGACAAGGCGTGAAGTTGGCTGAATTAAGTCGGAAAGAGCCGAAAAGGCGCGAAGCGGACCGCATGCCAGACAAGGCGTAAAGTTGGCTGAATTAAGTCGGAAAGAGTCGACAAGACATGAAGCTGGCCGAATGGCACGTCACAACGTACCATAATAACGTTTTAACTCCCATCAAAACGCGACATTAGATGTTTCACATCAATAACTATTCATTCAAACTCTGAAAACTGAAACCGAGTCACGGGCCCAGAGGCCGTGAGAGCAAAATGTAAAAGTATAACTAGGATGCTAAGGAGACGCGTATCAGAAACATTATTAGACATTTCCTATCGTATTTTAAGAGATCTCTTCAAAGACACTCCATTTGTCCACAGGACCTATGCCTGTGACAAACAATTGTGAAAAAAATAAGAAGAAAAAAAAATTGAAATGTTATGTCGAAAGATTATGAATGTAAAAAAACGTTAAAATCATGATATACATATGACTGTTTTATCATCATCGCAATCTGTGTACGTAAATACGTTTTGGACAAAAGATTCATATCTATATAATCGTCATATCAAAGTACGTCCATAATCGGCTGTAGCAAGTCGAAAAAACAAAACAAAGAAAACATCTTTTTTTTCGTAACACAAGGCTTTTATTTTAAATATACTAGAAGTAAAAAACACAAAGAACTTATTAAACAAGTGGAACGAGTCCATACTCGCTGGGTCGACTATTTACCGTTAAGGATTATCCTAACTTCCATAATCGTCGTGTGTTGTCACCGGAAATAAATATGAGTGCCAAGCTTCAAGTCTGCAGCAATAGACAACAAAGTTAGATAAAATAAATGTCCTCGTACAATCAAACTATTTGTTGTATGTACAATACAAACATTTGAAGACTTATCGATGTTGAACGCGCGGTAATTAGCTAATATAAATTCTACAAATCTGAATTATTTCATTTAAACAGATACTCGCTTTGAAGAGGTCAACAGTTTCAAATATCTTGCTATCTACAGCAATAGCGTTCGATCGATGATGATGTCACCCATCGTGTAAATACCGGATGGATAAACCGTGGTGTGTTGGGTTGATCACAAAGCATACGGCCTTCGACAGCGAGGCGCACTCCAGGGACCCGGGTACGATTTCCGGCCGCTCGCCGAGCGGGGATGAACTGGTGTTCTGGTTGGCTGTAAGAGATTGCTCTTTTAGCAATAAGTCCGCCATATGTATCAATTAGATACATTAAAGTACAGTAACAAATAAAATCGATAGAACTTCCTGACGTGCTACGTAATATAGGAACCTCAGCCATATGAACAGCAAAGCCTGTAACCAGCAGTCCGGTATGTTATTACATGGATCAGGATTCAGGCCTCTGAAAAAGAAAAAAAAACAAGTAGTCGAGATGAATATGCTAAAGAGAATCGACAACGTAACCCTGTTTAACCATATCGTGAAAAAAAAAGAAATTCTATGCATTTTCAGAGTAATACATATTCTAATTCATCTGTCTATTATGGGAAACATCGAGTTTTCAGAGAAGTTTCCCTGCTAGTATGTTTATAACTCGAGAACTAAAATTATAGTTTTAAGGAAACTATACAATATATAAACGTTTCATAACTTAGCACCTGTTTGCACATATAAACTAATCATAAATTATATAGATATTAAATGGTTAGGTTATCGCAACGGAGGACTGAGAAAGAAATAAAATTATAGTTGAATTATGGTTGAAGCAATAGGCGAAAGTTGTTTATTCTAATAAATGTATTATTCAAATAAAGTACCTTTATTAAGAGTAGTAGTTTATGTGATACATGGCGCCTATTAAATTGATTAACATTAAAAGTCTATTTAAAATTTTGGCCTAAAAATTCTATTAAGCATTTTCTTCAAAATAAGCGAATTAAATAAGAGAGCAATATGCGTATGTTGAAATGCAGAATCAACATACACATAATACTCTCTTATGGCGGCATCAAAGTAGCGAATGTGTGCTTTCCAATATTTCATAATAAAAGCTTTCCTAAGAAAGCTCTTCATAGTTTTCAATGCTTTCAATCGTAGCTGTTAAATTATTTTTATTGAAATGAAATGTATAAAAATCTATGTTTCCAAGTATACTTTATAATCCCATAGCATCGACATCAACATATGACGCTGTTCTAACGCTGTTTATCGATCAACTTCTATAAATATGACTATGCACAAACTGACCGAACGCATTCTGTGATAACAACGCTAGCGCAAAGTATACCTACTTTGCGATGACGGAATGAATGAACGCCCAGTGTGACCAGATTGCCCATATTGAAAAACAAGTAAAAAAATATGCCAAGTTCTCGTCGCACTATTTGATGGACAATAAAAAGAATTTAGATTCAAAACTTTGTCAAGTCCCTTTTCTTTATAAGATTGTAATTCAAAAATTATATAATGGTAAAGTTTCAAGCTTGAACTTGACAAGTTTTGACGTGATAACGTCTTATAAATCGATTAACATCGGCTGCACGCATGAAAAAGTGTCAGTTCCGCCTGAGCCTGAGCGTGCAAGCGAGAGCCCGGAACAGTGATAGAGAGGCACGATCGGCCCAAGCGTCGGAATTTATTTCAAGACACATTACACTTGAAACACTCCCCTTGATTTCGTACTTTTCCTATCATCGTCCTATCCTTAATAGAATAACACAGATTGGAAGATCTTAAATATAACACATGTATATAAGTTGTAAATAAATTGTTAATAGCACATTGTTACCTGTAATTGATCTGTATAATTTAAGTAAAAACATATTTGAATTAACGAGCATAAATAAATGTTAATTTATCGAAAAAATTTTAATTTTCAATTAACTCCTTTGTATTATACAAAATAATAATAATTCGGTGATAATAATTCAATTTAATTCATAAAAGTATGCAAGTTTTCATCAATGTTTCTTTATGACGTTATCACGTAAAACTATCGTTTTTTTCAGGAGTTTCAGGTTCCTAGAATTAATTTTTCGCATAAATTGAATTTTGTATTTACATTTGAAATACTGAAGGATAATTGATTAGTCTTTCATTAATATGTTACGCTATCCCAAGACCGTGTGTCAATCAATTGATATAAGTACCAGCTTTTAATGGCTTCGCATGGTATTAAGAAAATGTAGACCGCCACTTAGCAATGCCGTCGCGACATGGTATTTTAAGCAGAATGTCCTCTACTCTCTTTCTTCATCCCATGCACGTGAGCAAATGTTCTACTCGCCTGAATCCGATCCACCAATCGAAATAAGTAGATGCCAGTTAAATGTATGCTATAAAAAAATTATTGACTTTATAACAACTAAACTATAAATGATAGGTATAAACTTTCGAAGGAACTTTTTTACCTATACATGTTTACTTGGAAACAGTGACAATTATTTAACATAATAATTCTTAAATTTTCACAATAAACAAGTATGAATTCAACAATGATACTTCTACTTATCATTAAAAGGCTTATAGTGTATTACCTGTTTATATTTGGTATGTATATGTAGCTGAACTTTGCCTGTAGGCAGCACAATCAGTTTCTTGCGTGCGGGCATAATTTTATTTAGTGTTTATGTTTACTACTCTTCTTTTGTAAATAATAAAATAATTATATGTTGCTTATCTGTTAATCTCGGATATATATTATCTATATACAAAATTTTATTGAAATCGGTTCTGCGGTTTAAGCATAAGAGAAAAATAAATAAAGAAATAAAGAGACAACGTTTCACTGTTTTTATATTAGTAAGGATTGCGCGGTTTTGTGATGTTGTATTCTTCAGATGGCAATAGAATAGTATTATAGCCAATTGAGCGAATCGACATACGACGCTATTTTAGCACCATCTGTTGGTAAATTTATGTGATTATTTAATTAAATATTCAAAAAATATAATAAAATGGCAGATAACGTAATAATTATAAAACTGCTAAGAAATGCAAAATTTAAATAGCAAAAAATCATTTTAATTTTGAAGTGAAATTTCTCTAATTTTTATGTAAAAATATATGCAGTGCCATAATTATATGTTAGATAATAATTATATTTTGAATAAATTATGTGGGTTTTAGGTTAATCGATAAAGGCAGTTAATTAATTGTAATTAGCGAATGAAAAATAGATAGAGACAAGATTATTTAATTCGTTCAGATAAAATGACTAGTTTTTACATTAATATATACAATAGGGAAAATACGCAAAAAATAGTCAGACTAATTTATTATTTTCTTTCAAATACCAATTATGTAGACCCTTCACTCCTCGATCTTGAATTTAATAGCGCTTTGTACTCCTAGTTGATATATCAGAGGACGAAACATAGTTTATCCATCATAGTTTATAATATATAAGTCCTACCTAGAGCGCGCACGATCATTTTGCAGCGTTCACTTGTCTTTTGCACACTCACATTGATCTATACAGCAGTGGAAGCTGCGCTTACACTTGATATGGACACATTGAACGCTTTAGGAATGGGGTTATGGAGTTGCTTGGTAGTTTTGTTGGTGTTCTATTATAACTATTTGCTTTTATATTTTGCACATGTCCACCGCTTTAGATAAATCTTCAAGTTGGGCATTGGGTTTACAAGAAAGAAATTAATAAATATTTTTGAATGGCTTTCAAGGTATATTTTATTTATTTATGTTATAGTTTTGAAACGAAATAGTTTGAATTTCACGGTTCAGAAAAAATTGGTATTTATACCAAATTATTATATTGTCATGAAGAATAAATGATTAAAATGTCATAATCCTAAAGAGTACCGGTCTCATTTGCTCGTTTTTACGTAATGCGAGTATTAGCAGACACACAAAATTCAAAAAACAATATTTTTTTTAAATATTAATAAATTTCAACCAATCGATTAAAAAAGTTTCATGACTGTGATACTTCTGAAATTTTTCTAATTATTCTGTTAAAAAGTCGTGAACATTAGTTCCATAGTTTTTCTTTATATGAGTGTTAACAAATGAATTTGCATAAGTAACGTTGAAACAATGCCATAATATTCACTTGCAATAGCTGGGTAAAAATGTTCTATACATATAAATAAGCCAAATACCACTCCCAACTGACTCATCACGAACTATAAAGCTTACAAACCTAAAATTTCACACATATATTTTTCTGGACTTCGGGATGCTCTCTTAGAAAGGATTTTGAAATATCAACATCGACAGGTTTGAAAATAAGGATGGCAAATTTGAAATTTATTAAAGTTAGAGACGAAAATGTGTATTTATGACTCTCATATATAAAATAAAGAAACATCTATTTCAGTATTTGTGAAAAATCGCAAAACCTAATTAAGCAAAATACAGTCATGGCCGCTTCGTGTCTACTCTATGCCGCGGCTGCCGGTCATACCAGAACGAGCAGGCTAAGAGCTAATATCAAAATATTAAATCTGGCAACACACCGCACGCACCGTTAAACCGGAGCGCTAGCCGCCCGGAACCGCGTCGACACACATCTACCCGACACAACAGGACGCAACGTTCCGAGCAGTGTTGTACTTGGAACTATCGATATGAACCATCGTCGACGCGCAGACGTGATGTCGCCAGCGTGACTGCCCTTGCTCTTATAATAACTTTATTATCATTACTTTATTATCACCACGCAGTCACGCGCGGCGCGTTCTACCATGAGTTTAAAAATAACATTTCGTGACTGAAAAATTGTCTTCTTAAATGTATAGTTTCTTTAATACATTGTTTCTCAAAATTAGAGTTGCGGTCTAGAAGATGATCATAGTGATGTATCGGGATATAGCTAACATATCTATATTCTGCATAATATATATATATATATATATATATATATATATATATATATATATATATATGAACTCTTTTGCAAAAAACGGGAACTTATAGGAATAAACCATATAAGAGATATTTTATTATTATTTGATGCATTTTATATGGCGATATATGATATATATATATGATGAGAATATTGTTATTTATTATTGAGATATCGGTTTTACCTACTTCAGTCATTAAAAATCGAATAAATAAAAAAAACGATGTAAAGTCCACAGACGAGCGTTTTCATACTGGTACATTAAAAATGGCTAAAGTTTATTTTTGAATATTTGTTATTAATTTAACATAAAATTTGTAAATATAGTAACGCGTATGGCCTCCTCTAGCTAAAATCAATACGCTTAATCTCCTAGGCATGCTTTCGACGACGTTTTTTATCATTTCCTGAGGAATACGTTCCCATTCAGGGACGATCACATTTTTAAAGGCCTGAATGTTTTCTGGAGTTGGTTTTAGGGCTCTGACGCATTGTTTGAGATTATCCCATCTGTGTTCTATCGGATTGAGGTCGGGACTTCTAGCTGTCCAGTCTAACCGACGAATTCAGGCCTCCTGCATATACGCATCAACGTCTCTAGAGCGGTGGACGCGAGCGTTGTCGTCCATAAAAATGAACTCGCCTCCAACTGCTGTTAATGCGGGTTGGGCATGAGGAATAAGAACCTCTGTTATGTGCTTTTGCGCATTAAGTGTGCCATTTTCAATAAAAACTAACTCGGTACGGTTATCTGAGTTAACACCAGCCCAAAACATTACGGAGCCTCTACCGTAAGGGGTGGTTTCCTCAAATCACACTTCTGCGAAGCGTTCTCCAGGTCTTTATAAGACTCGCCGACGTCGATCCTCACCACTAATCGATATACGAGCTTCATCGGAGAATAAAACACTATTCCAGTATTGTTGAGTCCATGACGAAACAATTTGAGCGAATCTCAATCTGGCAACTCGATGCTCACGGAGCAATGTAGGGCCCCGAGCTGGGCGATAGCTACGTATATTGACGGCCTGAAGTCTCCTTCTGACTGTCCATAGACTTACTCGTGTACCTGTGACTGTTCTGTTCTGTGAGATCCACGTACGTAACTTGACGATTTCGTGGCGCTTGACTGACTATGAAGCGGTCGTCCCGTGGCTCAGTGCACCATTTTCTTCCAGAACCGAGCCTTCTACTGAGGGAGCCCGTTTCTTGGTATCGTTGCCAGGTCCTTTGTACGGTGGAACGGCTCACATTATACCGCTGAGACTCATACCATTGGCTACATACTTCTAGCAGCGCAATAATTTTACTAGCTCTTATCGTTTTTTCAACCATACTGAGGACAGCAAACAGAAGTGAACTAATGCAGCAAACAGCAGAAATTTAATTCAAACGTTTTCGTTAAAATAAAAAACGTAACAATGAAAAAGAACTTAATAAGAGTTGGATTTAATTTACCGACAAAAAATACGTTTTGAAACGTCAGTGAAAGAGAATTTTCATTCAAAAAGAATAAATTTCAAATTTAGAACGTCCGTTTTTACGTGCCAGGATACACTATACCCGCCAGTAACAATTACAATTAATACAACCTCTTAATAAGTAATATTTTGTTAATAATATGACAAAATCAAAACCGCCCGTTTTTATGCAAGTATATATATATATATATATATATATATATATATATATATATATATATATATATATATATATATTTGGAGTCAAATGACAAAGACAAAAACACGGCTATCATCTGCCCGTCGTGATTTCAATTTCTCTTTTAAATTAAGATCGACTGTGATAGAAATTTATAGGAAAACACATTTTGTTTTTTATTTGAAGTATACGTGAAAGAAGTACCATTGAACTCATTTGAAGTATGGGAACATACATCAAACTTGAAGACAATTTTTTGAAGTGAAACATTTTTAGCGATGTCTGAATCATTATATAACGTTAAAATTATGTAAAGTTTGAGAAAACAAACAGTATAAAATGTCAGAAATTTTATTTAAACGCTGATCTGTCGATGAATCAGTAGGTCACCACTGATTTTCGTGAGTTTGTGTGCGGTATAATGCAAAAACAGTAAATGAGTGGTGCTTTTATTACTTATTCAATAGATATAAATGAAAATGTATTAGGCATATTACGACGCTTCGGTGCTTCCCCCTTAAGATACTAATATACAGCGTGACTTAACTTTTACCTTTAACTTTTAAACTAAACATAAAAAAATCAGAATAACGACTTTAAAGACAATACAATTCAAAATTATTTCGATATAATAGCATTAGTAAATTAAAAAGGTACATATTATTGTTTTCGGCTGCGAAAGATTGACTAGATATTGTCGATACCTTGAATCTCAAAGGCGTGTCTACCATTTTGGCGAAAATGAGATTATAATACAGTCTTGCCCCGGTTTTCATCCTTCAGCGATGTATATATTTAAGGTTTCGATTTTAAAAATAATTATATATTTTTTGAGAGATTAAAAAAATTTTGTTCTATATTCGTATCGTACCCGCTACAAATTTGATTCCGCAAAATGAAATAGGTGGTACACGATAAAAATAAAAAAGACAGTTCCTCACACATTTATAAACATTAAATTGCACATTATAATCCTATTAAACTATTTTATTTTACAAAATTGTTATTTTTAGAACGAAAATATATCGCTTATTTTATTCTTAACAGGCGCATATTTAAAAAAAATGTGATATAATTACAAACTAACGATTTTCCGAGCTGTGAGACCTTGCTGCTTCCAAATTTCATGATTCTAGGTCAACGGAGAGTATCCTATAGGTTTTTATTTATTTGTGAATGTCAAAATATGCAGCATAAATGTCATATTTTTAGGATCCTTCTTGATGACATTAACTTAGAAGCTTGATTTTTTTACAGTTCCAAGGGACAGTAGACCTAAGCATTTTGCATATTGATTTCAACTTGATACAGCAACGCGTTCCTGTGAAAAAGGATCTTGACAGACAAACAGACAGACGGACAACGAAGTGATCCATTATAAGGGTTCCTTTTTCCTATTGAGTATATATATATATATATATATATATATATATATATATATATATATATATATATTGGAGTCAAATGACAAAGACAAAAACACGGCTATCATCTGCCGGGTATAAGGGTTCCTTTTTTCCTATTGAGGTATGGAACCCTATAAATAACAGGGTAGGACCCTTGTTTTTATCAAATTTAGTGTTTAGAGGCCCTTGACATTTCTGAAATAAGATATTTGTTGACATATACGGTCTATGAAAATACGTCAAAAAAAACAAGTTTACTCTTTACTCTCTAATATCACTATATATAATATTGGCAATCGTGCAGTTTCAATTTTAACATATACAAAATTAAATAATATAAAAAAACCAAGGCAATTCCCCTTCAAAGCTGTAGATGTTAAAGTTGAAACTGCACGATTGCTAATATTATACATAGTGATATTATTAGAGTGTAAAGAGTAAATTTGTTTTTTTTACAGCTACGTACTGCTGCTAACTTTGAATGTGCTATTTAAATATGATGAGACGAAATTTATTTACACTTGTGGATTATATTGAACATATTTGGCGTTAATTTTGTAGAAATTCATTGTTCACAATTAAATGAAACTACGTGATGTAGTATTATTTCTACTTTCTTAATTTCTTTACCACGACCTAGGTTTCGTAATATTTGCTAATAGCCCACCTGAAGATGTTGTAATACAACGAAACCTAGGTCGTGGTAAAGAAATTAAATAAAGTAGAAATAATACTACATCACGTAGTTTCATTTAATTGTGAACTTGTGGATTATGTTATTAAACAGTAATTAAACCAGTTTTAATTTGATATTATATTTTTGACACCACAGATTATTTTTCTAAAGTACAAAAAACGCGCATCTATGGTGCCCGGCGTACTTTTTCCAAGGAAATTCCCCTTTAAAGCTGTAGTGGAAATATGTTTTATCAATTTTTGATCATAGAATGGTTTCAGAATGTACGTTTAGGTGATTTTTTAACAGACTGATTTTTTAAGTTATTCTCACTCTTATATCAACATAACCTTATGTTATGTCGACATTGCTTAATAAGTATATTACCATACTTTCATAAGTTACAATTGTTTGAAATTTTTTAAGTATTTTTTTATTACCTTCAGAACCACCACAATCGTTAACTAAACTATTGATTTGTGTAAAACTTAGACACAAAATCTTACTAAGTATAACATACATTAGATATTGATTTGTAGTTTTTACTAAGATTGTTATAATAAACATTTATTGTCCAATAATTAAATTTGCATTGCTATAAAGTTAACAACATTTAAACTTCCAATTAATTTGTTCCCATTATCTCTTAAATTATTATTGATTCCTAGGCGAATTTAGAAAAAAATTTAGTTTCAACTTATGTAGGTATGTGTTTGCGATTTTCTCAAAAGCTACTGAACCGATTTAATTTTTTTTCCTATTTTCTAAATTATTGTTGATTCCTAGGCGAATTTGGAAAAAAATTTAAAGTTTGATCTTATGTAGGTATGTGTTTGCGATTTTCTCAAAAGCTACTGAACCGATTTAAATTGTTTTCCTATTTTCTAAATTATTATTGATTCCTAGGCGAATTTAGAAAAAAAGTTAAAGTTTCAACTTATGTAGGTATGTGTTTGAACAAAAACCGGAAAAAACTAATATGCGTAAATGTAAATCTGATTGTTCATATTTTTATTGTGTAATTTAGTTTCGTTACCAATATTTCTCGTAAATGAGGTTATAATTCATTAGAAACATATTTATTATTATTTTCTATTAATGTATGTGTTTTTATGGTCAAAAATGATTCGAATGTTCAGACAGCGGAAAAATCAGCCATTTCCATAGATGGCCATTTAATATTAAACTCCATGAAATTTAATTATTTTTCCACTTTACCCACCGAAGAGTTTAAAAAATCATCCACTCCACTAGGAGGCAATTTAATATTCAATATTATAACGTTTTTACCATGTAAATTGTGTAACCTTCAATTTCCTGATTTTATTTCCTGATTAGCTCATTAAATGAATATTGATTTGTGTTTTCTAGAAAAATAGATGTTATTGTCATCAAAGGTGATTGATCGTCAAAAACTAGAAAAATCATATCCCCCCGTAAACGGAGATGTAATATTTAACTCCTCGTGTATATATTAAACTCTCATTCCTGCAATTTAGATATATCCTCGATATTAACTGTGTATGAGTAATAGCTTTTTAGATGCATAGTGATTAGAATTTTATTTTAATAAATGTATTGTTAATTAAACGTGACTCTGATAGCAAATAATCGAAAAAAAACAATGTAAATTATGACGGCAATGTAATATTAAACTCATAATAACTTCTCTCCCGTTTGTCGCAGATTAAAACTACTTGATTTATGTATTATATAAAGCACGTTTATTATTGACCTGAAATGGCCAGCTTCATTTGCTAAAAAATCGCAGAGACTTTTCTATGAAAAATGGAGATATCTCTTTCTATCAGCTTTCTATTATCGGGCTTTTTAGGTTCTTAGTGTATTATAATCTGCAATTCTAAAAATTTCATCAGTCATCGCGATAGAGTAACGTATGTTACTATGATATCATAGAAAAAGGCCGTCGCATTCTTATAAGGATGGTGCTGTCCCTCGAAAAAGGCTTTGAAACAGGTTTCTAATTAGAAACCATCTAACTACAGCTACAAACAGCGACTCAACTATAACACCATGTCCATATAGCTGTCAAAAATAAAAGCAAAGAAACTATCAGTCAGTATCAGTCTTCTACGACTATAAATACTAAGGAATTTGTGCCTTACACTGCATATTGGTTAAAGGTATCTCATCAATTGGCAGTGACGCCGAAACTCTTGCACGGCAGCTATTTTTTGGGGTGCAAATTGCATAACAGCTATTTTTTTTACAAATAAACTGCTTTATTTACAAATAATATATTACATCTTTGCAAGCCAAAAAATAGCTGCTTTATTTAACTCAATTGCACAGCAGCTATTTTTTGGTGTGCATATTGCACAGCAGCTATTTTTTACAAATAAACTGCTTTATTTATAAATAATATATTTCATCTTTGCAAGCCAAAAAATAGCTGCTTTGTTTAACTCAATTGCACAGCAGCTATTTTTTGATGTGCAAAGTGCACAACAGCTATTTTTTACAAATAAACTGCTTTATTTATAAATAATATATTACACCTTTGCACGTCAAATTTAGCTGCTTTATCTAACTCAATTGCGCAGCAGTTATTTTTTGAAATGCAAATTGCCTAACAACTATTTTTTACAAATAAACTGCTTTATTTACAAACAATATATTATATATTTGCGCGCCAAAATGTAGCTGCTTTATTTAACTCAGTTGCACAGCAACTATTTTTTGGGGTGCAAAAGACATGCTTATTCATTTTTTTGGGCCTTTAGGAACTCTTTAACTTCAACCCTTTAACCATCGCTATATTATGCAGCTAAAAATTCTAAGTAGTTGTGTTTTACATGAAATGTATATAACAATAAGAATAATAATAAACATTTAATTATTTTAGTTTCTTACACGTATTGAAAAATTTTCTTTAAGCTTTTACGTCCTTTGAGACTCAAAGTATCGATTTATTTACCTTTCGTGAAGCACTATGATGGATATTTCGAAAATGATAAGGTTTATCATAATTGTTACGTTTTCCTTTGATCTTCTAATCAGATATTACCAACAGTGTTTTTTATTATTTTTGGCTTTGTAATTTTATTATTTTGTAATTAAGGGGAAGAGAGGAAGATATTCTTTTTATCGAATAATTTTTTAGAATATGTTTTTGAATATGCGACTTGAAATGATGTAAATGTGTATTTATTTATTCCTTGTAATATATGACCTTCCAAATGATAGCTCACGTGATATATAAAATTAAAAACAAACGGGAACATTATTTATCTCCTTTTCCATTCTTATATGAAACTTTTTAAAATGTTTAACTGCAGAAAAATATTTAACATTAACTTAATTAATAAAGTTAATGCAAAATATGAAGCACAATAAGATGCATTACTGTGCCAAATTTCGTAATACTCGTCGCATATTTTCAAAGAAAATTGGTTTTAACTGTAGAAAATAATAATTATATAATTAACTTCACAGTCGCAAAAACACGGTGCATGTTTAAAAAATTATGACGTTTAGAATTATCCCGATAGTTTTCCTACAATATTTGCGTAGGAATCTAAAAACCTTCATTTTTTCTCAATTTTAAATTGAATTGTTTCGGAAATAAGGAAAGAGCCCTCCTCTTTCGAAGGGGGAAGGTTAATTGCATTCAAGGGGTGTGGCTAATTGCATTCAAAATCATGGTGTGTTTTTTATTTTACTTTATGTTCGAATATCATAAAAATAATATTTAGAAAGAAAAGAAAAACGGCTAAAGTTATTAAAAAAATTTGTTTTCCCTCGTTAAACGTACAACAAATTCAAATCTAACTCCGTGTTTTCGTATATACGTGGCATTTTAAAACTATAACAAAGCAGTTGAAAGCTCTCGCGAGAAAGTTTTAGCTAAAAGACACATTGCCGATATCGGAAATTTACATACTGACGAAACGAAATTCTGTACAAGATATATCTTTACAATCCACGTAAAGTGTAAAACCAAAATTTTGAGGTTAAGTGGTTCATTAGCTTCGAGCGTATAAGTCAAAAACTCGTCCATTTCTTACGTTACTTAACTAAATTATATGAATTTAGTTATTATATTCGTTCGTCCGTCTTTCACTGCCTGAGTGTTTCTATGATATTCGACCTATGTATGTGAAAATTTGCAAATAAATGTAATAAAGTAAAAAAATTAATATACTTGGAATGAATATACTAGATTATGGCTTTTAACCAAAAATTATTTTAGCTATCTTACATAGATAATTTCAAGAGATATTGATAAATACGGAAATCTATTTTATACATGTGATGACACGTTTTGTACGTGAGTTGATTTTATTAATTTATTATTATATATATTATATATATATATATATATATATATATATATATATATATATATATTCACGTATTTTCCTATTTATTACTTCATACTGTACTTAAAATTATTTTTGATATTGATAAATACGGAAATCTATTTTATACATGTGATGACACGTTTTGTACGTGAGTTGATTTTATTAATTTATTATTATATATATTTATATATATATATATATATATATATATATATATATATATATTCACGTATTTTCCTATTTATTACTTCATACTGTACTTAAAATTATTTTTGATATTGATAAATACGGAAATCTATTTTATACATGTGATGACACGTTTTGTACGTGAGTTGATTTTATTAATTTATTATTATATATATATATATATATATATATATATATATATATATATATATATTCACGTATTTTCCTATTTATTGCTTCATACTGTACTTAAATTTATTTTTGCAATCAATTGCACTGCAGACATCTAAAAATATCTCGCTTCGGTCGGCTAGGACAGATTTCTCTTCGTAACAAAGAAATAATAAGTTCGTTATTTAACAATGAATAAGTTCGTCGTACGTTCAGTGCGGATGTCGACACGTTGTCGACATAAATAGTCTGCACTGTATGACTAACGTCGATACATACGAATCTGTTCTTTTTACATGAAAAATTAGTAAAAGTAAAACAGTAAAAACAACTCCGAAAAAAAAACAAATCGGTCAACTCTGAAGGTTTTTTACGGCGTTGACAGTATTGTGTAGCAACATCCAAAATCACTCGCCGCACTCGACGTGTTAAAATAAACAGGGTGATTAGTAAATAAATTAGTAGAATATAATTTACGTCAAATCTGTATCGTGTTTCATTGCGGTAATGAGTGCAATCTGGTAGTTGTAAAATCTATAATTTGAATGTCATACACTTCTTTTTGTAACACATAAATTACATAGCAATGATAAAGTGCGCATAGGCGAGATAGTAACCTGTAATTACTTATACGCGTAGTTATATATTGGACATCGGCCATTACTCAAGTCACGGATGGTGTCAGGCCGATTTATGTGTGCTTAAAGTTGTAATTCTCGAGTTACCAACATGTTATTATCGTGTATGTATAATTGCATAGAAAGTACCTAAGTAACATTAATTGTAGCTGATTAGTACATTTTTCTTTTCAATGGTTTTTTTTTGTTTCTATCGGCATGTAGGTTTAGTTATACAGAGACTATGCAAGAAACTCTCAGTGCCATTTTGTAAAAATTAATAAATTTTTGGTCATACTGCTTTAATTTTGTCATGTGAAATCCCCATAAGCCCCATTTTGTAAAAAATCAAAATTTTTTATAGTAATTAAATGTGGCGTAGTGTGTTTTATATAAAATTAAAAAGTTAAAGTAAATAAGGGGACACGCGCGAAACGTTTTTAAATTTTATCCAGCTAAGTTTCGGGAAGACGAAAATAAAATTTAGGTCAAAAATATTTTTATTGTAATACGTGAAGAGGAAATTATGTACCCCTTTTTGGGCATATTGCGTACATGGAGTAGTATGAGATTTGGCATAGTTAAAATTTATATGGAGAAGGCGTATAAAAAGCTAAAATTTATGTATACATGTCTTATAAATATATTAAATTATATACTACAAATACTTTAAAACATTCGTTGTTTACGTTCAATATTTAAAAAATGTATTGTTTACGTTCGCACTGTCAATGTCGAACACATAATAGTCTGTGATCAAACAGTCGCACAGAGTAGAGATTGTCGCCAAAGAATTTTAAAATGTCAGATTTATTGAATGGGTTTCGAGCTGTGAATTTTATATGATCAAATGTTTCTTTTTCAATAGTCTGTGGAGTGTATGTCAAGGTAATAAAGCGTTTATTTTATATTTTGCGTAATAGATATTTGTGTTTTATATATTAGTGACATACAGTTTGCTAAATATAGATACACCTGTTGCAAAAAGGAAAAATCTGACTTACTCTCGCCTCTCGGCGTTAGTGTTTTCAACATTCAGTGAGTTTCAGTTTTAGATTATAGAGATACTGAAGATAATGAACCTCAATAGCGTTCAAACTTAAAAAATTAACTAATTAACGTCTAATTTCGACCATTGAACAACCACTGGTATTAATTAAACATTGTCATTAAAGATCCAAGGATCCAAGGACTTTAAAAAAGGATGGAAAGAAAAAAAAATTAATATTATAGTGATAATTACGGTATTTACATATACACACACACCTATAAGTATATATGTATATATATATATATATATATATATATATATGTGTGTGTGTGTGTGTATATATATATATATATATATATATATATATATATATATATATATATATATAATTGATTCAGGCAGCATTAGGAAAACGTACTATGGGAGCAACGAGACTAAAGTGGAAATAATAAGCTACGCTTTTCATTTTAGTACATGTGCTGCCGAATCAAATACGAGTGACAACCCTTGCTAGCTGTATATATAATAATCTACGGTAACATTTTATTAGTGCGATGTAACTAATTAGTGATTTCTATAGATCTCTATCTATGATGTTTAATGGAATTAATATTGTTCGAGTCTACAAAAGTACTGCTTCCATTTCTTCATTTCAAGCTTAGAATTGTGAAACAACATATTAAAATATCGGATAAAATTGGCGCATGTCTCCGAAATAAATTTCATGCTTTATTAGGAGCAAAAATAAAATAGCTAATATTTGATGAACCCAAAATTTGTAAGCTATGGCTTAATACTACGTAGTCTAAATTTTACAAAAATCAAAAAAACTTAGCTTGCCTGTAGGGATAAAACTGCGAAAATTCGTGTATGTCATAAAGATCACCATTATAATATATAATCTAAAAAATGCTCCGGAATCTACATATACTAGACTATAACATGAGTATGAAGTCAATTTTTTTTCAATTTTCTCACCTTCATTACTTTTCGTATAATTTTCGTAAGCAGCAAGAAAAATTCCGCCAAGATTTTTGTTAAAAAGGCTGCTATTAACAAATGAATTCATGGTCAGTTAAAATTTCAAATATTGTATTTAATTACGAAGCCACGTGAGTTAATCATTGGTAAGTGAAGTGTTCTTATACTTTCGTATTATAGTGTATGAAAATATAAAATATTCGGAAATTACCACAGACCAGAGAAATAGATCAATACGTCCACGCCGTGACGTCTATACCGCAAATTTTACATGAATATTATAGATTAGTTAAATATAACCTTCAGGAAATGATTTCAAACGTTTTAGTTTTCATGTATGTACAGGCTTAGAGTATTCTATTTTACATACGAGGGCGTTACGAGAACAAATTTGGTTCCATTGATAAAAACACAAAACTCAATGTTTTGTGTCAATAACAGTAGAAATCCGATTCACTTTTTCGATAGTCTATTCCAAAAAAAAACTATTTCCTGTTCGACGGATTTTTATTCAAGGGATATGGCGGGTTTCTATCATTATCAAGACGTAAGACTAATTTTCGTGTTTAATCGACACGTAAGCCATAAGTGATTTTCTGTTTTATTCCGTGCTTATGCACACGTTCCTCGTAATACTATTTCTCACGGTGGCTGCGTTGTAACCAATCTTCAGAATCACCAAATATAGGTTTAAATTGTCCTAAATCTAATAGTCACCAATCTTCTTCTTTTGTTTTTTTTCCTCGTTATTAAAAATATGTTTAAAATTATTATGGGTTATGTAGTCGGTTGCACATATTTTGATATTTATCTCTTCAATACCGCATCTTTAACTTGCTAAATGATTGGTCCTTGGCTAGCTTTTCTTTCAGTTTCTTCATGTGTAATGTGCTTTTCACCATCACGTTCCAGAAAGTTCCATTAGATTGAAATATCTTTTTATTCTTGATTTGTCTGTTTTTATACGTATGCAATTTTTTATAAATAAATAATTGTAATTATGTTTAAAGTCATTAAAACATATTATTCTTGATTTGTCTGTTTTTATACGTATGCAATTTTTAATAAATAAATAGTTTTAATTATTTTTAAAGTCATTAAAACATATTATTCTTGATTTGTCTGTTTTTATACGTATGCAATTTTTAATAAATAAATAGTTTTAATTATTTTTAAAGTCATTAAAACATATTATTCTTGATTTGTCTGTTTTTATACGTATGCAATTTTTAATAAATAAATAATTATAATTATTTTTAAAGTCATTAAAACATATTATTCTTGATTTGTCTTTTTTATACGTATGTAATTTTTAATAAATATAATTATTTTTAAAGTCATTAAAACATGAATGTCTCGACAAAGTGTTATACCCAATTCACAACAGACGACATGATCCGATTAATCCTACAAATTACTTTTTTTCAGAATACTCTAACTTGATAGTTAAAAATACATCGATCTGTTCGTGAAAAAAAACTATATTCAAAAAAACTGTGAAATGTGTTAAGTTCATTTTATATTTTTATAAAAAAATATATAATACGAACCTTGCGTTGGGGTGAAAACAGCGATGTAACTCCAAATTTACCTTACTGGCGACGAAAGTTGCCTCTAAATAACCAGTCACAAAAGTCAGCTGAATGTCTATAAGATTATTTATTTGTATGAGGGAAGGGGAGAGAAGATGAACTAATACGGTCAATCAGATTTATCCTTTCTATCGCCGTACTACAAATAAACACACACACACACACACACATATATATATATATAACTGAAAAACATAGTGATCAATCGCGTCTTTGTTGACGCATATAAAAAAAATTAAAGAGTTAAAACAACAAAATTAGACAGTAGGGGCCAGAAGATCCGCACAAGACGGAAACTGAGTACAACCGAGCAAGGAAAAAGGGAGTCTTTTATAAAATTAATAATAAAAATTAAACTATTTGACTATCAATGGTCAACTATTCTGATAGTTAACCAAACGACAGAGGAAAAAATAACTAAAATCGATCAGGAATTGCGATCTGTGGCGTGTCCTCATACGCACATACGTCCAAAAGGTCTGTACAATTGGATAAAAGTGCATATCAGTTTTAAAGCCAAATTTTGATTAAATTAAAGATTTAAAAAAAAATTTAAAATGGTGTTATTTTAGAGAACAGTTTCCTCTTTCCAAAAAGTTATATTAAAAGTTGATTACGTATAAAATTACTCGAGTTATAATTATTTCTTTCGTCAATACTCGATAGTGACATTCGCCATGCATTATCTAATATAGAGATAGATAATCGAATTGTTCTGTACTTCCGTTTGCTTCAAGCGCCGCCATTTCTCATTCGTCCCGCAATAAATCTTCTACGCGAACAAAAAAGGGAAACGAAACCCACGGCGCCGGAAGCGGAGGGCGTCGATCAAAATTATGTTGGATTATATTAAACCGTTACTTCTTTGAACTGCATTAACTGCCGCGAGATAACATCACGTGGACCAAATTGGAGCGGAAAACAACAAAAGAAACAGGAAGTGACGCTCGCCGCGCTGCTCTATTGTTTCACGCGGATGGAGTCTGCGTCCACACGGCTGGATGGAGCCCATCAGATCGAGACTGCCGAGTCTAGAAATAGATCAGTGATCTAGATAGGAGACTTTCCATCGTCTATCTCAGTGAGCTAGGTAGTAAATAATGCTCAAAAAGATGCAGCTTCCGTATATTTTATTTGAAGGAAGTAGAAAGTGACTGATTTTATGGAATTTTAGCTGTAAAAGTTTATAAAAAACTGAAAAAAGTTGATAACCTGTTATTGCCTGACTGAGCACAGCGAAAAGGAGTGGTCACCTGTGGTCTGAACGGCTTGATGACTTTTTATGGGTAATGTGTCGTTGGATTCGTCTTGGCTTCATGAGTATCATTAAATGTATAACATTACTAGGAGTTGAGTATGACGAACACTGCGAAGCAGCAAGTGCGATCGCTCATAATGCAGGCACTTAATGAAATACTCACAGAAAGTAATGATACAGTGTGGTTTCTGTTATCGACTGACTTTATTTGTTTACTTATGTTGTAATCAGTATTTCCAGACGAATACAAATTCTACAGAGGGTGCTGTTGTCATATTAGTCTATTATTTTGTTACATCTATTTGATATCGTGAATTAACAAAATAATGCACTCGCCATAATTTTCAATACGATTTAAACTTCAGAGATGCCCATTACATTCAAAAACTTATAATGTTTATTTCCACTGAAATTTTTGGTTAATATGCCTCCAGACATTTCAAAAGTTGATATATATATTCATTTTAACTTTTTATCTGCTACACACTCTCTAACAATATGATGGCTTATGTCCAATATGTTTGGTACGTTTATTATGAAACAATGTATCAGATTCTGATTTGAGAAAACTTTAGTTATCACTATACAAACACTGACATATTTTTTTATAACATTAATTCACTTAGTATATTTTTTAAATAAATTGTTTCATTGCATGATTCGGATAAGGCCCTATAATATGGAATATGTAGAGTATATCCGTTCTGAATAGTGCTACTGTTTTTCTTGTTTTTTTTTATTCATACGACATGACCGATCCTGGCATGATAAAAGCAAAACCTAGTATATGACTTTCTATTTAAGAACAAGAAGCCATGCGGGACTAACAAAACCATGCAAATTACGTGCAGTTTATTTTACGGACTCATTTGATAACCGAAGTATGATTTTTGGTCTAATTTTGTATTTAAATCTGCCCCTGGTATAGTGCAGTGTCCCTAATGCTGCATACTGCTAATATTGTAATTGCGAATGTTTGTATGTTTGTTACCTAATAAATCTACAAACAAGCAACCAATCCAAATGCAGTGTGCGTATGTTTCATATATCGCAGTAATACAGAGGCTATGTATTATCCGCGGTTTCGCACTCGAGGAATATTAATACCACGAAAATTATGTTTGGATGTTCGTTACTCAATCACGCCTAAAGGGCGCGATAGATTTTCGTAAAACTTAGCGCAAACAATCTACTCGAGATATTACATTATTCCTGTAAGCTGGAACTCGGTGGTTTTGATCAGGTATAAAATTTTAGCCCAGCAACATCTCAATAGATGTATAAGACATAGATTTCATGCCATGTACTTGGTTGGAGACGAATTCTACCGTCTTAATTGATTATTTTGGCGAATAATGCTGCCATCAAAAGTCTGATAATACACATGTTTAAACTACATTACATCAGGAGCACCCCTAAATATAAATTAACCTATAGGTAAAGAGAAAAACAAGTTCTTTGTTATAATCGTGATGGAATACTTGAAAAATTCACATTATAGGCGTTATTGGATCTTTATCTAAAGCATACGTGCTTGAATTATGGATGAAATATATGGTTATGAAGATTTCTTAACATATTCAGGCGAGGACAACAAACACTCAGTACCTTATTCCATTAACAAACAATATATTTTCAGATAAAGGCGATAGTATAGAAGTAGAAATTCTTTTTGATCGTGTCAACAGACAGTGATCTTCAAACTATGACGCAAATTGAACGTCATTTAAATGAATTTTTACTTGCAGAAAAACTTGATATTGATATGAAATGAAAGATTGAAATGATTATAAAAAATACTAGATATAAAAATGGAAATTTTGTTTGTTTATTGTTTGTGGTGTGTTTGTTTATTAGGGTGATCTAATCTCGGAAAACATAAGTTCGATTTTATTTTTTTTAGTACGCACGTACTGTATTATCGCACTATGATTTGTAGGGACAGAAAAGTAATAAAAAATGCAATAAAAGTCTCTGCTGTATAACTGAACAATAAATGAGCACTCAGTATCTGTAAAATCGAGTGCATATTTTATAACGGGTTACGAGTAAACGGAGACAATGGAAACAAAATTATATATTACTAGGCTCCCATGGCAGGCCGCATATGGCCCGTCTGCGAAGTCGTATTACTAATATACTAGCTAAAAGCACGGCTTCTGTCCAGAGATCTTAATAACCACATATGGCCTTTAATTTTAGCACCAAAGCATGTCTTGCAGAGAGCACGTATCTATCGGCGGAATGGTACGCCCATAGGAATACAACAGTTGATACTTGTATGTACAACCTAATAATATTAAAAGTATATGGCCCGTCTTCGAAGTCATATTCATGGCAAGCCGCATATGGCCCGTCTTCGAAGTCGTATTACTAATATACTAGCTAAAAGCGCGGCTTCTGTCCAGAGATCTTAATAACCACATATGGCCTTTAATTTTAGCACCAAAGCATGTCTTACAGAGAGGACGTATCTATCGGCGGAATGGTACACCCATAGGAATACAACAGTTGATACTTGTATGTACAACCTAATAATATTAAGAGTATATGGCCCGTCTTCGAAGTCATATGCATGGCAAGCCGCATATGGCCCGTCTTTGAAGTCATATTACTAATATACTAGCTAAAAGTATGGCTTCTGTCCAGAGATCTTAATAACCACATATGGCCTTTAATTCCAGCACCAATGCATGTCTTGAGAGAACGTATCTATCGGCGGAATGGTACATGTATAGGAATACAACACTTGATACTTATATGTATAGCATAATAATACTAAGATTATATAGATATTCCTCGAAGGAACTTTTATAGCTATTTGAAGAAGTGACTCAACTAAAATGTTTGTAATTTAAATTATTAATAAAAAACAAAAATCCGTCTGCCCAAAAAAAATGTAATACAAACAAGCGTCAATTATAAAAATTTGTGTACGCAATGATTTTGAGACGAAATCGGATTACGACTAAATAAATCGATGTAAATCGACATTCGGTCGTCGAATCGCGTAAAAGAATATTAACAATTTTAGCAAAGTTTTTTCAGATATTCTGCTTATTTAATTGGGGTTTTTGCGAAAACTGAGGTTTTGCGTTTAACTCATAGGTTTCTTTCGATTCTATTAAATAAAATATTCTATAATTCTATAATTCGAATAACTATTAAATACGACTCGAGTACGTTTTCATGTGGTTTCCTAGAAACTATGGAAAGTTAATATTGAAAACTGAATATTATTCTAGATTCATTGTGCTTCAGGCATCTTGAATCAGTTATATATAGATTAGGTTTGTTTTTATTTAGTTTTATTAACCTAGAACGACATTTTTCCTGGCATTCGATGGGGACCAGGAAAAATATGGGGCCTTTGTCTTCGAAATTAATGAACATAGAGAAATAAAATTATATCTTTAAATACCTATGTTTTATGGTCCAATTTTCCATAAATATACCTCTTAATTGTCTTATGATAAACCTACAATAACGATTACCACGAATAAAGATATATTACATTTTTTTTTTATATAATATCTTTATATACCCTGAGCTAATATAATTGATAATCTCCAATCGGTGGGGCCGTGCAAGAAACATAGTGGTCACTTGAAAACGTTCACAGCCTTGAAAAGCAATTAAATAAGACTTTTGTGTAACATGTTTGTAAATATAAATGCAAAACTTTTGTTTTTAAGACATGGATAAAAGACAGTTCTCAGTCATTTATCAGCTAAATTTGAGGAAATAAGAGTGCAATGAAAAAAAAAACAATTAAGGTTAGGCGTAGCATTAAGTAACACAGTTTAATTCTCTAATAGAAATTAAAATATCTAGCCATAGTGACTAATGTCAATAATAAACATTTTGATGAGATTGAATATTGTTGAAAGCAAATCATTAAAAGTTATAGATAAAAGATTTTGTTGTATTTACTCGTATAAGTAAATATCAATATCACAGACTTAGATTTGGGTCACTTTTATGTAGGCGACAGAAAATAAAAAGCCACATCGAAAATAAAGAGGTTATGTTATGAGCGAATATAGGATTAGATATTTGAAAAACTAAACACTGTTTGTTTTTATGAATTATTGAATTTCTTTTATACGACACACTACGTCATTTTTAATCAATATAAATCATTTTTATTAAGTATAGTGTAACAAAAAGTTTATTAATTTATCACCAGATGGCACTGATGACATCATGGATAGTCCTCATATTGTACAATGCGAGTTACTTTTAAATAAACTAAGCGAAAAATTTCAATCTTTTTTCAAAACGTTACATCTGAAAAAAAGGCAAAAGAATGCAATAGCGTCATAAGTAACGACCCTCAAAATTACCGCATATTTGCTCCCATAACCTTTCAACCATTCCATCATTAAGTTCCCTCATGTGGGGATTCTACGGAGTTAATCGAATAATATCTTAAATATATTCAAGTATATATTTGAAATTACAGTAGTGTAATAAAAAGTTTATTAATTTATCACCAGATGGCACTGATGACATCATGGATAGTTCTCATATTGTACAATGCCAGTTACTTTTAAATAAACTAAGCGAAAAATTTCAATCTTTTTCAAAACGTTACATCTGAAAAAAGGCAAAGAATGCAATAGCGTCACAAGTAACGACCCTCAAAATTTCCGCATATTTGCTCCTGTAACCCTTTCATCATTTTCATCATTAAGTTCCCTCATGTGGGGATTCTACCGAGTTAATCGAATAATATCTTAAATACGTTAAAGTGTATATTTTTTAAGAATTTTTACACACGATTGTTAAAAATAATTTATAAATATTAAGTACATTAAGTTATGTGAGCTATTAGTATTTAAGGTGTCAATAGGGTTATATTTATTATCTCCTTCTTATTGACAAAAGGGCTTAACAAAAAAAAATTGTGTGCATCAGTTTCGACGTGGGACTGGAGTTTACTCATTAGAAATAATTGCTTGGAATGTATAAAATAGGTAACACTGTATATAAATGTAAATATCAATATCATTAAATGTAAATGGAAAATTCTTTAATAAAAAATGCTGACAATATAATTATTTTGAAGTAAAACACAAATGAACAAGATCAAATTTATACAACAAAATTAATAACATTTAATAACGTCAGACTAAGAAGTTATAATTAAAAGACATTTTTTAATCTTGCCGGATAGAAGACACCAAATATTCACATATAAATGGTATTTCATGATTACATCTTGATATAAGCAAACGATAGTAAACTATTTGAGTCGCACTCCGTCATTACGATTACATCTTAAGAAAACGCCAAATAAACATATTGACATCTCACTCTAAAGATGCGCAGAAATGTTGCGCGGAGAGACCACCTAACGGTTACACTTTTTTAACGCTCCGATTTTACTCCTCATAAAACTTCATACCGGGCTCTATATATGAAAATCGATTCTTAAAAAGTAAACTCCAAAAACATTGATTTTTAACGAAATTGAAATAGCACTGTAGTTAAAATTCATCAAATTAATTGATGTAAAAATTGTAATATATGTCTGAGGGTTAATTGATCATATATAACATTGCAGCACTTACAGAATAAAATGGTAATCTCGACGATAAAAAACAGAAAGTGATGAAGAACTGTAAGGCTGTAAAAATTCAAAACGATTGAGATGTCATTAGAAAAGTTATTGAGGTCATAAAATGACAGTTTGGGTAAAAGTGTTTTTAAACGTTTTCAGCAATATCTCTAGACCTATCTTACGAATCTTGGAATCCTCATAATTTTGCTCTTTCAATTAATATTTCACACAACAACTAAAATATAAAAAAATATCGAGTACTTCATTGGTTCCCTCTAAAATAGTCATTTTAATAATTGTGTGGGAACTATTGATATATTAACAGGTTATTAAGGTGTTTATCTAATCACAGAACTTATTCTAGTTATGGTGCATTTTCAGTACATATTAGGATAAAAAATTGATACTAATAACTTACTAGTAGATCGCAATAAGATAAATGGTTAGCAATTAAAAACTTTTGGTTATGACCTCGTCACTGAGAATTCTGTATCTGCAAATAAATTTACTTCAAAACTACACTGCTTCATCTATGAGCGATTAGAGTAAACGAATGAAATAAATTTCAAATCATTTGTAGCGCCATCTCTTGGTAATTCTAAAAATGCTGGACGAATGGCATCATTATATCAGTAAGATTATTTATAATGAATATAATTTAAAAAAGACTTCGAAAGTATATTAAAGTAGAAACTTCCAGTTTTGTTTTCACCCCGATACGTTGAATACAATTACAGTTATAGATAACTAGATTTTTAACGGCTTCGTGTGCAACTATAACCACGCGAAGAAGTCGTGGCTACAAGCTAGTTTATATTGTTCTCTTGATACTTGGACACACGCTAAAGTGCAAAATAAATCTGACGCAATGTAAGGGAAGCACAGTTTTCTCAACAATTATATTCACGGGATTCGAAAACTCACAACAATCCATTTGCTCCTCGCGAACTTCGTTATTCAGTTTGAAATACGAATATTACAGTCTCAAATTATTTTTCATTTCAATTTCAAATAAGAATTTTCTCGAAGGAATGAGATTTCCTGGGATAAAAATGTAGTGAATTACTTTAAGAGGTAAATAGCATACCGTTTTCCAGCGGTCTTATACTCTACGTAAATAATTCATAGTTCGATATGTAAAAAGTTCAGTGGCGCCATCTCACAATGTAAGCTATACCTGTGAAGTAAAACTAAACACTGACGTTTGGAATGACAGCTATTACTTATCGGAGTTTCTTTAAATATTGACTTCCGAAAGTAACCTATGTCATTTCCAAATACGCTAAATATCTTTATTCGACATCTCGTCGATTCTTTGACCTATTGCATTGTAAAAGATAGGTAAACAAGCACGTCCTCGGATTTATAATATTCCCAGGATTTAAATTTTGAATTTTTTTGAATAAAGATTATTTTTTAATTTTTTAAATTATTTCGTGTAAAACAACGGAACAAATTCAAGATGACCGTATGAAGTCGTATCTTGCATTTATAAGTTTCGTCAAAACTAGAAATTATAGATTTAAATTTTAATACTCTACAAGATCTGTAGATCCAGTCGGGGGAATCATTCACACATTTATAGTCGGTTTGAGGAAACTGCGTTGCAGAGCATCTCGACCGGAACGAGCCGCAAACGAACTTTGACCCTCGTCTGGCGCGCAATGAATTTGGCGTGAAACGCGAATTTGCCGTTTTCTGTGGTAAATCTGTGTGTATTTAAGTTTTTAACTCGGAAAAGTAATTTACCAAACCAATACATTGTTATGGATCTTGCAACAAAACTAACATGAACAAAATTATAAAAAAGTGATAGCTGTTTTTAGACTTGAAAAGTTGTCACCTCCGTTTGTATCGTATTTTTTCTGCAATATAGACTTGCGGTGCGTCCGCAAGTTTTCACGTCTATGGGACGTAAAAGATACAATCAGTGCCGTCTAGTGACAAATTGATAAACTCTCATTGTTTATGGTTGATGTATTACGACATGCTGTCATTTATTTATGATTGACGTATCATTTTTAGCGATTATATGTCAGGGGCTTATAAACAAAATTAGATAACCCAACAGACTTGATAATACACAAAATAAAAAAAAACTTTTACTGAAACCTTCAACCACCTTCAACTCGACATTGAAATACTAAGATTTACAAGAAATATTTAATTTTTTCTATAATCCATAGAGTACTGGTAGTGTTTACAAAATAAAGATATGCAAACCGATGGACTTGGTTACATTTATTTCCAAAGTGGTGGACCTAGCCATCTTTGTTTATAACTTATTGTGACTTAACCATATTTGTGATTAACATATTAGTCTAGGTTGGATGAATTTAGAAAATAACATGTGACGGCAAACTGACAAGACAATTATTTAATAAAAAATAAATTTATTATCCAATTAAATAAGTGGATTACTTATTTATTGCATTATAAATTTTTTGGTATTTTTCTTAAAGTTCACATAAATTAGATTCCGAATAATACATTTTTTGAATTTCTTCCCCTTCCCGATTATTATCAAAATTGAAAATATTTTTATAAATTGATAGTTCCTGTGATTTATTCCCCTCATCTCCATCATCACAAAAAGGTTTTAAAGTTTTTGATTTTCAGTTGTTTAGGAAAACTCCTTTAATTATAACTTCTGGTTTTCACATGATTATATTTTTGTTTTTCTTGGATATATTTTCGTATTTTCCTGTTACTGTTTTCTAGCACAGCTTTCCAAAACCATAACATTATTTTATTGCTTGGTACGTCTTAAATACAATCTTCGACACTGTGAAAAACTAATTCTCCACTGAGCAGGAGGCTCAACAATTTTTTCCGCAGCCTTTTTCCTATCATAAACTGCATAGTCTTCTCCTATTTATATAATGGTCGACTGAATCGAAATTATTTCTTGGTACTGAATGTGAGTTATAATTGTGTCTAATTTGCGGAATTTTTTTCTGTATTTCCGAATACCCGGTCAGCAGGTAAATATGAATGGCCAATAACAGGAAATATGAGCTCTACTGTTTTACCGTTAAATGGTTGTTTCACAACCATTGACAACACATAGCAATAATAAATTAGTTTTTATTTTGCCCGCCGCACCCGCCAGAAATCAAACGTATTGTGTGTATGCCGGTTAAATCTGATTGGTTAAGCCGATGGTAAACCGCAGATAGGGTGGTATTTAAATCTTACGGGTAACTGTTTTCGGTCGATAAATAAGTAAAAACATTATTTTTAAATAGTTCCTCTTTAGAGCTTTCCTTGACGACCGTAAAATTATAAAAGTATAACTGCTTCTTATAATAATATGTCTGGTCGGGCCGTTTTGGGTACACCATATTCTTTTGGAAATCGTAACAAATGAAATATATAAATGAAAACACAGTCAGTACTAATTGCCATAAATACTTTAATACAATGAAATAAACAATTACGCCAATAATATTTTTACTCAAACAAATTAAATACCATTTTAGTGTAAACAAAATATAAACACCATTTGCAACGTTGATGTTATGTGACAAGAGTGACAGCGCGCGGTTGTTGTTTTTGTCGGCACCGGTAGCGAAGCAGGGCAGCGTGTTTAAAATTATATACATCGTGTTTGAAATCACATGCGTCGTGTATGAAATTAAAAACCACTTAAAACTCATCTTGCAACTAAACTACATGTAACATGTCGATACAGGTGATTCTGTAAATCAAAATTTAGTTGAAAATGTTAAGGAACTATATGGAAATTCTCTATCGTTTTTGAAAAAAATCACTACTAATTGAAATTACAACGAAAAAACATTTACATTTTTTCACGGGCTTTACATACACACTCGGTTTGATGCACAGAATCATCTGTATGAATAATAGACACATTCTTTGCTGCTTCGTTCATGTATACTGATTGTTTGATGCGATATGTATGACGATTCTGTGCATCAAACTGAGTAGAAAATGTTAAAGAACTGTATGCAAATTCTCTATCGTTTTTGAAAAAAATCACTAACCAATTGAAATTACAACGAAAAAACATTTACATTTTTTCACAGAAACGTGCTTTACATACACACTCGGTTTGATGCACAGAATAATCTCTAAGAATAATAGACACATTCTTTGTTGCTTCGTTCATGTATACTGATTGTTTGATGCAACATGTATGATGACTTCGTGCATCAAACTAAGTAGAAAATGTTAAGGAACTACATAGAAATTCTCTATGGTTTTTGAAAAAAATCACTACCAATTGAAATTACAACGAAAAAACATTTACATTTTTTCACAGAAACGTGCTTTACATACACACTCGGTTTGATGTACAGAATCATCTGTATGAATAATAGACACATTCTTTTTTGCTTCGTTCATGTATACTGATTGTTTGATGCAACATGTATGATGATTTTGTGCATCAAACTGAGTAGAAAATGTTTAGGAACTATATGATAATCTTTAATGCTTCAGAAAAAATCACTCTCAATGTTGCGATTTCAAAGTAAAAATATTTTATACTCTATATGAGATTATGGATGTAAGACATTTAGGTACCTATACTCATTTACCATATACATAAATTAGGTACTTAAATTTTTATTGGTCATTTACAATATTTTATTTACATGTTAATCCAAAAAAAGTCGAAATATTCTAATAAAAAGTAGGAAAATAAAAATGATAAAATGCGTTAATCACATTCCAGCATTTGGAAGATAGCACTTGATTAATAATAAAACTGAAGTTAGGGAAAGTCAAGACCAACTTCAAAATTCAGAAATAAGTTTAATTGTTTTAAATATTTGTTGTGTCTGCAGCAAGGAAAATAAATGTATTTAAACATAACTTTTTTGGGTTATTTACCACAAAATGAGATAGAAAGGCATCAGTGTAACATCACTATGTGTCCATCCTTTAATTGTTAGTTCTTTGTTCTTTAATTTCATGTGTTGCGTGGGGTATCAATTAAGAGAGCAATTTTGAGGACTTTTATGAGGATTCCAAAGTATTTTTGTCAGATTTTTATGGATAATAATTTTAAAGGTATTACTGAAATGAAAAATATAGGTCATTCCTCCTTGTTTTACAAAAAAAACTGCTAAAGCAAAAATTACGAAAATACAGCGTTACTAGATGTTTACCTGAAATTCTTTGGCAACTAGAGCAATATTCCTAAATCCCATAGTTTTAGAGAAGTTCACGATATTTATATATATATATGAAGGACATACTAAGCAATTTATATATACATGTCCCTCGTAGTGCGAATTATAGTTAATAATTTTTATTATTTGCATATAGAAGTAAATATAAGGACAACATATAATCACATACTCATTAGACGAAAACATATATATTTTTAATCTCTTTTACAATTAAACATGGCTTTTAACTATCTTCCACTACACTAACATTGTTACTCTGAGGGAACAACCGCCTGTAACATATAAGTGCTTCCTTGACTACCCATCCCTTGTACTACCCATCCTTGGCTAACCATCCCTTGTACTATCCATCCTTGGCTAACCATCCCTACCTATCACTAGGGGACGACCGCCTGCAGCGTATTATTGCTTCCTTGACTACCCACGCGTAAATGCTGCCTGGAGCCCATTTTTAGTTGATTTGGTAACGTCATTGCTTAAAAAGATAATATTAATTTTTCAATATTTTAAACTAATTTTCTCTGATTTACAATACAATGGTCGCTCATCAATATGCAGCAAAAATCAGACGTTCAACAGTAAAAACCCCTGTACAAATATTTTAAACTGTTCGCGCCTCGTCAAAAACCCGACAATCAACCGTCCGCTTCTATTTTTACCTCACAGCATAATTTGACACTAATTGGGTTCAAACTACGCAACAAAAGCAATGCGACAATCTTTATTTAACATCTGAAGAATGCCCCAACACGCCGTTGAGCGCTGTTACCTACTCGAAACGTTGATACGCCCAAAAACGTCTACTTCCTGTCCCACGGCCGTGTCTCTGTGCCGACCGTAGACATCTGTGTCGTAGCGTTCGCTGTATTGTTAGGTGTGTGAACGGCAACGTTCGGTAGTTACAACATTTTGCTCTGTTACACAAGACAGTAGATGTAATATTGGCGATAGAAAATTGTGTCTTTTGCTGAATTTCTGAAGCATCGTTTGATTCAAAATGTCTATGTTATTGATGATAAGTAGGTAAGTAGTGAAAGGCGCGGAAACGGAGCGACAAATCGACCGAATCACAGATTACGTATTATATTGGTAGACTATTGATTCGACCGGAAAGTAAAGCAAAAAAAATATTTGATTAAGGTGACAGTAAGATTTGAGGGAATGTTCTTATTTCAAAACTGAAATATACGATCACACGTTAATGTGTTGTTTATTTATATCGTCTAATACCCGATTACGTGTTAATGCGTGTCTTGTTTACATCGTCTAATACCCAGTTACGTGTTAATGCGTGTTTTGTTTACATTGTCTAACGCTCCATCACGTGTTAGTGCGTGTTTTTTTATTTACACCTAGCACCTGGTGACGTTTTAATATCTGTTTTTGTTAATTGTATCTCATATCCAGTCACGTATTTTTAATGGTACCTAATATGCTTTAAAGCTTTAAATCGTGTTTTTGTTTATCATATCTTATACATGGTCACGCATGGTTACGCGTTTTTGTTAATTGTATCTATACAAGCGATGGTGTATATTTTTGTTTTTGTATCTAATATATGATCACGCATTGGCATGTGCTTTTTCCTGCCAACTCAAGCGGTAATTTACAAAGTAATGTACAGTCAGGGTCGGATTAGCCGGAAGGGCTCGGGTGGCTCTCCACAAGCCTGGAACAAGGGTAGATGGGATACTATTGAATAATAATGAAATATACATATTATTACTTATAATATAACAAATCTGAAACCAGCCAATCAATTTTTTTTAGAAAGAGGAGAAATTTCAGCTAAGCTGTCAATGACTCGATTGGAAAAGCTGCTATTCTCGTTTTCCTTGATTAGATCCGATTCTGTGTTTAATATAATCGACGAAGCCAACATTTCATGCAAACTTGCAGCCCTGAATACGTTTTCAAAATTATCTGTTTTCACATATTTATCTCCAAACTTTTGATAAGACCCCAAGCTTTAAGGTAATCTAATGTAGGAGTTTGGACATATTGACTTGCCGGGGTTGATAGGTCAAACATTTTCTTGAATGCGAAGGCTGCCACTTCTTGACCACCGTCTTGACCAGCTGTAGCTATCGAGCTACAGCTGGTCAAGACAAATCGAGACAATTACAGAACATCGGAAAAACGAGATGGTGGGCTAAAGACAGAACCTTGATCACTATTATGGAGAAAACTCGATAAGTCGCTTTGATCAAAACTTTAACTGCCATATCTTCGAGCATGGAGTGCGAGCCAAAGGTTTCGTTTTAAGCGAAGGCATTGATGGATTCCTTTTTGAAATTCCAAACTCTCAATGGGACAATTCATGGCCCTCCTTCAGCAGGACAATCCCTGGATCAACCCTTAACGGGTATAATCCATGGTCTATCCCTCAACGAGTACAATTCACGATCCCCCCTCAGCGGAACAAACCATGGTCCACCCGTCAACGGGTATAATCCATGGTCCACCTCTCAACGGGTACAATTCATGTTCCCCCCTCAGCGGGACAATGCATGGTACACCCTCGCCACAGGAGTGGCGAGGGTGAACCACCCAGCCGGTGACCCGTTCGGCAATCCTTCACTCAACAGAGGAGTCAGTCGGACGAGGCCTGGTCGTTCAGTAGCTGCTCAACCGCTCAACTGCTCGTGGTCATCATCTTGAGCGACTACCAATCGGTTCCATACCATCAGAACTGATACTAATCTCAATCTGAAATAGTCAATTCAAACAAATAATGTAGAATCGAAAGTAACCCACTTTCGAAGACTACCGCTACAATGACTCTTTGTCCTCAAGCCTTCTTCATAATTCGGGGATCTTCGACTTCGTAACGATCATTAGGCAATACCGCAGTCACCTTGAACAGTTTCCTACTTTTGATAAATGGTTGGCCATCTCTGAAACTTCCCGCTATTTTCGGGCTCAAAGTGCTCAAAAATATTTCTGGTCGTAATTATTTTTGAGCAGAAATATTTTTGAGCACTTTGAGCCCGAGAATAGCAGGAAGTTTCAGAGGTGGCCAACCATTTATCAAATTTTTCTGTTTCATTTCTCTCTAAGTATGTGTGAACGATTTTACATGTAATTCGTCAGCCAGGGGGTAGGTAGGGTCGGGGGCCCGCGCAGGCTAGGGCCCGACTGGCAAACGCCACCTCGACTATATGGCCACTCCGACACTGTGTAAAGTTGTAAAATGCAAAGCTTAATGCCACTATGTTAAGGTCAATTTAATTTTGAACCTGTCGCGAAATGGTTAACCTTTCAAATAACTTCTAATTTATTTCCAATGAAATATAGTATTATTAAAGTAATAAATGCCTAATAAATAGTTTCCACCAAGATTCCATAGAAAGTGCTACATTTGACTTATTTTGTAAACTAAATTACTGGATGCTCAAGTGTTAATAATAGAAAACAAACCCAACTTTTTTTAAAGAACTCAGCAAGTGTCTGATATAAAATTTCACCTGGGTGTTAAGTAAATTTTGTTTATTTATTCTATTTAAAAATCCACTTTTTCTTAACATCCGTTAAGCAATAACCTTAGAGTCACAAGGTAATTATTCCTCATACGCTTTCATGATATAATTAATCAACTAGTCATTGGGAGTGTTCTTATCTATACTGTATCTTTACATCAATGGCCCATGTACTTTTTTCATTTACTATGTTCCACTTTATTATAATGAAAGGTTTATGTGCGGTACGACAGGCAGTAATCACAGCCTCGCACTTAACTATTGCTGGAGGGTTCGACGTTTACCAGGTCTCTGTCACTGTTGACTGTGAAGTCAATGAATACTCCTCGTTATTATGAGACAATTCCTTCAATTAACTAAAAAGGTGCTTATAATGTTGACTGTTGCTTAAACTACAGATTACCTGAACTTGAACTGTAACGAACTGTCGAAGCGAACTGCGAAGGAAACTCGACGTTGAACTGTACTGTAGCGATGTACTGATCGATCGTTTTCGCAGTATTGTGACTTCTCTTATTTGATCCATTTGTGCGGCTGTCGATTTTCACGCCAGAGATTATGGACCCACGGCCGCCCAATGATCGTGTTAGTTACTGCGATTGTCCGGAATAGTTTTGATGTATTACGATTGAGAAAATGTTAAAAATAAATATATTTTGTTATTAAAGAAAAAAGAAATTATTTCCCATTAATAAAGGCCAATTAAAAAAGTGTCGCACTTTACGACTGTTTCTGACGCGTAGTTGGTAGTCGAATTCCTTTGTCTTACTAGTTGCGAATCTTAAGGTCTGTCTCCCTGCTCTAAATATCCCATTATGGTTTATATTATATTGCCTAATCCGTTTATCAGACTTCTTTTGCATCTTACATTTCTAAGAGCTAAATATTGAAATTTTGATTTAATCGTTTCTATTAATCGTTCGATCTGTTCCTCATGTGCTTATTTTTCATAATAATTTCAAGAGTTTTGTTCATGTGATATTACGGTAAGATAAAATGTCTGTATGAATAAGGAACTGTATTATAAATTGGTTGTGTTATATATACATATGAGGTTCCATGTGTCTATTTCCTGATGAATTTGTGATTCAACTCGGAGTCTACCCTCTTAACAAAGTCAATTTTCCTTTAGAGAGATACCTATCAGTTTTACCCGGCATTTTCTGGCTGCAGACTTCGACATCCAGGACCTGTAATGTTGATAACATTGCAGATCTTGGGTCGTTAACAGAATAATAGGCTCCCTTAATAGCACGGGTTGAATATGATGTGTAAATATTATTAAAATCAACACTTGCTATACAGTAGTATTTGAGTATTTAATTCTCTATATTTATAGCGTTCAGGCCAGACGAAATTTATTATTAAAACTGGTTACCTGAGATTATGTGACAATGGTACATAAAAAAACGGACAAGTCTGATTCATGAGCCAGAATTTCCGTACCATTACCATATTACATAATGTTTGTTGAAACTCAATTTGTACGTCGCATAATTAAGTTAGTTTCCCATCGTTTATTTAAACAAGAATATGCACGTTTTAGAAACATCGTGATAATTTTCCTCAAAATTATACCTACATTTCCATAGCCAATAATTTTTCCGAAATTATCATTTTATTACTTCTCAAAATAGAGGATCCTTCCTCTCTTTTATTTCTTGCGCTAGGTTTTTACGAGATCTCGTAACATATAATTTTAAAGAAATTAAAATTCTTAAAAAAGCATTATTGCCAGACAAAATACACATTTAACAAATTCTAAAAGATTGGTTGATAATATAATTTTCATAGCGATATTACACATTCTTGCTATTGAAGAAAATTATTATAGTCTACAATACGCAACGACAGCTAAATCCCTTTTAACACCGCGAGTGTCCATGATACATATCTGGGTCGTTTGCGATTAGTGTCACTCAAACATAGTGTCATAGGAAAGAGAATGAAATAATCAATCGAATGGCAGTACATTCGTCTGTAGCGAAGTTTATTTTTAGCGCTATGAATTTTTTGGAAAATTGTATGATTGCGTTTTTTTTAAATTTTGTATTTATAATTATGGAAAGAATATTATTATATATATGTTATTTGATGCATTGTTATTTTTGTTGTATGTCTATTTAGTGTTCATTTTATTTTTATAAGGATCGATGTTTTTTTCTAAAACTGACATAGTATACGACGGTAGCGCGGCAACATCACTTTTATTTACGAAAAATATTAATAATATTAAGAAGTAACATTCCCGATTCTGAAATTCATTTTTTGCAGTTTATTACGATTTATATAATCAAAGCGCAGATGGTTATATAGCATTTGATTGGTTTCATATTCATTCATTAATTATCTTGTTGATACCGTTATTTTCGCGTACAGTGGAAACGAATCTGAAATCAAGTTATCATGAATGACTTTTAGCAAGTTTAGCAGCTGTTAACAAAATCATCAGGTTATTTTCCTTTAAGCACATTAAACAAGTTAGGGTTATCGTTTTAATTTAACCCAGAGAATTCTTTCACATCAATTATCATATTAGATAAAAATGAAAGTGTTCATGTTAATTTAAATTATTTGTTTATATCTGACTAAAATTATTTTGTCATAATCAAGTCTTATTTACCTTACCGATACAAACAATTTTATCCATTATTATACAAAAAAAACAATTGTTTTATCCATTGTATAAATAATTATTGTTCTCAATTCGAATCTATATTTTTAATTTACCATCCTGAATCTTACTTCAATCACACCCCCGACACTCCATACTAGCGAAAAGATTTAATTGCTTACTCGCCTATCCGTATCCGTATGTGTGTGTGCGTAAATTAATGTAGGACTGTCAGCAGCGTGCAGGTAAAAATATTTACTAATACTACATATCGGTCTCGATCGTTGCGGACAATCGCGCTGATCAAGCGAGTTGACGCTATACGTCACCAACATAGCTGTTTCTCTTTCTAATCAATAGCGTCGATCGAATGACTGTCTCGATAGCACGCTTGCGCAGTAACTTTGTATTGGCGGACGCGAATTTATTAACATCTGGTTGTAAAAATGTAATCATATGAATAAATATTTTACACTATACATTTAATTGTGAAAAAGTGATTTGATAAGAATAATATTAAGATAGCATTTAAAAAAAATGTACTTAGTATGCATCTTAAAACGAAATAAAATCATAAATTTTGTTTATTTATAAATGTGATACACAGAAATATTGTCTTCATTGTACTTTTGACTTGATTAGATTTGCTTCATGTGAAAGATCTCTTAATAAACAATATAACATGCCTACAGCGACACTACAAGAATACGTTTTTCAAACTCATCGCGTTCAAACAAAACAATAACTTTTAAGAACAGTTTGAAATTTAAAACTGCTCAGTGATATGTTAGTTGACACAAAATTATAGGTACTAACTAAAAATAAATTGGCGATACAAAATAAAATTATTTACAACAAACAAAAAAATAAAGGCAAAACAATCTCTTATCTTTAATGATTTTATTGCTTTTTAAGCACTTGTACACAGTGTAATAACAGGCTGTTATATTGAAATACTATAAATAATTAATTACAAACTTAAAAATTAATCATAATTAAAAATTTAATAACTATAAATAGTTAAGTATAATAGTAACACTGAATTACGCAAGTTAAACTCAACCAAACATCGCACATTGAACAAATCAGCAAGCGGCAACCTAGGAACGCGTACACTTGGTCGTACCCATTATCTGCGGGTGACGTTAAATTGGCGGGGGGATGTGAGTATCTCTTCTTTACGTAGTGATAGTTAATATTCTTTTCTTCAATAGTGAGATGAATAATGTAGTAATATGTTTTATTTAGCGCTATTGAAAAGAGAATGAATAAGTTCATTTTACACATGAACAATAAAAACGTCGGCGTATAGAAGGTTCGGTGGCACCATCTTGTGTTGTACGCCATAACTACAGCAGATAGTCTTATTACACACGACCAATAAAAACGTCGGCGGGCAGAAGATTTAGTGACGTCATGTTGTACGCCATAACTACAGCGAGAAGAGAGAGACGTCATGGCGGAGTTCAATAGTAACCATCTTTAAAATTAAAACAACAATAAATATAAACTAGCGTGACCCGTGCGAAGTCTTCGCATTATTTATTCCATTATGAAGCTCAAATGACAGATCAAACAAATATTTTACTAAAATTGACATACAGAGGCGCAAGTATCAAAAGCATTGAGCTAAAGCGCCACTTTATTTATACGTGAGTGGATTTGAAATTAAACAAAAATTTTACCGACCGTCAATCATATTGACGTTGAGCCGTTAGATGGCAGCATTGCTGTTTTGTGTATATAATTTTAATAATTAATTAATTTGCAAAAACAATAGCAATAATAAATTTTTTAGTTGTGGATGCCGGTAGATCAAGCAATTATCTATAAAATGATATATAATTTATGTGGATTAGTTGTGAGGTTTTTTCTAAAAAGGGAGTGTAACATTTTAACCTTAGCGTATTAATATATATGATGATGATGATGATTATGATCCCAGTACTGAGAGTTTTAAAACTCCTTTAAAGAGTGATAAAAGAATTTAACATACTTGTCCATCTTTAAAATTAAAACAACAGAAAATATAAATTATGATCCCTGTAAGGCATACTTGTTTTAACATACTTGTTGTATGTCAAGTACGTCTTAACATACTTGATATGACAAGTATGTCTTAACATACTTGTTGTATGTCAAGTACGTCTTAACATACTTGATATGACAAGTATGTCTTAACATACTTGTTGTCATACAGGGATCATAATTTATATTTATTGTTGTTTTAATTTTAAAGATGGACAAGTATGTTAAATTCTTTTATCACTCTTTAAAGGAGTTTTAAAACTCTTCGCATGTCAGGTTATTCTGAACGATTTAAGAAACAATTTCTGGTTTTAGTTTATTTCTTTCCTTAGTCCATTGTTTAAATTCATTTGTAAATTAAAAAAAATTGTTTTCTTACAACGTCGCACAGATTTGCAAAATCCTTCCTGACTGCACTAAGCACTTTTTAAATAAGGAGAGTGTCCGGAGAAAAGATGACGGATGACAAATCCTACGTGGTTACGTATTCGGAAACGTATGTGATTATGTGTACGGTTCGGATACGTACGTGACGGTGTGTACGGTTCGCATACGTAAGTGACGTTGACTTTCGTATAAAAAGTTTCACATTCATTGGGCTTACTTTATACACGCATTTCTTTATTCATAATTTTCTTTTTGTATATTTCATTTTACTAGAAATTAACTGTCGATCGCACGGATTTCGTTATTTTCCAGTACGTAACTTTGCCGCGCCGGAGGAGCTTTTTCGGTTTCTTCCATATATCAGGCGCGTAGAGCAGCACAGTTGCAGCACGGTACCTAAAATATGGTATATGCAGTTAAAATATGTTTACCCAAAATAATTACTATACCTTATATAAAATCAAGAATAAAATAACTGATAGAGGAAATATTAAACAAGCGGTAAAAACAAAAAAAAATCTAAATTATTAAAAAGCATGAAAAATGGTAGTGCTGTGTGACATGTCTGTTCTCATTAAATCGCTAATACATACTGAGCTCGCGCGACTAGCGAGACTAAGTATTTAAAACCCGCCCGCTCCCACTCCAGATTTCACTCCCACCTTTTTATTTTGACTTCATTTTTTCGTTAACATTTTAGAACCGCTTGAGATATTGAGGTGAAATGAAGTGATGATCCTAAGATCTGTAATATTTTAATTGTAATGAATGTACGTTGAACCGTTTTGGAGTCTATTTCTGATTAAAACGGGTGGAGAAAAATACTACAAATATTATTTACGTAATTATGAATAAGGTGAATAACTAATATGTAAATCAAATATATTGTCATCTATAAATTGATAAATATACGGTTTTTTTTTCTCAGGAGAACACGGGTGAACTTTTGACACGTAACCAGCACGGCACTTTCTATGACGACGAATGCTACCTGTTCTACTCTTGTTCCCTGCCTGGGCATCCACCTGGACCAGATGCTGTCGTAAGTCACCATTGTCATTATCAATACCTTTTCGATTTATTTATTTTATTAATATACTATCATATAAATATGACGTCGTATTTTGGCAACAATGAATCTCGTGCCATTTACGACAAGTACATTACAGCGTTGACACTGTTCAACTAACATTTGAAAGCTACTGTTTGAAACCTTCGAAAATATATAGTTATAAATATGTTAAACAAAATTGTATGCGTCCCAATTATTGTGGCAAGTTCTTGTCCTATAACTGGCATATCGAATCGAAATACCAGCGCTTTAAAGAAATGATTCCAATAAACGATATAAAAGAAATCTTCAGATATAGCAGGATATGATAAGAAAATGTTAGCCACTTGGAACACAATAATTTAGAAATGTTTTTTTTTTAAATTATGCCGGTAGTCATGTTACCAGCTTGTTCAGACTCGCGCTTAGATATAGACCGGTGTGTTCAAGTCCGGCATTTCGAAACCGCGGGACATGAACAACGGCCTATTCTAATGCAGATATGCATGACGCTGCCCGTAGAGTTTTGTTGGAGAGCATGCGTCCTAATGTTAGAGTAGAATCACCTGGAGGTTTAGAACGTTGTATCTTTAGTCACTGTGACTTGGTTGAGAGTGGACCGATCTTTGAGTCTTTCAGAGCGTTCGCAAAGCGCGTCCCCGAAAAATGGAGATACTAAAGGATTCATTGCGAAGGGATATTCTATAAACCCAGTTGGGTGGAATCGCTCAATGGTAGATACGAGACACGATGGTAGATAAAGACGAGACCTTCGAAGGTCCCCTCTTTTGTATGAGTGGGGATGTTATGGGTCCCAGGAAGGGCCCTGAGGTACTATTAAAAATGTAAATCTGTACTATTACTAAATTGCATAAAAATGTCCATTAATTAATGTAAAAATGATATGTGGGCAAAAGAAGCCCTTTAGCGATAAATGATAGTTCTCGAATGCTTAAGAATTACGTAGAAGATTCCACATGATAATAATGATTTTCGTCAAATATAATAACAGCAGATGGCGCCACTGAACAGGAAGGTCCGAGAGTTGTCAAAATGGTTACATATTATCTCAGCGTCTGAAGTTGGTGTTAAAATTCAATGTGAACATTTTCACTGCGGAATTATAAGTGTGAACGCTTTAACGCCATTAATATAAACACATAGATATGGCTTGAGCTACATTCAAATGTCCCACCGCAATGGAGTAAAAATGTCAAATTTGACTCCATTTTGCCAAAGTTGTATGCAGGCTTTCACGCATAGCGGTTGTATGTGTTTTACCGGTTTTGCCAACTGTATAATACCGAATTGTGTATTAAAAAGTTGCAAAAACTATATAAAAAAATGTTCAAAAAAAGATGGGATCTCTTATCACATAACATTATTTTCGTTAATTTCATGCACGTTGTAATATAAAAACTTTATATAAATATTAGCAACAAATGTCATATTCAATTAAAGGGATGCTTCGTCGTCGGACGACGTAACTTTGAAGTGACGTTGTTTTTTTTAATTTGTTTTGTTTATAAAAAATGATTATATTTTAAGTTGTGTTATAACAACGACATAAACAATAGAATAAGGACTAATTTTTCAATGTTACTACAATGACATGAAATACGAAAATGTAAAATAAGGGCAAATTTTTTGCCAAAGGTTATGTAAATTTTTACGAATAAAATATCAAATGATAACTTATACCCCCATTACAAGGCTACTTGTACATAACGATCTTATCAGTTAAAGAATCGTTCACCGTATTTCACATCAATCTAAATCAAGGGTTCCCAACCTTTTCTTGGCCAGGGACCACTTTTATATCATTCTTGTTAGCAGGGACCACAACGTAGGTATAATAAAAATAAACTGTAAGTAATGTAATACATTTTAATTAAAGACTCAATAGAAACTTACATAAAAAGAAATATCACGGACCATATTTTGGTTTCTACGGACCACTGGTTGGGAGCCATTGATCTAAATAAATGGCGTTGTTATACATGTGAAGATTGCCTTTAGAGAAATGCTAGTAAGACCGTATTTAGAGTTTTATATTAATGTTTATAGCATGATCTAAAACCCAGTTGCATGCAGAAAAAACTTCTTGAAAGATAAAACTCACATAAAATTGATCTTGTCGAATTTTGTTTATTACTTTTATAGTCTAAAATGCTACATTGGAAATCATAATTTTGAAACAAAGACGGATATTCGTAAATATAGTAGAAAGGTTTGATCAAAACTTCTTGTTTGATGGCGCCTAGTGAGCGTCAAATTGAAAACCCTAATTACATCAAATATGCTAGAAGTCACTAGCAGTTTCGTCGTAAAAAGCCTAGAAAAGACACAGACGTACAGTAAAAAGATGGTGGTCGTATTGTTGTCGTTGCTATGCAAATATTGTTGTTTGACAGTCCAAGATTTGTGTAACGTCCTTTTTAACTAAATAGTTGTTGCTCGTGAATTAATTTGTTTAATGACTTGATTTAATCATGAAAAAAAAATAATCGTTGCTGTAAAGAATCTCATTCAGAAAAGGATATAGGTGACAATATATACATATTTTTGAGAATCGTACGCAAGTCCTTATTTCCATATACCTGAGCTATGTCAATAAACCATTATTTGTTGCATTTTTGGAATCCAACTTTTCAAACATTTCTTTCTGACATTAAATAAGAAGAAATATACAATAGAATGTGAATCATCCAAAAACTACACCATGATTCAGTCAAAAAAGTTGAATCTTTAAAACACTTTAATGTTATCATAGAGCAGAAAATGATCTTTGACTCGAACGTAACATCTATAAAAATCAAACACTATACCGATAGTTTATAGACATAATTATTGAATAATAGTATATAATATTTAATAACAAATAATCCACCCTCAATAGAAATAGATATATAGTACTCATAACTAAATGTTTATCCCCCACATTTGAATAAATTAATTTAAAGCCATGCAAATACCCCAAAATATTGTAGAAGTTATCATGCAAATATGACATTAAACTTTACAACACTGCAACCATTGGAAGCTCACCCCTTTCATATAAATATCCTTGTATTTAATCGGTTTCTGAAACATACAAAATATTCACAACCAAAATTGTTTAAACATATTTTTAGTACATTATTTGGAATCATAATCGATGTAATGCCCGACAGCGACGCGAGGTGCGCGCCGGAGCGGCGGCGGAGAGGCACGTACACGTGTGGGCGGGGGAGCGATCGGAGGGCGCGGCGTGCGGCTTACGGCGGGCTCGCCGCCTTCTAGCGTTACTGCCCCCTGCTGCACTACACCGCGAGGCTCAGGGTCACGAGACGTCGCGACTCAAATCCTATTTCAGGGATGGTATAAGGTATGTGTAATTTTTGCAATAGATAAGTTTTCTTTCTTATCTATGGTGTGTGATCCGGTAATTAGCAAGATTTCCTTTAGTTTTTTTTATGGAAAAGGAAAAGTTTTTCTTATCACGATATAGTGACAAGAAAATATTTTCAATTTCAAAAATAGTGACAAGAAAACTTCGGTAAACCGATGTCTTAATGTAATTTCAACCATGTAACATTGACAGGGATATCAAAAAGCATAGTACCATCCACGGTACTATTTATGATATCATCAATCCGTAGGTCACATCGTAGATATTGATTTTTTTGGTGGAAGTATATGTGGGTATTAGTTCTTTTTTTTGGTAAAATCGTAAAACTTTGGCAGATATTGAAAAGAAATCTCAACTTTCCAAAAACCAATCTTAGAATGTTCCTCAAACTTCGTACATAAGTAGTAAGTGACCAATGTGATTATTGATTTTAACGTAAAAATTCATAAAATAATAATTTATTACAAAAAAAAAAATAAAAACCATGTTTTTTTAAATAGCTATAATATTTAATCGAAACGTCAGAAAAAGCCAGAAATTTAAAAACATCTGCGAGATATTTTGTGAGGACATTATCTTAATTTAATTCTTCAATTCTGCTGTAAAAAAATATACCATCAGAATACTTACGGGAGGGGCTGCAGCGGCAACGCGCGCTTTCCAAGTATTGGGACGGTGCCCGCAGCTGGTTCAACTGGAGGCGGCCAGCTGGACGGCGCTCGCCAGTGACGGCGTCTTCCTCATCGACGCCCCGAATGCAGTCATACTCTGGGTAGGGCGCGCCGCCAACTGCGTCGAGAAATTGTTCGGTGCCAAGGTACATTTTGTGATTTAGGTCTAATATTGAATCTCTATAAACAAGATCAGGCAACCAGGAAAAGGTGACTCAGCGTATATTTGAATGCTGGAAATTGGATATACTGGGCAGGTAGGTTTATTGAGCGGAGGTTTATTGTCAATAAAATAATACAATCTAAATATATAAAAGGCAATGTACCGATCGACTGACATATCAACGCCCAACCTAAACCGCTATTGATATAAATTTGAAATTTTGGAAAGGATGTTGATTTTATACTGGATGCATCGTTTAATAAGGGATTTCTCGAAATTCATCCCCTAAGGGGGTGAAAAGAGATGGTAAAATTTGTATGGGAAAAATATTTCTATTGTAAAATTTTACGTGAAAGTTGGTATTAATGCGAATAACATAAATAATGAAACATTTTCCGTATTTAAGCATTTTCCGAGATTCAACTCCAAATGGAGTAAAAAAGAGTGGCTAACTTTATGTGGAGAAAATATTTCGGTCCTCAACTTTTATGTGAAACTTGGTATTAATATTCTTCAACAGCAATAACGCAAAACTTATTTCAGCATTTTTCGAGATTCAACACCTAAGGGGCTGAAAAGGGGTGACTAATTTAGTAAGGGAAAAAATATTTTCATGATAATTTTTACTAAAAACTTGGTATTAATGCTTTTTAATGCAAATAATGAAATACGTATTTAAGCATTTTCCAAGATTCAACCCCTAAAAAGGTGAAAAGTGGTGGCTAAATTTGGATAGAAAAAATATTTCTGTTCTAAAGTTTTATGTGAAACTTAATATTACTTCAAAAAACATACTTTAGTATTTTCCAAGATTCAACAAAGGGGTGAAAAGGGGGTCGGTAGTTTGTATGGAAAAAAGTATTTTATATTAATCTGTAATAGTTCGAGCGAGAACGCATTTGTTTCATTTGTTTTTTTACCTCTAAACTGTCACCACGCCTTGCTGTTACGTGAGACCAGAACGACTGAAAGTTAAAAATTAATCTAAAGTATAAAAAACGAATCGTCTACGCGAGCGAAACCGCGAGCGAAAAGCCAGTTAACAATAAAGTTATTCAAAAGAATTCTCAATGCATGTCATCAGTTCGCTTGCTATACACTTCACTATTCCAAAACCGATTAGAATCTCACTCCATCGTCTGGAGCCCACACGAAACCAAGAACACGTTGAAATACATTCTTTTCTATTCCCTACCGATTTCGTAGAGAATAGAAAAAAAAACCTGGACGTGGAAATCAGTAGGAAACATAGTCCTAGTGTAATACGAAAGTACTTAACCACCCGAGTGTGAATTGCTATAACGAGTGAAAGTAAATTAGAAGAAATGTATCGTCATTGTATTTTATAACTCTTATATAATAATATTTTGTGCAGTTTATATTTTGTTAAGCCACTAATTATTTATCATTACGAATATATAATTTGAATATATCGATAAATGTGTGTGTATCGATAATGTCTCTTGCGATATTAAATTATTGCAGTTGAAAATAAAATGCGTAATAGCTTGGAAGGAAATTGATGTTGGTAACTGCTAATTCTGTCCACGCATTCCAGACTCTTGTTACGCTACTCTTTCTCCCTAATTCTCTGAATAGGATGTCGAAATACTATGCTTAAAAAAGAAAAGTTGTATTTTTCTTCGCTTCAATCTCCTCTCCATCTTCTTAGGTAAAATATTATACTACCGTAACTACAAAATTACCTGTAGTGTAGACCATGAACTACGAGGATTCCGTACATACTTCGGTACGTATAAAGTTGAAACATTTAAAGGTACATTAAAATTTACGTAAATGTTTATATTATTTGTCACCATATTAGCATATTGTCTAGTAAATCTTTTAGTAAATTTCTTAAAAATTTTAACACCTAGGATAATTGCTATTATTGAAATGAAACGCGTTGAGAGATTTTTGGTAGGGGAAAATCTTATGGGTTCGCGTCACCGACATGCCAATGTTAACAGTATATCTGTAGCTATGAGTACAACGTATATATATATATATATATATATATATATATATATATATATATATAAAACATTACTGCTCTAGCACCAGACTGGCGCACACACCCAGCTGTATACATGTATACACATACATACTCCAGCACATTGTGCATATAAATACCCGACTGTATGACGTACGCGTTAGACGCTTTTTGGATGGGTAAAATATTGCGAGTTCGCGTAACCGACATGCTGTAATAGGATTATATCTGTAGCTATAAGGGTGACGTGTTGTGAAATATTAATGCTGTGTATATCTATACATGCAACCTTTTCAAATGGTAATTATATCCTCACAGGATATAAAAAGCTAAATTAAATTTAAATACATTTCCTAAATTATCATGTAACTATTTTCGACTGCAAAATATGCGGGTTGATATGGTCTGTTAAATGCCATATTTCTAGTTTCTTCATTAAACGGTTTCTGGAAAAATTGGGTGTCACAAATAGAAAGTCAAAACATGTTAGTGACCTTACAAGGGATCCGATTTCCTCATTGAGGTACGGAACCTTAAAAAGGCAGAATAAATTGATCCACTATCAAAAATGTTCTAATGTAATTTTAATCTTGTTTTTCAACTCACAAATTCAAAATATAAATACGCCATAATTTGGTAATCTATACAATCTTACTAGTTACATTCTGTAGATAAATCAGTTACCATATATTCTGTACAGATAGAAAAACAAATTGCGATATTTCATACGTTTTGAACCACGTATGAAAACCAAATACTTTTAAAGATAATCATTATATTAATACGTAAAGAGAACACTTTGTAATCCTCTTTAAGCATACTGCGCGCACGGAGGAGTGTGAGATTTGGCATTGTTAAAGTTTATACGGAGAAAAAATACAGAAAGCTAACATTTGTATGTAATATATGTTATACGTACATTAAATTATATTTGTTTTTGTATGTAATATATGTTACAAATACATTAAATCATATCTGTTTACGTTCATACTGTCAATGTCAAACACATAATAGTCTGTGGTCAAACAGTCGCACAGAGTAGAGATTGTCGCCGTAGAATTTTAAAATATCATATTGACTAAATGAGTTTCGAACTGTGAATTTATTGTGATTTCAAATGTTCCCTTTTGAATAGTCTATGGAGTGTATATCAAGGCACAAAAGCATTTATTTTACATTTTTTGGAATTGTACAAATTTAATGAATTGTGCCCGAATTTCGAACGACCACTGGTATATATTTATACGTGAAGAGAAACTTTGTACCATTTTAAGCATATTGTGCGCACGGAGGAGTGTGACATTTGGCATAAAGTTTATGGAGGAGTGCAGAAAGCTAAAATTTATATATATATATATATATATATATATATATATATATATATATATATATATATATTTAAATGTTAGATTGACTGAATGAATTTCCAGCTGTGAATTTTGTGTGATTTCAAATGTTCCTTTTTCAAAAGTCAAGGCAAAAAAATGTTTATTTTATATTTTGTGTAATAGATATCTACGTTTTATATTTTAGTGACATACAGTTTGCTAAGTATAGATACACTTGTTGCAGAAGGAAAATTTTGTAGCACCAATCTGAATTGACTTACTCTCGCCTACGTATTACTGTTTTCAACAAAGTGTTAATTAAAGTATATTACGGTCGAATTTCGACCACTGAGCGACAGCTACTATATATTTTTACATGTTTATTTCTGATGGGAAATATATTTAATATTCACACGCAACGCAGTCGAACGAATTTTGTAGGTCAGTCGGCGGCCAACAACTGCCGATCTTTGTGTAACAAGGTCGGTGGCTGACTTTTACGCGCGCAAACGACTTTAAACGTCTGCTGTCTCACTTAACGCGGGTTCATTCGTATGTTTCCACCCTTTGCTTCATTAACGCGTCTTAATTCGTAACGTTCGAATCGGCGAAACTCGGCCTAACTAAAACTATAAAATATTATATGTTCTATTTACTCTGGTTATTATCGGTGTGCAAACTACTGGTGTTAAGAGTTATGATATGATTATGAAGCACTATTTTGAAGAATGATGATGTAATTATGATATGATTATGAAGCACTATTTTGAAGAATGATGATGTAATTATGATATGATTATGAAGCACTATTTTGAAGAATGATGATGTAATTATGATATGATTATGAAGCACTATTTTGAAGAATGATGATGTAATTATGATATGATTATGAAGCACTATTTTGAAGAATGATGATGTTATGATATGATTATGAAGCACTATTTTGAAGAATGATGATGTAATTATGATATGATTATGAAGCACTATTTTGAAGAATGATGAAGAATGATGATGTTATGATATGATTATGAAACACTATTTTGAAGAATGATGATGTAATTATGATATGATTATGAAGCACTATTTTGAAGAGTGATGATGTTATGATATGATTATGAAACACTATTTTGAAGAGTGATGATGTAATTATGATGAAATGAATATTCATAATTTATGGATGAATTGAAAATATCCTATTAGACAATCGTAGTCGATATTTCTATAGTATTTATGTCATGATAAATTAAAACAAAGTACTTTGAAGGCATCTCAAACAACTATATGTTCATTATACCCGTTCACTCCAGATCGCGTACCGTCTCAGTCGCGGCCTTGACAAGCACCAACCAGAGCGCCGCCTGGTAGTGGCGCATGACGGTTACGAGCAGACGCTTTGCGTGAGCGGGCGGCGCGCGCTCGACAGCGTGCTGCCGCTGCGGGCGCGCGCCGTGCGACCGGCCGCAGCGAGCGCGCCCGCCCGCCCCACGCCGCCGCGCCTCTACCGGTTGACCGCCGCCACCGCCCTCCACACGAGCTACAGGCTAGAGGAAATGAAGAGGGCGCCGCTGGATCAGAACGATCTGTGCACGCAGGTGTGTGGCGACTGCAAGCATTTTATTTATTTTTAGAAAAAAAAAAGGAATTTTATTGTCGACATGCAAATATTGCAACCGTATGGTTGCAGTTATTTCCATGAAAATGTCAATCGTATATAAGTTAAATAAATTTTTTTTTTGAATCTTTAATTTGTTTGTAACTTAAATTTATAGAATAATATAGATGAATTTATAGAATCATATGAGAAGTGGGATGCATGTGGCTTTGGAATTATTTTAAAACCTCTTGTAAATATCAAATCTATCAGTCCAAAATCATGGATTCATTTTGGAGGTGCGCATATGCAAAATAAACCCATGACTTTCGATCAATAGATTAGACATTTGTAGGAGGTATTCGAAGTGACAAAGAAGACGCTGTGCTATTCATTGGTCCGATCATATAGGCTCCGTATTTGAGACCAGTGTCTGCGTTGCCATCCATACCGTCGAGGATGAAACCAAACGAATGCACATAATTCACGTAAAAATTAACCCGACTCTAAGCATTGAGTTAACGACGTGCGAAAAAGGAAATTATGTTAGAAATGTAAACAGAATGTAACAAAGAATGTGTCTGTTATTTATTTAGGTGATTCTGTGTATAAAACTGAGTAGAAAATGTTATGAAACCACATGAAAATTATCAACCGTTTCTTTAAAAAATCAATGTCAAAGTCACTATACCAACGAAAAGAAAATTTAATTTTTTTCACTGAAACACGCTTCAAATATTGATTATATTGATACACGGGATTACCAGCGTGACAAACATACAATTTTTTTGTAACAATCTGTATATAAATATATATAATAATAGATAAAATACCTGCGACAATTAATTTGCCACAAACACATTTTTTCGGCGTGAATCTAAAAGATTCTTATATAAGGTTTTATTTCATAAAGAAGGATTTATTTTGGGATGATCACGTGAGTTACGATTTTTTTACTTTTTTTTCCACCCCATGGGGGTACGGGGTGTCAAACGAAAGCGGGTAAAATCTTAAAACATAACTTCATTTAATACATAGTTATAGTATTCTTGAACAGAGTTTACAAAAAAAACGACAATAATCGTTTTTTATCCTTCAATCTCTCATTGTCTCAAAGTCTGAAAAAGTTAGGCAGAAATAAAATAATGTCTACATTGAATGTTTTTTTAAACAAATCACCGGATTTGAAACAGTAGTTTTTTCGTGATTAATTTATAAACAAACACACAAACAAACAAATAAAAACCATGAATGAAATTAAACACATTTTGTCATTTATCTTTCATCTTTCAACTATTTTTTGCAAATAAGTTTAATGTACAAGTTGTATTGTGTGCATGAATACACAAAATATTTTTGAGAGTAGCAATTATATGTTAGGGATATAAAATTTCAAAAACACATATAATCAGCATATCTGACATATAACCATAAGTTTTCTTGGACCTTATACGATATCTTACACAAAATCACGTAATTTTATAACGTGACTCGCTTTCAATAAAATTGCAGAGCGTGATGCTGGTGGACGCGGGCGAGGCGGGAGGCGTCTGGGTGTGGTGCGGGGCGCGCGCCCCGTCGGCTCACGCGCGTGCAGCTCTCGGCGCGGCGCGCGCCTTCGTGCGCGAGCGCCGCTACGCGCCCGCCACGCACACGGCGCGCCTGCTCGAAGCGCACGAGCCACTTGAGTTCCGCGCACTCTTCCGCGCCTGGCGACAGAGCGACCCGCGCACTCTCCAGCATCGTATGTTCTTTGTTTATTATTTAATGCATCTTTGATGTAACATACGTGTAGATATGACGGCCTAATTGCTACGTGTGCAATCTCGTACAATTATACATGACGAAGAAAAACTAGAAAACGTTGTAGATAACATAAAAGGCGATAAAAATATCTATAAATGAACTTGTTACATACGATTATAACACGCACTACAAGGGCACGGGGTATAAATAAACTTGTTACGTACGAGTTTAACTCGCACTACAAGGGGGCACGGGGTATAAATAAACTTGTTACATACGAGTTTAACTCGCACTACAAGGGGGCACGGGGTATAAATAAACTTGTTACGTACGAGTTTAACTCGCACTACAAGGGGGCACGGGGTATAAATAAACTTGTTACGTACGAGTTTAACTCGCACTACAAGGGGGCAAGGGTTATAAATAAACTTGTTACGTACGAGTTTAACTCGCACTACAAGGGGGCAAGGGGTATAAATAAACTTGTTACGTACGAGTTTAACTCGCACTACAAGGGGGCACGGGGTATAAATAAACTTGTTACGTACGAATTTAACTCGCACTACAAGGGGGCACGGGGTATAAATAAACTTGTTACATACGAGTTTAACTCGCACTACAAGGGGGCACGGGGTATAAATAAACTTGTTACGTACGAGTTTAACTCGCACTACAAGGGGGCAAGGGGTATAAATAAACTTGTTACGTACGAGTTTAACTCGCACTACAAGGGGGCACGGGGTATAAATAAACTTGTTACGTACGAATTTAACTCGCACTACAAGGGGGCACGGGGTATAAATAAACTTGTTACATACGAGTTTAACTCGCACTACAAGGGGGCACGGGGTATAAATAAACTTGTTACGTACGAGTTTAACTCGCACTACAAGGGGGCAAGGGGTATAACTAAACTTGTTACGTACGAATTTAACTCGCACTACAAGGGGGCACGGGGTATAAATAAACTTGTTACATACGAGTTTAACTCGCACTACAAGGGGGCACGGGGTATAAATAAACTTGTTACGTACGAGTTTAACTCGCACTACAAGGGGGCACGGGGTATAAATAAACTTGTTACGTACGAATTTAACTCGCACTACAAGGGGGCACGGGGTATAAATAAACTTGTTACATACGAGTTTAACTCGCACTACAAGGGGGCACGGGGTATAAATAAACTTGTTACGTACGAGTTTAACTCGCACTACAAGGGGGCAAGGGGTATAAATAAACTTGTTACGTACGAGTTTAACTCGCACTACAAGGGGGCACGGGGTATAAATAAACTTGTTACGTACGAATTTAACTCGCACTACAAGGGGGCACGGGGTATAAATAAACTTGTTACATACGAGTTTAACTCGCACTACAAGGGGGCACGGGGTATAAATAAACTTGTTACGTACGAGTTTAACTCGCACTACAAGGGGCCAAGGGGTATAAATAAACTTGTTACGTACGAGTTTAACTCGCACTACAAGGGGGCAAGGGGTATAAATAAACTTGTTACGTACGAGTTTAACTCGCACTACAAGGGGGCACGGGGTATAAATAAACTTGTTACATACGAGTTTAACTCGCACTACAAGGGCACGGGGTATAAATAAACTTGATATTTACGAGCATAACTCGCACTACAGTGGGCGCGGGGTGTAAATAAACTTGTTACGTACGAGTATAACTCGCACTAAAAGGGCACGGGTTATAAATAAACTTGTTACGTACGAGTATAACTCGCACTACAAGGAAATACGCTTAAGAGCATATAAACATTTTAGCGTACGTAATATTTACAAATATTAATACTGTTTCTCGCCATGTAAGTATATAAATATATTGCCTAGTGTACTTTCCATAGATATAATAAATATACATTTTTAAATATTAAATTATTTTTACATTTGATTCAATCATTTATATGGGGTTTATGTGAACTTTTTACATATCCAACAACAAGTCATAGATTGGTCGATTATTACTCGTAAACTAGTAGATACTACTTAGCTGTGACAATTTTCTTTTTAATTTCCTCATGAATACTACTATTGTTAATAATTTTCAGATATTCTTAAATAACAGTTTAATTGCTAAGGGCGGGGACACGTAACTCTAACAAAAGTTACCCCGTTAAAGTTTAATATTTTGTAAACGGATCCCTGTATCGAAAAAGTGTTCGCGACATACCCCCAATATTTTTGAAAGGTCTATTCAATGATACCCTACATAATGAGACATACGAATAAATAAAAATCACGTCTCCTCCATTTTACGCGGTACAGGGGTACTGTAAAATCTTTTTAGGCGTTATACATACGTATTATTGTGCCAAAATAATTCATAAAATATAAATTTGAGCTTTATAACACCAATAGTCTGCGAGTAAAATGGTTGTCACGTGACACTGAAACTAAGCTCGATAAATATTTTTTGCGACATCACACATAGCAGCCGCGGATCAAATCTGCTCATATCAATTAACTCGACAAGATCAATGGATGACAGACATGGCGAAATTATAAGGGTCGTTTAGTAAAGGAACTCTAAAAATGACTCTGCCAAACTGTAAAAAACCAAGAAACAAACAAAATTTAATTGTTTCTAAAATTTGTTTGATAACAGTAATGAGATATGTCTAATTCTTCAGGTTATTTTTCTTCTTGGCTTTCCTCTTTGTGGATTGATATTTGTAGTTAGGCTTAATGCGAATAAATGCCCTAAGAGTTACAGTCGCCCACGTACTTCTAGTTGGTTCCGACGCGCCACTGGAGTTTACTCCTTAATTACGATTGTATTGTAATGTATAAAATAGGTAACACTGTATGTAAATACAAATATCAATATCATCTATCAATATGTCTCTTGCTGTTAAGGCAGCGTTCATAAGAAACGCATTCGCAAGACTGTTTTTTCGTTAACTTACATTGCAAAACTGATCTCCATGATTTTTTTTAATGGGATAATATACCTACAACCTATGTCCATCCTGAAGGTCCTTTCTAAATGTTGGTGAAAGAATTTTTGAAATCGGATGAGTAGTTTCGGAGATTACCTCCTACATCCAAACTTACAAAATTTAACTTTTTTATAAATATAAAAGTTTTTTTAACGGGATAATATACAACCTATGTCCATCCTTCAGGACGACATTCAGTTCGTTTCTAAATATCGGTGAACAAATTTTTTAAATCGGATGAAAAGTTTCGGAGATTACCTCCTACATCCAAACTTACAGACTATTACACTTTTTCTAACGCTCTGGACTTCTGACTTTACTCCTCATAAAATTCCATACCGGGCGCTATATATGGAAACCGATTCTTAAGGAGTAAACCTCAATATTCAAAGTTTCTCAGCCAGTTTTACAAGTTTGTTAAAATCAATTTTATTGGCTCGCTGCTTGCAGAGCGCGCAGCGCGCTCGGGCACGGCGCGGGTTGACGCGCAGAGTCTGTCGTCGGCGCCGTGGCTGGCGGCGCACGCGCAGCTACTGGACGACGGTTCCGGAGCAGCGCGAGCGTGGCGCGTGTGCGCAGCGCGCTCGTGCGCCGTGCCGCTCGCGCCGCCCGCCCCGCACCCAGCGCCCGCCTTCTTCGACCGCGACTGCTACATCGTGCTGTACACTTACCACACGCCGGTCGGTGATGCTAGCATCGTTTATTACTGGATGGTAAGTCGTTGTTACTTATTTTGGTTATTAGATAGAAATAAGTCGTGTGCCTTTTGGGGTAGGAATAAACATGGTTCCATAGTAATTTTACAACTATATATATATATATATATATATATATATATATATATATATATATATATATATACTTTTTTTTTATTCTTATAAAGCGCTCATACATAAAGTTTATTCTAATATCCCGACTGTTAGAGGTGGAATATTTCCAAAAACATTATCTAATCCAGGAGTTCCCAACCAGGGGTGCGCGCCTCCCAAGGGGGGCATAGAGAGATGTCAAGGGGAGCGGAAAGCGTTTGCATTTTAAAAAGAAAAAACAAAAAATATACAAACAACATTAACAAACAACATTACAATGTAATGTTTAATTTACATGCATAAAATTAATGAAATTAAATATCGTATTCACTATTATTACAACAAACTTGCGAAAAATATGACGTTTCGGTGTACATTTTTTGTTGAGAAATCAGTTTGAGTGAGTAAAATTATTGTGTCTCACTGTTAAAAGGTAAGTTTGTGTATTTACACACTTCAGTTACCATTTTTATTTAATTTACTAAATCAAAGTAAAGGGGGGGGGCATGAAAATATAATTTATAGTCCGGGGAGCCTCAACAAAAAAAAGGTTGGGAAACCCTGATCTAACCAGATACTAACCCTTGTGTTTAAATGAATATTGCAAATATTGTTCTAATAATTTACCTTGAAAAAGCATGTCGTCCAATAATTTTTTTTTCTTTGAGAGTTTTTTTATGGTTCCGGAACTAATTAAGTTAGTAGCTTACTGGAAATATTCTCATTTGAATGTGCTCATCAAAACCCAATTCTGGAATTTTTCCCAAATTTTTACATACTTTTTTCGGAAATGCGAGGGAATTCACATTTCCAATGACTTTGAAGCGCAATACTTCGTAAATGGGGCTAAAAAGCGGTAAATAAAAAAGTAGGGGTATGCTTATATCGGAGGCAGGACCGTGTGTTTTATGTGAATACGTGTACATTAGCGGGTAATATTTTTACGTTCCCTATACTCTATCATATGGTTTATCTATAGGTATTACTGGATTGTTCTTGGGAAGCTCTTTCCAACCATATACGATTTCTATTTTATTAATATTGAAACTGAAATTTTATTAAGCTTTCCTTATTTTTAATTTTAACGCCAGACATATTCACCATAAACCATTCCGTACTAATATCTTTATACAGGCAATCGATAAATCTTGACAAGAGCTGTTCTAACATCTCCAAACGAGCGTCGCAGTTTATCCGAATCAAAATGTATACTAAACGGAAATTATGTGATGCGGCGAAACGACCTCAAAATGGTGGCACATTCCCCTCCACTGCACCCGATGCATTGTAGTCCCCACTCAACGTAACAAATTCTTTGATCTTTTAACTATCGAGTGGTGTAATTAAATTTGGATGTAGATGACAGTTACGTAGCCACAATGTCAAATTGTATCCCCCATTTTTGTTATCATACAATTTCTGAATTGCCTCCTACTATGGAAACAAATTTAAAGCCGTGTTCACATCAAAACACAAACATTTAAAAAACTTAAAAATTAATTTGAAAAACCTTTCAAATTGTATCCTACACCATTGGAGTTTGCTAAAAAACTGGAAAAAAAATACTTTTTTCTACATATAAATCGAGATTTTATCTGAAAATCTTTATCTTGTAAAATTTCATCCACGTAGGTCTAAAACTGTAGAAGCTACGAGGGTGTAACAGAAAGACGGTCACACATACGGGACAACCATACATGTTTGGTTGGCTCTAAAAAGAAAGGAGCAGAATAGATGTAGCTTATTACTGAATGCTATTGTACAGAATAACACGTCAAAACTAATTTTTACTTTTGAAAACCTCGCTGATGAAAAATAAAGTCTAAGTCGAAGAAGATGCAATAAAAAAATTGTTGAGAACAATTTGCGAACACATGTTTATGTGAATATTTTTCAGGCAACCCTAGTCAAATTATGAATAGTTATAATTTCATTGTGGCCACATCTGTCCATCTGTCTGTCAGTCTTACAGATTCTACAACTGTAGTCCTATCAGCATGATTTTGCAAATAGACACTTTAGATGGAGATCCAAGTTAATACGTAGCAAATTCAACAAAAAATTAATTGACCCATTCGTATATAATTGGGGGAATTTTGCACTCCCAATTGAGTGAGGTGTCACTAAGCAAGCCTTTCGAAATGAAGGTTTTGAAAGAAATCCCTTTGACCATTTTTTTTATTTTGCAGTCTCTTTTGTAAAACATTAATATTTAAATTTAAAATATTTTCTAGTGTGCATGTTCTCTATATTTTTTGACCAATATAAAAAATTTTACTTGGCGCTCCCAAAATATTACTTCGAGTGTAATATTTTAGGAGTATTTATAATATTACTTGGAGAGCGTATTCATTTTAAATAATTTCAGTTGTTTGATTGATGAAATTAATACAACCTTGCTTTGAGACGCTCTAACATGCACCTTCTTGGTTGATGATGTTATGTTCTGTACCTCAATTTTTTGAAGAATGCAAAAAGATGCATAAAACAGAAGCTTGAAATTAAAATTATGATTCGAATATATTTTGTATTAATAGTCCTAGTTTGCCTAGTGTTAAATTTTCTATTATTCCAGACTATTTATTTTTTGATAAATATTGATAATTACATCCCTTACAATTAAAAAAATCTGAAAAATTCGTAGTTTTATTTCAAAGTATACCTGTAAATAATTATACGAGTAACTTTAAAAACAATCCATTTAAGTTTCCCAATTTTGAATTCTGATAAACTAGTGTTGAACTATAAAAACCGTGGCAACTTGAAACTATTGCCAGGGTTTTTGCATCTTGATAACGTAGCATACATTTTCATTGAGGATTAAGAAGTGCCTATTATAATGAAATAAAAATGTATATAAAATACTGTTATTATGAATAATATATTAGTTTTGATTAATACCATCTATATCTTATAACCAATATCAGTATCAGAAATATCAAAATTAATATTTGAATACAATACAAATTTTAGGGTGGCTCTTCACCAAATGAATTGAGGAATTTGGGCGCTAAAGAAGCCAAAGACCTCTACATCAAGCTAGGACGAATGCCAATGCAGGTAACATATTGCACATAAAGTATAACTTTCCTTTGCTTTCACATCTAACATCTAACTTTCTCTTACGGCCTTGTACAGCTAATTGTCTTTTAAACTTAACTATCTCTTACAGTTAACTGTCTCTTACAGCAAACAGTCCCTTCTGTCTCTTACAGCTAACCATTTTTTATAGCTGTCTTTTAGAGCTAACTATCTCTTCTGTCTCTTATGGCTAACCTTTTCTTATAGCTAATTGTCTCTTACAGCAAACCATCTCTTACAGCTAACTATTACAGTTAATCATCGTACAGTTAACCATGTATTATAGCCAATCACCTTTTACAGCTACTTGTCGTTTAAAGCTAACCATCTTTTACAGATAACTGTCTTACAACTAACCGTTTTATAAAATTAACTATTTCTTACAGGCAATATCTAATGATCTCTTAGAGCTAACTCTTCAGCTAACAACGACTTCTCTATCTTTTACAAAGTATTTCATAATGATGATGTTAATTAAATTTTTCATTGATTGCAAGTGATTTCCTAAATTAAGTGACAAACAAAGAAACAAAAAGATAATATTATTTATTTTCCCATATGAAAATAATTTTTCATTTGTTACAAGTCAGAATTCTGTTTCCTGTGTTCGTAAGAAGACTTATTTTTAACAGCTTATACATTTTTAAGTGTACTTTATCATGACCATCTATTGAAATTCTCCACATTCGCATGATATTTGTGAGTGCTGTCACACAAGAGTGTGGTGAATATGGGAGTGTAATATCTTTCTAATAGCCTCATTAAGTACTATAATGTAAATATTTGCTAATACAGGCTCGAATAATGCAAGGCCAGGAACCTCCACATTTTCTGCAGATTCTCAAGGGTCGCTTAATAACCTACAATGGGAACGCCACCGACTATGACAGTGAGTGAATAACTTACGTTTATATTTAATTAATTACATTTACTTATCCTAGTTTGGTGTGAGACTTAAATTTAAATTTAATAGAGTAGTGTTAGTGCAAAGCTGCGATGTGTCCACAGGTAATTATATATTTAATCATTCATGATTTTTGTTACAATAATCTTTATTAAAGAACTGCTTGAGATCTGCAAATTTATATATTTTACAATATTATCATAATAATAATTATATAATTTGTTTGTGGATATAAAATACAACAGGTAAGGTAATAGACATGTACAGAAATTTTCTTAGAGTTAAACATAGAATTAATCTTAAACTATTTAGAAATACTAATATTATTATTCAATGTGTAAATATATTAACCTAACATATAGTTAACAGGCATACAAATACCGCTAATTTCTGAAAAATTATAATATCTCGAATGGATATTATTTAACTTGATTTTAATTTTTCTGATTTCAGCAGTTTCGAAGATGAGGAATAAACATATTTTTTTAACATTTTTAAAATACCTCTAGAACTATCTTACATAAAATGAATTATATTTCTAGAATAAGAATAAATTAAAAAAGTCTTTGGTATTCCAAAGACTTTTTATTTACAATGAAAATAATTTTTTTATATCAAACTAACCCTACTAAAATTCTCAGATGAATATTTTTTAAGTTATTACTATTGCAAACTAGGATAGTTAAAAAACTCTATAACCACGGCAAATTAAATTTTCGTCCATTTGAAATATGCAATCCCAAAATGGGTCTAAAATTTATATAGTAAGTTACATACATATTTTTTTCTAATCATCTTTCATTTATTCTATTATTACATTTCTAGTGTGAGACTGAAAAACTTAATTCTGCTTAAATAAATATAAATAGATATTCAGAGTAAACATGTTTCCAGCAAGTGGCGAGCGTCTGGTAGCGCCACCGCGCAGTGTGGTGCGCGTACGCGGGCAGTATGCGCGTGAGGCTCGTGGTGCAGAGGTGCGCGAGGGTGTAATTGCGGGCGGTGCGTCTGGTGAGGGTAACTGCTACATTGTGCGAGAGGGTGCACGCTGCTGGCTTTGGTGTGCAGCCTGCACCACTGGGGACGAGCGCGAGCGTGCCAAGCAGATGGTCGGAGGAGAACACACACTCGTCATGCAGGGTCAGTGTCAAATAAACCATTCAAATGCATAAAGATAGCACTATTTTAGTGAGGTGATACTTTTTGATGTGATAACTTTTTTGGCTCACCTTGTCCAAAAATTTTTGATGAGAAAAGGTTGGCAATCTGTGATATACTCGGCGGTAGGTCGAATATGGCTAAACAGATCAACTTCGGGTAAACTCTGTGTTAGGCCGAGTGCTACCGAACAAAAGGAATACAGGACGTTCGAGTTGCCAAGTATAATTTTATTTCATCACTTTGCCCAGTGAGTCATTGGCGCAGCGGTAAAGCACTGAATTACATATGGAATGTGACAGAAGCCTGAGTTCGAATCTCAATTCTCTTGTTTTTCCTTTGATTTTTTGTTATCTTTTTATAAAAATTAGTTATTAGTAGATTTCAAATAAAACTTCCTTTCTCCCACACTCGGGGCATACTTAGTATGTAAAGTTCGTATTTTTAATTAAAATGTATATTTTCTATTTAGACAAGTTTATTTATTATGTGGCGAATTTTGTATGTAATTGCAAAAGTATTATAAATGAATTAAGCATATTTATATGCATTAATATAACATATTTATTATGATATATTAAAATTTCATATCTATTATTTAAAGTAGTATTTAAAATTAGTGCAATGTGTACTGCATTGTTTAGATTTGTTCACTCGTCTCGGTGAATATATAGGTAGTATACAACTACTATTAATGGCATTTATTTACTTTTTGAACTATTGTATTGATTGATGATCCAACCTAAACAGTACGATTATATTAGTTGCCAAAGTTTTAATTTCCATAGTTTGGTCTTAACCACACACCAACATTTTTTTACCATAGATACGAGTCAATCATCATGTAAGAAAATACTTTGATACATGAAGTTTATTTTGTTTATTAGAAACATAAAGTTTGTTAAAAATGCTAATTACGTTTGTATAGTTACAGCAACTAAATATATACTCAGTAAAATATTAATATGTGCCCATTGCTCTTAACCTGTTTGATGACCATAAAGAAACACTTTGTGACCTGTTCCTTATATAAAATTTTCTTTTTCTTGTTATCATTGTAAAATCATGCCTATAAAAGGCCAAATATATAAAGTGTTGGAAACGTACGACGACGTACGAATGATATTTATCTGCATATTTTCTTGGTTAACAGAATGTGACAAATATCACAGTCAGAGAATAAAACATAAAAATCTTAAAAATGATACTCACACTGACTATACAAACCACATACATCCAATCTTTAATTTAACCTGTCGTCAAACCATCTGAGTGCAGGTCTTTCCCTCTTCCTGGTAACCCATGGCTTGTTGAGCTTGGTCGGGTTGTTATCCTCTGATCTAAACGAGTATCCAAGATACCTTATTCAGTTTCATTTGATGACAATGACAATGAGTGGTTGTTTATAAAGATTTATAATCGACGTGATTATAAAGATTTCGCCAAACATGATTATAAAGATTTCGCCATCAATGAAATGACAGCACTGAAGATTTCAAAAATCTTGTTTAATGTCCATCTTTTGCTACCACAGAGGGCTACTGGTTGAATGAGTGTTTTATAAACATTAATTTTTGTTCAGTTCCTAATGAGTCGAGATCGTAGTTGGTTTTTTAAGCCAAAGTAGCGTCTATTTGCTAGCATCAGGTGGTAGTCAATTTCAACATTCATTTCATTTCTATTGGTGACAGTTGTTCCAAGATATTTAAATTCGGTACCTTTTTCACAAGTGTGGCCATCCACATAAAGTTTGTTTTCTTTTCATTGATGATTAAGCCCATTTTTTTAGCCTCAGTCTGAGGGAACACAAAAGCTTCGGTAACAGCCCGTCTCGATCTGCCAATAATATCAAGATAATCTGCGTAAGCCAATACTTAGATAAATTTGTAGTATATAGTGCCATTAATTGTTTTCATTGCATCTCCGATGATCTTGTCTAAGACCTTTATCAGTGAAAAAAGGTTCGGTTAACTCATTGTGTATCTTGATGTTACATTGAACCGTTCAGGGAGTTGCTTTAACAAGCTTGATTAGTTTTATAGGAATTTTAAACTCTGTCATCGCTTCTTATAGCTTTTCCTTCTTTATGCAGTCATATGCTGGTATTGATATTATATTCTTTGTTTTTCTCTAGGATCTGTCTTGGGTTTGGTCTATAGTAGATTTTCCTCTTTGGAATCCACATTGGTATTTGCCGATGATTTTTGTGACATGGGAAAGTATTAAATAGAATGTTAGAGAAAATTTTAAATATAATATTCAATAGAGTTATTCCTCTGTAGTTCCACATTCAAACTTATTTCCCTTGTTAAAGATGGGACAGATAGGTCCATCATCCTATTCAGTGGTTAATTTCTCCTCAAGCCAAACGTTACATATAATTGTATGTATGGCATCCATCAGATCTGGTTCACTGATCTTTAGAAGTTCAGATTATATGCCATCTAGCCCAGCAGATTTATTACGATTTAACTTTTTGACTGCCTGTTGTACTTCTTCGATTGTTAGTAGGCTGTGGTAGTCAGTTCCATCATCAGTTGCCTCTATTGTCGGCAGATAGTTTTCTTCTTTACTTGGGGCAACTTTCCCTTCAAAAGTTCCATGAAATACTCTCTCCATCTCTTTTATAGTTCATTTTTATCACTTGTGAGTTCACCATCTTTTTTTTACAGGTAGTTATCCTAGGGTTGAACTCATTCTTACATAATTTGGTAGTTGATAATATTTCTATGTTTCATTGTAGGACCTAAGACACACTAAATCTCTAAATGGTTCTTCTAAAAAAATCTCTCTTTTTCTTCTAAGTAAATGTTTTTCTTGTTTTCTTAGCTCTCTGTGTATCTTTTGAGTGTTTCTAGCATAAGCCTCTTGTATCATTAGTTTATAAGCATTATTTTTCTTGATATTGGCTTCTAAGCTCTCATCAAAGAACCAATTCTTGTGTTCATCCTTTTTGATAAAAGGAATAGTCTCTTTAGCTCTTTCTATTATTACCTGTTTCAATGAATTCCATCCGTCATTCTCTCCCTGAGATTGTCGCTTTGAGTATATATTCTTTCTCTTAACTTGGATTTATAGTTATCCATTACATTTGGTTTAACAGTTTTTGTACATCTGGTGATTAAACTGTATCCTCTTTTTTCCTATAATATGATTTATTTAGTCTATATCTGAGTTTGTACAATACTAAATAATGGTTCGAGTCAGCATTTGCCCCTCTGTACCTACATCCATCAGGCTATTCTTGTGCCTAAGACCAACTAGTACATGGTCAATTTGATTTGTGGTGTTTCCGTCTGGAGATTTCCAAGTAGTTTTATGTATGTTCTTAAGTTTAAACATGGTACCTTTAATCATAAGGCTATTAACAGATGCAAAGTTTATAAGCCTCTTTGCACCAGCACTATGTAGACTCTGACCACCGACGATCAGACTCAGGTAGCCTGTGTTGTTTATTTTTGCATTAAAGTCTTCAATTATCATTCTTATATCACTCCGTAATTTACAATTATAGGTAGATTCCAATAGTTCATAAAAGGTCTCTTTCTCACATTCAGATTTATCCTCTGTAGGTGCATGAGCACAAATAACACTAAGATTTTGGAGTTCAGTTTCAGACCATTTTTTTCCTTTTAGTATTTTACATATCCTTTCATTAACAATCTCGAAACCAATAACTGCTCTTGATTCTTTTATTAACAATAAAGCCTGTGTCAAAGTGGTGGAGTTTTTCCTGACAACTGTAGCATACATTGTATCACCTTGTGGCCAAGATATCAATTCTGTATTGGTTAACAAATTTAATAAATTTCTTCATGCTCCACTTCTGTGAAGAGTACGAATACAAATTCCAATTATCAAATCCATATTCATGCCAAGGCGTCTGGGTCGATTCCTTCCAGTTTTTACTCTTTGAAATATCAACTGTTGGTTTTTTTTACGAGGATTGGTAGTTAGCTCATTGCCCAACTAACAACCTGATGGAACAGGTTGTTCCACTTTGTCTGGTGTCTCCCTATTCGACCTATCTGGCTTGGGTGATTCTGTCAGTAGCTAAGCTACCACCGGCATAGCTCTAAGAGATGATATCTAACTATACTCATAAGGCACCCATTTATAATATATACAATAATCCAAAATTCCAAACACGGTTCAAAGTTGTTTGTTGTGTTGAATTGAGCTTTTCTGCATTAATATTGTCAAAAAAGGATCTCGTTGTATAAAGAACCCGATAATGTTCTCATCGAACAGAGCTGGTCTCTCAACGGCAAATAATGACTTGTCATTAGGCCGAATTTGTCTGCCTCAAATTTTTCGAACCATCCCATACACTGTTGAAAATACTTCTGTGGCATGTCTTTCATATTGTCATTATTCATACAATAAGCAACATTGTAAATAAACTTCATCAATTGACATATTTACTACAAATCTCTCTTAATACTGAGATAATTGTTTCAGTGAATTTAGAAGAGCATATGTACAGATGTGCATATGTTAGAAGAGCATATGTTAGAAGAGTAAATGTTAGAAGAGCATATACATTACATTGTTGAATTACATTTGTTGAAAGACACATTGTTTAATATAATATTTCTAGTATATTCTAGTTTCTAGTTCTATTCTAGTTCTATTCTAGTAGTTTCTATTCTAGTTCTAGATAATATTTCTAGTTTCAACATTTGTTGAAACTAGAAAAATTATCGACCAAAACTTTCCAGTAGAGCTAATACATATTTTTAATAATGTTTAATACATTTTATAAATTTTAGTTAAATTCAAAGCTGTATTTAATTTCTTTAACCTTGTACTTCCTTTTCAAACACTGATACATCTTACCATACCAATTTATAAAAAGATAATTCACATACCTTCAGGTAAAGAAAAAGAAGACTTCTGGAAAGCCATCGGAGACAAACGGCAGCTGCTAGTTGCAAGTCCCGTCAAGGAGGTTTTGGAGCCCCTCCCGCCTCGACTGTTCTATGTGGCCTATCGATCTGGCGCCCATTACAACTGTTTAGTATTTACTATCACTCTCGTATAATTATAATTGTTCAATCCATTGTTATTTGAAATTTAATCATTCAATTATATACGTACAATTTTTATATGACACAAAAAATGTATGTAAAGTTATATAATAATCAAAAATCCTGTGGCAAATATTTTAATAGATAACCATAATTTTTAATCTATGTAGTTTTTTACTATTGTAATATAGTCAGTATTTAAAAGTCGAAAAAGTCACTCTCGAATATAGACAGGGTAGTAAAATGTATAATGTCCTTAGAATGTCTGATGAATAGATAAATCATCATTCTTCTCGTAACTTCAGAACTTATCATATACAGTATATATATACTCACAATATATTATCAGAGTTAATTATTCTTGTCATTCTGAACATAAAATGTTTATGGTGAATGTGAGAAAATCCAACCATTTCTGAGATAATAGTCTTCAAGTTGGGAATTTTTAAAAACATCCCATTTTTTGTCGTAAAATCTCTTCAATACATTTATTATACCAAATCCTATTACCCTATAAAAAAATAAAACTTTAAAACTATGAGACAACCCTTTTCAAAATTAAACATCTCTAATAAGATCAGCTGACCATTTGCAAAGTAACGTTTTTTCCATAATTATCTTTATAAATCTGATCCATCAAGTATTCTAAATAGGAAAAAGGAAAAAAATTAGCTTAAATTAGGCAAAAATTTTTGCTATATAAAGAGTTTTACTTTTTTTTAAGGTTCCATACCTCAAAAGGAGAAAAGTAATCCTTGTAAGATCACTTCGGTATCTGTCTGTCGGTAAAGACCCTTTTTCTTAGGAATCCCTTGGAGCTATAAAAATATCAAGGTTCTAAATCAATGCAACCAAAAAATACGGCCATTTATGCCCCATATTTTGACATTCTCAAACAAATCAAAACCTGTAGGGTACTTTCTTATGATCTAAAATCATGAGATTTGGCAAGAAGCAAGCTCTCACAGCAAAGTAAAGAAAAAAATCCGAAAATCGTTAATTTATAGTTATATCACTTAAAAATTTTTTTTATTTAAATATGCGCCTGTGAAAGTCATAGTAGGCAATATATTTTTGTTCTTAAAAAATAAAATTTTGTGAATAGTTTAATAGGAATATTATGTACCGTTAAATGTTTACAAATGTCTAAATGTGTACGAAACCCTTGTTGTGTGAATTCCACTCATGCTTAACAGCTTTTTAAATTATTAAAAATAATAGTCTGCATCAACATTGTGAAAATATGTTTCAAGAAATAATACACCTCGATATACCAATTTCATTACACTAGTACTTTCAAATCATCAAAATGCCAGCAAAATTGATCACATTTTGACTTCAAAACATATCTACTTAAAGAAACAATTCCATAACTGAATAAAATATTTCAGTCATCTAACATACAATTCTAGTCTGGTAAAATGTAGCATAACATAACAGTAAAATTTTGTTTTTTACAGTTGAGGAGATTATATCATTCAGCCAATACGACCTGCTTCCTGAGAGTGCTATGCTGCTGGATGCACACACCTCACTTTATGTATGGCGTGGCGAGCACTGCGCACAACAGGCTAAAGAGAACCCCTATGACATCGCTGATAAATTTATTGAAGCAGGTTGGTTCAACAATACTCCAAACCGAAGGATCAAAAATGCTAGATTATCTTCTATTAGGCTAAAGCACATCTACATTAAAACAGCCTAAAAAAAGGTTTTGAAACCATAGACTACGGAAATAATACAGATCTGCTGTACCATATAGTCAATTATTATAAAGTAATGACAAGCTGTCAGTTTAAAATATGGACTCCTCCTCACCAAGACATAATTAGTAAAATTTTGTGCTAATAGCAAAACACATCTAAATTCACAGCTGTAACTTTTATTTCCAGATTGAAAAGTTTAATTAGGAGATGAAACCACAAATATAAGGTAAATCATGTAGTTGGAAAAACACATTCTTTATCTGCTAAAGTGTTCTCATCGTCAGGTCCTAAATGCTAAACCGCTAATTTTGTTCTCAATGTCTTTCTTTCCTTATTCTCTAACACAGCAGCTCTTTCTATGTATACTTCTTAAATGTGCATGTTGCTACACTGACTGTTAAATAAATTGGACCTTCAGCCCAGAATATTATCAATACAAGCATTCAAAGTTTGTATAAGAAAGTTTTTCTATTCGTTATCCTATCACTTTCATATTAAATTGTAGTCTATTGTTTATTTAAAGTAATGATTAGAATTACTTTTGTTTAGAATTAGTTCTAAAGCACTAATAGAGCCAAACGACAAAAAAGTTCAAATAAAAATATTTCTCTGTGTGCGTATTTGCGTGTCCACTGCACAGTCCAGTCCCTAACCCAGTGCACCGATCTGAAAGACATTTATTATTTGGCACTGTTTATAAACGTCTTTAACCATTTTATTCTAACCTCCTTTAGAGTACTTTGTATAGAGAAAACTTGCAAAATACAATTTTATCCAAAATGTGAAATTTTCTTCAAATTTTCCCCATTTTTCATACTTTAAAAGATCAAAATGAAATTAAAAAATCCTGTAAGTTTATAAAACTGTAATGATGACTTTCGGCGAGACACATAGACACATACCGAGTGAGATTGTGTAAATGGATACGCTTGCATGTTAATAGTTTTGGAGCTAATATCGAGTGACTCCTATAATTTTGGAGGGTTGGTCTACTTGAGAATAGGTTAAATGAACAAGACAAAAGTGTACCGAGTTGCATTCGGGTACGGCCCTCTCTCTTGAGATTCTACAGGGAGACTTGGCAAGAGAATTCAGATGAGAATCTACAGATAAAAAGTTAATAAAACAATGGATAAGAGTTAACAAATCAAGTAGTTTATGATGTGATTAAAAATGACAAATTATTATATTCCATTGATGTTTACGTAGACCCAGCATGTCGTGACAAACACTTGCCTGTGATGGTGCTAAACCAAGGCAGAGAACCGCCAGCTTTCACAGGATTTTTTCCTCACTGGAAACCCACTTTATGGAAGGTAAATTTATAACATATTTCTACTTAGAATTTAAAAAAAATTACTTTACAGAATTCCGCTGTGTTCGATTTCTCAAAAAAACTACAATAAAACCGCAATTTCATTTTCATTCCGCTTTAGACATTAAAAAAGTTTTTCTAATATTTTGCGACATTTTAATTGTAACAACTGAAGTTTTCACCACTGAATACTAGAAAATATATTACATATCTCGTTTATGATAGGTGGAATGTGTGGGCAACAGCTGGTTGAGATGTAAACAAGAATTTTGTGTATCTTGAAATTAAATGGTAACAACGTAAGCATTTTTTAAATTCATATAGCCCAAGTATCCAAAAGGTGTTGTACCTTGTAACTCCACTTTCTTCCATTCGTGTAACAGAGGTGTTTACATCTCAGCGGAAAAAGCTATAAATGCTTTGATTCAAGAATAACAATGCAACAATATATAATAACAACTAATGGTAATGGTGGATGGGAGTGAAAACGTTCTGATGACACATTGTGACATGCCATTCGGCCAGCTTCACGTCTTGTCGCCTCTTTTCCATTTAACGCTTCCCTTTATAATAAATTATACACACACTACTTTACATGTGTGGATGTATCAGCATCGTTTCTTATTTATGAAGACTTACAACTTTACTCATTTATTATTGGTGTATTGCATTAAACTGTTTTATAACATTAAAAGCAATTATTGCTAATTTACAAAAATTAATTATTGTTAAATAGAAATATGTCCAAATAAAAATACTTCAATAAAAAAATTTAAAATATAAAAAAAGTCAAAAAAATCATGTGTGCAATTCACACGTGGTAGAAGTGAAACCTTCAAAAATTTTAAATTTTAATTTTTAAGCTTAATATCAATTTTTAATTTTGATAAAAACTAAAATAATTAGAAAAGTTTTTATAATTCTCCCTCCCCTTCCCCCTCCACCTTCCTCCTCCCCCTTCCCCTTCCTCCCTTTATGATTAGAAAATACAATTCGTTTCATCGACTTTCAAATTACAACGATGCTATACTGTCGCTTTTTCGTTTCATCAAATACTGTCGCTTTTTCGTTTCATCGATTTTCAAATCACTACAATGCTAAAGAAGTTTTCACTTCAAAAATTTAAATGTTTCATATCTGCCAGGCGTCCCATGACTGCTCACATTTTTTTTTAATCCATTACTATTTTAAATTTACAGGGTCACAAAACTTTCAATGCGATAATTAATGTCCTGGAAGGCAAATCGATAATAGAAAACAATAACTTGATTGTGCAAAATGGCAACTCTGAGAACAACTTTGATCAGTATGAAAAGTATCCACCATCTTTGCTGAGAGGTCCACTGGACAAAATGCCGCAGACTATAGACCCTCTCTCCAAAGAGGTAATCTTTTTATTTTAAAAATTATTTAAGCAAAACTCATTCACCGATCAAAAGCCAAGAGTTATATCTAATATCGAAATTAATTAAGAATGAATTGGACCAAATTTAATTTTCAATACTATTCTTTATAAATTAATATATTCAATGAGAACGTCATTCAATATTTTATTAGCCATAATTTAAAATTCAATAAATAAATTCATATTTTTGGCCTAAACTTATAACTGATTTCATTAAAAAATCACCGTACAATTCAGTAAAATTGTAAATTTTTTAGCATCACTAAGTCAAGCAAATATGTTGGCTACATTGTTAAAAGTTACTTCTAACAATACTTTCTAAAATCTTAAGTAATATTCCAAGTTGACACAGTGACTCTAATATTTTTGTGAAAACTTAAAGCTAAATATCTTTTAACCGTTGATGCTATGAATCTTTTATCTAGAGCATTTAATTCTCTACAATTTCTTACTTGAAAGAGCCATTTTCACATAACTGTTTACGAGTTATAGCATGTTAAAATTTGCTAGTATTTATTTTTATAGCTATTTTACAAACTACAGATAACACATCTACTGATGAACGTAGATTCTAACATCCATTTTTTCTATACTCTTTTCAGCCAGTACCTATGCTATAAAAGCTAGTATGCGCTGATTACAATAACTATGAATCTTGCATACTTACTATTTCTCAAAAATATTTGGAAAATCTTGCATATTTTGGTTTTGTACCACCATTTGGAAGGCGGTTGAAGACCCTTTATACTGATCCAATTATATTTAGCCCACCCACTTTTGGGCAAAGGCCTCTCCAAACTATGTCCATTCTTGTATTCTTTTGCAGTTCTTAAACAAAGTGCACCTGCGAATTCAGTCAGAATCCAGCGTGTAGTAGGTTTTCCTTTCCGGTGTTTATTTTGGTTGGGGCTACTGTAGATAGTTGTAGTTGGGATACAAATCCAACTACTTCTTCACATACACTTTTTTCTCTTGTAGCCACTATACTACTCATTTATGGTCTCGCAGAATGGAAGTATAACGACATTGCTATATATCTTTTTTTTCTTGTAGCCGCTATGCTACTCATTTATGGTCTCGCAGAATGCAAATATAACAACATTGCTATATAATAGTGACTCATTTTCTGAGTTACCCAAATAATGTAAATCACCTAAAACTACACAAAAAAGTTCATGTTGCGTTCTTAAGAATTTCATTCCCCTTGTCTTCAGTAACAGCTCTTATGCTCTTGTGCAACTGACTGTACATGTTAATCCTAACTACTATAATAACAACTATTGGCAATAAACTTAAGAAAAACAATCTAGGCCCACAGTTAGAGAAATGTGCATTTGTTTCTCTGTTTCAAATCTATGACAATAACAGCATTAAAATAAAATTTTCATATTGCAGCTATACCTGACACATGACGACTTTGTATCGACCTTCGGCATGCCCTATTCCGACTTCAAGCACTTGCCCAACTGGAAGCAGAAGGAAATGAAGAAGGCTGTCGGACTGTTCTGATTCATTGCGCATTACATTAGTTTTAGCTTGATAAGTGATATTATATTGAATAATTGTTATATTATTTTCAAATTAATTATTGTTAAATAGAAATATGTGTATTTATATGTATATGTGTATACTTTAATATCATTTAATTAAATAAATCGTGGAAGATAGTATAGAATTTCTTTATTTTTCCGTCACATTTGACAGCTCTTTGTTGAATAACAACACATAAGTAGTTGGAGTTATTTCAATATATTAGATATTCTTCAATTTGATTCACCCATGTCTTTAAGTATCTTCTGCATTTTCTTTTTTCACTCGATTCTTCCATATATAATCGGTAGGTACCGTTTGAAACGCTTATTTCATAAGTTAATATTTCTTGTCTTTTTGTTGTGATTTCATGTACAAAAATTTAATTTGAATTTTTTGTCATTGTATTGACGTTTTCTACATCTTGATATAAGAAAATAAAACTCTCATTTTTATAATTACACTGTTTCACTATATACTCGTTTTGTCAGTATTTCCCTGTTCATAGATTCAAGATAGTATGTCAAATGTTGAAAAATATTATAATGTCACATATCGTAATGAATATTCAATACAAACTGACCTCAAATACAACATCGAATACACAGTTTCATTATATACTTGAGTATGTCAAATGTTGAAAAACATTACAATGTCACATTTGAATATTCAATTCAATACAAACTAACCTCAAATACAACATCGAATACACAGTTTCACTATATACTCATTCTGTCAGTATTTCCCTGGTCATAGATTCAATTCTAATGTCACATATCGTACTGAATATTCAATACAGATTTCAAATACAACATCGAATACACAGTTTCACCATGTACTCTTAATGTCAGTATGTCCCTGTTCAATGACATCAGCATTTGTTTTAAATACAGCAAGTTCCTGTTATATGCTGACGACATATAGATTTTCTCCAAAATAAGAGATTCTTCTGATCATTTGAAGTTACAAGAAGATCTTAAAAGACTAGATGCGTATTGCAGAGTAAACAAGATACAATTAAGTCACAGAAAGTGTAAATCGATCACCTTTTCTAATAATAAGACAATCTATTTTCATACCTACGACATAGGTGGTCATTCTTTGGAATCTGTTAATTGCATACGTACGTCACGTATGCATGACCTTGGTGTAATGTTTGATCAAAAGCTACATTTTGATGTTCACATAAAGCAGATCACATCGCGAGCTTATGATTTGCTAGGCTTTGTCTTACGAACTACCAAACCCTTGAAGCAAATACTACACAAGTCTTGTGCGATCTCAACTTGAATATGCTGTTGCCGTCTGGAATTCATACTATCTTACATACTCTGATATGATCAAGAGTGCAAAAACACCCAAAATAGACTATTATAATGCATTGTACACAGTACTCTCCACGAAAGGCATATCGAACTCGGAGCAGTTGTACTTTATATTTGCCATAGTCGTTACGATTGCGCCGATATAGTGAATCAGTTGCAGTTTCGTGTGCCAGGGAGAGCAACCCGTAGCACCGCACTGTTCTATCTACCTACCGCTCGCACTAATGATTGATGGCTTTGTGATGATTGCGACGGAAAAATTCATTCTCTGGACATATTTGCTAGCTCAGTATTTCAATACAGTCAGTTAAACGGATACTACACAACCATTAGTCCTTTGAAAGCATTGACACTACATTTTCATTTTATTCAAATCGATGTGATGTTTTTTTTTTCTTTTTATTTAATCGATATTATTATAAGTGGGATAGTGATTACTATTAATTCTATTATTGATAACTGTTACAGTGAACTTTAAATGAACGGCTGATTTCAATAATTTCAATATTTATTGCTTGTTTGTTAACAATATTACTTTATTTAAAATTTAATTTAATATTTTATAAAATTTCTGAATATGTAATGTATTAAAGAAATATTTAGAAAAGACTGAGGATATATGTACGTAGAACATTACTTTCATGTGGGAATGTTAGGATATAAGTTAGCCTTTAAAACTCTTATTTAAAAAAACTCTTATTTTGTATATCACTATGACTTTTATCTGTTTTTTCTCCATAGGTGATAAATAAATAAGCTAGCTTAACACGTATACAATAATTGAATGCAGTATTCAGTGCGGATAAGTTTGTGCAAGTTAGCACGATCTATTACAACAGTGATAGAGCTGCGTTTATTACAATCATTGTTGTATATATTGTTTCAAGATTTATTTTCATTTCAATATTTACTTTCTTTTAGTAGGACATATAAGTAAACTGCATGTACTGATGAAAAACTGTAAATATATCTTATGTAAGGACAGACATAGACAAAGGTGATTAAAACTTAGGACAAGGTGCGAATGTACAGTGATATTTTGAAGAATTTTGTAACAAGAGTTGTATGATTATTTATGGGAATAAGAATGCTATTTCCAGTTGCCTATTGCAAGTAAAAACATCAATAGATCAACAATGTTGAAGCACAAAGAAAAATTCAGATCAGACTCACATGATGAATTTCAGAGTATTTTCTGCTCAGAAATACTGCATTTTATGCCATTTACAAACAGATTTGAAAAAGATGCTCTTAGAATTAGAATTTTCTTTTCTGATGTTGTTGCTGCTTCAAGTACTTAATCCAAAATAAGGTTAATAAGGCGTCATCACGATTATATTTCTATTCTAAAACCATTGTTGTTTCTGCAAGAAAAGTAACAGTCAAAATGATGTTTGATTTATGATTTGTTTTGATGAACCTCTGTTTACCCAATTATGCAATTTTATTTATTTACCTACTTTAATGTATCTAATTGATACATATGGCAGACTTATTGCTACAAAAGCAATCGCTTACAGCCAACTATAACATCGGTCTAGCCCCTTTCGACGAACGACCGGGAATAGAACCCGGGTCCCCACGATGCGCCGCGTCGTATGCCTTGTGCTTGACCCAACACACCACTGCGATAGCTTTACTTTAACAAAAGAGAACTTCAAAATATCCAAAACAACTCCATCATGACAACATTAATTACATTTAAAATATCTTTTAAAACTGATGCCACAATTCAAACTCATGCAGTGTTAACTCACACACTAGTATATTTTTTATTTAAGGTATCCAACTTAGCCTAAAATTTACAATTACTTTTATTTTTCTAACATTTGTAGAGTACCCAAAAAATTTATATGAAAGTCACAAATAAAGGTATTTTTTGTTTATCTCAAAGAAAAATGAAAGCGGCAAAAAATCTAAGTACATCTATTACACATAACAAACTATATTATGATATATAAAATGACGCGAGTTCCTATTGTGAAATGACAACGATGAACGATGGCCCCTTGGAAAACACGGGTAACGCCTTTACTTTTTACAATGAAACATCCTCCGATATCTGTATGCAAAACAGTATGGTTACTTCTCCTTTCTATTTCCTACCAATTTCCACTTGGGTATGCTAGGTTTACATTCCTTGAAACTCAGAAAAGACGTTACGGTTATGAAATTTATCTTCAAGCTTTTAAAATGGAAAATTATATGCCCTGTATTTATCGAGTAATCTTTCATTCTTCATTCCTGCGCTCACGCAATCATCACCTGTATGCCATACCACCCTCTAGAACCGAACTATTTCGGAACTTTCCAATTTCCCGTGGCATTCAACTGCTCAATGACCTAATCGCGGTTGCACCAGTGATTTGTTTAAGTATATTTTGTAGTTCTTGTGTACTTTTGTAATCATGTTTAATATATACCTTCTTTTATTTTAATTTATTAAATCATTAATTGCTTATCGCTATGAATAGGTTACCTGTAATGTGTCAATAGATCTATGTATTTAATAAATAAAAAAAAATAATAATGAATGGCAGTTTTAGTTTGCAACTGAACAAGTGAGTACTTCTGTCGTTAAGAATTTACTCTTTGTCGACATTGTTATGAACACTTTTGTTATGAACACTACTATTAAAAAGGGATTAAATGGCAATATTTATATACAGTATAATGGTCCAAAACAAACTGCTTAGAATTCCAGAAAATGGATTTTCTAATATCTTCTAACTCCTCCCCAATTACCAGACCTCGATACTATAAAGAGCGCATAGAACCATATCGAAACAAAAATATGACAATGACACACAAGTCTAATATAACTGAACTAAAAATCACCCTCCAAAAGGAATGGTCTCGCATTTCAGCTTCTTATACTTTAACACATTGACTGCCGTGGTACTTTTTAATTTTCTGTTCATATAAGCCAACCTTGATTTTTTGTCCTCTTCCCTGAAGCATATTTACACTGATATACTACGAATTACCTCATAGTTACCAACTACGAGATGACTCGTAGGGTTAGCGTTAACATAAAGTTACCTTATTCAAGTTAGTAAACACCTACCATGGAGATTAAAAAGCTATTATAATAACTATGAGAGAGAAGAGCTATATATTCCGACACCATGGAAGTGGAACAAAAGAGAATGACGTTTACACAATGATAGAAAGCGCATGCGCGCTCACGCCTCAGACCCTACATATGAACAGCAAAAGTACCACGCGTATGTTGTGCTATTAATAATTATCATTGTGTTTTGTGATCATTTTAATTGACATTAGTCTATGTAAATTTATATGAAGATTTTATTAGATCTTTATGTCGATTTATAATGACATTTTATTAATTATTCTGAATGTATAGTATTCAAGTTACACAAATTTAGTATAACCTATCAATTAATATATTCTCTCTCTCTGCTGTTTTACCCTTACTATATACTTACAAATAAAGGTTCAAATTGCCAAAGAAGTTTTACTTCTATCACAAGTTGCATGGGATAAATTTTTTTTAACTTATTACTTTTAGAATAGTAATTTAAACAAATTATGATTCATATAATTAGTCTAAATCTATCAAAAATTATGTTAAAATTTCCAGAAATGACAAATTTACAGTGGTAGTAATAAAGCGGTAGAGGCACTTGACATCAAAAAACTGCAAGGGCCTCTTCCTTCACTGAGCACTTCTTATATGGCATTGAATGTTAACTAGGCTAAAGAATAGCTAAAATGTGCTTGTCGATGCTTTGCTGCTTAGTTTTAAGGTATATTTTTAGTCAAATGAATCTATATAAGATCATATTTTCTCATATACGTCAATTGTGTTCACCTTAGAATAACTATTTTTGCGACATGAGTGTCATAAAAAAATTTTGTTATTAAAATTTTCAACCGTTATGACTTTTTTTATGCACATCTATTTTCTAATGTTGAATATTATTTTTAAAAAAGAAAATATAAAGTATGGAAAATATTTCTAAAAATGAAAAGAAAAATTAACACGAAATGTGAATGAACACGAAACAAAATTATGAATATAATTTGAATAAAATATCCAACATTTTTTTTATATAAACCAAAATAAAAAGCATTCTTTTTAAGCTTATCATCAAATATAAAAATGTGTTATCTAAATATTAAATTTGAAACACAAAACGGTTTACATAAAACTCATCACAGTGGTGATTCCTCTTTAAGCTGCAATAATAGAATAAACTAAAATACAACATCACACATATGTGCCACAACTAAATTAAAATTACTAGACAATTTTGTGAATTTATATTTTAGACAATTTTGTGAATATTAAAATCACTAGACATGACGTAACCTTCTGTTTGACTGCCATCTCCATTAAAAAATGTATCCAATTGGGAATCTCATCAATGTAAAGGGTTCAATAATGTAGTCATATTAAACGATAATTACAGGGACAAAATCAGGAGAAGGTTTTGGGGCTCACAATTTTTTCACTGCTGTTTAGAACATATCTGTACTTACTTCATTCTGGATCTAAGTTTTTCAAAGCACTCGGAACTCACCGACCGGTCCCGCTTCACACGCGTTGGGGTGTGATATTGTTATCCAACATTTAGATTGTTTACTATTATAGGAAAATTCCTACAAAACTCGTTATAAATTACATATTTCTGAAATGTATTCATTTTGGCAACATGCATATCGCTATAACGTATTTCGTACGTAAAGTATGAGATTTTTTTTTATTTGGATAGAAAATATTTCAAAATTTTAAATTAACTATGATAAAAAGTACTTGATTCCAAAGAAAAAATATTTATTTTTTTATGTTTATGCGTAATTTGAATTGTTACTATTTATTGTTATTTGTTTATTGTTTATCGTTATTTGTCCTTATTTATATTTAATGTAACCTTATAAATCCTATAAAAAGTGAACTAAGGAAATAAATGAAATGACAAAGTAATTTGTCAAAAATATTGTAAGTAGTACAAGAGGCATGCGGGAATTGATGAACATACCTATATATATATATAAAATGTTTCAAAGAAAATGTCATAAGAAAAAAAGTTAACTTACAAAAACACGACACCTTTTTTTTTGAACTCTAATTGTGATGTAAAACTCTAATTGAAATGTAAAATTTAGTTTAGCACAGGTTTTATGGGAAAAAAACGTAACTCTTATTACAATACGAAAAATTGTTCTAAACCAATAATGTCCAAACTAGATAGTTCATGCTTTATACTTTTTCAAATTATTCTGAAAACATTTTCTACTGACCAATTTATCTTTAATTACCAATTATTTAACAGCTGTACTGCTGCTGTATTCCCCATAGACCCCACACCAGTACACGTATATCGTTTACACACTAATGAAGTATGTAAATATTACTGTTGGGGTTAATTACTATAATACGATTTAAATAAAATTTAGTCTTCCAAATATCCACAATTTTTTTTAAATGAACTTAAATTTCAGCAGTGAACTTAAATTAACAGTTAATACTAATTTACTTTTAACCAAGTATGGAATCAAATGGCTACTAGATTTATTGTATTATTGACACTTCTATAGGAATAATCGGAGGTGATGAAACAAAAGGTGGATTACCTTACCGATTCTAAGAACAAGCGTGAAGTAAGCGAGGGCTCTCTTCAAATTCAAAGGAGCGCTAGGTAAAAATCTTTCTTCTCATGAAGGCGACCTCCGCTAAGGTACTTCAGCAAATTATGCATTGTACATATATATTACTATCGTTTACTTTTAAACAGATTTAGAATGATCAGACATGGATTATTTAATAATCTTTAATTTTTTGTCAATAGGCTCTTTGATTTGATCTTTTAAATTGTTTTAATTTGTTCTATTTTGTTCTATGCCGTATTTTTTAAAGTTTGAATTTTTGAACTCGCGCTAAAAACGCAATTTCTGTGATGGCGGCTAGCGTGACCTCACACACAATGTAAACAAACAATCCTGCCCGCTGAAGAGGATTATTATTTATTTTCATATTAAAATGGTGTGTAGTGGCACAATGTACAAATACGTCTATAAAAAATTCACACAAAGTGTTCGTTTCAGCGCCAACGAATTCTAAAAGACGAAAAAAGCGGCTGCAATTAGCCCAAAAAGATCGAAACAGAATTGAGCTCACTCAAATGTTTTATGTGTGAAGATCATTTCGATGTAATATTTATGTTTTAAACATTATTATCAATATTAATGCCTATAAACCAAAAGAATAAGAATATTAAATTTTGGTGTGAATGTGTTTTAGTACTTGTCTAAGATAAAGTTTTTGATATGATATGAAGGAATATACATTAAAAACAATATGTTTAAAAGAATTCTGCAGCAGACGATGATTATTTATTATAAATAAATAAATTCAAAAAATTCATACCTGAAAAGTCTATTTGTCTATGATTTAGGTTTAGAATAATATTATAGTGCTTATATATACATTAGTATATGCACTCCTTGGGAATTAAATAATTTTTTTTTATATTAGTTATGACCGGAAATTATTTTAATCAAATATATCATTTGTAACGTATTTCTTTTTGTACACATATGTAATGAATTCATATTATAAAAAAAATTATACTAAATGCAAAAGTTGAAAGTTATATATTTAAAAAAAAAGACCATAAATCAAAGATTTAAAAACTTGTCTGTTATGTCATCTGACTTTTAACCAATAACAGGGTGTTTGCGATGCTGATTGAATTTAAAAAAAATTTGATTTCTTTACGTGTTTTTTATATATTATAAATTTATTCTTCCGAAAATTAAATGCAATACGCTTATTTACGTTAAAATCTAATAGGATGACCCTGAATTGTGGTATATATTTGGTGATGTCAAATAACCTATTTCATTTTGTTACCATTATGAAATTCATTTAAGTTAAATCCTGTGCCACATAATTGTCTAACTCGTGGAAATGACATGTTGCATTTAATAAAGACAGAATTCAAAAGAAATGTCAGTTGAAAGGGTTAACCAAAAAAATTAATAGGAACAACAAAAATTTTAAATACGGCTTCAAAACAATAAAGTGAGAACAGTATAGATAGATACATCGAGAAAATTATCATACGAAGACAAAAAAACACAACCTCTCGCAATGTTATTTCAATTTATTGTTCACAAATAATGTAGCACTTAACAACTATGATATTGATTTTTTAACATAATTATATTTAAAAATAGCAATAATCTATACAATGTACAAAGTTTTGTAAAAAAATCATTAAAATATCATCGTATCTTGTATGTAACTAATTAAGCGCAGTTGCCTTCCTTAAACACAGACACGTATTGCTCGTCGGGGTGGAATTTATTGATAAAAGAATGTTGCCGATCGACTTTGGCAAGGGTTAGATATAGTCGACGCTGCAACTTTAATAATTCATCCATAAATTTAGTCGTGCGGCAATCATTTACCCTCACATATTTCAAATTGTTCTGTTCTCCTTATTTGCTACCCTAACCCAAACATTCCCTCGATATCATCAGAAATATTGGTGACGACACAGAAATAAAAGAAAACCTGTCTTATTTGCACAACGTCATTTATGGATGACTATAAATGAACTTTAGTTTTGAACAACAGATCCAGCAATGTCTGTCCAAACTAAATCTTTTAACATTTGTTTCTGTATCCTTTATTACTACCAAAATGCTATTACATAAACAAATATAAGACTTTTTTCTGCGACACTGCCAAATCCGTTATCCCACACCAAACTCTGAAAGTCAATCCTTTCATTATAACAATAACAGTCACAAACTTGAGGTACCATTATTCTAAGGCACGTGGTATTTATAACTATGATACTGGAAAACAAACAGTTAGTAATAAATAATAATATTAAGCTCTGAAAATAAAACAATGTCAATAAAATCCATATTGAGAAATACGACCCACAAAAATTAACAGGAAACTAATTTAACTTACAAACTTCCAAATTTATGTTCTTTCAGCATTGCGATTTAAAGTATGTTTACTTTAATAAACATCTCGCAGAATCGAAAGCGAATAATTACTTAACGATTACCTTAATAATAAAAATTAAATTAATTCACTGCAATTTAAATATCTGCTATAATTCTGAAGGCCGCACAAAAATTAGCACTTCAAGGTTCAAAATTATACTCTAGTACTTTTTTCACCTAATTATTGTACTTCAAAGAAAACTTTTTGTAAATCTGATTTAAAGATCGAATTTCACGATGTAATGAAAAAACTAAATTTGCCAGCTTGTAAGAAATATTAAAAAAATATATATATAACAAAAACCACATTATTATCGATTGACACATTCTATAAGAGAATTAGGCATATACAGTACAAGACCTACTAATTCGGTTCACATCATAGCCCTACTCTGTAAGCACACACAGTGCGCTTAACGAAACTGAACACATTTAACATTCCTTAGTACAAAGACAATTCTTAATATCGATTTATCAACGTCATTTGTGAGTTTTGACACATATTGTAATATCAAGATTTTTATTATTTAGTATATACACACACAGAGACAAACGACCACCTTAATTTATAATTAAATCGCACAGTATCAGATATTTAACAATACTTTGAATTTAAATTAAAATTAAACTATTCGAAATGACGTTTACAATGCAGATCTTTGTTAAATACACATTGATCCGGTCTGAAAATACAGAGGACGTAAAAAAAAATAATTTTTTCATTCATTTATTTATCTACCAGGAATGTAACGTATCTTTGTAAATAAAATAGAACAACAAGGACACCTACGTAAGCCACTTTATTAACCAAAAAAGACATTCAAAGCAACATCAAAGCGTTACAAATGAAACATTGTACACTGAGCCCCTCCTCGCTTACATTAATTTTCATTGTACTTTCCTTAAAATCTAAACTGTTAACTTCTAATACGATGTGGCCAATAATTTGACACTAGTTAAAAATGTTTTAGCACCAAATTTTTTTTTTCTTTTTGTTTTCAATATTTTGGTAATTTACTACAAGCATTCTTAGCACAGCCAGCACCATCTTTCAATCAGTCCTCGTATGTCCACCGCGAGCGGCTCGAAAGAAGGATAATGCAAATTCAGTTGGGTATTAAATAAACACACTATGTTCTCTGAGCAGGAGACTCGGTGCCTGGTCATCACGAAATAAATTTCAAATTTCCACTATTACACAATATAAATATTTTTTGAAAATACATCCCTTTCCTTTGCGATTTCTAAAATAGATTTTCAAAAATTAAGCACCCGTAAGAAATAATGGGTGCTCTGTTGACCATCCATAACTGTTGAATAATGTATTTCAATGGGAGTCGCAATGAATATTTAAAAAATTAAAGAAATTAACAACTGATTATAGATGGAAAAAATAATAATATTTTCAATTATATTTAATTAAAATATTATAATTTACACTTTACATATTTACTTAATAGCAGAACAATTACGTTATCCCCGCAAAAATATGCCCAGGCACCAGGTAAACCCACCTCAGTACAAACGATACAAGCTTCGAATAAAACTATAAAAAATAATTGAAACGCTGAACAAACATATGCCAACTGGAGCCTCAGTCAACTGTTACCACTCACATAGACACACAAAGTAACTAACATTAATAACTACACAACTAAAGCAGAATTAACAGTTTGCTTTAAATAACACAATTAATTATACAATAAAAATTTAAACAAACAAAATGAAATCATTGGTTTAATCCAAGGGTTACAACTGTAATTTACAACTATACATAATGCAGCTACTTAAATAGTATCAATTATACAAGTCTAGAGAGATGACTTCGCAGGTAAACGACAATATAGAAATTATTACATTAAAAATTAATTATTAAAATAAAAATTAATTAATTAGTTGCAATATGTAACCACTACTGACTAAAACTGCTGAAAAATTGGCACAATCATTTTAAGGCAGTATCAATTCAGCTGTTCAAGTACATTCGACCAGGCCGTCTTTCACATTATGTCCATAAAGCAGCGAATAGCGTTCACACCGGCTCCCTTTCTACAGTTTTCAAGTAAATTAAAAAATATATATGTACATGACTCCTTAACTAATTAACACATATTTGAAAGACATATTGCAATTATTATATAGCATAAATTAAAAAAATAAATATTGTAATTAATTATCTTTAAAGCATTAAATTGAATTTCACTAATATAAGTAAAATATTTTTTTTATTGTATCCATTATTATTTGTATTCGGTTTCCGTTTTATAACTTGTATCAATTCCTCATATGATCCGTTAAATTTATTATCTGGACATACCGACCACTAGATCAACAAAATATGTAAGTCCTATCCATAGAGACATCTCTTCGAATATCTTTAGAAATATTTATAATAACTTTAGAAATTTCCACTTAAGCTATTTCCATCTACTGCTGTCATAACCGAAGATACCGTAGACATTTACGTAGATATTTTTGGCACTAACTGATAGAAATTTGGACTGACTTTTTTCTCAATTTCGTTACGTATCTAAGGACACTAATATTTTAAAAGTATTTTACGAATGCTTAATGTGGGGGATCCTTAACAAAGAACATTAAAAACAGTTATCAACCAAATTTAAAATCTTATTTGTAACATTCTGCAATATACGGCTTTCAACCTTCTTGCGTATAGCATTTTCTAGTCTTTTACAATATTACAATAGAAATAATTACATAATACGGTAGTTGACTCATTCTAAATTTTGATATTTTTCGTGCAATATTGTGAAATATAAGTTAATTAAAAACCAGTCTAGAAAAAAATTCAAAAATTGATTGAAAAATAAGCCAGTTGTAGGGTTCTAAATTCGAAGATACGGATAGAATTGGGTATATCCCTGTCTCTTTTCCTCTCGTAGAATATAATGTGCAATATTAAAAATGACCTCACAACACAGTATTGCCGTCCTACTCTAAAGGTTAAATTTAAACTTTTATAACTCGGTCAATTTTTAAGATTATTCAAAAATTTTTTCACTCTTCATCAGCTTGTACATTGAAATTATGATTAATGAAATATAACAAAATTAGTCAAATACCCAATTGGAAACAAGGAAACTATTTATCATTAATATTCGCTGTCTTATATTTTCCAACCTTACCGAAAGCCATAACTGTTTAAAATTACTTAAAAATAACGAAAAACTTTTCCAATGTTAAAACATTAATCATGCTCCGTATATCATAAAATGTTATACCTTAGAATCTATTATTTATTGGAACTATGTTTCATCTATGCCGGAGTTAGTTTGAATGAAGTACTTACTACACATTTAAGACGTTAACTTAGCTACCTAATGATAATGATCAATGTTTTGTCACTATATTATCACTCAAAAAAATTAAAATAAACCATAAAATTAAATTTAATATTAAGAACAACTTGCATTCAAACCGAGCATTGAAAATTTCCATAATTCTCAATCAAACAATGGTACAGTTAATATAGATGGAGCCGTAGAAATTTGCAACAATGATGGCAGTCAAAATAATTTTGTACACTTTTCACCATTTGTCGATTTATTTAAAGAAAACGTTAAATATGATAGCAGTGTAATATTTTAAATAATATTTGAGAGAAAAATTAAATTACGATAATTTTGAATGGTGTATTGTGTTTTAATTAAAAACTAAACAAGAAAACACTTTTACTAAACGATACAATAAATCTCCGATAATGATAAATGTGCGATTGTAAAAATATGTATGTTTACATATTTTGCTCCTTACAAAACAAAAACAGAACTCGAAAAATTTTCATCATATTTACACAAAAACAGCACCACAATGGCAACAAGAAATGTCACAAATCTGCTATCCGATGAAAGAAAATCTGATCAAACATCCTGACTAAAGTGAACGTATTATTTTAAAGATTCATTTTTAAGAGTTCAATTTTAAATACAAAGCATTTACAAAATACTAAATTGTATAAAATATGTAAGTAGAAAACCCTTGACATGTATCGAGATCGAATGCGCCTTTGATATGTTTTCATGTTCTAACATTCAGTTTTATCCGACACTTGTCTATCCATCTCGACATTACCTTTTCTATTGAAAGATGGATTTTCATTTTTGCTTTTCCACAATACGCTTATCATTCACATACAAATATCAAAATTTAGTGGGAAATTTATTGAATATTTAATCCAATATCAAACTTACTTTAAAATCAATATAATAATTGAACACCCGGTTATATGCTAATATGTATTTTTGTTTGTCTTCTCCCATAATATAGTCATTAGTAAATATCCTTTCTCATAAAGTGAAACGTTAGATTATAAAAGTAATGTACAGTTATAGGATGTAACACTTAATAAAGTGATGTTTGTCAGTCTGTACTTTTTTAAATAATTAATCTTGCCTAATAAATAGTATGTATTATTAAATTTTTTTCCTGCAAGACAAAAAAAATGAAAAAAATAGATTAACACTTTGTGAAAACTTTGAAATAAACAGATAATTCAAGTAATGAACATGAGGGTGTCTGCAGAAGAGGAGAATTTTTTTTACACTTTTTATATAGATTCTTTCAATGAATCAAATTCATTTCTACTAAATGGTTCCGTAAAATGTGCAGTATTTAGGTGTAATTACCCGACCACTATGTGCAATGTTATTGAACGTAAAAATTTTATTAAGCCATGATTTTAGAAAATCAATAATTTCTTTGCAACCGACATGACGTCTGTCTTTCTGTTTCAAAAGCCAATTTTTATTGCCTTGAACAATTTTTTTAGTTATTTCAGAAAATAAAATAAACTTAAGATTATGTTATATTGTATTTGTCATATTTTTATTTAATCTTAATATGAAATTCTGGGGTGAAAAAACGGTCAGTGGGCAATATTATGTCTACTCTATCATATTTCTGTTTAATAAGCAAGTCACTACTGATCAATCTATAATAAACCGTTGAGCAAATTTTTTATGAGCATATTTACCAAAAACAGTTCTGGGATGATATTATTTTTACGGTTCTGTCGGTAAAAGTGTGAAATGTCAGTTGCGAAAATAACCTTATGAATAAAATCCAACAACGGGCACCTCCATCTTCACTACAGGAATCCTATTACTAATTAATGAAAGTTAAATAGATTTCAGTACGATCTGGAGAGAAACGCTAGCCATCGAATATGCTACAAAGTATTACCGATTATGTTTATTCGGTATACATTTTAAAATGATCACTTACCACAGGCCTCTACAATGGCCAAATTCTATAAAAGAGCCTAACTCTAAATGAATGCTTTGGTGACTTAATCATCACTGACATTAGACACATAGCAGAAGACAATATTGCTATACTCCTCAATATAATCCAGAATTAACTGACTTGGAAGACCTAGAAATACATAGTATTTACATACTAGTTGCGAAGACCCTATATTTTCTTCTGCATCAATCGATAAACATATTTGAATTGGCCGAAAATCTTCAAAATTTGAGTGTACCATAATAATTGATATCTTCAACTTTATCATCACCCCATTCTCACTTATATTAACAAGTTCTACGTTCGTAAATTTCTGTTTCTTAAAATTACTCCAATACATAGCAGTGTCACCGTTAAAAAAAAATTTGCCCCGTACATGATACTCGTCGACACCGCATAAAGATCTAAGAAAAATATCTGGCTGATGCAGATTAAAATAAATGCAAAAAAGTGGAACAGCTGCGTAAAGCTCTGGACACCCTACAGATGTCATGAAATATTAGAATAACACAATGCTAAATCAGTTTATGTTGCATATTTTATACTCCAACCAATGAAGCAAAATACTTCTGTTTGTATCGAGAGTATCGTATGTATGTAATTAATGCATTGTATTTGATAATTGTATTTACCCAAAAGATGTCCATTCAATATTTGTAAGTGAAATGATACAGTTACGTACCTTTTATATTTCATGTAACAAGCTCAATTGCCAGGTAATATTTTCACTAGAGTAATTCTCGAAATGTATAATCGCTACGTATTGCTGTGTCAATGAATTTATTAATTATTGTATTTGTCATAAAATTGTTATTGTAATCTAAACGTATAGGTGTATAACTATATTTCTCTAATTGTATGTAAATAGATATCATAAGTGACATTAATGTAGACTTCAATGTGAATAAAAAGATTAAAGAAACTTAAGGAGAATTGTTCAAATGTACTACTCTTTTCGAACGTATTTTTTATTGACAAAGTGAAACTGCATATATTTAAAAGCTGTATTAAATTTATATTACCATGTAGAAACAAAAATCTGTCAACGAGTATTTTTGGAAACATCTAAAAGTATACCAACTGTCCGTCACCACTAATATAGGGACATCACTATTATTTGCAACGCAGACAATCGACTAGATTGACATGTAGGTGGTGAGGTAGCGACCGACACCTGCCAATTTTGTCGGATAAGGTCAGTAACCAAATTTCCATCGACTCAATGTAATCAATGTCAAAAGATGCTCTTCACCAACTTAATGTCTTCCGCCTTTGTCAGCAGATGTAATCTTCGGATCGGCAAGAGTCGGTCCGAGTCTCACTGTTTTTTTACAGAAGCAATTTTTTAGGACATGGAGCATTAAATAGGATACAGTCCATTTTATTCAATTATTGTCAGTCGTCTGTGTAGCGCATTAACGAGGATTTCTTTTAGATAAGGGAAAAAGTGAATCCATAAAATGAAAATAAATTCATAGCATGAAAAGCATGACAGGAGTTGAAACACGGTACCGACAAATGAATTAGACCAACAATGTACCGACGACAATGGTATTGAAAGAATTAAAAAAAGAAGTAATGCATAATTGACACATGCTTCTTTTATATTAAGCAACAAAAAGGAAATTTGTTTGTAGGACAACTTTCCTAATTCCTAACTTTCCATCATACCTGGAAACCTTCTCGCTAAGCGAAACAAGCTACATTTACTTTATTGATAGTTCACTGTGTTTACTTTTCGTGATGATCGCATTTCTCAACATGTGGATTTACACTGCTGAGATCAAATAGACTCTGGTAATGACAACTACTCAGCTGAATGGTTCGCTTTGCTGTCCATTAAACACCTCAGAAGACCAAAGTAAAACTGATGGTCAAGGAGTTGGAGAACACATTTGTAGCTTGTATAGAGACATTGGCATTTTAAGGTATTATTACAGTGTTGTCACAATTTCAGAGTTGCTGCTTCTAAAAAATAACTTATTTCCAGTGGCTTGTTTATCAATTTAATGAACAAAATCATCACCATAAAAAGATCAGAATCAAAGAGGGTGACAATGTTAAAAAATATGAAAATAAAAAAATTGCTGCTTTAAAAGTTAGTGAAAATTTAACTTTTAAAGCAGTCGAAAGTCATTGCCATTTGGTTAACATTTAATCCGATACTCAATTGTACTCGCCAACAGTTAATCCGATATTCAATTGTACGTCCAAATTCAATTAATGCCAAACATTATTTTGCTGACAAGATCAAGCACCGTGCACACCTACGTAAATGAAAATGTACTAATGATTCTTTTTAACTCAAAAGCGTATTATACTCAAGCACACACCAACAAACAAACAAGCTCTCATAATTCAACTAACCTATATAATTTTTATATCTAAAAATTACAAAGAATGCTATCTAACATACAAAAAGTATATAACTTATTTATATATTACAAATAAATGACCTTAATAAAACATTTATTTACACAATATAATAATGATAGATAATAATAAATACAAATGATTAATGCTAAATACTATCACAAGGCGCGGCAACACATTTGCACTGACAGCTCAGACGACTGCGCTGTCGAATTTCACCACGCCTTTGTACTGACAGGCAATGTTTGAAGTTCACTGCTTCTCCTTGATATCATTCTGATATGTTCGTTTCGACATTTTGAAGGTGTACTATTGAAATGGTGTACTAAAAACTTTATGTATGCAGTGGTATCCAAACTTTCCTGTTCATATTACATTAACTTCTAAGATATTCAAAATGCGACATATTTAACAACGGTATTTACGTTTATATGGTAAAGTTGATTAAAATTGATAGAAGTTTACAAAAATTTGTTGACACAATGACCATTGGACTTTGATTCCAATGATTACCTATGGTTTTATCTTTAAATTCGAATTTACAAAAATTTTCAAATAAGCAGTGTTATTTGAACATTTTTGTGTTATTTGAAAAACTTAGGCACGATCCATATTTTGGGAGCTACATATGCCAGAAATAAAGGCATTTTACAATATTTCCAATAATGTGGTGGTTATTTATAAACTTGAACACTGATTATCAATGATTACCAATAGTTTTCCAATAATGTGGTGGATATTTAAAAACTTGAACACTTACTGTCAATGATTTATGACAAATTAGACCAGTAAGAAAACTATCCCTATTAAATATGAAAATTCACTACACATTTTTATTGAATTTATAATTTTATATAGTCTGCAGGGTCTATTTATACGTAGAAAAATGAAGATATGCCTAAAGAATACCTGACTTTTTTGAAAATAAGGCCCAAAATAGACCGTTTTTCTTACGTTTTTTTTAGCAAATGCTATATTTTTAAACTTAAGTCATAATTTTTTCTATAGCACAATTGAGAATATACATGGTGTCTGGGAATGAGTGTCGGACAAAGAAAGACGTTATTCATTGACTGAAAATTTTGTTGGTTGATTGTCGTTAAAATAAAATTTAAAAGATGACTTTTTTACAGAAAATTGAAAATAATATTATTAATTATTTGTCATCTTTTTCGTACACACGATACTTGCGCACATTATTCAGATTCACTCAGGGGAATAAGCCGCCAACAGCTGTGAGACAGCTGCCAGGGTAAGTACCGCGTTCCAGGCAAGTATTGGGTGTGTTAAGAAGAGTTATGTGTAATATAATTTTTGCACTCAATTAGATAAAGGGTGTGTTTTACATTTTATTTCAACAACAATTTATCCCTTTACAGCCAACGAACAGCGTCATTCTTTGTCTGACACTTATTCCCGGACACCGTGTATATATATATACAAACACAGTTGCGCTCACACTATAAATAAAACATTTTGAATATTTGAGCTAATAGTAAATATTTCCACATAATAGAAAATGTACAGTATTACAGGGATGTTACAATATCATACATACTTTAGTTAACACTTAAATTTAGTTTAAAAGATTCCCAAACTGTTGCATCTCTCAATAAGGTTTAAGAAAAAAATTTGGTTTCCAACAGGCCTATTTTTCATGTCTTCATCTGTCACATCTATTTACTTCTAATTCAGTTTTGTCCAAGTTAATCTAAATCAAAACCACCTCAGCGTAATTAAAATTGAAATAAAATGTGATATAGCACAAATTTATAAGAAAAAATATTATAATTTGCTTTTCACTCATTCGAGGATACATACGATAATGTCTGTCTATGATAAATTAATTCGCAACAGTGCAAATGACAGTACAATTTATGGAAGGCTCACATTTATAAATATTTAGGTCTTAACTTAATTCCCTCCATTTTTAAGAGATGGCTTAAATAGTATTATTTTCACATAAGGCAATATTTCGTATTAAAGTGCCCTTTTCGGCACAAAACTAAATATTTTCAATTTTATAGAAATATATAAATGCTTATATGCTGACAGTTAAAGGAAATATACTGTTTATTAAAAGTCATAGGGTCACAGGTCAAAATAATACTATTTGAACTTTTAAAAAAAACAAGAATTATGTTAAGAACCTAATAGATGCCTAACTCAAAGTTTTAAGCGTTGAATCACGAGAAAATGCTTGGACTGATTGTAGTTCACTGATAAGTAACAGAGTATGATAAAAAGGTGTCTCATTACACATAATGTAGGCACGGCACAGTCTAGGTGTCTCGGAGCTCCCTTCCTCAATAAACCTGATTTGGAGGGCAATGAGTTCTACACTTTGCAAATGTAGTCAAATACTGATTTACAGGACAGAAAAGACCTGAAAGACTTTATCTAAACATCTTATCTTAATTTTTTTTATTCTAACCCAATTAGTAACGAAACCTTTTTCATACACTGAGAAGATGCGAGTAAAGTATCATATTAAAAACATGCGTAAACTTAAGCACAACCAGTCATTACGTGCGACACAAATTGTGTCATTTATTTAGACCTTCGTCACTATTAAGGCACATCCTAAATCTACCAACGTACACAAATATTTTCATAACATTTAATAAATCTTCACTAAAAGTAAGGAACCAATCGACCGTTTAGTAACGGGACTTCATAAATTTTAAAATTGCGTGAAAAATTTTCTTTGGACAGCGGATACCACAAAATTAGCCTCTAGCACTCAATGTACTTTCGGTTTTAATAATACAGATTTTTGTCTGAATATTTTAAAATGCGATATTAAAATAAAAAAACACTATTCTCTTTTTTTAATTAAGTTTTTCTTTGTTACAATGTTATAACAAAATAAAATTATAAAAAAATTTCGACAGATGGAACTGGACATAGAGCCAACATCATACTATTCTGTTTCGCTACTATTTCAGCCACACGGTCGGATGGCTGAAACAATAGAATGCAGAGAAATGTCGTAGCTAGGATCATACTTGAAAATTTAATATATCTAAAGTACTAAGGAAACATTAGGACGCATTTGGCGAGCTGATAGTTTGAAAGCTTATCTATATTATCGCCTTAAACATGCAATCTCACTAAACAAAAACTAGAGCCATATTAAAATAATCCTCTTGTAAGATAAAGTTACATTAATGAATACCTACAATTTTTCTGTGCCTTTAATGTACTTCTTACAACTACTATTCCAATAATCTACAACTATTAAGGTTATAGATTATGAGAATAAAGTTACTTTTAACATAACCCTCGTCTTCTTGGAATAGACAAAGCCTAGGGATAGGATGAAACACAAAAAAAATAATTTTACCATCCGAGAATAGTGGTGAGAATGACTGATGCCCATATGCACCACACACGGTCAAGACTGTCGATGGACTTCCCGACAGTTAAAAACGTATTTCTCTTTCTCATTAACTGTCAGTCGGTTCGGAACAAAAGTCTACTTTACCGACCATTACACTGTCCAATTCCTAAAATATCTATACAAAATACGTGTTTAACTGTCAGTAAATCCAACTGAGAGTCCTGACCGTGTGTGGTGTATATGGGCGTGAGTGATGCATGCATACCAAATGATGCACCCACCTCCCCTTTACTCGAGTTGATAAAACTCCACTACAGGGACACTTTCAAATTTTGTTTTCCTACACTTTTCTAGTAGAATCTGAAGATAGCCACAAGATATCTAGTATTTCTTCTCAAAATTTATTGAGTTATAGATAAAGAACGAAATCTATTGAATATATTTGGCGTTAATTTTGTAGAAATTCATTATTCACAATTAAATGAAACTATGATGTAGTATTATTTCTACTTTCTTTAAGTTCTTCACCACGACCCAGGTTTCGTTGTATTACAACATCTTCAGGTAGGCAGGTAGGTATTAGTAAAGATCTTTGCTAACAGCCCACCTGAAGATGTTGTAATACAACGAAACCTAGGTTGTGGTAAAGAACTTAAAGAAAGTAGAAATAATACTACATCACGTAGCTTCATTTAATTGTGAATAATAAATTTCTACAAAATTAACACCAAATATATTCAATATTTGAAAAATATAGAATGAATATACTACAATACTCTTGATCGTTAATGAAAAAAATAACAATATTTTTGTTCAGTACACAATCCGTAACAGTTGTAGTTTTAAAAAACTGTTCTAATTTAAAAAAAAAACATTAATACTTTTGGTTCCCTATAAGTAATCAATATAAAAAATGAACTAACTTTTAAGAAAATCTTGAAAAGTTTATAAATATGACTTTTATCAGATGTTATTAAAATTTTTTATCAAATTATTAATTATCGAAAATATATGATAAATGCATGCCCTAGATTCATATGTAACAACTGTCTACAATATTATAGATAGTTATAATTAATGTATACAAAGAATGTAGTTGTATAAAATGTATATATGTATATATAAAACATTCAAGTGAACAGGAACGTCGAGTGTTTATGTAGGCCACCATTATAGTTAATCATCAAACAAAACAAACTAAAAGAATACCAAATATATATAGCCAACAATGGATCCTTATGGAAATAAATGAAAAGAAAATACTTCCTGGAAAATTCATGAGTTTAAAGTCCATTTTAGTCCAATTAAACTGTCCTTTTTTGTGCGTTTAGTCTAAATCAATTTTTTGACAATATTGCTAAAGATAAATATCCCATCAACTGTGAAGGCTAAGACAAATATTTTATGGAGCCTTTCTTGCAGAGCATTAAACTTATTACATCTTCTGTGCCATTTTCGTAACCCATCGTTTACAAGCTATAGTGCGATGAAATTCAATAAAATTTAGTTTTCCCTAATTATATTGCTAACTACTAACCATACGTTTAATTCTTGACAGTTTAACATAATACCTTCTGTGTAAAAACTATACGGAATCATTAAAAAAAAAATGAACCGCTTAAAAGGAATTGGTAAACTTCTTTTTTGTTAAGTTGGTTGAACCTTCCTTAATTACCAAGCCAAACTTAAGCACAATCTGTCAACTACCATATTTACAGCAGCTGTCATAATAGGTTGACCTCAAAGTTGCTCTGCGAATTTTATATTGAACAATGAGTTTGCGTTAAATTTTTTGTTTGAAACAAAATTTGAAAAAAGATCTGTGCTGACTCAACTATGTCAAAAATATGCATACGAGTGGTACAAATCGTTCAAAGAGGGGTTTGAAGTGGTCGAAGATTTGCTTCGTCCCCGATGGCCTTCAATGTCTACCACTGGTGATGACTTCGAAAAAATCAAACAATTAGTGCTGGAATAATATCATTATTTATTCATCATTTCAGTATTAAAGAATTCGTTCGAGTTGAAGATTGATGAAACGACCATTGGCAATTTTAACCAATTTTTTTGCACAGGAGACATGAAAGAGCTTAATTCCTTGTCAAAAGAGAAATGATTGATGGCATCAATTGAAGACATCGATTGAAAACGGAATTTGCAGTGGGAATTAAAGGCCATACCAATTTCGGCCTATGAGAAGTGTACGGAAGAGTGGGTCTGGCGTTATCACAGTTATATTGCAAACAATGGGGATTATTTTGAAGACGACAAAATAAATTTTGATGCATAGACTTAAATTTGTATGCTTTTTTAATAATTCCAGATAGTTTTATACAGAATAACTCGGAAAGTGTATGTTGGATAAAAATAGTCCCTGTCTGGATATTGTTGAGTATTCAATGCTCTACAAAAAAGGTTGATATCATCTTTGTGGTAGTATCAACGGTTCATGGGATATTTAAATTTAAATTTATCACAAACAGGATTTAGTATAATATAATAAAACTCTTAATATAATATAATAAACCCCTTTATATCGTTAAAAAACAACAAAACCAAACTAGACGTTACGTTCTTTATTTTTGGACAGTTTCACTGACTATGAGCAATATTTTTTTTTAAACGACATTCATAATAAAATTACATGATGATAGAGAATCCATCAGGTAAGACGCAGCTAAAATAAATAATGGAAAGAACCCATGTTAAGTACTACATAGTAACTCGTAAGGCAGGTGACAATACAAAATGATATGGACTATCACATGCAAAGAAAGGCTACAATAAACGTGTTTGGAAGCACATTATATTATTCATAAGGTATATTACAATAACCATTTACTAAACAATATTTACAAACAATCATATTAGTGACAACAAAATTTTAAATCAATATTATAAAAAAAATATCCAAAACTAAAAATTATATCTCAAAACGATCAGGTTCGTCAATGGTAAAAATAATTTTTTTTTCAATTTTTTGCAAATTCTTTAATTAGTATTTCATCGACGACTGACAGTTGTCATAGACTAAACAAAATAGTTGCCATTGCGTAATAATAATAATAATATTCGCACAAAAATCATATTCCGAATTATTAAATAATTATTGTCAAACTTATAACGAATTGACGAGCTAACCTCAAACTAATCGGGGATTGAGGACAAACATACCGATTAAATCGCAACAAATCTTTTGCAGCCAATAAACGACACTATAACACCTGTCACTCCTCGAGAGAAAGCGGGAAAAAACCAAGCGTACGTACATTTCTAAATTCAATTATTAAATTATCGTATTAAAAATAATTATTTATAAACGTAATAGCAAAATAAGTATGTACGCGTAGTGCATGTATGTAGTTACGTGAGGGAGCGGGCGGGTTTCTTTGGTAGCGTTGGTCGGGTCACTTGTTGCCGAGTGTGGCATTGGCGGGCAGTGTCGAGCTGCGCTGTGCCGCGGTCAGGTACGCGGCCTTCATTGAGGACCGCATCGAGTCACTATAAAATACATCACATAAAAACATTAAAATGTTGGAAGTTTGCAATTTTACTTTTGCACAGAAAACACATTTTTTTTCACTTTTGTAAATAACAAGTAAAATCAAAAGGAAAACATATAAAAATAAATGCAAGTATAATTTGTTACATTTAAACATTTTCACCACAGAATTTTGAAACCTACTTTTTTTTCTTTTGTCATTCAATTTATTTGAGACCTATTTTTTGAACACACTTTTTTTGAAATTTACACTTGACAAAAAGACTATACTATTATGTTTTAAATTATAACACAGATATATATAACTTCGGAATATTGAAAATTGTTTTTCAAAATTGAAAAAACAAAATGATGAACCAAATATACAAACTGATAAATTATTGTGGATACCAGGTTGTTCAATAAGTTTTGTCGTTCGATAAGAAAAATACAATTTTATAGTTTCAAAGACATTCTATTATTCAATATACTTTCCCTGAACTTCAACACACTTGTTCCAGTGATCTTCTAATTTAGGAATTCTGTAAGTTGTAAAGAATTCTGTAAGTTCTGAAAGTGAAAATCTGGAAAACTGCCGTAATAAGTTTGCGGCTGTGTTTACTCTTCGTTCGATGAAAATCTTTTCCCATGCATAAATTTTTTGAGATGTAAGAACAGCCAGAAGTCAGAGGAAATCAAGTCTGGCAAACAGGGTGGATGATGCAACAAATCGTACTTTAATTTACTGATTTTCGCAATGGGTTTTTGAGCTGTGTGAGACGATGTGTTTGTCTGTCTCTGTAAACCAGGTCTTCTCCCACAAATTTTTACATCCAGCTGGTGCAAAAAGTTATAATAATAATTTGAGTTTATTAATTAACCAGTTTGGAGAACTGTTTATTACTTTAGCATGAACATAACTCCTTTGCATCCCAGAAAACTGATGCTAACACTTTCTTGGCCCATTTCTGGGCCCTAACTCGCTTCAGAGCCAAAGTACTGGGTTCACACCACTCCTTAGCCTCTTGTTTTGATTTAGAATCAATATGTCGATCAATATATTAGAATATGTTTTTGTTCCATTGTTAGCAAATGCGGCACCCATTTATTGTACTGAAAACCAAAACTTCTGCCAAAATATTGCTCAACCTGCTTAATGAGACCCTAGGGCTTCTACTAAATTTTTCTTGGTTAATCGACAATTTTCCAAAACCATATTACGTATTATAGCTATAGTTTCTAGTGCTGATGCACTTTTCGGACATCTTTCATGTGGATCATCTTCACGATTCGTAGTTTAAATTTAGACGTTTAAATTTAGCAACCCATCTTTCTATTATTTTAATTGAAGGTGAAGATTTCTTATACACGTTCATGAATTTATTTTGGTGCTACACCTACCCAAAATAAAAATTTTATCACTGTACGATATTAAATTTTTTCCATTGTAAAAAATACATTGACACGTCAACTTTGAACAACTGTAAATATCCACAATTAAATGAAACTACGTAATGTAGTATTATTTCTATTTTCTTTAAGTTCTTTACCATGACCTAGGTTGCGTTGTATTACAACATCTTCAGGTGGGTAGTTAGAAAATATCTTTGGTAATAGCCCATCTGAAGATGATGTAATACAACGAAACCTAGATTCTGGTAAAGAACTTAAAGAAAGTAGAAATAATACTACATCACGTAGTTTCATTTAATTGTGAACAATGAATTTCTACAAAATTCATGCCAAATATATTCAATAACTGTAAATATACGAATGAGTTGACAGATCTGCATGAAACTTCACACATGTTCATCAAAAAGTGATACCAATTTTAGAAAAATTAAACGATGAACCCAATAGCATCATCATCTCTTATTGAACAACAAAACTTATTGAACAACTTGATATGTTAACTTTAAAAAAGAACCATTTAATTTTAATACCATTTTTACATATAATCTTTTCTTAACATCTAACAGGTTTTTGGATACTATTTATTGCATTCAACAGCCAACAATCATTACAGTATAAACATAATGTCATAAGTGATCAACTTTAGTGCATTATTATGACAGTTTTTATATTATATTGAACAATTATACAGTATTTGACAAGTTCTAAAATTTTGAAATAGTTAAGTAGATTTATATTTGAAGTGGGATTTCTATAATGACATTTGAGTCATTCTGTCACGTTAAAATTGTGTAACACTTGCGAAAATTAATGCCAAACGTCTCCGACCTGTTGTGGAACCATTCGAGCGTTAACAACATGGCGATCGAAAATTGCAAAAAGTTGACTGAAATGTTTAATCTGTCAATATCATAACCAATTTATGCACATTTAATCATGCATTTAGTTTTGTGTAAGGTATAATGGGGAAATTATAATATAATCATTTATTGAATGGCTTTAGGGGAAAATTTATTAAGTACCTTACTATAAAATCTTAAAAACATAGTTTTAATAAGAAAAAGGACATACTTCTAGATAACTAATGATTATTATAAATTAATAAATAACATGAAATATTAAAGAAGTGTTACTTCGTCCGTGAGCTTATACACGTGAGACTTAAACGTCTTTATTTTTTATTATAATTCTTACTATTTAAATTTTTAAATATGACAAAACTTTAACCCACAAATAAACAAATTTCATTTCATAATTATGACTAGTTTTCATTGTTTTTCAATACTCAATAAAAATAAAACTTATTGTTACAAAATTAGAATTATGCAAACATTAAATCTACAAGATTATATTGGTATATACGAGAAATACTTCAGAGAATTTTAGTTATTTATCAGGTTATTAAGACATTATTCATTAGAACCTAAAAATACATTCATTTAAATTTTTATTGTTTACCAGTCAACTAGACATAAAGTTAATTAACATATATTGTATTTTAATTATTTATATACATTTTTTTCCTAACATAGGTGTTTCTAAATGTTCTACACATAAAGTATACATATATTTACTATACAACACATAGAAAATATGTTTAAGCAAGTGATAAATAATTATGATATTTAAACCACGTGATAATTTAAACGAAAGACAACGTCATGTACGTGCAATGTTAAATATTTTAAATTAAAAGCTTATCAATTAACCTTTTTGCTACATCCCTTACCATGCCACCTTACTATATTCGTTGCCAGAGACAATATACTTTATTTCTGTAAAAGACTACAATTCCGTGAAACTTCAAAGCATCAACATTTTCATGATCATTGATAAAAGAGGCAATAATATATAGCATTGTTGAATCTAAGTAACCAAACTCATACTGAACATCATTAAAATGTTGGTAAAACGAAAATGAACACTGTAAATAGTTTGAACACGTGAAATGTCCAGATTCCAACAAAGCTCGGAGAAATTTTAAAAATTTGAGGAACGAAGTGACAATGAATGTACCTTGGGACAACGAGCTTATTACCCATATAATGAAATCGACCGGTTAGAACACTCGATTCACTCCGCCTTAAAATTATTTTGTCGATATTGCAAACCTTCACAAGGAATCTAACTATTTCTAAAGTATGGAATTTCAGAAAATTTCAAAGGAATACCCCCCACAGTTAGTTGCCTCCCTTATATTTAAACTTGACCATACTCGCAATAGATTTTCTCACAATTCCCACAATTATTTCACACGATTGGGATGATTATTAAGGCTTCGGTGTAATTGCGGTTCGGCTAATGTTTTAAACATTGTAAAACTAGATAATTAATATAATAATGTACTTTATATGCGTTTTTACTTTGTATTTTATATACGTCCCATTACGTATAACGGATAGAGAGATAAAAGGACAAACACCATGTTCACTGCATAAAAATTAACAAAAATAAATAATTCTCGTTAGTTTCCGTTTATTTCAAACTGACAATTTAAATTTTAAAAATACTGACATACGTTTATCATAATTGTAAAAATCCAATTTATCGACCCCTCTTATTAATTTTAGTTATATTAAATCTGTTATAACTGTAATAAATTGAACCATATTCTCAGTGCGGCTCATTTCGAGCATCGTGAAATAATACCTTATAACGGTGGGACTATAAGACTGATCATATAAAATTCAGTATTATATGATCAGTCTTATAGTATTTTCAATAGTATTTCCATTATAACTGCATAATAGCATGTTAACTGAAATATATTTTAGTATTATTTAGCAAATCCAATGGAAATACTTTCATAAATTCAATTTTTGCCTGTTCATATTTTACGAGGAATCTACATAATATATGTGCTATTATAAAAACGATTTCTTTAACAAGTTTCGAAACCAGGCTGTTTCACGGAGTATATATCCTTATTGAAATATTATTGATAGATTCACTTCGTTTTCCTGTGTTTTGTTCATTTCATATGATCAGTCTTATAGTTCCACCGTTACAAGCTATTATTTCACGAGGCTCGAAATGAACAGCACTTTGAATATTGTTCAATTTATTACAGTTATAACAGATTTAATATAACTAAAATTAATAAGTTAACGCTTCAACGTTACAAAATCTTTACTCGAAAAGCCTACATATATAAAACAAATAAAGAAGCAAACAATTTTTGTAATTATTTGGTGAATAAATAAATAAGTCGGGTTAAATAAAACCTACAAAAAATATATCTACATTCAAACTAAATTGTTGTCAATATATCACACACAACACGAATCTTATTCGAAATTTTATCTCCCGAAATCTATGGATAACTTTTGACATTATTTATTTTCATTTTTAACATTTTACAAAAGCAATTTCATATTCAGTTAATAAGCCGATTTTAAAATATAATAAAATATTTTAATTTCTTAATCTAGTCGCTCGTTTTACGAAATAAAAGTAAATTGTCTCTGACCCTTCAAAGTGCATATAGTTTTCCACCATTGTTATAAGAGATCCTGTGTAATATTCTGTATAATTCTGTTAAACTTTACAAGCAAACGCTTTATTTTCTACAAAGCTATCGCTTTCATCCACAACATCCATCCCTCTAAGCGTAATTATTTTATATATTATGCATACTTAAATGGGATAAAATAAAGAAATTAAATTTTTATACATAATAAAATGAAAAAATACGCATTCGAAGAGTAATTTTTTATAGTGAATGATTTATTTATTTGTTTTAAATTCTAGTAAAATAATTATCGTTTATATTATGTCTTATATATTATGTATATATAATTTATATTATATGTACTTAAATCATCTTGTAGTAAATTTAATTTTTTGTTATAAAAATGATAACAGTCTATAGTCCAAATTTCAAACATTAATTGCAATGAATATCACAGACAGCGTTAGAGAAACACTTATACAAATTGACCAATAGATGGCATTAGGATAGCGTCCTTTGTTGGTGAAACATTATAAAATTATCCTTCAGGTTTTCAATATTAAAGAAATTTTATTACAAAAATAAAATAGATAATAACAAAAATAAAATATCATAATAAATAATTATCGTTTGTCTGCAACCCTATTTCAATAAAAATTAATAATTGATCATTTATGTACCACTAATGAACACGGACTAAGATTTTCTGACAAAACAGAACTCGACAGTTAACCAATAAACGTGAATGTGATACATTTCTGAAACCAAATTCAAGCATTGGTTCAAACACGATACACAGACTTATCATTCTTCTGCGTATCTCAACTTTACATATAACTCAAACACATGACTCCCTCTAGAAGTGATAAGTGCTCTGCTATAAATAGGCAATACGACTACTACTGCAGCCACACTTTACGCAACGCAACATGACAATTACGATACAGATTTCGGACACAGTGCACAAAAGCTATCGTCAACATGTTATAGTTAAAATTAGTACCCATCACCATTCTCGCATCGGAGGCCAGCCACGGCATGCACTGGGGTCTGTTCATTAGTACGCTCACCAAATACTCTACTGAATTGAACCAACCAAATCTTACTCAATCTTTGCATGGCCCTACTCAAGATATCGCCTCACAAGCTACTTTATACAGTTACAGATGAGTCTGATTTCGTTGTTGTATGCTGCAAAAGAGAGAATACATAGCTTTAAACTAGTGGCTTACTATTATGATTGTGTTAGTGTAAGGCGCCAAACTCCACGTGACGTTTAGATTCTGACATAGAATTTTGATACTGGAGCCATTTGTGCCATGCTAGGTTTAGTCTGTTGTGGTTCTTCATGCCTATTTAATTTTAACAATGAATCATAATTTGTAATACACCATCAGTAATAAAACAGAAACTGGAGCTCGACATTAACTTTTATTTTTATTTGAACAGAGTTCCTCACTTTACATAGGCATTATTTTACAGAAAGACAAAGTGCACACTTGAATTGTACCATTTGCCATATAAAAATATTTTTTTGACAACAAATAAAAATGTTTACTTCATTTTTAAACATATCAATTAGAAAGCCGTATGAAAAATTAAATTTAAAAACAAAAATTAGAATTGGAACAATTTGAACTGTCAAAGTTTAATATCATGACATGTTAGAGAAAAGAAATTCTCTATTTGAAAAGTTAATTTGTTTTTGAAGCACCTAACAATACATTTGTTTCATCCCACAGTGCCAGTTCTGCTTACAAAAATTGGCCCACTTGGCACTATCATCAGACGCACGTCATTGTCAGAATGAGCCCGATTTTTCACCTATTTAAAATTTAAGAATTCATTCAGTGCCTCTAATTATTCACTTTACAATATAATACTACAAACACCAACTCTAACTTGTGATGATAGTATCATGATAAGGGAACTTCTGATGAAACCAGCTACTAGATCGTCCAAATAGTCTTACGCCCTCACGTCTCAGTTCTGATCATCAATTTACATACCAAAATGCTATTTTCCATCAGAAATTCCAGCATGTATAAACTGTTATATTGTTGAAAGTTAGGATAAAAACTGTGACAATTTTGTGTGTGTACGGTGTACAAACCATTCCATGTGTATAATTGCCATGTAAAATGAGGAAAAACTCCCTTCTTTTTCATAGACAAAATGCCATTCTTATATTATAATAACACATTAATTTATATAATATACAAAACTCTTGTATTATGTCGAGACCATTTTAGAAAACCTATTTTCACTGCATAAAATAGAAATGGCTTTTAGCTATAAACCCCACAGTATTATTTTGATATTGAAAATCACAAAGTATGTTTAACGATATAAAATAAAATGCCTTGCATATTAAACTAAAAAAATTTATAAAATTTTTAAAACTTCTATATATCACCAGTTATAAAAAGAAATTTAATAGAAAGAAGAGGGCTACCCTTAACACAGGACTCGGTCTAAACAGCGTGCATTATAAAATATAGCGCAAAGAAATATCTGGCGATGATCCGTTTACTGTTTGAAAGTATTTTGAAATTGTTTAGAAATTAATAACAAACAGAATGTGTTACTATAAACACAGTTATACTTAACGTGTGCATATTTTTCTACTTTTAGGGACACTGGCACTTTTTATACGTATCTAAATCTCTGTCTTTTATCATTCTAAGACTTCCTTCATCCTTTGTTTGACCACCTCCTTAAACCATCTCAACATCCTTTTCTTTATTACGACAATCACTTTCTTCAACACTTTAAATTACCATCGTTTGACAATTTATTCCCACTTCGTGCTTTCTATGACAAAATCGTACTTTTTTACAATATGTTAATAATCTCCTTCTTAGCCTTCCATGTTTTCTTAGAATGTTTCTTCCATACACGGTTTTTGTCCACAGTGTCAAACTATTTGAATACCAGTTTACAGTTACAACCTCTCTTTAACATCAAATTCTCACACCATATAATTTGAAAAAGTTGGATATTCTTCAATGAGATATGTTTTGATTTTATAAAAATTTAAGGAGATTTTTCAATTAAGGAGATTTTCAAGCAAAATTTCAATTCTGCACGATATTTCGACTAGAGTCCGCCATTTGAACCAAAACTTAAAGTAATCCTTATATGACTAAAATAGAAAATAAAATCGCAAAAATACCACTTGTATTCGCTATTAATTTTGCAAATATATGAAATGTAATAATTGAAATATGCCAATTTCTAAAAAAAAGTTATTCCACATGCCAGTGTCAGCTTTAAGCCAATGATTCTTAGCAACATGCACTATTGACTGAAGAGCATCAAAACTAAAGCGAGCATGCAGATTTTTCATCGTTGTAAAAGAAAAACAGTCTTCCTACAGATGTGTGCGTTTAAATTATATATTAATAAAAGGTTGGATAGGTCGTGATATCCCCATAAGTAACAATGTAACTACAATGTTTTCTATCTTCAGTATAAGCATTTTGTGCCAATTCAAATTCGTTAAAGAAATCTTTTGCCCCAAAGACAAGGAGGACCATCTTATCTAATTGTGAAAGTATAGAGAGATCCAGCGTCCAGATTCAGGGGATGCCCTCAGTGCACCTTATCTGTAAGTCATTGAGCTTGCATAATTCAATGCCTATTTAGACCTGTTGTCCATATTTTACGCATTACTCCCTGTAGTCTATGGTATAAACACTAAATTAAAAATAAAATATGGTTACTATTGTCGATCAATTCCATTGAAATCAAACAATGTTTTCTGTTTCATAATATAATTTTTAATATCATTAAAGCATTGAGTTTTAAATTTAAATTTATAAAATAACAGATTAATCAAGTCCGAACCTATGAAATAAATATTTTATTATTGCTGTATAAAAAACATTATTTAGGTTGCTAATGACTCACCGCGGTGAGTGTGTGTGCGCAGCGCGATAGCCGTGCCGCTGTACTTTGCGCGCGAGTCGCGCCACCCAGCGGCGCTGCTCGGCAGCACAGCCTGCCAGCAACAGCAGTTCGCGCGCACGGTCCGCGTGCAACTTGCATGCAGCCACACCCTCACTTTCTGACACGTGTTCAGCGTGGATCTTTATGCGGCATCCTGAAAAAGACAACAGCAGATTTAAATTTATACATCAGTAGTGCGTAGTACCTTATAAGCCAAGTAGCTTGCCCTGAACATTTAGCATAAAATATTACGAAAATTTAACATATTTGATATATGATTGTAATTCGCACACACAAAGTGAATGTTTCCAGTTGCTGGAATTTTAGATAAAACATACAAAGTTCACAACCATATTGCATGAAATTATAAAAATTGTTGGATTCAGAAATGGTCCATACGAAATTAAAATTGATTACTTCCATTGCAAAAAGTCAGTTCATAGTCTCCAGGCACGCAATAGCTTGTTAGATTATAGGCTATATTCAGACTAAAACAATGCCGTAATTATGACATTTGTATATAAACAATGAATCGTTGTGTTATTATAACGAGCTCGCGGTCGGTTTATCGCCGTCTTTCGAAAAAAATACAAGTGTTAATAACTGTCCGGTTTTTAAGTATACGTATTATATTTTGTCAGTGAAATATATATTGGCAGTGAAGTTTTCTTTGTGTATTAAATTAATATTTTATTAGTTTATTTTTTAATGTGCATTTACGCCATGAAATAATGGAGACTATCAAATGTTGCCGTTATTATGATTGATTAAAGTAAGATTTTTTATTTTAGTGAAAAAATAGTATAATTTAGGATGGTAGATCGAAGTCAATTTTGAAATGATATGCTGGTAATAAATCTAGTGTACGGCAATTTCATACTAATTTTTATGATTAGCATTAGTGGAACAAGTTCAGTTTAGCAAAAATGTGAATTTGATACTGGTGCGATTATTTTATTAAAAATTTTTTTCGACTTATTTGCCGTTTTAGTATCACTAGACAAAAAATTTGCAAATACAAAGAGGAACTCATATTAAAAAAAAAAGGTTATACAATTTGTTTGACAGCCAACTGACAACCGTTTCCACATAGAAAAGCATTTTTGAAATAAATTTTTAATAATAAAATAATGTGCCCGAGCCCTAATTCTTTCCAATATGTAATTTTTTGTTTATATTCTTTTATTTAAGCCAAAAACATATTGGTGGTTAATCAGAAGTTGCATTTTAACGGTTAGCGCGCGGGTAGGGGTGTTCGCTCTCACGCATCGCAAATTTTTTATCTTTCTACGTGTTACATAAAGTTCAAATTATAATATTATAAGTAATTACAATATAAAAAGGATCCAGGAAAAGAAAATTTTTAACTCATAATGTCGGAATACGAAAATAATTCGAGTGAAAATGATCGTTTTTCAAGTTGTGAAGAAAGTGATAATGGGAGTGACATTAACAATTTTGAGTGATAGTGATAATAGTGACGATAACAATTATTTTGCTGATATGGAGGATGTACCGGACTGCGAAAATACGATGTGACCTTGATTGCAGTTTTTGTTATAATTTTTGTTCACAATATATATTTCCATAATTTTCTTTCTATTTTATTATCCTTGTACAAGTTTTTATTAAGAAAACACCAAAAAAATTATTAAAATTGGATAATTTTTGGAAAAGATACAGTTTTTTTTCAAGACAAGGGTAAATGACATCGTTGAATATTGAATATATTTGGCGTTAATTTTGTAGAAATTCATTATTCACTATTTATTGAAACTACGAGGGGGGACCCAAAAAAAACGGGAATTTCGTCATAACTTCTTTATTTCTCAATATTTTTACACCAAATTTTGATCACCTTCAAAATATTCGCCATTGACCACAACGCACTTCTCCAAACGATTCTTCCATTGTTCAAAACAGTTCTTAAATTCACTCATCGGGATGTCCTTTAAGCCTTCCAGCGATTTTTGTTTCACCTCCTCCACAGCGATTTTTGTTTCACTTTTATATTCGTTTTGAGTCTGGGGAACAAAAATAAGTCACAGGGGGCTAGATCCAGTGAATATGGGGGGTGGACAATCGGTATCATGCCGTTTTTGGTCAAAAATTGCTTCACGGAAAGGGAGGTGTGGGCCGGCGAGTTGTCATGATGGAAGAACCAGTCGCCTGTGCGCCAAAGATCTGCCCTTTTCTTCCGAATACTCTCCCTCAATCTTTTCAAAACTTCCAAGTAGAACTTCTGGTTGACAGTTTGACCCGGGGGAACGAACTCCGCGTGCACAACATCTATGCAATCGAAGAAACAAATGAGCATTGTCTTGATGTTTGACTTCACTTGGCGAGCTTTTTTGGGACGAGGAGAGCCAGCACTCTTCCACTGGCTTGATTGCTGCTTTGTTTCGGGATCGTATCCATAGCACCACGATTCATCACCAGTAATTACCTTGGAAAAAATTCAGGGTCGTCTTCGAGCTGATTTTGAAGCTCAAAACATGCCTGAAGTCGACGCTCCCTTTGCTCGTTTGTGAGAAGGCGTGGGACGAATTTGGCTGCAACCCTTCTCATGTGCAAATCTTCGGATAAAATCCTCTGAATTGAACTCCATGACGTTCCCGACATCTCACAGAGTTGATCAATGGTTCGGCGACGGTCTTCACGAACAAGAGCATTGATTTTGTCGACGTTTTCATCAGTTCTTGACATTGAGGGGCGTCCTGAACGAAGTTGGTCTTCAATTGACATTTCTACATTTTTAAAACGTGAAAACCAATCGTAAACTCTGGTTTTAGTTAAGGCAGCATCCCCATAAGCAGTCTTAAGCATTACCATAGTTTCCGCGGCCGGGTTTCCCCAACAGAAAACAAAATTTTACAGCTGCGCGTTGTTCTCAACAATCTGTCATTACGTTTTCGCCGAAATGGAAAAAGTTGTTTTACTATAAAAAATCTCACAGGCGAACCGATGCACTCACAGTGACACAACTTTGCACACTGACGCAGGAGGCCTGACACTAATGGACATGTGGTCAAGCAATAGGTTCCCCCACTCTCCCTCCCCACCACAGCGTAATTCCCGTTACTTATGGGTCCCCCCTCGTACATGATGTAGTATTATTTATATAGCACACCTGAAGATGTAGATAGAAACCTAGATTGTGGTAAAGAACTTAAAGAAAGTATTAATAATACTATATCACGTAGTTTCATTTAATTGTGAAGACACATATTTTTAGAATAGGCACTTGTTACTTGGATTTTATAAATTTAAAAACTATTTTCAGAATGCATTTGACCCATATTTAAATTCTTTATGTAAAATGTTTGAAAAAGACACAGACAACCAATAATGCCCCACAGTAAAGATTCCAATTCTGAGTTATAAATTCTAAAATAAAAAAATAGACAAAATTTAATTATATAAATATAAATTCAGCATTTAGATTATATTATTGTTCAGATAATAACAATACAATAAAAAATAAACTTACGTCGACACTCTAAGGCAGGCGGCGGCCTAAACATGTGCCAAAGCGGCCGCGTGCACACTTCACATGTAGTTGGCATATGGTATGTGATCTGCACCATATCGTGCCCCTTGATGAGCAAAGCGCCAGCCGCATCGGCGCCATCAGTTGGCGTCGCCTCAGCTTCACCTGGCCTCCGTGCTTCCCCCTCACCTGCGTATAACAGCTGAAAGATGCGTGGGATATCCTTGGCGTCTGCACGGATCACATCGCCCTGCGTCACTGAGCGAACGTGAAATACTTTGCTGTGGAATGATATATGTTGGGTTACTTCCAAATTTTCTTCATTGAGAAGAGATCTATGAACAATAATATTCAGATAAAAAATTAATTACTATTAAAGAGAATAATTATAGAATCATCTAGTTATCCGTTTGTCAGACATTTTTTTTAGAGACGACTTCGCATAAAAAGTTGAATATTTGAAGGAAATAGAGAAAACAGATATTACACACAAAAATGTAATTTTTATTTTGGGGTAAAATTTTGACAGGTGGAGGGCAAAACCTTTTTTCCATGTGCATATTATGTTTTAAATGAAAACATATTGAAATGAAATTTCAGAAATAGATCATTTGCATTTTAATGTAATTTTCTTTAATTAAACTCCAAAATATCTCAAAGACCGCTGGCTCCTTCGTCATCTCAAAAACTATGAGTGTTACTAATGAGATATATAATAACAAAAATTAGAAGCAATTTGTTTGTTTTATACAATAAAATTTCATACTGCATCACATGCAATTGATCTCATACATACTCATATACTTTAATGTCCATCTTTCTGTACATGGTACAGAACACTAACCATACACTTCTTATTTTGATCAATTAATTATACAGCCAAATGTATTTACACTGTAATTAATATTTTACCTATAATTTTAAAGATATTTCTGAATTAAGCAAAGTACACGCAGACATATTTCTAGTCATTAAAATTCAATGACCACATTGTGCTTGGAGCTCATCCTGCATGGAGTAACCTAAGAAAGGGACAGTCATCGTCAAAACAACCGTTCAACTATCAACTACCTATGTCAATGTCTGTTTCGTACAATTCATAGTTTTTATAAAATTTCATTACAACATGCTCCTCTGTGCTGTTGCTGGTACATTTATTTCCCAAAAATCCAAAAGAAAAGATATGAAAACTTTGCGAAAATTGACAGAATTCTGACTGACTGACACTAAATTGCTAAATTGACAAAATTGAATGACACTAAATTGCGCCAAAATGAAAACGTCTTTAAATATATCTACTGAGTTACTATTAACAGGAGGATAGTTTTATTTTTTTATTGCATTTAGTTAATTTGCTGTAGCTGGGAATAGACAAATTCTCTATAATGGGATTAATATAAGGAGACTGGCAGTATCAAGATAAAACAACATGCAATGGTGTCTCATTCTATCATCCATACACAGATGCATCACGAAAAAAACCATGTAAAACTAGAAAAAAAAGATATTCATTTTTGACAACACAGAACAAATCAGTTGGCAGTTTCAATGTCAGAACAGTTTATTTTTTTTAATTTATTTAATGGCTCTACATTAAAGAAATGCAATAGATAATGATTATTTTTTTTAAATTTATAAGTAATGCGTTAGATTGTTATTTTCGTATATCTTAATAACAAATCTTGATAAATTAAAAATAAAATATATGTGCATTTATGAAGGTAGCTTTCTAGTATTGTACTGTGATTGATCTTTCCTGATCGTCAAACGCTTAATTATTTAATTCTTAGATTCTAAAAAATACCAAAATTTTTTTCAAAAATTATGTTCCATTTCTGTAAAGCCAGGGTCTTTTCGCCAACCTCCTTTTCGTAACAATCAAAATTAAAACTGTTACATCATATTCTCTTTATGTTTTCGTTGAAAATGTTTTCGTTGAAACTGTCATTAATCAATGAGCTTAACAGTTTTGCTGTCCGTAGCATAGAAACATTCCACCAAAAATTAAGAAAAGTTAGATAATATAATATAATAAATAGAACTAAGTTTTTCAATACTATGATATAATAAATAAGAATATATAATAAATAGAACTAAGTTTTTCAATACTAGACCTTTTTTATCAATACTCTAAATAGATTATTTTTTTAGAATTTCCTCTAAATTCACCTTATTATGATGTCTACCTTTTTTCAAACACGATTTTCCAATAATTTATATATTTCTGTACATTAATGTATTAATTGATACATATGGCAGACTTATTGCTACAAGAGCAATCTCTTACAGCCACCCACAACACCAGATCAACCCTGCTCAATGAGCGGCCAGGAATCGAACCTGGGTTCCCGCGGTGTGCCTCACAATCAAAGGCCTTGTGAGCAACCCAACACACCACGGTGACGACGTTATCGTTTTACGAATTATCATTTACTTATAAAATAAAACATATAACAAACAACAATACACACAAAAATGAAATCTAAACGCATTAAACAAGTCAAATAAAAACTACGTAACCAATCAATCCTCCTCCGATGCCCCTTCATTGTACGAATTAGCTTGTTGCAATTTATCAAATTAATCTGTGTGACACAGATAATTTATTGTTCATTCTTGTTTGCAATAATTTATTAATGTGATGTTTGTCATATAAACACTCTGTTTTGTACTATGATTTTTATTGTATTTTTATTCATTTAAAATTATAACTGTTAGCCGTCACTAGTATATTAAGCTATTTGAATTTACTTAATTTTTTTCATAAGTAACATGACTTTTTGTCAGCATATGTCGGAAAAAAACCAAATTCTTTGAGAAAATACACCTATATTAAAAACACCCAATCTTTAGATACAAAATAGGGTAAAAACAAACCTCAAATCCAAAATAATCGCGGGATCCGTATTCTGCTTATCGTTTTCTGAATTATAAAATATAATCTTCTTCGAGCTAACAACGACGAACTGCTTCTTCCAGCCGTGTCGACGGATGTTCTGCTTGAAGGGCACCGAGAGCCAACCCTCAAGGATCGCCTCGTTCTCTCCCTCATTATCTGCGTCCGCCGATGATTGCGATGCCGTCTCGCTGCTCAGTGCCACCAGCTTCTCCTTCAATTGCTCTATCTCCGCATCTTTGCTGTCAACCTGTGAAAATTGGACAATGTCGATATACTATATTTAAAACAGCTCTCTTCTATACCTTCTCACACTCTTCTATACCTTTATATACAATGCTCGAAAGGGCATCATTCGTGTGGGATTTCGATGTATTTGTGGACAGCCGTCTAAAATTTCATAATCATATGATTGAAATCCGTGTGAAGGCCTGCAGTGTACTAGATTTTGTCATGCAACATAATCACAATTTCTGGGACAGTGGATGAAATGTGACATCGTTCAACTCTTTAATCCTTGGTATCCTTGAAACTAATGTGGATTCCGAATGGAGTTACTTATATACTCAAATTGGAGAAAATATTAAAAAGTTTAATAGATATTTATATAAAAAATATACAGTTTTACGTAAAAACAAAGAAAAAACTAATAAAACATTTCTCTTTATAATATTAGCTAGATTCTTGTCTCGTCTCTTGGGATTCAAGATATATGCCTTATAAATTTTATTTCTACTATTTGAACTATGCTTTCATCTTCTCTGTACACTCATTATCTATGATGTAATCAATCTTTAATGAAAATTGGATATTTTCTTACAATATATACTTGCTCGCTCAGTTTTAAAAAATGAATATTTAATACTAGGGAAATGGGAAACATTTTTAAACCTATACATTATTTTCTTCTTATATCATGGCAAACAACAATTAATTTAACAATGTACATATGCCGGCCAAATTGTAGGATTAAGCATGCAAGCCATGGTAGAATAATGCAAGGAAGTTCCGATTGAGAATCAGTTTAAAATGCTGCGAATGAAATTGAACCGGCAATATGCTCAGCAGCTTGCCCATTTATCTTTCTAAGAAGCGTGGCGGCCCAAATCAGTCATGGTAGCCAGCTGTGCTGGTAGAATTTAAGAGTATCGGTGAGATCTGGAGTGAAGCATAACACAATGGCCAAAACCGATGGGCAAGGCGTAGTACATGGATGCTCCATTAAAGGGATGTACGATATGAAGAGAGATGGTAAACAATAACAACACACCATCAGGTCCCTTTTTCTCATCACCTTTCGCATCAAATTTCAACATCGACATTTATTTTTAAATACACAATGTACCTCCATTTGCAGGCGCAACCTCGCCTGTGACTCGTCGAAGACCTGCTGCTGTGCCTCCTGCAAGTCCTTCTGCTGCTTGGCTGACAGCTGGTCCAGTTTCTCCTTCTCCCTCGTGAGCTCTTGCTGCAATTTGCGGTAGTCTTTGTCTTTGCGCGCTGACACCTTGCTCTTGGTCTTGCCTGTCGCATTTATGTCTTTTCTGTAACAATGTAATGTAGTATTTTCACTTGATATCGATATACTGAGGGAACAACTGAGATGAATATTGAGAACTGGATGAAATTGAAGGATTTCATTAATCTTTTCACTGCCAAGTGCATATATTTATATATATATATATATATATATATATATATATATATATATATATATATATATATATATACTAGCGTGACCCGTGCGAAGTCTTCGCATTATTTATTCCATTATGAAGCTCAGATGACAGATCAAACAAATATTTTACTAAAATTGACATACAGAGGCGCAAGTATCAAAAGCATTGAGCTAAAGCGCCACTTTATTTATACGTGAGTGAATTTGAAATTAAACAAAAATTTTACCGACCGTCAATCATATTGACGTTGAGCCGTTAGATGGCAGCGTTGCTGTTTTGTGTATATAATTTTAATAATTAATTAATTTGCAAAAACAATAGCAATAATAAATTTTTTAGTTGTGGATGCCGGTAGAGCAAGCAATTATCTATAAAATGATATATAATTTATGTGGATTAGTTGTGAGGTTTTTTCTAAAAAGGGAGAGTAACATCTTAACCTTAGCGTATTAATATATATGATGATGATGATGATATATATATATATATATATATATATATATATATATATATATATATATATATATATATATATATATATATATATATATATATATATATATATATATATATATATATATATATATATATATATATATATATATATATATATATATATATATATATATATATATATATATATATATATATATATATATATATATATATATATATATATATATATATATATATATATATATATATATATATATATATATATATATATATATATTAATTACATTGAAAGGGTTGGACGACAAAGCTTCTAGGAATTATAAATAAGTAAAAAAAAATTAACCAAAACTATTGTCTGACAACTATTGTAATGACAACTATTATAAAACATCTAGCGAAAATAACAAGTGACAACGTAAAAGTAAAAATACCTCTGTCTGTTACAATTTTACTTTTGATCATTAATCTGTTTCATTAACAAAATAAAGATTCAATGATTTGCAAAAAACGTAATGATTTTGATCAAGTTTTAACCGTTTGAGTGCCGACAAGCGCCATCATGCTCGTGCGCTTACTAACTAAATTTGCCACTAGTGCGATGGCGCTTGCGAAATCAGTTGCTGTTTAGCGCGCGGTAGGGGAGGTCGCTCGCATGCATCGCTAATTTTTTATCTTTCTACGTGTTATATAAAGTTCAAATTATAATATTATTAGTAATTACAATATAAAAAGGATCCAGGAAAAGAAAATTTTTAACCCATAATGTCGGCATACGAAAGTAATTCGAGTGAAAATGATTGTTTTTCAAGTTGTGAAGAAAGTGATAGTGGGAGTGACAATGTGGTACGGTACACTCACAATTTGGCGTAATGCAAATTTTGAGTGATAGTGATAATACTGACGATCACAATTATTTTGCTGATACGGGGGATGTACCGGACTGCGCAAATATGATGTGACTTTGATTTCAGTTTTTATTATAATTTTTGTTCACAATGTATATTTCTATAATTTTCTTTGTATTTTATTATTTATATAGTACAAGTTTTTATTAAGAAAACACCGAAAAAATTATTAAAATTGGATAATTTCTGGAAGAGATACAGCTTTTTTTCGAGACAAGGGTAAATGACATCAAAAACAAGATTTCTTTGGAATTTTTAAGTATATTTATGAGTAAAAAACCATGGCACTAAAACGGTTCAAAAAAATGTATCTTTTTTCCAAAACTACGTCTTTTTACTTTTTCTATACATGCAATTTTTCAGATAATTATACAATATATCCTTTATATGAGAAATATAATCAAAGTGAGACTTCGATGATTATTTTAACTCAATACTTTGAAATTTTATTTTTCAGTTTAATTCTGGACAATTTTCACTTCCAATGAAAAACAAATGTTAAAATTAAATGAAGAGTTTTCGTTTCTTTCCTATCCGTTCATATAGACTATTTTTAAATACTCCATCAATAGCTTCCATGCAAAATGAATAAAATTTATTTATGTTACAATTTTTAATTCAAGACCATAAAACCAAATTCCGTGATGATTAAATTTCTTTCATACTAATCCAAATAACAATACAATTATAGAAATATTTCTGTTTCCTTACAATACAATATCTCTGTAGAATTAAACTAATTTTTTACTACAAATTTTGCAGCTTCCTTAAGGTTATAGCAAAAAAAATTTGTTAACACGCTAGAGAGATGGTGCTGTTCCGGTTTTTATGCGAATAAAAGCCGGTCTAATTGCTAGAATTGTTATAAATATAACATTTGTTTAGTATGTACATTTATATCTACTATGTTCCAGCAGAATTTATATATAAATATTTAGGTTTTATAGGTCAAGTTTAAATCTAACGAGACGACAGTATATGAAATCAAATTGTTTAAAAACTCAGACATAAACGTTGGGTGAACGTAGAAATTTAAGAGGTATTTCCAGCAGAGTAATAATTACCACAAACAGCTAATATTTTCTTCAAATCATAAAATTCTGCTAATAGTAACCTGTTCATGATTTCGGCCAACTTGTTGACGGCCTGCTGTTTGAGCATGGTCTCCGAGTGTAGCTTCTTGGTTAGCTTGTCCACCTCTTCTTGCAACGAGTGTAGCGCTGCCAGCCGCTCCTGCAGACTCACACCATTCTGCCGCAGCTCCTCTATTTCCTGGATTTTAAAAATACGTTTAATACTGACAATTTTTGAAGTGTTTAAAATTGTTGTAAATATATATCTAATAAACCTATAATTGTAATTTTTCCGTGACAAAAACACTTTAACCTAAAAATTAATTTTTATTGTATTTATGCAAAGCTTCAGGCCAAAACACTTGATCAAGCAACATGTAAATTCAATGACGCCACAATGCCTCAAACAAATAATTCAATTGAAAAGGGGTGTTTCTATCTCTTGCACACACTTATTATACTTTAGTTATAGATAAATATTATTTATGGAATTCAATTTCTGGGATTGCACTATCTTCTTCCCGCAATTACGTGGTCAATTTGAGTTTCGGTGTTTAAAGTAAAATATTATTTTTAATTTCAAACATCAAATAAAAACATTTTTATCTAATTTAATAAAGTTAAATGTGGTTAATTATTATTCTTATATATTTTTATATATTTTTTTATATATGTTGTAAATACCTTATTATCTATCTATTAAATAACATTGTAAAATACAAAGCTTTCATTTAATTTTTTTTAAATTATTATAAAATTTAAATCTACCACATACAGTTAACTATAACTTCTATGGCAATTCAGAATAAGTATGTGTGATATATAAATTGACATATAAAAATAACATGTCAGCTTCATATTTTGAGTGAAATTCAAACAGCAAATTTATTTTTATTATAAACCTGTATTTACTCACATGCCATTCTTGTCTAGCTATTAGTAAGTTTAGAGACGGTAACCATATTTATAGTCTACTACCAGTGTGGCATCAACTATATCCGACAATTGATAATTTGGGACTGAAATCTTGCAGAAGATGATGACCAGAAGGTCGTCATCTTCTGGATAATGCATATGCATTCCCTGCCAAAACATGGAAGGCATATACTCTCTAGACAAACTACTGATGTAATCAAATTCACCCATTATTTCATTTCAACTTAATCCATTACCTCATAACATAATTTTCGACATAGGAGACTGTAAAATAGATGCTGGTTCAATCTAGTTTCTTTAGTTAGTAGACGCTGGTTCAATCTAGTTTCTTTGCCTAATCCTCTCTCATATGAAATATTAATCACTTGATACACTCTTTTATTTCTATCTACGTTTCCAAAAGATCTAACCAGTTTTTTCAATTAAAACAACACTGAGGTCAACTAGCACCTTTTAGCCTTCCATGTATTACTTCTAAATCTAAGTTCAGGCCTTTAACCCAGGATAGGATGATGGTTTTGATGCCATCATGACAAAATATCAACATGCATTACGTAACGGGGACAACGAGAGAATCATAAAAGTCACATGAAAATGACAGAAATGAGCACTTTTGGTAGATGTTTGTCAATGTCAGTGCTGTAAATTATCAACAAGACATAGTAAATATTATTGACCGTAAACAGATTGTTGAATATATTTGGCGTTAATTTTGTAGAAATTCATTATTCACAATTAAATGGAACTACGTGATGTAGTATTATTTCTACTTTCTTTAAGTTCTTTACCACAACCTAGGTTTCGTTTTATTACAACATCTTTAGGTCAGAATCTTTGTCAGTCAGAATCTTTGCTAATAACCCACCCTGAAGATGTTGTAATACAACGAAACCTAGGTCGTAGTAAAGAATATAAAGAATGTAGAAATAATACTACATCACGTAGTTACATTTAATTGTGTAAAAAGATTGTGTTATGAGGGAATATGACATTCGATTTTCAAAAAACTGAACACTGTATTGTTTTTATGAATTATTAACAGTGCTTTTACAAAAAAAACTACACAATATATAGGCACTGTAAATAATTTTGATTGATTACAATATGTACACTATGAGGACTTCACACGACAACACGACAGCAATGCTACCAAAAGTTTATTAATTTATCACCAGCTGCATCCTACAAACATCTTGGAAAGTTCATAGACTTTTCACCAGATGCAGTTTGTATGCATCTTGATAGCATCTTGCATGGTCCCTATTATATAAAGTGTAATAAGATGAGTGTGTATGCATGAGCCATGACATTCTGCATAATTACTGTAGCATCAATCACATAATTTTTATTAACATTATAAAAATGGTATTTACGTATGGTATTATCAAATAATTATGGAAAGGGAAGTTTCCCCTTGAACTTTTATCCTAAGTCCACTAATTGTTAAACAAATAAATGTCTTTTTTCATGAAATGTTTTCAAGATACTTTTCTTTTTAAGATTGCATGATACAAGCGTTTTAATTGTTTTATTTCTAAAACCAAGTGAATCCATATTTGGACTTAACTGTGAATTTGCTCGAATGTTGCTCGATATTTTTTAAACTTCCGTCGCCATATGGGATTAAAGGTACAGGGTTGAGATCACCACCCCCTAAGATTTCTTGATGGGTGGTAGAAAGTGTGGAAAATTGGTTAAAAATTGGAGAGGCCTATAAAGACCATATACACTTACACATATATACATTCATATGTTAAGCTTTATATTTAAATACTACAGATATGATTTCTCATGAGATAAAGTTGTTTTCAGACAGGTTGTATTCGACTGCTGTAAAAATTGTAAATTATTTTTTCTACTTCTCTAGTTGCTTATAAACAGGACAACAGGTTAGCAGCAAGTGTTGTCGTGCCATCCTCAAGAAGAAAACTTATGCTGGTATCAGGCCATTGTGGCCGCTATGCTATTGCCGTAATATTCCATCCCCAGTGGTAAAACACCTACTGAGTTTATTTTTCTTCCTTCTATATTTTCTTATTATATTCATTCCATAAGCTGCAGATTCCATAAGCTGCTACTTGTCTCAAATTAAGATACGAACACTATCAACGAAATATGAACGAAAATAGTAGCAAATTACGCTAAAAATAAACACAAAAATATCAACGCACCTTCCTCTGCATCTCCAAAGTACTGTTTGCCTGCGTTTCGTGTTCGCGCAGTGTCTGTATAAGGCTCTCCTTGGTACTGAGTTCCGAACGATGTTTAGCCAGCGTGTCGCGGTACTCCAAATCCTTCATCGTCTTCTCCTTCTCCAAATCTACCACCGTCTCCTCCGCTATGGACCTGAAGTGGTGAAAATGTAATTTTGCATTTAATCTTAAGCATTCAATGTATAAAAAAAATTTATAAAGTGAATTTGTGTTCAATCAAATAGAAAAAATATTTCTGGCAACTCTTCACCAGCTTTACCCTTTCCACGACTTCGCCTTCTTTAGAGTAATGATTTTGAGTCTCCAAGATCCAAGTAAAATTGTACAGGAAAACTCTTGGGTTTTACATCATTTGTATATATGGAGCAAAGATGAGTAGTCGAAGTAATCCATTTATAATTATTTCTAAATGGCGTACTATTAAATAATACTGGACTGACTTTTATCAGAGAAGACGGAGCAAATATATTAGTACAATAATATCTTTAAATTTTTCAAACAGAAACTGATATTCTAACATAGCACAATATATGATAGTCTAACATAGCACACTTATGCCATGCATAGCACAAGTTTTTCCACAGGCATAATTAATAATAACATATAGTAATTGTTAATAGTATATTTATAAAAGTTTTATAGTACAAATGCTATAATAGGACTTGATTTTACTATTATACAATAAACATAATAAAAATTTAAAAGTCAGACTATGTCTTACCGTTGAAAAGTTCATAGAAAATTATACAATAGATCAGGGATTCCCAAACTTTTGCGCTGAACCTCCCCAAATTATAAAAAAATATATTCATGCCCCATTATTTAATTTTTTTTATTGTTACGTGAAAAAGCACATCATTTTCACATTTATTTCCAAATTACAAGCATAATCAAATAATTAAAACTTTGGTAAACATCTAAAAATAAGTATAAGTAAAAAAAAAATTGTATTAATGCGATGTTTGCGCCTGCATGTTACAGACCAGTTGGTCAATTTCAGGTTCAGTTTTTGCCAGAACCATCGCCAAGTCGCTAACAATGGTAAGACAATTTCGCTGCTTATTTTTGATTTCAAGCATTGCTGAAAACTTGTCTCAGATAAGTAAGTCGAGGAATACAGTACAATTATTTGGTAACCTGAAAGAGAGTATAGGTTTAAGACTTCAAATGGGTTTTTCATTGAAATGTCCAAACACATTGGGCCCCCCTTATGATCTCTTTATGTCCCCCCTAGGGAGACGTGCCCCACTGGTTGGGAAATACTGCATAGACGAATAACTTGCTCAAAAATGAAGTTTCCTGTTTACTTTCTTTAATAAATCACGTCCATGTATATACCATAAAATTAACTTATCTAAAGAAACAAATACTGAAATACTTATTGAATGGGAAAATATTTTACTTGGGGAAGCTGAAAATCTCACACTTTCTACATTGACACGAGCGTGGCTGTGTTTATTTTGGTAAAGTTTTGTCTGGTGGTTATTCCACCAGACTGCTCATTTATTAATAATAATATTAAAATTTAAAAGCAAATTTTAATACCTGCATATATAAACCAAACTAACCATATATACCTATACTCCATTCCATTCTAAAAGTGAATCTTTGTAAAAAAGCAGAATAATAATTCAGGTATTGTAAACCTTTTTCTTGTATTCACATTAATAATATAATATGATTAGATTTCAGTTTTGTATTACATGGTGCAGTAAATCATTCAAAATAAGATAAATAATTTGTGAATGTTCAAAGACCCTCTCAGAGATTCAAACATTTAATCATTAATCGGACACTAATTTGTTGCATGGCACCAATGTTCTGTTTCATTTGCTCCTTCTATCTAATTTGTATTTTTGGTTTGTAACAGTTCCTGCCTGTCATTTTAGAACCATTGGTAACAATATTTGAACAAATCTTGAAAGCAGAGCTCAATTAAATTTAAAATTATTTTGGACATATTGTATTATTTAGTAGGATGACTACAAAACGAATGTTTTAAGAATCCCGTCAGAAATACAATGGAATGTCATCCACCTTAAGATGAAATTAATTTATTGTAGCTATTTTATTCCAACATGCTATAAAGTAAATGATGTACACTCAATAATATATACGGTATAAACCATTACATGTTGGAATATTGAATATATACCCGAAAAGTTTTATACATCTGATTATAGTATATCGTCTAAATATATATATTTGTGCCAACCTTATTTTAACTATCAAATTGGTTTGTTTACAAAGATTCTCTTTTGGAATACAAGAAGCATCTGTTTCTAAATTCCAATATACAGCACAAATTTATGGAACCCTCGTCACACAATTTTAACAGACAGGATAAAAAATGACATAAAAAATTTAAACTTACTAATAGTAAATATTTCCTAAACACTACAAGAAATTAATATCTTAACTTTGGACACCGTGTTTAAACACAATACTTGGTGTAACTTTCCACTATCTCAACCTTACCTAGCTAGAGCCTCCGAGTCAGCCCTTGCAATCGCCAACTGCAGCTGGTGCATAAGGGACGCTCGCTCGTGCTCAGCATCACGGCTACTCCGCCCCCGTTCCTCCAACTCTTCGCGTAACTCCGTCGCCTGCGTCTTATATAACGATGAGAAGTACTGCTCTGCCTCAAGTTGTTCTTGGAGCTCCTTACTCTGGAATAATAAGGATGTCGAATTCAAGGACAATTTCACAACAGCCAAAGAATAAGGGATCCATATTCTATCCACTAAAATTTTCCGAATACAAAAAAATATTAAAGTTTAAGAAGCGAAGTTGGCAATGCGCAGCTTTAAAGTTTAACATCATGGATCATTATCTGTAAATGCAATGACCACAGACAAACTTATTATTATTCATTAAAATTATTTATTTTAAAAATGTAATTGGCATTCACTATAATATAAACATGTGTATATAAAAACGGTCTGGTAGATGATTGGCTTACAATGAAAAGCCAGCAGAAAAATATAATGGTGGACCACTCATCTGTCAAATAAATTTTAAATTTTAATGTTTACCATGAACAGGGATCCATGTTTCAGTATTGATTATATTGGAGATCTCTTTCTTGGATGGCATCTGACTGAGGCCGTGAGAAAGATCATATTAGCTCACGGGTGTGGGGTATTTCCAGATACAATTTTCTATAACCTAAAAACCTTGGTTTTCAAAAATAACTTTTTCTCAAAAGGAAACCTCCGTGGTATCTCTTGTGCATTTGGGTCATAGTTCTATTCAGCTAGACTGCATCTCGGGGAACCTCCAATCTGCGATTGTGGGTTTGGGGAAGGTAGTCTAAACCAACCAATTTTTGCATGCCCATTAATTAAGAAATTTCCTTTGTTTATTTACAAATTATTAAAATTAAGATAAGATCACTTTTATCTGTTGCCAACAAACCTATTCTAGAATTAATCATTCAGTACATAAGAAAGAATGACATCAACACATAGGATCTTTCATATTCATATTCGTTTTTATTTCCGTTTTCAATTTTGTATATAGATTTGTGTATGCTTATTTTGTACTCCTCTATATATTGTAATTTCCTTTTTTTTTTCATTTTGTTTATTTAATTGTAATCTACTTCTTACTTAATTTTTATTTTACTAAATAATTTATTTTTTTGTTTACAAGCAACACTGACAGATATCCATGATATAATTTCGTCAGTGTTGCTTAGCCATTCCTTCCACACTTGACATTTGCAAAGGTACTCTATGGAGAGAATGAACGCCATATAATGAAAGATAAAGATACAATTTAATTCTTTGATTAAATTTAGATTTTACCAACCGTATTTATAATCACCTTCCAGTCTTTTATTATTGTATTTTCATTAATTATTCGCGTGCTAAATAAAGTTATTCTTGTAATATGCCAAAAAAGTATAACTTCTAACGCACGTATATAAGTACACACAATTTTTTTTTAGAAAGTTTAATATTGAATATATTTGGCGTTAATTTTGTAGAAATTCATTATTCACAATTAAATGAAACTACGTGATGTAGTATTATTTCTAATTTATTTAACTTCTTTACCACGACCTAGGTTTCGTTGTATTACAACATCTTCAGGTGGGCTGTTAGTATGGTTAAAAATACATAGTTATGTTCAGAATAACACAACTTATTGACTAGAACCAAAATTCGTCATTCGTTAATGATTAGACAATAACTCTTTTCTATGCATCTTTTAGACGATAACTGTTCACCTAATAGTTTATAAGTTACTGTACCTCATTTGGCCATTCAAAATAAACTGTGCGACATTAATATAAAGTCAAAGTTCTATTAATTACTGAGACTTGGAGAGTTAAGTTTTCTTAGCAGTGTTATATTAACCGTTTGAGTGCCGACGAGTGCCATCGTGCTCGTGCGCGTACTAACTAAATTTCCCACGAGTGCGATGGCGCTCGCAAAATCAGTTGCTGTTTAGCGCGTGGTAGGGGAGGTCACTCTCACGCATCGCTAATTTTTTATCTTTCTACATGTTACATAAAGTTCAAATTTTAATATGACTTGACCTTGATTTCAGTTTTTGCTATAATTTTTGTTCACAATATATATTTTCATAATTTTCTTTGTACAAGACATAACATTCTTCTATAAGTTTATATTAAGAAAACACTGAAAAAATTATTAAAATTGGATAATTTTTGGAAGATATACAGTTTTTTTTCGAGACAAGGGTAAATGACATCAAAAACAAAAGATTTCTTAGGCATTTTTAAGTACATATGAGTAAAAAAAACCATGGCACTAAAACGGTTAAAGACAACTACTTATTCATTTGGCAAAATATTAACATTCATTACAAACATTTAACTGAACAATAACTTACTTGCAACTGGTGCATATCCCTCTCCGCAGTAGCTGCGGCAAGCCTCTCACGTGCTTCCTCAAGCGACGCACGGGCTGCTGCAGCGTCACGCGCTCTCGCATCACGCTCTGCACCTGCAGCACGACACCGCGCTTCCGCTGCACTCAGTTCCGCTGTCAGGGCTGCTCGCGCCCCGCTCTCCTGTTCCAGCTGCGATTGCAGTACGCGCACCTGTAAAGGATTCCGTTGGAATATAAAATGTGTCATATTTCGAAAAACTCCTAACTTCTGGTAACATTCACATCTTATAAAGCAAATGAATTTCTTAAAACATATTGCAAGTTTTCTCGTAGTTTGTTGTTTTTTAACTAATAAAAACCAGTGCCAATAGCTTTCCTAATAACTCGCACGGTAGATTTCTTTTCAATCTTAGAAAGAATAGCATTCACCCATTGGAAACATTCATTTAAAAAAAATTAATTCTGCACAGGAATGGTTTTAGAGATATATGCAGTGAAAGAATATTTCACCCAAATTATAACTCTGCACTACCAAATTATCACTAATGCATATAAATGGTATTTGTTGTATGATACATATGCATTCCAAACATGGATAAGTTAACCACTGGATGACGCATCAACACCGAATCTCTAGCCGCGCGCTGGCACAATTTGTGCCACCGCTCCGGGCGAAGAGCTTACGCACCTTCAGTAAGAAAACTTCACAGGGAAAATTTCTCGTAATTTTAAATCAAAATTAAATATACCATGCCTTCTTGCGCTGTAAAATATTGCCAAAACAGAAGCATTACATCATCTTAATATTAACAATTATTTAAGCAAGTATATCTTCGTATGTTACAGTCAGATCGCCGGCAGCGATTCCGCCATATTGCTGATTTTTTTCGCCACTAGAGATGCGTCACGCCGTTATCGGTAACTAAGTCGATACTTTTGTTACTACTTAAAAATTCAAAAAATTATAAATAAGATATTTTTTAAAAAATAAAATAAGTTCATTGATTTCTAAGCATATAATATTATATTTTACATATATTTCACTTATCATTTTAGGTTCCTGAACTGCCCACACCGAAAAGAAAAATGAATACAGGTGGCTGGGCAATGTGAGTCATGGTTATTTAACATTTATTACTAAAATTGTTTATATCTCTGAGTTTTGTATAATCGACAAGAAGTGTCGTCCTTTTTTCTCTAATAAATTTCACAATTCATATTAGCAAAATAACCGTGTAATATTTATATATATATATATATATATATATATATGTATATCTATAAATAACGTTTCGTGCAATAGTTAATTAGATTAATATGGTGATTATAATATAATAAAAATCTTCTTTTTAAATAACAATGTTTTTAATTTGTTAAAACCCTTACTTTGACACATATCGAAAATATGTAAGTATCGAGCAAACTACATCTCTATGCTACCCCAAGGGACAAAGCACTGATCGGCTAAAGGTGTCACGTGGTACGTTTACCCTAATGAGTAGCGGCTAGCTTGGTTTTCATACAACTGTGTTCTTATGCGCTATCCAGTGGTTAACTTATCCACGATTCCAAAACTTAAGTTAAAAATTTTTTTTCAATAAATTTCTAATTATAAGGTAACATTCAGACCACAGAAGAATAAATAATTTTTAGATCTTCAAATAAGTGAAAAAATTCTCTTTCTGAAGTCACTCTTTTAGTCTGTACTAAAATTTGAAATCAAAATCATTAATGTTTTATGTCCACTAACAGTAATTCAGTGATTAAATAGGCTGTTTGACAAGCGGTTTTATGGCAAAACTCGGTAACTATTTGAAAACTATTGACATTGAAAAAACACACGCTTACTAGATGAAAACAATAAAACGAATAAACAATGACACTTTATTATTAATATGTTGTCCAGTCACCTCCACTATTTCACACACATTGCTGAGACATACTTTCTACTAATTTTATAACATAATATGGATACCTACATATAAGTAAAATCTGCCTAACTAACTACTTCACATTCCAGATCTTATTTTCTTCAAGTTTAAACTTTAAACATTTTCTATGAGATTTGATTTGTAAAGACTAATCCAGTACGTCAACAAGTCAATACAAACATAGAACTATGACCCGATTTGTATGCAGCGCTCATATAAATCCCTCTGTGACCAAACTCAAACAAGAATTGAGACTTTCAGTACACATCTTATGGGAAGGGTCATACTAATTGCTCACAATTGAATCTACCTTCGAATAGTTCCCAGGAAAAATATTACCCGCAAACTAGTAATTTGACAGTTCTAAAGATAGTAGAAAAAAGAGATTGACACTGAAAATTATTTGAATTATTTCTCAAATCAGGTGATTTCAGAAATATATGAATATTTTTAAAGGCATAATTAAAGAAAAAATGTATTTAAACCGAGAGTTAAGTTCCAAAGTGGTCTAGTAAAAAAAGAAAAAAGTGGCCAAAAACAATGAATAAAAAATAAGTACTACACTTTAAAATAAATGAAATCTCAACTAGAATGAATATCCAGTATGAATATTAGTTTCTAAGACACTGATGCACAAAATGGGCTATATTTTCATTAGCCCATTTTAGGCTAGAAAAAACAAAGTTCTACTTCTAAAAATTCATACAACAAATTTGCAGATGGAACAATACACTCATGATCAGCTCGTTTAATTCCATTACGAGGAAATGCTATCAAAAGTGGGTCGAATAATTTATAGTACTGAATAAATCAATTGTCTTCTTGTACAAAATACCCTACTGTTTGAAGACGAATGTCTTCAATTAGCGTATGTTGCTAGTGATAACATACGAAACTGAGAAGTGACCCCTCATTATTGGCCTCTTAAAAAGATTCCAGATCGCTCAGCAATCAATGCTTGGTGTTCATCTATGCAATATAATCCTTAATAAGGAGATCCATAAGAAAAGTAAGGTTACCAACATAGTTCGTAAGATTGACAGAATTAGAGGAAATAGGCAGGCCATATAACGTGCAGAACTGATAACCGTTGGAGAAGAAAAGTTCTCGAATGGCGACCATGTATCGGAAGATGCAGAGTGAGACCCCCTCCCTCGATAAGGTGACAGTTGACCTGGGATCAATCAATCAAATCAATCAATCTTTGTGGGAAACTATAAGGGAGACCTATATTCGGCAATAGCTGATGATGAATAATTTATGCACTCACAAATATTTAACAAAATAAGATAAAATGTTTTACTATCCCACATTTCATAAAATAGAAAAAAATTAATGATTATCCATCACCCAAAATTTAAACTAATGTAATGCTAGGTGTCCTTAACATAATTCAAACAAACAGTGAAACGTCATTTATATACATATATATCATTTGGGTATAAAAATATTCTACTCAAAAAATCTAACGCTATAATTCAACAAATCCAAATCCATACCATACAAAGAATGAAGTAATCGTTTTTAAGAAGCACATTTTGGGATTTTAATCTGAGGACATTTAGTGACATCTAGTATCGGATAAACTCTGGTATGCTCAAGATTCAGGTTATGACAAATTAAAAAATAGAATAATATATAGAAAACTTCATATTACTAACAGTGTGGTAAGCACTGAATGTTGTTCGAGTGAAATAATCCCAATTACTAACAGTGTGGTAAGTACCGAATCTTATTCAAGTTAAATAATCCCAATAACTAACAGTGTGTTTAATACCGAACCTTGTTCAAGTGAAATAATCCCAATTACTAACAGTGTGGTAAGTACCGAATCTTGTTCGAGTTAAATAATCCAAATTATTTTAAATCCTTATAACACAATTGGGTATTTGACTAAATTTTTTTTATTTCATTAATCATAATTTCAAGGTACAAGCTGATGAAGAGTGAAAAATTTTTTTAAAAATCTTAAAAATTGACCGAGTTATAAAAGCTTAAATTTAACTTTTAGAGAAGGACGGCAATACTGTGTTGTGAAGTCATTTTTAATATTGCACATTATATTCTACGAGAGGAAAAGAGACAGTGATATACCGAACTCTATCTGTATCTTAAAATTTAGAAGCCTATAACTGTTTTATTAACAATTTTTGAATTTTTTTCAAGACTGGTTTTTAATTAACTTATATTTCACAATATTGTATGAAAAATATCAAAATTTAGAATGAGTCAACTACCGTATTATCAGTAAGAGAGGGTGGAACAAGAAGACGACACCTATGCTTTAAAAAACATTCTTTTATATTATCGTTACTAAAAAGCTATTGTTCACTAAAAGACAAATTGTATTTGTATATAATTTATTAAAAATACCCATAGTACTCAAAATGGTTATACATATATCAGAATCATCTCTCAATGATAGCAATAAACAGTAACTGAAAAAGCAGCATATATTGCATTAAATGACTGCAAAGTGCCAGTGTGCAATATTGCAAAATAAACTCGCTAAAATTAAAATTTTGTGCAATGGATTTTGATAGAAATATGAATTTGGGAATAAAAAAGCGAAAAGCCATATGCGAAAGGCAAATAGCATGAAAGATGCACTATAAAAATATGCATCCCAATCACTAACAGTGTGGTAAGTACTGAATCTCGTTCGAGTGAAATAATCCCAATTACTTACAGTGTGGTAAGTACCGAATCTTGTTCAAGTTAAGTAATCCCAGTTACTAACTAACAGTGTACAAATACCAAATCTTGTTCAAATGAAATAATCCCAATTACTAACAGTGTGGTGAATACCAAATCTTGTTCGAGTGAAATAATCCCAATTACGAACAGTGTGATAAGTACCGAATCTTATTGCAGTTAAATAATCCCAATTACTAACAGTGTGGTAAATACTGAACCTTGTTTGAGTGAAATAATCCCAATTACTAACATTGTGGTAAGTACCGAATCTTGTTCGAGTTAAATAATCCAAATTACTAACAGTGTGGTAAGCACTGAATGTTGTTAGAGTGAAATAATCCCAATTACTAACAGTGTGGTAAGTACCGAATCTTATTCAAGTTAAATAATCCCAATAACTAACAGTGTGTTTAATACCGAACCTTGTTCAAGTGAAATAATCCCAATTACTAACAGTGTTGTAAGTACCGAATCTTGTTTGAGTTAAATAATCCAAATTACTAACAGTGTGGTAAGCACTGAATCTTGTTCGAGTGAAATAATCCCAATTACTAACAGTGTGGTAAATATCGAACATTGTTCGAGTAAAATAATCCCAATTACAAACAGCGTGGTAAATACTGAATCTGGTTCGAGTGAGATAGATTTGGTTGTGTGACTTGTAAAAAATTACTTACAACTGATACAATATTCGACTTTGATGGCCCAAAGTAAAGTATTATCAGTGTGTTGAGCATTAATTGAGAATTGTGTTCTTTAATGAATCAAAATTTAATTTACATGGACTTGATAGAAGCGAGACAGCGCACAGAAGACAAAGAATCCGATTGTTTAATAAAGGATTTTTCCGAAATAAACAGTATTCCCAATAAAAGAATTTATATCATTAAAAATTTATATTTTCTGAATTTTTTGTCAACAGAAAAGTTAAATTTAACTTTTTGATCATTTATATACAACATTAAAATTCTCCAACTAAAAAGTGTTTGAAGAATTTTAATGTTCTTGCACAGAATGTATACCATACCTTAATAACGAAGAATGAATAGCGATTTAATAAAATTCAGGGAATATCGAAGACGACCTAGTAATTCTATAAATAATCTTACAACAAACTTTTTTGAAAACAAAGGCCACTTAACATATTTTATTTGCATGACGGCAAACCCATAGACACTGGCTCTACTAACCTTCTCACTCTCCTGTCTATGTTCACCTTCCAACTTCTGCAAGCGCTGCTGTATCTGCCGGTAGTCAACATTCAACATGGACATTTGCCTCTCCTTCTCTTGATACTGCGACTCGGCTTTCTGTCGGAAGCCCTTCTCTTCGTTCAGTTTAGCCTGTAAAGCTGCAAATGAAATTGACATATTTATTATCTCTAATCTAATTTAAAATATGCCTCGAGTATGAAACAATAGACCAAATAACGTATTAATGACTTGGTGGTGAAACTATAGTGCAAATAACGTATTAATGACTTGATAGTGAAACTATAGTCCAAATAACATGTGAATGACTTGGTGGTGAAACTATAGTCCAAATAATGTATTAAATGACTTGGTTGTGAAAATATATTCCAAATAACATGTGAATGACTTGGTGGTGAAACTATAGTCCAAAGGACTTAAGTGGTGAAACTATAGTCCAAATAAAGTGTTAATTTACTTGGTGGAATGAGCAAAACGAGTTTAAAAATTTAAATTGAAAATGGTTGAATGCTCATAATCTTATGAAGTCAGAGTGCTCCACTATTCAGACTTATCCTGATCGTAACGGACCGCATTCCACTTCCAAGTCTACTTCGGAAAGCCACGTTTCCTTTTCAAATCAAATGTTTGGGAGTATGGACAGATTCCCTTCTGAACATACAATCGATCAATTGATGCTCAAACGAAACTTTCTTGGATTAGGCATCTTCTCAGACCAAGATGTTTAGAAAATATATCAAAGGCAATGGACTGAAGGAGACCTGGTTTGACAAGGGCTTGGCTTCACGGCATGAGGTCTTTCTTTACCTTCCGTATCAATAGTTTTAAAAAAAATGCTGCTTCGTTATAATGATCCCATATGCAGCGTTATCCCTTGCATTACGCACTTTTGTCATGGTACCGACCCCAATATGCATATTATTATACAAATATTCCCATTTGTAACGCTCACAGCTCACAAACACAACTTTTATTCCCGTCATTTATGTTTACAAAAAAAAATTTAAAATTCTTCAAATCAATTTTGCAACATTTGTTGTGCATGTCTGGACCGTTCTAAACTCTCTTAAGTGTTAATAGTGGGTCAAGCCATTGATGAGTCGAATGTGCATATATTAGTACTATCTTACGACAGGGATAAATTATACAGAAGACTACGAAGGCAGCGATGATCAAGAAGTAGTCCGTCTGCTCAGAAGCGTTATAACAAAGTATTACTGTACTTTTTATACATATTTATAAAAAATGTTCATGCCATCTTTTATTTACAAAAATAATGTTGAGAATAATATTAATTAGTATGCACAAAGCTTAATCTATATAATGAATAATTATTCAGTTCATTGGTAATTTAACCTGAAGGTAAAGAACCTATAATTGTTAAGAGTTATGAAGCCATCAATAAAAAAAATCTGAAATAAGATGAGCAGGTTTAAAGTTATAAGAGGACATACAAACAAATATTATATTGATAATGCATATTTTTATAAAGGATTATGACAAAAAATAATTATTCTAGGTGACGCAATACAATATGGTTCTACCTTGCTATGCACCATACATACCATATTCCTGTCTATTTAAGACTTAAGATTCATATTTTGAAAAAAAATTCACGTGTTTTTTATCTGTCATGTTATTACATGTAATTTTTTATTTAGTTTATTTCTTATCCACTCTAAATGACAAAACCATTTAACAAACATTCTCTAATTTTTAAAATAATGTCCTTTTTGCACATCATTGTCTGACATTGTTGTCTGTTTGTCGATACTTCAAAGGTTTCCCCCGCATATTACTTTCATCAAAAAATTCAAGTATTGAGTTAACAGTCACTAGGAGATCCATAAAAATTGGGAAAGGGAAGTGTTTTAAAACAAAATAATAGTAGATTAGCATGAATCACACCATACCTATATCTGTATGTACGTCTGTAGGTACGTTTGTGTGTATGTACTCTTCATGCACTTCCAAAAGTTTATTAAAAATGAGGAGAGAGTACAATTACTGTCATTTGTTTCATAGTGCTTTGCAGTATGAATTTGGAAAATCCTACTGTTTCTAAGGTTTAAGTCATAAATTTAAATCTATGTAATATAAAATTTGAGAAAAGTTTAAGTTCTCTGACAGTATGTTGTGTTAAATTAAAATAGTGTCTTTATTTTGGCGAGACTGTTCTTTATATTTGGTTATTGCTCAGGATTTAAGCAATTACTGTCATTTGTTTCATAGTGCATTGCAGTATGACTGGAAAATCCTACTGTTTCTAAGGTTTAAGTCATAAATTTAAATCTATGTACTATAAAACTTGAGAAAAAGTTTAAGTTCTCTGACAGTTCATTGTGTTAAATTTCAATAGTGTCTTTATTTTGGCGAGACTCTGTTCTTTATATTTGGTTATTGCTCAGGATTTAAGATCTACAATAAATTAATTTGAAAAATTATGTTGTTTGTTTGTAACCAGATATTAGAAACAAAATGTTATAATATATTACCTTTAAAAATTCTATCCATTCTTCCTGTATGCATGTGAGAAAAATAATATTTGTTTAAATATTTGTTAACCTTCTTATATCTACACGTTAAATACTAAAAAAATGAAGATTTTAAAAAATTTGACTTATTACATCATAATCAGGCAAAAAATGGTTAAACCACTTTTTTTAAATGATTTTCAAATTTTCTGCTCGTGCTCTTCGCGTATGAACTTAAGAAAAGTTCATATTCAGTATCTGTCTTATATTGTTTTGCTGCATAAGTAAAAATCTAATAAAATACTTATGAATAATTTTATGAAAAAAATCAAACTTTATTTTCCTAAGTAATAAATTTTTACTGATTTTTCACGTGCGCCTATAATATTGTACACATTAAATTAGATCTCAAATTGGCTAAATTTGGATTGATTAAATTTACAAAGTTCTCAAATATTCTAAAAACTATCTATTTAAAAAAACAAGCTTGATATTTTTTATTCAATAAACAATACAAACCTTTAACAATTTCCAGGTTGGCCTCCTCCTTTGAGAGCATCTGAGATCTTTGCGTATCATGATGCGCCCGAACCTCCTGCTGGTATCGATGTTGGGCAGCCTTTAGCTCGTGACCGAGCGATGCACACTCTTTCTCCAGCACCGACACACGCTCTATCAGCTGCCGATTATCTTGAGTTGCTTGCTCTAATCGTGATACTACCCGTTCCAACTCAGCATGTGTACTGTGTAGTCTATTTGCTGTCTCTGTTGTGGCCGCTTCCGCTCGTTGTTTTGCTGCCTTCACGCTCACGAGCTCATCTGAGAGAGACTCACGCTCACGTTCTAGTGCTTCACGCTGTGCTCGCAAGTTGGCCACCGTACCATCACTTGCTGCGGCTGCTGCAGCTTGTGCCGCACTCAGCTCTGCTGCCTGTTTTCGCAACTTAGCCGCTGCTTCCGCTTCAGCCTTGAGTTTCTCCCTCATCTCTGATACTTGTTTCTCAAGAACATTAATCTTATCATTATGCTGCTGACTACTATTAGCCTCTCTCACTCGCCTATTCTGCTCCTCTTCAAGGCGTCGTTTTGTTTCATTGAGTTGAACTTCTGCCTTTCTTCTCAGATCAACTTCCGTGTCTGCCTTCCTCTGTATTTCTTTGCAGTCATGCCGGAGCAGCGTCAGTTCCTTCTCAATCTCCCCCATAGATTGCTTCAATCGCCCCTCTCTCTGAGAAGACTCTTCCAGTTGTGCGCACAGGGCTGCCTGCCGCTCCTCCAATTTCAATTTTATGTCTCTCTCTTTTTCAAGCAGTTTCTCAAGTTGGAGGATTGCCTCCGTACCAAAGTTGTGAATATTATTAGAAGAGATTGTATCAACTACATCTGATATTTCCTTCTGAATAGTGCATAACTGATAATCTCCGTTGTAAGTGAATCCAACAAAAGGCAAGTGATTTCCGACGAAAGCCTTCGGTACGGGAAACGACTCATCGAGTGCTTCAGACTTTTCAATGTCATCAAAATTCCTTGCATCATCATCGCTTGTTAACTCGGGTACAACAGGGGGCACCGATTCCCTCAAATTGTCAAAGCTCCATTGATCATTTATAAAGAAAGGATGCATTTTGATTTCATCTACACTGGTCTTGCCCAATCTGTTATTGCGGTCTGTTAAGAAGCCCCGAATCAGTGATTTAGCTTCTCTTGAAATTTCAACATCATCAGGGAACTGCAATGAGTTGCGATGATCCATAATTTTACCATAAGTGCCAACAAGACTGTCGGCATAAAATGGTGGATCACCTATTAACATTTCGTACAAAAATATACCAACTGCCCACCAATCACATTCTCTCCCATATATCCCTTCACCATTCTGCGATTGTAAGACTTCAGGAGATATGTAATCAGGTGTACCCACAGGATTACTGGCCCTCACCAATCCGTCAGGTCCCATCCGCATGCAAGTTCCAAAATCTGCTAACTTCAAGTGACCATATTTATCAATCAGCATGTTATCGGGTTTTACATCACGATGGACAAAGCCCATACCGTGGATCACATCAAGCGCAAGTACTATTTCCATCGTATAAAATTTTGCCCACTTTTCTGGTATATCATAATTAGACATTAAACTAACCAGATCGCCTCCCGGCATATAATCCATCACCATGTATAAATACTTATGGTCTTGAAACGCAAAATGCAATTTCACAATCCATTCCGAATTAGCGTGGGCCATTATATGTCTCTCCTCCCAGAAGAATGTTGAGTCCGACCTCTTTATCATTTCCACCTTGCTAAGAAGTTTCATAGCGTACACCTGACGAGTTGACTTATGTCTGACTAGTTGTACCTCACCGAAAGCACCTCGCCCTATCACCTTAATTAGATCAAAATCTGCAGCTTTCATACGCAAATCGCATATTTCGGATGCAAATGGTTCATCTGGAAAGAGAAATATAACTTACATCATCATCAAAAAATAACAACAGAAACTAGAGAACTATATCTTTTGAATGAATACATCCTGATTTGTGTGGGCTGTGTACCTATTGTCACTTGATGGCCTTGTCTTTTGACTTCAATATTTTCTTGTTTGGCAAAGAGACAAATTGAATTCTTTATCTTGGAAAAAGAAACAGTTGTCTAATCATAATAAATCATAACTAATTTCTTAACTTTACATTACCTTTATTTTATCTAATCAAATGATAACCCAGTTAGTAAATTTTTAGTTGATTTAATTAATCAAATTCGAAAGTTGAGAATGATACATGAAATCAAATAAAACAGGAAGAGAATGCTCATTAAAGAGTATACTGTAGCAACCGTTTTTTTTTAAACTGTACGTTTCTTAAAAATGTAAACTTTCAGAAATTTTAAAATATGTAATTAAATTTCAAGATAAGACTACAGAAATTTGCCACATAAACACTATTTCTAAATATCTTAATTATGTTTACAGCTAAGCCAGATCGGTCTATTAGTACGAAAAGAACAGTGTTTTAAAAGATTTCAATAAAATATAAAAAAATAACTTCACACTTTACATACACATGCATATACTATTAGATTCGACTTGCTAAGCTTTACAGATGTCAAAAATGTTATTGCTAAGACTTGGAAAAAGTAAGCATCAATAATTGTATTATAGTTACGAACACCATTGTAAACCAGACTTGAAGTGGATATCGTAACATAAATTATCTTAACAAAATGACAAATCTACTCCGTCAATTACCATTAATCAATTCAAACCATCATTTCTGTAACTATGAAAATTCCTTTCTTCATTATATAGAGCAAATCAATAAAATGTTAAATCTACCTTTTCGACGGACACAGCTTTCAGGATTTTTATGAGGAAGTCTACATTTTTACTCTAAACTTCTTTATAGTCAAGGTCAAAATAAAATTTCTTATTACGAACCACACATTACTCCATTGTGGAAAGATTTGAACAAGGTGGTAAATTAGTTCTAATACAGGGCAAATAGATTGATTTAGGTAACAAAAAATGTATCACCAGTCAGGGTTCAAAGCGATACTCATCACCGATAATTATCTTTGATAATTATCAAGATATATATAGATTGATAATTTCTTGATGAGTATAATCGAAAATATTTCATTTGCAACTCTTCAATTTTTTACTAAGAGTTAGAAATATCATGTGTCCCACTTAATGGTGGGGGTTTCCCCGTGTTGTGTTTTGTATCTGTCAAACTGTCAGCCATTCATCATTTGTTTTGGTTATTGCTGTAACAGTCAGTCATTCTTCATTTGAATCTTAAATCAGATTTAAGAATGATATTCCATTCATTAATTTTATTAATTATTATATAGTTTAATTTTTGTCTGTTTTTGTTTGGAAGTTATATTTTATAAGTTTTTAATTATGAAATTATAGCAAAAATGAATAAAAGATTACCTTAGTTGTTAAATGTGTATAGTTAATTTAACTAAACTAATCACTTCTAACGTAAAAATTGATAAATAATACCAAATAAATAAAGATCGATTGACACATATTTGTTTGATAATTATTAAATAAATATTGCGATAATTATCAAGACGCATATTTATCTTGATAATTTCGAAACCTGCAACCAGCGTGATATAAAGTCTAACATGACTTATAAAATTAACCATCTTTATAAACAATGATCTAGAAAATCAATTTTGTTTTGAAAAAAAATAAATAAAATATTAATGAAACTTATAAACGTCAAAATAAACCTCGAAGTAAACTTTTACAGACAATCGTTAATGCCAAATACCATAATAATGGCTCTTAAGACATTGTAGACGACTAGGATATTAAACCACTAAAAACAAATTTTTTTCTAGACTTCTAGAAGTTGAGGTCCGCAGCTAAAGACCTGCTAGGGGTCCTAAATTACTTTATACACACCATATAGTCGAGGTTTCCCCAAAATTGCTCAAAATGGGCCGATGTGGAGTGGAGTAGAGTTTTATTTTTTAATGAAACCAAAATCTCTTTATTTGGTGAGAAACAGTCACAAAGTGCTCAGAAGACCTGGAAAGCATATATTGGGAAGAAATTACACCTTACGGTGAAGGCTCTGTAATATAATTTGGGCAGACATAACTTCTAAAGATCATACGGAGGTAGTTTTTGTTGAAAATGGCTCTTTCAATGCACAGCAATACATCAGGGAAATCCTTATTCTTCATGCGCAACTAGCACTAGCCTTCATAGGAGCTGCTAGAGTCTTAATGGGCGATAACACTGGAGTACATAGAGCGGGCAAAGTAAACGCTTACCTAATTGAGGTCGGGATTCGTCGTTTAGGTTGGCCAGTATGAAGTCCCGACCTCAATCCTACTGAGCATCCGTGAGACATTCCAGGGCATATTAGAATTGTATATCCAGCCCCATGGAACATCTAAGAGCTAAAAACAGTTATTATGTCGAATGGGGATACATTCCCAAGAAATCATTAAAAACCTCATCCTGTGCACGCCATGAATGACTGCAGCAGTCAAGCAAAAGGAGGTCACACTCTACTAATTTCCTTTTTTTTTTCTTTTGTAATTTTTGATAAATATGGCCATTTGAATGCTCCCCTTTTCTTTTGTTGAAACGAGTAATTTGAAAATAATACAAAAAAAAACAAATTACGAAAGTCTAATTTTGAAGCCAAAAGTTTGTAACTCTTAGTAAACAATATTTACTTTATTATGTTGCTTAAAATCTAATTTCCTTACACTTTTACTTGAACTAACTAAAAAAATCATAAGTGTATATTTTCTTGACTAGGAATTAAATTAAAAAAAAACAAGACAATGAAAAATCGAGAAGACAACTAAAAGAGAGACAACAAATAATGAGAGACAACAAATAATTTATAAATGAACATAGGTAAGAATGCAAAATCACATCGAAAGTAGGATAAAGAACTGTATATTGTCGACTGTATGTTGTGTGTACAAAAAAATTAGAAAAAAAATAGATGATGTCATTGCAAATTATATCTATAAGCATATACATATATCTAAATAGCTAGCATAAGAAATGAGAATAAAAGGAATCTAGAGACAATAAAACTTATAAAATGAATGAGTGAGGAGTCATGGGACAATAGTCATGTTGATTTAATGTTTACCGAGAAGCACGGTCAGAATACCTATTGGTTAAATTTTTGAAAAAGAAGTAAGGCATATCAAAATCAGATGATGTGATTACTCATGATTTTACCCATCACATCTTAACAGGAGGTGGGTTAGTTTTATACAAATTTCTATTTAAAAATACGTACCTAGAACCAAAATTCGAATACTCCCCATGTCACAAGGAGTAACAAAATTTAACATCAAATTAAAGCCATCTGCTGAAAACACTTCAAGATTTTTCCTTCAGGCAACACCTCACAGTGCCAAGTCTCGATTCTATGTAATGCACAACGATTTTGCATAGAGGAAAACGTCTGTGGTTTATGATATACTCATCAAAATTAACATGAATTTCACCCTTTGTTAGACGTGATTTAATAAATAAATTCTGACACATATTCTTTACTGAAGTTTTGCAGCCTGTAATGTCATATATACATACACACACATACACGTATATAATATATATATATATATATATATATATATATATATATACACACACACACATAAATACTATACTATTTATAAATTAAACAGTGCGAAGCATCATTTGAACTAAATAAATGTATCAATTTAAAACTAAATTTATTCCGGACCTTGAATGTAATAGTGCCTATTAATAGTAGGTACAACACAGAACACGTTTCTAAATGTTCTCTACAATTATAGATATATAGAAGCTAAAACTAATAATATTTTGCTGTGCATTTTGAATGAAATTGGGTATTGCATTTGCCTATTACTAGATACAAAGAGAAATTCACCCACAACAAGTCATAGGCAAGGAAAAAAAATAGAATACTACACTAGAAACAAGTTTGCGAAATATCGCGAAGAAGATAGTAAGATTGTTTTAACTTCAGCGATTCTTATAGTTGTGAGTCACACAACATTGATTATCTTAATGACTTTTAACTTTATGTTAATTTCATGATTCATCATCAGACGACACGACAAAACACAGATATTCCCATTCAATACTTCATTTATTTATTCTTTTTATGGATCAATTTCATGTAACGTTCAAACTAAACCTCGCAGTAAGTACAGGAATGCCATTAACAAATATTCCGTCTTCTTTAGCTAACAACAGCCAGATAGAGATAGACGCATCTTTTTTCTGATATACACATGCCAGTAGCATTATCTGAACGGAAACCTTTAAAGGATATTTTGAAAATGGATTTCAACCTTTACACGTTCAAACTAATTCTGAACACTGAAAGAATATTTATTGATACACATTTACAAAAACACGATGGATATTCACTTATTTATTTCAATAACAATAATAGCATTAGTTTTATAATATATTTAAAAATTTAGAATTCTATTCGATTGTAACAAATTTATTTTCATTCATGATAAACAAACATCATTGTGGTATGACCGTAATCAGGTGATTCAGCAGTTGTACTAATTAAATTCTTGATGGTTCGCAAAAACATGATGACTATGATGGATTAATAAAGAATATTACTAGATACAAAGAACGCGACTCTTCTCTCTCAACAGTATAAAGCACAAAATATTTCAATTTAATAATGGAAAAATAAATTAACCCTCTAGTCTAAACTGTAGACAGTAGAAACTTAGAATGCCCAGGAGAAAATCAGTAAGAAATAGGGAAGGGAAAAACATTTATTCAGTGTTATGTACATATATTAAAAGAATGTCTTTTAAACAATTTATCATATTGTATATGTCATCACACAGTACTTAGTATCGCATGTATCTCAAATAATAGAGTTAACAGCGCAAACCTAAGCAACCAAAATTATTTTTAGCTAAAAATGTTTGCTAAAAGCTAGTAACAATTACGAAACGATGATCTTATTAAGTCGGTATATGAACGTCCTACTAACAATATTTTTATGCTTGAAAAGACCTCATTCGGCTGTAGCTCACCACAGAGCATTTGTTGGTATCAAGGATAACCTGTTCACAAAATCCCCTCCAAAAATGACATTACGTAGTAACATTATTTTCTGACAAAGCCAAAATTGCTTTTTGATCTCATAGAAGTTAAACCCCATTCTTTTTTCATCAATATCCCATATGCTCAAATATGTATACCTAAGCATACCATGACAACATTATTGTTGTTATAACAAAATTTAATTTATTTTAAATACAAATTTAATTATATACTTATTTATTAGAACTAGCACAATTTTTATTTGCATATTTCACTTATATGATCAAATACACCCATTCCATACATTCATAATAATGGCTCATTTAAGAACAGCTCTACTAAAAACCAGCCTTAAGATAGCCAGATATTAATTGACCCCAATTTAATGAATATGAAAACAAACTTTGTTTATAAAATCTACAAAACGTGGTTATGACAATAATGACCTAAAACAATGCGCGCTGCACATGCAGGTTTGATCTTTGCATATCGGTTATTATAGTGATAATATACATGTGCGTAACACAATCTACATAATGCATATGACATTTACAGTAACACAACGGAGATATCAACATAAAAATGCATTTGCATAAACTTTGAAACATTGTTTAAAAATAAGAGCTCACAAGATAGACAAGTTATAGTTGTGCTCAGTCTCCTCAAAAGCCAAAATAACTTACAATCTATGATAAATCGGTTAAATTAACCGGATCATATTTTATCGGATCTCGATATTGGAAGCTATGAATTATTATTGGCCTATATTTTCATCCAATCTCCCATCGAGGTTGAATAGGTACAATAGGGTGCCATGTTATCTTAAAAGGTCCTTGCTACTCTAGATGAAGTATATCGCAAGGCTAAACTATGAGGCACATTAACACTATTTACGGACATTAATATATAAACTAAAGCCATATGTAGCAAATGGACCAGTGGTAGCACCAACAGTTCAGTTATAGAAAGAATTATAATTCCAGTGTATTTTATTCTAAATACAAAAATTATGTATCATTAAAAAAAATCTGACACTAACTAAAGAATATTATTATAATATTACATAGTCCTTTTTTATCATACTGGAAATCTGTAATCACAACCTCTTAATATTTATAACTAGTACTTTCACATCATATAATGATTCAACGATATTGTGGTGTTATAATGAGTACGAGCTGTTAAAATAAGCAGGCAATCATATATATATATAAGGGCAAGTTAGAAGTAATTATAAGTCATGAACTGCTCCTATACATATTTAGGCTAAATATTCGTTGATAACTCAAAACATAAAAACTGATATGTTAGATCACAAAATTTTATTCTTGACATTTACATTTTAATTTTAGCAATATTTTATTACTAAATTACTTCAAACGTGTTAGTTTTTTCATTAATTTATGACATGATGACTGTTAACACCTGATATAGTCAACAATATGTTTGTAGTACAAATGCCCTTGACTGATGTTCAAGATGTTTTAATCTCGTCATCCATTTAAATAGAATGAGAATATATTGAAGGCACATCAGAGTGCCTTAGAAAACGAAAAATGGTACAAGAATATTTGAGAGTTGAAATTGTTACAATGCTCTAAAGGTCAAAATATTGACAACAGGTTAATGTTACATTATTAATATATTATTTGATTTCATATAAAGTTACATACATCTACTAGTGTAAGCTTCCAAATTTTTCATTCTTCTAATGGCTGGATGGTCACAGTCCGATACGAGGGCTGTGACCGTATCCAATAGGCAATCCACATTGCCGGTGGATCGAGGGTCCCGCAGCCGGTCCTCCAAAATTCGGAGGCGCCGAAATCGTTCTTCATCTTTAGACGAATCCATTTTAGAGGAACAATATATGTAACAATCCTGTCTATTCCCTTATTACCATTGTAAAGGGCGATACTTATATCCTTATAATTATTATTTTCAGGTTCTATAATGAAGTAACATTGCTGTCTAGGTAGTCTATGAGGCTTACAGTAAATTAGTTTTATATCACAGTTAGTTAAACACTCGTAAAAATAGATTTCATTATCTGGAATTGCACAGCATAGAACTGCCTAAAGTTCAAAATGACAATTGCAGATTATGACGATCCACAACACAAAAGCGTTTCAACAAATAATCACATAACTCGATAGGTAAATTCTTAAAAACTTGTACTATGCGTTGTTCACTTATTATCAAATTATTACAAAGAACATTGGCACATTATTAAAAATATAAACTAATAGTATACGACTCTCATTAACCGCTTTGACGAAGATCAAGATAATCATGAAGTTAGCTTATATTCTGTGATGGCGATGAACAGTTTTTTCGGAGTAAATTATAAGTGAATTTATGAACACCAACACCACAACGGTTCTCAACTTAGCACTAAACCGTAAATTATAAAAAATATTAATAATCAAAACTTTATTTTGTAGTATATACTTTGTGATTTTTTCCTTAATTTTAAAAAAATAATTTTATCACATTTTTTTGGAAACAATATTGGTAAAAGAAAATATTTTTTAAATTATTAATTGTGAAACCATTGACATTAAAAAATGTTTCCTGAAAAAAATTCGATGAAAATTATAATATTTGTCAATAATTAAAATAATCATTATTAATCACGATTTATTATTATTTTAAAATAATTATAAGCATCCTTTCGTTCTAATATATTATCAAAATAATTATTATTAGATTTTTAAAAATATGTTCCTATTTTTAAATTCATTTCGATCAATTCAAATAAACATAACACATTATTTATATTATTTCTTAATACAATTATTTAGGTAAATTATTGTAGAAAAATAATAAATGCAATAAAACTAATATTTATTTCATGTTAGAAAATATTTTAAATTAATTTATAGAGTTGAGATTATTAAGGTACAGAATTCTATGTATATATTTCTTTATATTTTTAATTCTTTAATAGATATGAGTTTAGTTGATTTTCAAGTAAACATATAAAAGATGTAAATCAACCAAAAATTTTAGCACACATGCCAGTACCATTCAAGTGCGCAAATTCTCTTTGCGTTGCGATGAAAAAATACATAGACAACCATAATCTTCCAGAATCTTTGCTCCTGCCTCCTGGCTCCTGCTGATAATGGAACATGGCGGTGCTGGGGTGGATGTGCATTTATTTTTCAATGCAATTTTTTTGCATTCTTGGTGAATAATAATAATGTGCTATACCATAATTTATAAAGTGCAATTTCATTTATGATAGTTATTATTCGATGTTCTTGTACAGTGACAACAGTGTTCAATAAAATAATTTTTTATGTGGACGGTTTACATCTGATTTTTGCCTATGATGAGATTTTTCCTATCTCTTATTTAAAGTCGTAACACGAAAATAACATTAATACAAACAGGTAACTTTTAATCATAAAGCAGTTTATAAAATTTAATGATACATTTCCGTACCGATAAGGTTAATTTTATTATTCTTCAGATGTATTACGAAGTACTTTGTCCCATTTCGTATAATCTGTTCTTCTATTTTATATTGTACTTTAATTTTTTTTAAATCCTTCTGTTTAATACATTAATAGTTCAGTTAATACTAGTTAAAAGTGGATGCAAAAATAAAATAGTCTTATATTCGACTTTTAATGTGATTAAAATCACGTGTGATATGATGTTGAAATATCTATTCCGTTATAACATTTAATTGTATCACATGTGAAATGTTTCAAAACTGTTGGGATCCGTAATTAGAATGTGGGCGTGAATATTATAGGTATCCGATGGTCTTTACATAAATTATTCACCCAAATTCTATTTATATTCACATGCCAAAATATCTCGTAAAGTCGATATAAAATTTTCTTTACTGAGGGAAATATACTTGCTAAGTGGATGATTATGCGAATTTTATCTCATTCAGGGGGGAGACTTGTAAAAATAGAACGTGACAAATCTTAATATTGCGATAGGCAATTTGATAATAACTAGCACATCGTCTGCTATGACCGAAATGTGTATTTGTCTACGATTTTGCCTAGACGTCCTTTGCGTATTTAAGGGTAATTTTTAACTGCCACAATAATTTGCATAAATGTAAGTGTGCTGTATCAGTTCGGATGCCCCTCACAGTTAAAGGTATCAATGTCATGTATGCTGCTTAGCTGCTTCCTTTGTTCACCTTTAGTGATTTATTGCATGAATAAATATCGCTATACAATGTGTTATGATTATTCAAGGCATCAGCATAGACATTCAATTGGTAGTATATTATAAACCCAAATGATTACATAGTAAAAAGTTACAACCATGTACATGTGATGTCAGCGGCCTTATATAAAGTACCTACAATAATTTTTTATTGACAATATTGAAATTGCTGAATAAGTGTCTCACAATTTTTATTAACAATACAGAGGAAGAGCAGAAAAGTACAAATAAGTTCATAAAATATCCAGAAGGAATTTTTTTGTGCATTCCACAAGAAAGTTTTACACAAAAATACCTTACATACAATGACAATATATTTGACAAATAACTTGCTGTATAGTAAGATCCTTTCAGGAGGCAAATATTAAATATATATTAACAACAAAAAAGAAAAATAAGGAAGGTCAATGAGATTCTTTTGGCAAATGGTCATACTGAGCAAAAAATATATATTCAAATAGAGTTTTGTGGTACATGTTATGGTACATAGGTATTTGTTTCAATACTATAGATATTTTTCTCTAATAGTTCCCATAGCATTATAGAAAAGATTGGTTATGATTAGGAATGAAAAAATTAAGTTATACATTTCATAAAAAGAAGGGTCTTTAAAAATTGTGTTCGATTTGGTTATTACAGAGAGCTCTTGTTTTTATCAGAATTGGAATATGATTAAATCTATTATTGTCTAAAGAAACTAAATATTTTTTAAGATAATGAAATAAATTTAACAGGGGCATCTTATTTTAAAATACATAATTTATACAAAGCTAAAAAAATTTCTTGATTGATATTGTGAATTAAATTTGTCTTTAGTCATTATTATCATTGTCATTAGTGAAGATGACACAGTTCACTAGGACTTCTCAGAGTTTTAGCTTTTAAATGAAATTTCCATTTGGGATCTCAATCTCATTGTATATAAAAACTTTATATACATTTTCTGTGTGCAAATGTAAGATGAAAATGTTGCATAACGCCCTGTTACAAGTTTATGTACTCGCACTTTTGCTTAAAGGTTCCACTTTACATAATTGCCTTGCGTCACTTTGTTTGTTTGTGCTTGTTAAATGTGCATTGTATAAGTCGCACTCCTAGGAAAATGTTTAAGGGGTGTGTTCAATGTTACGTAAAATTATTGCCTCTCGTTTATAAAGCACCTTCTCTCAAAAACATGAAGCCTTATAAAAGTTTTCACAAGTGAACTTTTTAATTGGGCACCGTCAAAAGCATTTTCCTTAATTGCGTGTAACGTTCCTCGAGTGTTTTGGTGTTGTGAAGATGTTTTTTTTTAATGGTATGTAATGATTACTTTAAAAAAATTACTTTAGGTATTTAAGAGATTTTATTGACAAGCAGTGTGACCTCAATTTCTTACATCTACAATGTGGTTTACATTTCACTTAAAGTTTATTGAATTACAGAATTTTCATACAAATTAAAAATAATTTTGTATTTCATTCTTCTTGTCAGAGCAATTTTTTAAATTTATCTTTGTTGGCTTGAGGTAGTCTATAATGATAGTTCTTACAGACTCTTAATAGTAATTACTGGTATTGTCAGTTTACAAGTATTTGCAATTACATGTTTGGTGCTTATAATAAAGCAAAATTTAAGGACAACCCCCACACTAGACAATAAACAAAAATAAAAATATGAGAACTTAAGTAAATTAGAAATTGCAAGTGGATCGTGAATTGCTCATGAAAAGTCAAGGTTGTGATTTTAAACTTAGAAAAATAACTTGAAGTATAGCACAACCTCCAGAGCAGCCAGTGTGGGAACTATCAAGGGTAAAATGTACTTGTATATAATATATGAAATGGTAGTGCATTCTCCATCGCACACAACAGTTTTAGAGCAAAAACGTCCATCCCAGTACTTATCCATTGTCATTTATTTCTATGGACTATTCTAAGATGGTTAAAGTTTTTCCCAATTCTGTATTCTTCCATCAAAGCAATATACTTTATGTCATGTAGCCCGATTATTTTACTATGGATTTGTTTATTTTATTGATTACTTTTGATTCTGCCATTACGACATATCACTGATTTTAAATGTCGTTGACAATGGTGACAGATGTAATTTTATTTTATAAGTTAATGTATGCCATAATTTTCTTTCTAATGCGTGCACACTGATTACATATATTTTGTTTATATTAAGAATTTTTTTGTCACCAATTTAAACATTTGAGTTTAACGTGTGGCGCTGATTTGGTTGATAAATTAATTTGGCAATTTTTTATTCTGAATATTGTTTATATTTGTGTTTAGAAACTGTAACCATGTTTATTGTAGTGGTTGTATTTCTTGCTAAATTAGGTGACTATAGTCATTGGCCATACTTGATTAATTCGAATTAAGAAGTATCATGGCTCCATGATTAATAATAATGAATCGAACTTGTATTATGCAAATGATGAATGTGGCTTATTAGTCTCTACTCATTGTCTTTTAGGTTTTATTGTGCAAGTCCAGTGTGGTCTATAATTTGAGATAATTGTTGACCAAACATGCTGTTTGAAAATGCAATGATGAATGTGAGAACTCTCTAGTAATGATGATAACTGTATTTATACGAAATGATTTTTTAGAAGTAGGTATTCGATAGTTTTATGAAATATTCGCTTGGTCACATGTGTAAAGCCGGAATGTTTATGCCGAGGTATTGTTTTTAGAAACTACAAATTGAGAAGGATTTTCTGTTTCATTCATATATATTTTTCTGTTTCTTTGCTCCAAACTTTGGGATGTATACATAGATTCAGATAAAATTTTTGCATGTAGAAAGGGAGGTTACCACAGTGGGGTTGTTGTAATATCTTCAAGATACATTTTAGGAGTTACGTTAATATTTATGTACAAAAGATTCAAACTCAGCTTCATCAATTTTTTTTTATCATGTTGTAATTTTAGTTATCTACGACATACTTAAGACCTATTTTTTTGTAGGTGATAAAAATTACAATACACTTCAACAAAAAGACCTATTTTTTTTTGTGATAAAAATTTCAATACATTATTAGAAGTATTTATGGTTTTTTTTATATAAATATTGCTTATTTTTGCCTAAAGAACAAAGCATATATAAAATGTTACTTTTTCCACATATTTCATGTATGAATCATATTTTCTCTTTATGGGAAATTGGGGTCAAACATTTGTTTCTGCGCTGTACTAAGAGTACGAAATATAAAAGGTTTTTATTACCCTACTTTCTCACTTCAATCGAGGATCAAGAAATTTGTATTTATATCAATGTTTCTTTCATTTAAACAGTGTTTAAGACATCATTTTGACATGCACAAATACGCTCCCTCCTCTGGTAAATAGTCCTTATATTATAACGGAAGACCTATAGTAACACTTTATATTACTTTTTGTTAGTACCACTTAGAATAGTGTTTGGTTTTTCAAAATTCTTTTTTACAATTATTACATTATTTTTTATTTTTTACTCTTTTTTTACACTAATATTCATTATGCTTCTTTAAAATACATGTAAATTATTCAATTTTCAACTCATCGTTTTTATTTTTGTATAGCTTACATTAGTAGTATTATCTTACAGTATTAGCTTACATTAGTAGTATAGTATTAGTAGTATTATATATTATAAGTATTATCCACGTAATATGACAAAATGAATGAATGATATAATGGTCAACGTTATGGATTGTCTGATGTTTATTTAAAAACAATTTCTAATATTACATAAGGAGTAATTAAGAGGTTATCCTACGCTGTGAAGACTGTAAAAAAAGGATAATTTAAAATAGTTATTGCATAGAACCTATTACCCTGATTTAAATGATTTGAATATTTGACACTATTACGACATGTTCTAACAAGTATTTTGTAAGCATTTTATCTAAAAATATTGACCATAAAGTTTAGGAGTTATGCGTGGACAGCTCTTGCCAAAAAATGTGTTCCTTTTTAAACTGAATGTTTATTAGTTTAGACTTCTCAGGATTTTTTTAAGTATGGTTACTCTTTTACAAAATATTAATTATTATAGAATTTTTCAACAAAAAATTTTAAAAGATCCTTTATTTTTAGTAATTAAACAAAAGTTTGAAAAATTACAAGTCTTGCCCAATAACCTGTAATTAAAGGAACGAAGATGAGAATGGGATCAATTACACCGTTTTATTTCTCCTGCATCTCGGCGTTTAAGATGAACTGGAGAATATCCATGACTATCAATATTTTTGGATGGTATTTTTTGAGTTATCATCCAAAAACATTGACATTAATTTAAATCATAAATTTTTTAAATTTTCTCTTTCCGTCAGCCATTGAAGTAGAATACACAGCAAGGAAACTGAGAACTGCCTTTTGTAGTTTATGACACCATGCGCGAACCTTGCTGGAATGATATGAAACGTAATTAAAAACACAGTTTAGCAAATTAGTTATTGCCGGTTCTCTGTGACCGTTCAGAGAGATTTGAGAGGATAGCATAAATATTTGTTACTAGAAAATATTAAATGTATTAATTGCTTTCAATTGCTGGTGGGTATTAAAATTTTAACTTTTTAATTGAGAACACCAATGAGGAAGTTAAGTAATCAAAATGGAGATAAGCAAGTGAATGGTGAGTCATGGTCTCTGTTGTGACTATTTATAATTTATGTAGATTGCGCTTATTTTAGATACATTGCTTTGAAATAGGATTTTTCTTTAATTAAAAGTTGTGCGATTAGTGGCTTTTCATTGCAATGAAATGTATAGACGTAATTCTGAAGTATGTTTAAAGGAAAGTTGATACGAGATGTTTTTTTATATTCAAATAGGTCATATTTATATTTTTATTACTATAACGAAAATGAGTTTTTCTCACATGTGTAATAGTATTAGTTATTATATAGAATGTATTCATATTATTTGGGGAGCTAAACCACTTTTTAGGGTTCTTTAGGTAGTGACAAAAACGAAATTCCTCATAATTTGGTCAAGTCTACCTGTCCATGTCACAGCATCATGGATCTTTCAGTTTAAAACTGATTGTAATGAAATTTTAGGAAAGATATAGTTTAGAAGGACCTCGAATTTGAAGATAAAAAATGAATTTTCCGCAGACCCCATCGAGTGGAAAGTTATTTAGGAGCTTTTTTAATGTCTTCTTTGTGAGATGAGTGACAAGCAGTTTTGCTCCACCCCTGCTGTTCAAAAACATGGAAGTTTGGAAAATCTGAAAAATTCCACCTAGGGACTTTTAATACATATTTCTATGTACGATTGTTTCGGCCATCTCACGTTAACCCACAAACATCTGGATGCTAATTAGAAAATAGATACAGAACGCTACATTCAAGCTTTCGCATACTTGTCGGGCACGATCCTGGGCAATCCGTATAAATTTGCGTTGGACACAATATAGAGCTCTCGAGTGTTTGAGCGTTTAATACAATAAATTTATACAGGCAAAAGTTATTTATCTTATGCCTGTGAAAAATATCCTAGGCAATATATTTACATAATAAATAATATCTATATTTATAAATAGTTTAACAAAGACACTATATGTATCATTAAACTTTTAATAGTTTATACTCAATCCTCATCTTGCAAGTTATAATCGTATTTAACTTTATTATGTTACTATTTAATCTTTGTTCTTATTATGAAGTTATTGCACTCGTTCAACATGACCAGTTTTGTCATATAATTAACCATGTTGTTTTCCAATCGCCTCTCTAATTGAGGAAGGCTTTGACATACTTTACCAGAAATTATGTGTAAGAATATGTTGTATTGTATCTCTGTACTCCTTAATGCGTATCATTAATTACAAATTTGATATAACTATTGCTAAAATAGGCCTGTGTTTGCATCTCAGGAATGAGTTTATATATATATATATATATATATATATACACACAAACATACACACACACACACACACATATATATACACACACACATAGATTCATACATACATCTGAATTCATATATTGAGTTCTTGAAAACTACCAGTAACTTGAAGTTACACTGGCATATATTGTTTCAATAACAGATGTCTGAAAAGAGGTCAAGTATGGAATGAACTAAATAATATTTAATTGGTAATTATACAGGTTGTTATGAAATAAATTTTTTATTGAAACATTTTCAATTTTTTGTTGAAATTGAAAAAATTTAGTTAATAAAAATTTGTCTGGACCGTTTACAAATTATTGTTAATATTTGTTAATAATAATTAATATATAAGAATCTCGGCTCGTTATCAATTTATATATACTATATATTTTGTTCATAATGGGTCTATGCGAATCTGGAAATTGGCAACCAGTGTTTTTGTATTTTGAGTAACTGTACCAGTGGTTCTCTTTTTCTAATATCTAGGCCTCAATTCCCGTGCTATTGTTTAACCTAAGCAAATTTGGTTAATTTGATGTTAATATAATGAATGATTTTATTAATTAAATAGTATACAAATAGGAAATGCATTTTATGATAGGTAAATGTAAATTTGTAAAAATGTTATTTACTCTGGTATGAAATGTCTTCCCGCGATTCATAAGTCTTAGAACATACAAATTTTTTTTACCATTTGTACGGTTCTCTAATTTCTTTTAATTCTTTCTTGTCCCTGTGTCTGTTGCAGCCTTACAGATTTTACGGTTTTAGACTTGTGCACACGAAATTTTGTATGGTTCAGATGGGGATCTCAATAAATATATAGCAAAATATAAAAACAAAGAAAATCAATTTTCTTTTTATGAATGAAAGGTGGGGAACGAAAAACATTTTTTTTGTGCACTCAATCAAGTAGGTTGTCATTGGATAGGCCTTCCAAAATCAAATTGATGTTCTATTTACGAATTTTTTTTTATTTTTAAGACTTTAAGACCTGTTTGTACAATACTAAGCTTCATAATGATGTGAAATGTGTGCAGCTGCTGAAACAGAGCAGAAAGTCAGTTTTTAGAAATAATTCAGTAAAAGTCAGTTTTTTTTTAAAATGTTTAGTATTTTCCTAAACTAAATTACTATTTTTGAATTTTCATTATTATTTGCGTTTTTTATTTTATAGCGTGCCATTCTAACTGACTATTAACTTTTTAATATTTTTCTAAATTGCCTCATTAACTACCCAAAATTATGTTTTGCTTTTGTTTGAAGACAATAAAAATATGGTGCGATTGGCTATAGGGATGGTGGAGGTTAATGACAAAACAATAAGTTTTTTTTATATTTTTTTACACGTAAAAACTATTGAAATAGTATAAGTCAGTATTTTTTCTTTTTATGTAAAATTGGTATTTTTAAGCAATGAACTTGTTTAGGTCCCTGTGTGTTTCTTTCTCTCCTTTTTCAACTATGGAAACCCGCTTTATGCATGTTCTGGCGTGCTCTTGTTCGTTATTTTTTGTATTTCATTGTCCAATGTTCAATGTGATTACTTATTCATAGTCTGGAATTTTAGTAGGGACAGACATAATCTTATTTCTTTAAAATATTAATTATATTCCTATTTTTTTTATTTACTCTTAAAAATATGGTTAATTCCGCATTTAATGATGTTTCCCTCAATCATTTGCAATTTTTAATGCAAAATTGCACATGGTGTGTATTGACATCCGTTGTAGGTGAACCAAGGTAATGATATCTGTTGACGTCATTTGCATTAAATGTGTTTAGAGTTTTGATGAACGTACTTTGAATTTTTCACAATCGTGTTTTTGCTGTACGATTGTAACCATTATGTTTATTGAATGCTGACATATGGATAGAATACTATTAAGTAAAGCACTTTAAAAATAATTGTAAATTCTTTTCCGTACAAGTTGTCGAAATCTGTGCTAGTTTTTTTGGATTTAAAATGTCATCTGTGTTATGAAGATCGATGTAGTTTTATCTACAATAGAACATGATAAGATCAGACTATAGGTTTGTCATTAGTGTGTTAGATTATCATTTCGAAAAGGCGAGGGGACAGTTTGAAGTGTACAGTGCTTAACTATCAAGCGGAGTCATGGAAATTAATTGAAATGAGCTGATTTGTATTGAATTTTGTTCACAATGTAGAAAATTGTGTAATTTTTTTATTACTCGGTACGTTAATTCATTACAGTAATGCGTTTTTGTTTGTGTATTATTCGAGTTAGCTTAATTATAATGAATTTTAGATTCTGTTAGATACCATTATTTTAATGTTGCATATTGTTTTTTACACATTATGGCAGTTCTGTTATGTTATAAAAATGTTCAAACAAAAAGTATAATCGGCTTTTCAAGTGGTGTGAAAGTTTTAACCATTTTAAATGAACATTTTGGAAATAATGTGTTTTATGAATTCGGTGCCCATCTGTCAGTCACAGAAAATTTTCTCAAAGATTATTTGACATAAAAAGGTAGGTTTTTATGTGCAAAAAGTTGACTTGAAAATTTCAGGGGTTTGAAAAAAAAGGTGATAGTGGAAAAATAATTAAGAGGTGTTAAAACTATTTTTTAGGAAGTCATCATGTTACGGTCTCATGAAAAGTTTAATAAAATGTGATTCATTTTTTTTATAGTAATTTTTTTGTCTAACAAAATTCTCATAAATCTCCATCTTAAAAATAAACTGTCAGAAAACTGAGAAAATTGGCAAATAGACTAAAAATTTTCAGCACCGCTTTATCTGAGATAGTTTTTTGTTATAAACAGTGCAATCATTTAAATCTAATTTACAACCAAAATATTAATAATGGGAAAAAAATAATGACCTGAATGAACTTTTCATATTAAATATAATAATTTTTAAATATTTTTTTGCACTTATATGATTATATTATTATGACGTTAACCCAAATGTGGTTGTACAAACTCTAATCTCCGTAAACCAAAACCTTGTGCACACATCAAATGCAGCTGGTACAGACTTCACATATGTTTCAATGCTTCTATGTCTCTACATAATTGTACGTCTCTCTATTGCGCAAGTCTCGGCTTGTACTATAGTTTTTTTAATGTAAATGAGTACAATATATTAGGTTATATCATATAGTATAAGTTATGATTTATTGTATATTTTTGTTATTCGAATGTTGATATCACAAAGGTGATAGTGGAAATGTTCTCTTTTAAAAACTTCTTGAAATTTGTTTTATTTATGTATTATACATATTGAAATGTTTTTTCTGGACTTCCTTCTAACCATTACAAATGTACAACACAATGCGTGGTACATTGTTACCTGTGCTAGTAATCAAATTACTTTGTATTTATCCAGTTTCAACATAAATAAGTTTAGCATATTTAAGGCGATATTTTTATTAATTATGTATTTAACATTCTCACTACTAAACCCTTTGTAAGACAGTTTATCGCAAATTTTTTTGTAATAGACATTTTTCCGCAAATACTCCTGCAAATATTACTACTGTATTATAAAAAACCAAGATTATATTTAAAGTATTAAATATAGTGATATAGAATTATATTTTAATCACTATATTTAATACTTTAAATATAGATGCTATTCTATTGTATAGATACTATTTGTCGAAATCTGTGCTAGTTTTCATAGATTTAAGATGTCATCTGTATTATGAAGATCGATGTAGTTTTATCTTCAATAGAACATGATAAGATCAATCCACAGTTGTAATTCTACTGATTAAACAGTGATTTTTCTCCTGAACATCGTGGATAAGTCAAGAATTTTACTTTTTAAATATTTCAACCGTTTGTAATATTCTATTAGCCTAACTAAAAGAATATTATATTTCTTAAGTTTTGCGATTGTTACAGGATATATATTTCAAAATTTACATGATAGGATCAAAGAGGGAAGATATTTGATCAGGATGTAGTGACTATTAAAATGCAATAGAAATGTTGTTTGACCATAATGAAAACATTGATGAAGTTAAGATTCATTTGTGAGTGAGAAAACATAGAATATTGAGAAAGGCATAAGTAGATCGAATGGAGGAATACCTAAAAAATTTTGTGCAAAAAGTCAATAGATGTAGAATGTTTGTGTGCATTTGTGCATTTTTTGGGGTAGTATAGCCAAAAAAAGTATAAATGTCAAAAAAAAATCAAAAAAGTACATCGGTACGCCTGTATGTTATAGCATTATAGCTCATTCTGTTTAAGACCGATTATGCTGAAGTTCTACAAGAGGATGTAGTTGAATTATATGGATACATACAAAACATAAAAGGGAGCAAAATTTAATTTTTTAAATTTAAATTTAAATTTTTTTTCTAGATATTTCCCCGGATATGCATCTTATTATTTGGGATTAAAAAATGTTTTTTCACATGCCCCATCAAACAGGTTATGATTGAAAAGATATTTCCAAATACAGTCGAAAGTTTCTAGTAATATTTTCTGTTAAACGTTTCACAGTTTACTCCCTTTCATTTCTCATTGTCAATATAACATTTTTTAATTTTTGCCAAAAATTGTTTGTCTGTACTTTTGATATTCTGTCATTTTTAACTACCTAACTTTTATTCTTACCTTTCACTAAATGTTATAGATACTTGATGAAATTTAAATTCCAGTGTGCCCCTCGGACATGGCTACACTGCTGCAGGAGAATGGAATAAAAGAACTGACGAAGGGCACCCACTCGGTGGCGGGCCACGGGTTGGGCGGCGCGGGCGAGCACGGGTGCCGAGAAAGTGGCGCCGCGCTCGACCCCCATCGCCTCGCCGCCGCCCTCGACGCCGAGGCCCCACCGCCCGATGATGACACGCCCCCACCCGATGATGACACACCTGAAATAGACATCATGATAAACAATGTGGTGTGTAGTTTTAGTGTGCGGTGTCACCTGAACTTGCGTCAGATCGCACTGAACGGTGTTAATGTGGAATTTCGCCGTGAGAATGGCATGGTGACGATGAAGCTACGTCGGCCGTACACGACGGCGAGCATCTGGTCGTCGGGGCGCGTGACGTGTACCGGCGCCACGAGCGAGGAGCAGGCGCGTGTGGCGGCACGGCGATACGCACGCGCCCTCCAGAAGCTTGGCTTCCAGGTGCGCTTTCACAACTTTCGCGTGGTGAATGTGCTCGGCACTTGCCGTATGCCATTCGCAATCAAGATAACTGCGTTCTCCGAGAAGTATAAGGAGGCTGAGTGAGTATTTCATATTACTTGTTTTATTTTACCTACATGCCATTTCCATTTTAAAGTTGAATACAATTTTCGATTGATTCATGCTCCACTAAACAATGGCGTTTAAGCTGTATAGTTATTGTAATTTTTGTATATGTTAGACATTATGTAAGAATTATGCTTTCGTTTAGGTTCTTGGATATTATCATCTGTAACAGATGGTGGCTATTTCAATAAATTTATTCTATTGTGCTTTGAAGAAGCATCTCAATATTCTAATTTGTCACTCATTAAAATCTTGAGGTTTCTTTCAATAATATTTTTGGACCTTTGATGTCCTTTTGTTTCTCTTGTCGTTATACAATATGAAATTGAGAAAATAAGAAATGCACTTTTCTTATTTTCTCAATTTACACTGCTTTTTTCAGAACTATTTTTTCTGCATTTTAATTTGGATATAAAAATATCTGCGTTTTATTGCAGCGTCTTAATTTTACTTTTTAATGTATACGTTTCATAAAAAACATTGATTGTTATCAATATTATATACATAATATTAAATTGTTGTTAGGAAATTTATCTTCTTCAATTTACACTCTCGAAAGTTTTCTTACATATACATAATGGGAGGCCTACTGACAAAACTATACAAGAATGATCTCAGTACTTGACTTGAATAATGGTAAGTTTAAATTAGTACATTTGGTTAAAATGGTAATTTAGGTAAGCTTAAATCGCTTGTTTTTATTAGTTTGTCTGTACTGGTGTTAGCTGTATAAGAGCACATGCTACTTTTGATTATGAAATTTTAATGTAATATATTGCCTGCACAAAACCGCGAATCGTCAACAAAAAATGTTGCCCGGTCTGATATTTTGTGCTAAACAAAAGCCGTGTTGCGGTAAACGATGTTGTCTTTTGGCACACATTGGGAGCGTAACGCTGTACATTCGTTTTTCAGCTGTTCATTTTCTTTTATTTTCTGAAATTATATTGTTGCCATTATTAAAATTTCTTGCAAGAAGTAGAGTATCTCTCATACTTAAACTCTAGAAGTTTAGTATCTCCTTTATCTGTCATAACTATTATCTAATCCCTAAAAATTTCAGCATGAATGTAACGCGGCTATAATCCTAAGCTACTCTTAAATTTCTTATCAGTATAATTTTTATACTTGCCTTGTATTACTTTATTATCTAAATCACGTCATGTGACTTCAATTTGCTTGTACAATATCAATATATTTATAAGCTTTGAGGTCATTGTATCCCAAAACACCTAGTTACCAAGTTTCATACTTTGTTCAAAGCTTTTTCTGACATATTGAAAAAAAAACAAATTATTTTTTCAAAATTTTGCTTCTTTTGTTCGATTAAAAATTAGGTTTCATTTTGGTAACAGTGACACCCAGCTGATTCTGATTGCCAGTTTAATTGAAAGAGGCCACGTGACAAACAATGGAATTTTGAAAATTTATAAACCATTAATGTTTTGGTAGCTCAGTTTAAAGAAAACCCTCCTTTGAAAACCCAATCATTTTCTAAAAATCCCAGAATTTTTAACTTCACTACTAACATAATTTTTCACCATTTTTTTTTATATCATTCATCACTCCTCTAAACCACTTCGCACAAATTTTCCCTGGGTCTTTTACCACCCCCCCTGAAGGTCTCCAGTGCTCACAAGGGGGCACTATCGCCCACTTTGAGAAAGACTGGACTAGAATCTTCCTACACTGCAGTGACTGAATTATTTTATTTTAATGTCATTTTCCGACAAAGTATTTAATTGTACATGAAAGTTACCTAGTTGTACATAAAGGTCTATATAAAAACTATAATTTCAATATAAAAATAAATTTATTTTAATAAAACACACTATACAAAGCAGGAGGAAGTTTATGAATGCTTAATTTTGGGCAGACAGTCACTGGATTCACTAGAACCTTGAACACTAATATTTATGCAGGGTCGGCACTGAAAGTGATAAAGTGTAATGTAAAATGGTTAATAATTTAAAAGATTAATAATTTTATTGTTACAAACACTTAATCAAAATTTAGGAGTTAAAAAACACAGGACTATTGTCCTGTGTTTTTTAACTCCTAAATTCCATCTTTCAAAACAAAAATTGTAGTAAAATAAGTTATGTTGACATTAGTATCCATTTGTGATTTATTATGATGTCACTAAATGTCTACTTTCATGAATTTATCTATGGTTTTCACACAGATCATTCCTTAAAAGTATGTACTTACTCCTCAACGTTGGTGATTTATCACAATGTCATTAAGTGCCTACTTCGATGAATTATCTATGGTTTACAGAAAACTACATTAAAATAACACAAACACACAGATTATTTACTAAAAATATGCACTTATTTCTCTACGCTGGTAATTTATTACAATGTCACCAAATGCCTATTTGAAATTATCTAGGATTTACAGAAAACTACATTAAAATAACAGAAACACGCAAATTTTATTACAATGTCACTAAATGCCTACTTGGAATTATCTAGGATTTACAGAAAACCATTTTAAAATAACACAAACACGCAAATCATTCATTAAAGATATGTACTTACTCCTTTATGCTGCTGATTTATTACAATGTCACTAAATGCCTACTTGGAATTATCTATGGTTTACAGAAAACCACATTGTGTTAATATATACGCACAGATAATACATTAAAAATATATACTTACGTATGTTAATGATACAAAATATGTCTATGTGCTGAAAACATGATAATATTAAAATTGTAGAAAAAAACGCAGTTCTCAAAATTAAAAATGTTTTGTTTTGTTGAATTAGTAGCACAACACTAATCTAAAGGAAGTAGTTAGGGAAAAGTAGAGTAAAGTGAAAATTTAGGTCAATTTCCAAGTGTTGTGTTGAAAAACTTTAGAAAATAGGGCAGGAAATGAGGAAAATAAATTGAGATATGTGGGTGTTAGAAACAACGAACAGTTATTACAGAATGTTCTTCATGAAAGTGAGCACAAAAAAACAATGTATGTATTTAGTTAGGTGATAAATGTGAGTAGAGAAATATCGTTCATTTGTCTCTTCTTTTACATATCAAAAGAAGTTTCACAGTGTGTGTGGATTCGGTTTAACACAGTAGGAGAAGGATATGATTAGTCTTATTGGACTTCCATTATATCTAATGTAACACATTCTCTATTGTTTGGAATGAATATATTGTTAACAAGGATTATTCCTCGTAGTTCCTAGAATTTTAGACCTATGTGCTTGAAATGTTTATGCTTTGTATAGACATCAATTAACGTGTATCAAAAATTTTCAATAATTTGGTAATCTACCTAAGGTGTCAATTACATTGAGGTTTGATTTACCATATTTCAGCTCTTTTAGCTTTTAAACTTCAAAGAGACCTGCAATGCCCCACGCTCTAATTTTCAAACTATTACAATAATTGAAAAAATTGTAGATGTTAGGTTAGAATTTTCTTTGACAATTCAAGAGACAGATAACTAGCAATTTACTCTACATTATGTGTTTGGACACGTGCTCAACTACTTAAAATTTTTTTTTAAATTACATTATGATGTATTTATGTCGAATGGTTGAATAATGAGATTATTAATAATTATGCATATTTATCTACAGTGTTCATTTTACTGTCTAAATTTTATAATTTTATCATATTAATATGTGTGTACAGAATGTGCAGAAATTTTGTTGGTGATCACCATCGTGACATATACAATATCCGTAAAATGTGGTAGGAAAATTACTATATGAGACTTGATTACATTGTCTGATTGTCGTCGCCGTGGTGTGTTGGGTTGTTGATCATAGGCTCATGGTCTTTGACAGCACAGCACACTGCGAGGACCCGAGTTCAATTCCCGCCGTTCGTTGAACGGGGCTCAACTGATGCCCTGGTTGACTGTAAGATATTACTATAGCAATGAGTCTGTTATAGATATGTTTATATATATATATATATATATATATATATATATATATATCAAATGTTTACATTAAAGTCTGTAAATAAATAAATTACTGAGAGATGTTTCTAAAATCTGGGACATTGAAAAATTTCGTATTACATATTTTCGAAATTGTTTATTAAACTTTATACAGGAACAACTCAAATGATTTATCAGTACATAACATAAAATAAGTACCATGGTAGAAAACAAGATGCATTATTCACTCTCATATTCCATAGTATATTCTGCGTACTTCCTGCATCAATGAGACTGGTAAACACTATTATTTATAACTGTCAATATTAACCAATACTTTCGATGTGGGGTAATAGGAACTCAGAGGACCTATCTCCCTTTTAAATAAAACTATGATATGATAGTATGAGTAGAACTTGCACTACGAGGGTTCTGTACACGTTTAGGTTTTATTTATAAACATTTAAGGGTACATAAGTATAATTATTAAATTATATATTATTATATTATATATTATTAATTTTCCACAATATTTTTTTGTCTTCATGTAATCTAGTTGGATTTTACCAATTGTGATTTTTTCATCATTTATGGTTCGGTAGTTTAAGAAATACGGTGGTGGCAGTGCTCTATTTTCGCATATTCTGAAGAGTGTCTTTTAGAGACCTAATTTTTAAATAATGAAAAAACATTTTTTCCTATTTCTCATAGTAAGCGATTTTATATAACAAATATTTATATAACAAAAAAAAAATTTTTAGTAATTCATTTCCCCCTCAATTTTTATATGAATACCTTTAAAAAGTTAAAACTGGTGCAAAATATGTTAATATGATGTTACTGTGCCACATTTCAAGTTTCTATGTTGTATGTATTCTGAAAAATTGGCTCTGAGAGATAGACAAGACAGACAGCCGCGCAGACACATCAGTGATCTTATAACTGTTTAGTTTTTCACTTTGGGATATGGAACCTTAAAGATTACAAAATTTCCTGCTCAAGTTGCTGGAGCAGGTCTCATTAGACCGAATATATATGGTGTGTCTAATTAACAATTATTTTAAGCCACTAGACCATGCTTACGCATATTTTTTTCGGTCCATTCATGAAATACTCATTTTGCTGAAATAATATATTAAAACTAACCAGGTTCAACGTCTCTAAATGTGATTTTTAAAAATCTACAAAGATTCAAGAGGTCTGACCTTGTTATGTCTATTTCACCTTTAAAGTTCATTAACGTCTTTGAAATGAGTCGTCTCACACTTGCGTTTTAAAAACGAGACTTGGTGTGAAACATTAATTTTATCTTTGGTGTTAATTTCGTAACTTATATTATTTTTACGAATCTGTACAACCAATCGCTGTGAACATTTATATATAAATGGTAACTTTACAATGTGCCTATAAATGCCATCATGGTGTTTTTTCAAAGTTTTAAATAAAAATATTTCTGTTTTAGATGTCGAAAGTTTTACTTTTTATGTTTTGATAGTTTTTTTTAAATTGGTGTAATATTTATTAATATAAGTCTTGCGTAATATTTTTAATATAATTGAATTCCTCAAGCTTAACCAATTTTTTTTAGGAGAATAGGGGTGATGTGAGCATTGTGATGATGGAAGTATGTAATATTTTTTTCCAATTGTCCAAAAATTTTTTTTACAGCCTTACAAAAAACATTGAACATATAACACTTTGATTCATTCAGTCTTATGTTACTTTATGTATAACGTAAATGTTACGGAATTATTAGCCTTCAAGCAGACGTCAGTATGTTGTATCATTATGAACCTTTATTTTGACAGGAACTATGTTAAAATGGCACCTTATTTCACTTTACGTAAAGGTAGCTAAAACAGTTGGTGTTACGGCTGACTTTATAGGTTATTTAAATGTAAATTTTGCAATTTAGTAAATTAAGCTTTACTAGTATAATTAATTGGACAAACGAAAGGCAAAACGTGTAATTTTTATAGTTAGATTATAACAAATTACATTATGTATTAAATTAGATACCAACAAACGTCATTACATATTTTATCTCAAAAAGTATTTTACCTTTGCAGAAACGCTTGTAAAATCCTTACTCAAGAATTGAGGAATGTCCATTTACATTACCAAATAATACTTTTGTAAAATATTTTCTACTGTCTAAACGAAATTTTGACAATTTGCAGCCGATATTGAAAGTGACACAACGAATAAATCTACGGGCAAAAAACAAAATAACCTGTAAAAATGCATCTCCTGTATCTGCACATAGATAAAGAACAGAATTGTAATCATAGACGAAATATCTCCATCCTATTTTTTCTGCTCGTAAAATTATGTTGCTGTTCTTTTCTTGCAAGCCACCGAACTTTAATGGAAAATAAAGGCAACACAACACCAGTGCAATACAGCATGCCGGCTTTTAAAGGAAATGTTATGGTGACCGTTATTATCATGCGATAACTAACATATACATTAAGTAAAGTACATGATATAACATTGGGTCTATTGCCTAATTTTTTTCCCACAGAATTAATTTATAATGATTAATCTCCCATAATATCCCATTTTCTGATGCCCATTTTAAATGGGCATAATTATAAAATAAAGTTCTCTTTAAAACATATTTACTTATATGTGTTCAGCTTAAATGCTTATTTTGTAAACAATTATATCTAAAATTCCACCAGGTGAATAGGTCTGATCATGTCAACCACTAATTAAGGATGTGACGTCTTGAAACTCAGACTTCTGAAAAGATTGTCTTTTTTGATCTTGAATATAAATTTTTAGCTCTTAAGTCGCCACTAGGAATGGCGAATTTTTCCCTACCCCATTTTTCAATAAGATCAGTTTCTAGAAACTTGTTTTGATCGTTTTTTATTTTAATCCAGTTACCTACTGATTTCAAAACACCTGTAACTTTTGCTATGTCCCTTTAGGGATGAGAGGTGTGGAGTGGTAATGTTTGTATTTCTCTATGTTTTCTTGAGGATGTATTTAAAGAAATGTCCATTTTAAAAAACAAAAAAATGTTAGGTTATTACGACACACCAAATTGAAGTTTACAAAGAAAATTTAGCAAAACTAGTAAATTATAATCATTACTTACATTTTGTTAATCTTGAACTGGAATGACTTTCAAAAAATAATTAATAAAATTGTAAATATTCTTTCTCCAACAACACTTTTAATCAAATTAAAAAGAACCTCAATGTAATTCACAGAATAGATACATATAAAATGGACAATATGCATACCAACCCATATAAAAAAAGAATCACACTTTTTCATACCTACCGAAATGCTGTCAAAGTGACTTCTCTCCTAGACTCACCCCTCCTGACCAAAGTACCTTGTATAATTATTATTAATGCCCATAGATGGCGTAATCTTTTACTCTCTATTGCTCATGGAGGGCATTACTGAAAAAAAAGCAATTGTTATTTTTATAAAAATTGTGTATATATAAATGTTATATGTAAAGTTGAGGCAATGCGAAAATGTTTTTTTTTGCAAATTTTATAGAATAAGGTATCATTGAATAAGTCTTTTAAAATAAACCGTAGAAGCCTTTATTTAATTACCTCTTTTTTCAAAATGCTTTTCAAATTATGGAGGGTTTAAGTCGCTTTATATATCTTTTTTTCAATCTTTCCTATTAAAATCTTGTACGTCGTCAAGTGGGGTATTAATAGAAAAGGGTGAGTTATTATTTTCAAATGTCCACGTATAATATTTTTGTCCATCTCCATCTCTAAAATAGCTAAAATTTAAATTACTTCGAAAGGTTTCTTTGCATAAAGTTTACTAGAAAACTAACGATGATTCTCTAAAATATTCATAGTTTTTGAAAAAACTAATGACATTTTTTACACGCCTGTGTACAATGTACTAGACTCCATATTTACATAAAAACAATAATATTTGTAAATATTATTAAAGACATACTATATACCCTTAAATAGTTTAAACTTTTACATATATTTAGTGTCACGAACCCCTTCAAGTGTTAGCTTAACAGGTTTTTATATCGGCACATTCGTGGGTTATATCATGTTGTCATTGGGGTATTCTAGCAATTGGGGTATTCTAGTACTTTTGGACTATATTTTTTTCTGAACATATAGTTTGTTTATTATACGTAATTTGTTAGTTCCTTTTACAGAATGTGTTACGGACTTCTATACTCTTACTATGATACTCTATATATTCTTACTATGATACTCTTTATGCCATCTCGCGGTTATAGTTTATATATTGACATCGTAATTGTAATTTCAATGAGACATGAGACAAATTTGATGTATGATGTATATTCTAGCTGAGATACTTTTCATGCTTCGTGGATCTAAGAGTCATGTAGTATTGTTAAATATTTTTATTTATAATTCCGTTTACTTATTATAAGGCGACTTATACAATTTATGCGATTAGTTTTAATGATAGTTGTAAGGAAAAAAATAGTCTAAATAAGTTTCATATATACCATATAGTTTGATTGTGTTAGTCTGCATAGCTGTACTTATTATAAATATATTGTGCGATTGTCAGTGATTGGCTGAACGACTGAGCGAGTTACTAAAATATTCAGGCAACACTGCTACATCTGGAGAGTTGGGGTTTTTTTGTTTATTTTATTTTTTGAGAAAGACATTAGTTCTTTGGGAATCGAAAAGTTGACAGAATTGTAAGAAACTCCCACTTATAGGATAAAAGAGCAAAGCTTACATGTGAGTTAAATGGTATCATGCTCTATACAGAGTGTTGTTTAATTGATATCGCAAGAATTTTTTTTGGGTTCCTTTTGAAAGGATGAGACAAAATAAACTTATGATATGTTTTCATTTGGGCCTTTATTATTGACAAATAATTTTTTTTTTCAATTAGGATGAATACACCAGTCCAAAATGAATTAAGAAAGATTTTTGACTTTTAACTGCATCTGTAAAATTGTTTGAAGTTTAAAAATTACGCTCTTTGCGTGTATGTGTATATCATACAAAGAACAATATGAAAAAAAATCGAAAGGGTTCTAAGATGATTGCATATGTCCTGAAACAGATCGTTGGGGGATAGAGATGAGGGGGTATTAAAGTTATAGGTACGTCTCGAAATAATTGGAGCCATGACTTCTGATTCCCTGTAAGATTTATGCAGATTTTATTAGGAAGCATGCATCAATATAGTGGTACAATAGATTCGTACGATTTTCTTGGATTTGATGCATTTAGAGTATCCGCTATATGTATTCTAGAAAAAATGGACGCATAAAGTGACTCATAGATAGGGACTCTTTCTAACCCTGTTGAGTGGAAGCGCTAGATTGTTGGTACGGAACACTAATTGGGGGGCCCTAGGGATGTTTTTGGAGTAGACATGTTTATGAAGCAAGAACTAGGCTGATCAGAGTAGATATTCTTTTTGGGTGTAGATTGTGATAAGTCACAAAGTTGCTTTGCATAACCAATTGATAAACCTTTTTTTAAAGTTAAAGTTTTTTTCCTATTGATAGAATTTGTGAAAGTTTTAATTGTATCATTTTATGTGGCCAAAGTAGATTTGTTAATCAAAAGACCTTTAAATTCTGTCATTTTTGGATTTTCATTTACTTAAAGAGGAAAAGAGTTTTAAAAAGTTTTTAAGATTAATTTTTAAGAAGGGCAAATCCTAGTCAAATTATAGGCAGGAGTGAGGGAATCTCTCGAAGGAAGCGGTTTAATAGAATAAGTTATGATAATTAACAAGTTTTCGGCACCTTTTTCCAGTATGATTGTGTAAATGCTTCGCAAGCTGTGTGTCACTTCGGTAGAATCCTTTGTCAATTGTCATTGAGTGTTATTCTCTGGTGCGTTAGTTGACTTTGTTTTTCTAATATATTAGTTTGTTTTTAGTTTTAAAATTCTACTGACCTTTTGTTAATTGCAAGATGCTGACCTTGCTAATTTTACTATATCTATCAACTTTAAGTAAAAGTTTAAATATGTAATTAATAAACTTTTAGATGAGTTTTTATGACCACTGACATTAGATTTATGACGCGTAGTATTTGTTATTGGAATAACTTTTGTTTAACTATATTATTAAAATTGTGCAATAATCAATATAGCCATAAATCCATTAAAATATTTCTCTTTCAAATATTAGTCTAGATGTCGATCTGCTATTTAATATATTTATATATATATATATATATATATACGTCAATATATAAAATTACTATTCGAAATATGAAATATACTACTCAATTAGGATGTAATAATACTGTAGACATTGATAATTTTGCTAAAAAACAAGTGTTAAAAAAATCTGTTTCTTACCACACCAGTGTTATGACGTTCGCTTTGCTAAGGTGGCACTACTATATTAAAATTAACAACAAAAAACAATGTCTCTTTTTATATGAAAGTTCAGCACTAAAATTAAATGCCGAACTTTCATATGAAAAGCGACAATGTTTTTCCTCTATAAGAATTGTGGGTCTTTATTTTTTTTTTTATATTATTTATAAAATTACTAATATTAGCATCTCAAAATCGAATTTTGTCACAAAAAATTGTTGTATTATAACTAATAAGAAAAATTTAAATAGATTATCCTTTGCCTAAGAAAAATAGGCTATGATAATAAAAAACGGTTAAGGTTTAGAGTGGAAGACATGTTGCCGTCCAGAGAATAAATTTAAGGCCTAAATTGTAGGTAGGTGATTCCACAAGGAAAGCATTTATCCAAATGCTGTTTCTCGCCATCTGCTGCACTTCATATTCCTTCTAACTATATTCATTGGTTTCATTACATTTGGGATAATTGCACTTATAGTTCACAATTGCTTGTTTACATATTTATTAGGCAAATGAAAATTGTATTCAATCAACAGAGGTACATGTTAAACTCATGGCTAGCAGGGGCACCAATATTAGAATGATATGGCCTATGTTGCCAGTATTTCATTAATAAGTTTAAAATGACATAAAATTATGTCACCGGCATTTAGTTAAAGAATCTGAAATAGAGTAAGACTATATCATCACTTGTGTAAATGTCTTAAGTAATTTTTATAAATTCTTGAGGGTTATTTATACCATTTACTGAGATACTCAGTTCCAGAGATTAGTTGAGAGTTGATATTATCTTGAAAATTTGTTATTTTACGTCACAGATAAGGAATTGAATATTTTCATTGTAGCAGTAAAATATTTCCAGACATTGAAATTTAATATGGTTAAGTTTTTCCAAAATAGATTTTTATTAAATATCTTTGTACTTTAAATGTCATTGTTTATAATAACAAAACAGTAATGTTTGTGGTTTCTAGACAAATAAATACAAATTGATATATCTGAATTGCCACATTATTGGCCAGTAGCGTTTTTGGCCGTAGTCCAATAGTGCGATTAATTTTGATACGTGTAATACTTTTTTAGAAGACATGAAACGCCGTGTAATTTATTCGTTGTGATAATGCTTGACATGAACTTTAAATCATTTTAAATTATCCGGATAATAAAAGCACAAAACTTATCAGGTCATACATAGTTTTTTAGTTCATTATGGATCATTGTGTCGATTATTGTTATTAACTTTTATTTATTCATCGTGAAAATTCATTTGATTTAACTCTAGAAACTAAAATAGTTTAATATTATAAATAATACTTTAGTAGATACTGATACTATTAATGGAGTTGACGCCAATCAACAGAAGTGATTTAATTAGAGTTGAATATTTACTTCACATTTAGTGTTGTTAGACCTCATGTGTTTTAAGTATTCTGCAATCATTTCATTGATACTCTGGGACATCTAACGTTTAATAAGGCTGGGCTAAAAACTTGATGGGTCTTTTAGATATTTAACTGCTATCCATTATGGATCATTGTGTTTATTATTGTTATTAACTTTTATTTATTCATCGTGAAAATTTGTTTGATTTAACTCTAGAAACTAAAATAGTTTAATATTATAAATAATACTTTAGTAGATACTATTAATGGAGTTGACGCCAATAAACAGAAGTGATTTAATTACAGAGACATTATTAACTATTTTGTCTTTATTGTTGTTATTAACTAGTATTTATTTGTAATTAAAATTCTTTTGATTTAACTCTGGAAACTAAAATGGTTTAATTATTATTAACAATACTTTGGTAGTTTCTAGTAATAGAATTCATGCCAATCAACAGAAATGACTAAATTTCAGACTCGATTATGAACTTCGCAATTAGTGTTGTTAGACATGTTTCAAGTATCTACCTTTATCCATTAGTGTCTTTGTTATTGTCACTCAACTAATATTTTCTCATATCTCATACATAGTTAAACTTCACTAAAACTTGTAACGCTAATAAATATACAGACGTCGTACTTATTGGTACAGGAGCAATCTTCTACAGCCAACACAGGTTATAAATTTTATTACACTGGTAGCTTGGGATGATTGATACAGACAATGACAAATAAACAAAAAATAAATTACTTTATATAAATGAAAAAAAACATAGGAGGTACAAATTATATTAATGTGAAATTTTAATGATCTATTAGTAATGAAATAGTTATTTAACGTTTTAATTGAATATTTAGTAAAACAGATACTCTGTCTGTAAAGGTATTTTACCCATTTCAAACCAGATTATCCTATGGAAAGTGTGGCGTATAGTTTTTATAAAACGGGATAATCATAAAAGTTTTTTTTTATCTAAAAAGTAATAAAACAAAATATAATAAAAATAATAAGCAATAAAAAATTCATTCCCATTGAATGTATCATGAAAAAAATTCGGATAAATCTGTCATACCCAATTAATGCACTACTTCAATTGCGTATAGCATGTATCATACTCAGTTAACATATTTATGAAAATGAACTGTTTATCTTCTGGCACTGTATTTTTATGTCTTCCTTAAGTTTCAAATAACAAATCATAACCGCTCTATCGACATTGTTTTAAACTTTTGTTCCCAGTTCTTATGTTGAAACTGTAAATATTAATCATTGTCAAAAATTAGTTGCTAAAATTTATTGATTACTATGTTTTATTCCTAAGTAATATAAAATTCTCAATTTATATCATTGCATTTACAAAAGATAAGCAACATGATGGAGCGTCACATTCCACAGTTTGGATACTTTTTATTTGCTTTCAACCTGGGCGTACCCAGCATTATTTTGTGGCCGCACATTAGGATGCTTGTGATTCATGTTGTATAATCATTCATTTGTCCTTTCGTTATTCTCGTTTTGGCTGAATACCATCTCTTTATCCCTGTTTAATCGGTTTCAAGTACAGAGATTGTAAATGTATTTTTTTTATATAACTGTTAACTGTTAAAAGTATGAATTAGTTGTAAGATTATTTATCTTAATTTATGGCAGCCCTTAAAATGCCATAGACGTATGAGATAAATAATCTAAAAGAAGTGTCGTATGAGATAAATAATCTTACAACTAATTCATACTTTTTCAATGTTTTAAGTTTCCCTACAAATTAGAATAATTAATTATGATTCAATACTAACAGATTTTTTTCTTACAAAAGTGTTTTATTTTATGCGAGTCTATTTTGTTCATTACAGAGTATGTACCTGTGGTTGTACTGTTGTAATGTTGAATAAATTAGGCGTAAATTTTGTAGAAATTCATTATTCACAATTAAATGCAACTACGTGATGTAGTATTATTTCTACTTTTTTTGCTAATAGCCCATCTGAAGATGCTGTAATATAACGAAACCTAGGTCGTGGTAAAGAACTTAAAGAAAGTAGAAATAATACTACATCACCTAGTTTGATTTAATTGTTTTGTAATGTTATTAAAATTCGTCTATCGAAAATTATATAAAATTACCTAGTAATTTAGGGTTTTATTATACTATGCTAAATTAGCAAAATACATTTATTAAATATGTTTGTGCTTATATATTGTTCTTATATATACTACATTGGTATAAAAAAAAATTTCTACACTGGAGAATCAAGTTCTGCATTTCATATTGAAGCCCTTTTCGCTATTAGAACTTTCTTTGACAATTCCAGAGACGTATAAATCCGACACGCACTCAATTAGGTATTTAAAAGTTTTTCAAATGATATTATGATGAATTTATGTAAAATGGTTGAATAATGAGATTATTAATTATACATATTTATCTACAGACGTTCATAATGTCTAAGTTTTATAAATTTGTCATCCTTTACACGATTGACAAGAAAATGATATGCGTGCACAGCATGCGTGGACATCTTGTTGGTGACCTACTTCATGATATGTACAATATCTGTAAAAAGTGGTAGGAAAAATTGCATGAGGCAAAATTGAATGAATTAGATTCAAAATTTTTTAAAGAAAATTATTTTCTTTAGAAGATTACATATGATTACTCACTTTGATATAAATGGATGTCAATGATGGGCCTCTTTCACAGCCGTTTATATCAATTGAAGAACTCAATTGTAAGAACTATAACTATTTATTTTAGATTTTTATGTACAAGTTCTACAGATTTATTGAAAATGTCTACAAAAAATATGTTCTTCATCTCCGAGACTACTGAAATCACAGTTTGGAAAAATTTTACTAGAACTTTACCTGAAAACTATGGCAATGATTCTACAATTTCATAGTTTTTAAGATATTCCATCTATTTTTACATTTATGAAAGATGTATTGGCATTTGGATGGAGAAAATAATATCAGTATTTGTAAATGTTTAATAGAAAGACTACACTAAATGTTTATATCGGCATGTGTGTACGGAACCGTCATAGTGCGAGTTCTACTCATACTTGACCAGTTTATTATTTTAAAATGAAATATATTCTTACACTTAATAATTTTTCCAATACATGGTTAATATCTTTCCTTTCGAGCCATGTAATCATTATATTACATTAACAGGTTTTTGAAAACATGTAATTAAAAATATATTTATTGGTGTGACCGTCCAGTGCTCTAGCGTATAAACTAATCAGATTTTTTCTAACATACCTAATGAAATAACATAACTCATTTTACTCAGAAAAATCTTAAGGTATTTCTCATATGAGACTGAAGTAAATTGCGTGTGTTCATTAAGTGAAATTTTATTGCGGAATTTGCATATCACGAGAAAGTATGGGCAGTGTAGCGTTTAGTTTACGATATTATTTCTTGTTTTTTTTTTAAATCTGATCAGCAGAAGGAGGAAAGGACGTCCTAATTGTAACTAAATTGTTTTGCTATAACTGTAGTGTCGGCTTGCCGCAAAATACGCAAGTCGTCTGAAAATTGTGTAAAGCGGTTTCTACTGTGTATCTGTTATGTATATTTAATGAGTCTGTATGCACATTATGCAAAAACTATTGGACGAATTAATTTAATGAAACTACAGTTTCGTACGGTACAAGCTTGATTAACATCTCCAATAGAAATCAAGATCATTAACTGTGATAATAATATACTTAAGTGAATGCAGCATTTGTTTCTTTTATAAGCAATCGTAATAAATGTGTAATTTTATAATTATTCACTAGATGGGATTTTCATAATGTTTTTAATTATATAAAATATTTATATTTACATATTATTAACTGCGCTATTATCGCTGTCTATAAAACGTCATATTTCTGATGGATCATATTTTATAAAATCAAATTATCTGTGGACATTATCAGATATAGGGTACCCTCCGAAGTACTACCCAGGAGAACAAAATTGACAAAATCTATATAGGTAGTACATGTTTGGACTTTCGTTAACGAGTTAACCATATGCCACTAAGAGGACAGGGATGAGGAGGATTCCATATTAAGACACTTATGGCTGGATTTTAAGAATAACTTAAAGTAACCTTTTGCATAGTTATTGATTCATTAATGTTATTGGTTCGATAAACTATATATAACTATATATGCGTTTCCGAGTACTATTTAATTAAATTGTTAACTATCACGATAAGCATTTCCCGTGTATAGCACTGGATAGCTCTTTATTAGAAATAAAGTTTTAAATGTATTTTTTAATAAAATACATCAGTGCAATAATTATATATATTACAAATGTAATAGTATTTTATGTGCGCTAATATTAATTATAAAATACAAATATATTTAAAAATCTCTTCATTTTCTAATAACAGGCTGCATATACATAGTCTTGTCGCTGGTTTTAGAAGGTTAAATCTGACATTTATCTGACAACAGTAAAAATAATTGTCAAAACCTAACCTATCTGCTTTTGCACACTGCTATCTCTGTCTTTCTTTCTTTTATTTAAGTTATTAATTTGAAATGGGATCCAGTCAAAAAGGAATAAAGATGTCACCTAAAAAGACAAGATGCCGTTTAAGAAGTAGGTAAATTTGAGTACATAAAAATAATATAAATTATTTTTACATAATAAAAAAATGCAATAAATATTGAAGCCAAAAAAGAATTAATTTTGTCACGTAAACGTTGCATACTCGTTAAATCTTTATCTTATTTTACACTCATAATCTGTAAATATTTCGAAGTCACTTTTACGATCCTTTAAACTTCTTGGAATTGAGATATTATTTATAAAATCAATAATATCTTCCTAAGATTCTGATGAGAAGTCAAATTTATTGTTACGGAATGCATATTTGATTTCAAGGTATTACCAAATATACAAATTTGTAAAATAACAGGAAACGTTTAGTCAATATTAGTTTCATTTAAGATCGCTATGGTTTTGGAATAGATAAATGGTTATTTTTCTATAGTTAATTTAATGGAAGTTCACACATAATACAATCTTTTTTGGAAAAATTTTAGCTAGTATTGGTTCAATCGAAACTTCTAATAGAAAATCTGCTGTCAAATGCATCACAGAAACGGACTAATTCCACTTGTTACATTTATTTTAATATCACAAAAAATTTTCAAATTTAATTTTCTATAACTGTAAGGTATTGACCAATGGCAATATGTAGATATTACTAGCAATGCTAGGTTTTATTCCCGCAAAAACTTTGAACTTTTCAAAAAATGCATTACACAAAGTTACATTTATTTTAATATCACAAACAATTTTCAAATTTAATTTTCTATAACTGTAAGGTATTGACCAATGGCCATATGTAAATATAACTAGCAATGCTAGGTTTTATTCCCGCAAAAACTTTGAACTTTTCAAAAAATTCATTACACAAAGTTACATTTATTTTAATATCACAAACAATTTTCAAATTTAATTTTCTATAACTGTAAGGTAGTGACCAATGGCAATATGTAAATATAACTAGCAATGCTAGGTTTTATTCCCGCAAAAACTTTGAACCTTTCAAAAAATGTATTACATAAATTTTGATCTATATTATCCAATGCAATGATATGTATATGATTCACGTGTTATTTTCTTAACAACATTTGTTCCATAATCTATATTATGTAGACTCCTGAATATATTTAGAAGTTGACTTTGTATTTTTAGTAACGGACTCTCACCCTGTGCTCATAAATTTTAAATTTACTGCCGTTGCGTTTTGTAGGAAGTAACGATGCAACTGTATTTTTGTATGATGATCAAATGCGAAGGCATGTGGCATCTATTTGCATATGTAAATAACTAATTTAGTTTGACTCTTTCTAACCAATGTATTTTTACTAACAATTGAACGCGTAATATGTAAAATTTTAGTTTGCTAACCTGAGGTTTATTACCTTCTTATGTTCCTTTTATGGTAATTAGATTTCATATTTCGCTATGCGCAAAATAACAAAGCAGTATGTTTTGCCTTTAATATTGACAAGCTGACGATTTCCTGACAATTTGATGCTTCCAAACATATATTGGTACAGTCATTTCTGAAATTCTTTTACGTCTGAGAGTTTGTGTCTTAAGTATGTTATAGATTAAAAATTATATCACAAATGAAAAAAAAAACAGAAATATCTTTTACCAAAAAAAATAAACTTTTGTAATCACAAAGTGAATCAATGCTGTGTAATTCATTATATGATATGAAGATATTTTGGAAAAATGGTTGAAAGAAGTTTCATTTTGAAAGAAAAATGGTTAGAGATTAATGGAAACCAAAACAACAGGTTTTTTAAACATCCGTTAGCTTGTCTTTTACTAAATTGACTTGAATGAGATTTAGTGCACTTATAGTCTGTGTCTTAGATCAACATCTAGGATCAGACTTTAACTGTATTGCTGAACGAATTTTAACTGTATTCACACTGTTATGCAGTTCGAGGTCTTGAAGAAAATTAATCTTATTTCAGTGCACTATTCATTTAATTAACAGATGATAAGCGAGCACCATTAATCTCAGTACTTTAAAGCATAATTTTATAATTTTCAACTAGATGGCAGTATTTATTTAAATTTTCATAAATATTTTTAATAATATTTAGTTATTAGTAACAACGGTATAAACAGTATCTATTTGAATCTAACGCACTCCTAATGTTGTACTCCTGAGGAAAAATGTTGTAAGATACCACAAATTTTCCCACACGAGGAGATGGCATAGTTTTCTAATTTTTTTTTAAATATTATTTGCTGAACTTTTGCATAAATTTAATCTTTTGCCTTTTGTTACTATCCACAGCTATGAACCAGAACTTCATCCCGGAGTGACGTATAAAATAACAAACCCAAAGGCCACACTAAAAATATTTTCCACCGGAGGCGTTACAATAACTGGTAAGCAGATTGCTTGTTAATTTTTAATGTGTTTTTTATAGTTTTGTACACATAACACATTATCGGCCCTTGCTTATCTCCCATTACGTGTTTGTTCAAATAATTTGCCATGTGCCATAAAAATTATTAAAAGTGAGTATATAGTTCGGATACAATGTTCGGATTGGCTGAAAAATGTTCAGTGAAAGATTTTGGTATCATCATCATTTATATTAATACGCTAAGGTTAAGATGTTACACTCCCTTTTTAGAAAAAACCTCACAACTAATCCATAATTGTTTTTGCAAATTAATTAATTATTAAAATTATATACACAAAACAGCAATGCTGTCATCTAACGGCTCAACGTCAATATGATTGACGGTCGGTAAAATTTTTGTTTAATTTCAAATCCACTCACGTATAAATAAAGTGGCGCTTCAGCTCAATGCTTTTGATACTTGCGCCTCTATATGTCAATTTTAGTAAAATATTTGTTTGATCTGTCATCTGAGCTTCATAATGGAATAAATAATGCGAAGACTTTGCACGGGTCACGCTAGTAATAATAAATAATATGTTTATTCTTTGATACTTAATTATACAAGAGGTTACTTTTTGGAAAACTGGGGAGAAGGATTTGGTTTGGAAATTTTTGTAACAATCTTAAAAGTCTATTGATGATTTTAATGTCTCAAAAATGGAACAGAAGCGGTAAAACAAGTGCTGGATCGGAACAATAAGTTTTGTGCAACCATAAAAGATATAAAACAGGGATTTCCAACCTTTTTTGCGTTCATTTTCACGACATTTATTTCTCAATTACAAATAAAATGAAATGAATTAAAACTTTGGTATTCACTCTTAAATTCAAATTTACAATAATATTGTAATAAGGCTATCTATGTTCATACCCTCATTCACAAACATTTCGTTAATACAATTTGAATGAATTATTGAGTGGATTTAATAATTCAAATAGATTTTTCTTTAGAATATCTTAACACGTTGGGCTTTCCATATGATCTCTTTATGCCCCGCCCGGAGGTGTGCCCAAGAGTGTGTGGGAGGTATGCTAAGGTATCTTAAAAGTCAAAGATGTCTAGTTTATATTTTGTAAGGAATTTTTTCATTGTTTTGTCACCTTAGACAGCTTCATCAATTTTGAAGATATTGGTGTTCCTATCGAGGTCTCATTAATGTTGGTATTAGTTTTTTTCTCTTTGTTTTGAACTTTGAGATCAATACGAGTGTTATGGTTATGGTATATGTTTCTTGTAATATTTCTTCGGTTTTTCTCCTTTGTTTGTCCTGTTCTTATGACTTCTTTGCCAACTGAAAATATGAGTGAAGTTATAGTAGTATTGAAGTAGAAGTGTATAGTTGATGGTATTGAAGGGACGAGTGCATTTTGTAATAACTTTGTAATTCTATTAGGATCAGGTTTTTAGGAATTTCTTCAGACACTGCGGCCTGCCTAAAAGAAACAATATCTTCATAGCAGATCCAAAATGTTGCAGAAAATTCATGTAAATTCGTAATATTGGAAAAGGCTGGTCTGTCTTCCTCATTGTTACTACCGCTGCTTCCCAACGCTTCGCTTCTTTTCTTTTCTCAACAATGTATTGTTATTAATTCAGGTTTCTCTGGAGGGACAAAATTCAATCGAAGTCTCGGGTCTAACAATATGGCCACTGCAGAGTATTTGTCATCATCTATGCTTTCGAATCTGTGTCTGAGTTCTGTCTCTAAAATATATCTCGTTTCAGTTATGTTAGGGTAAAGTTACTGTGTATGTAATACTTTAAAAGAATGCGGTATAACTTCAGAAATTGAAGAAAAGTGGAGCTGGCAATCTTTTTTATTTCGTCAAAGGATTTATAACATCGTAATCTCTTTCAAAAGTAGCCATAAACACTCACTCAAGTACTGAGATTCGTTGTGCCACAGTTGTCAGAAATATATAATGACACAGCTCTTTTTTGTTCTTGAAGGTGTTCTCACGTGTAAAACGTGCTATTCCATCTAGTACTCACATCTTGTATAAGTTTATGTTTTAGCAAATTGAGCTCACTCTGAATTTGAAGCAACTTTTCTTGAGCCTGAGTTGAGTGGGTAGTGCTTTTTGCCAATGTTAAAGCTTCACTAAAATTTTCATGTACATTCAATGAATTATTTATAGCCTGTTGTAATGTACAGACAAAACCTTTTCCAATGTGTGGGCTCTCGTTAATTGCTTTTACTATGTTAGGTCCATTATCTCGTAACTATCGTATGAATTACCGAATCAATTTGCCACATATTTATCCCATCTTCCAAGTGAATTTAGGTGTTGATTGCAGAAAATTCTTCATCAAGCCAATGAGTTGTGAATCAAAACTAATTAAATAGTTCACACAAGTTCACATGATGGTTATGGTTATTGATATTTAGCCTTAACAAGTTTTGACTTAATAATTTTGTATACTTTTTCATAAAATGACGGAAACTGATTTCACTCAAGCATTTTCTTCCGGACATCTAAGTGTGAATAAATTAATGAGTCCATTAAATCTAGTGTCCTGTAATATGGATATAGGCGGTTATTTGATGTTATCATGTCAACTATAGCATAGTGAATTTCGAATGATATTGGAGGTTTTAATCTTCCATTTCTTGATAAATGCATCCTCCAGGGTTTGTTGTACACTTGATGTTGGTTCTTGTTGTAGACTTAGGGAATGGGATGTTGAAGGCTGATTGTTACAATTACGTAACTATTGATGATGAATTTGGTCTGGTCTTAAACGGTTTGTCAATGCTGATGTTTCAGCCGTCTGCTCTGTCCTACCACGTGAGGAATCGTGACCATCTGAACCGTGTTGATATCCTGAAGATATATTATGGAATTGATTATTTTTTAAACAAATACTATTTAGTAGTTTTAATTAAAATTATGAAAATAAATATATTTTTTAATGTAATTTTTAAGTGCCCCCTACATAGTGCCATCTATACTCTAGACGCTGACGATGTTACGAACGCCGTCCAATGTTTCCGTCACATGGGCTCCATGTGAAATACCACCACTTTTTTGTATGGAGGTGTATGGAAACTTTCCCATCTTTTGTTTTTAATCTATGGGGACGAAGTAAATGCTCCTACTCGCCAAGTACCTTGTGGACATGTTTTAACATATTACTTTAAGCAAAGTGCGCCAAAAAAGGACTGAATAATTTGGCTGAATATTTGGTTCGTTAAACCTTAAACTGAATTTTCGAAATCGGCAGACCCCTATCTTTGACTTATCTCTAATATAAACCAAGGAGGTTTAACCAAGGTGTTTCGGCAATAAAAAAAGATTGTTGTCAATGATATGGCTATGATTTTTATTAAGGATGCACTCTGTAATATTTTTATATCTGATCAAAGTCAGATGATATCTGATGCAGTCTTAGACTTTGTCCTAAATTTTCAACCAAGCTTCCAACATGCAAATGTTACATTGTAGTATTTTAATTCTGGGTTACCATTGTTTAGTTTATGTGGACAGACTTTTTTTTGTAGTATTGATGGTGCAAGCACCGTGCTTCCATACCAGGATCAAAATTTTCTTATTCATACATTTTCATCACAAGAGCGAAAAACCTTGACTCTAAACGAAAACAAACAATGACTATTACGTTACGGCACTTTATATGCCAATGTTATTCTATTGCAAATATTGTGTTCCAAAACTTACGGTTATTTAGCTGGTATTCAATCAGTGCCACGAGAGGTACTCTATACATTTCTTATTAGAGAACTGTAACAGAGATGTGTCTGTACATTAAGGACATTTTTGAAAAAGTTAGTGGAATGTATTGTTTAGGCTTCTCTAAATCCAAAATGTCTTAAAATTTTTGTGTTTCTCTCTGTGTATATTTGTTTCTTCGAAAACTACTGGATGATTTGAATGGAATTTTGACTGAAATAATTCTTTGATTTTTTTGGTCTGTTTCTACAATTACTACACTGATGTGCTTCTATTATTACAAAATGAAGTTATAGAGAGATAAAGAGAGGCCGTTAATTTTATGATTTTTAACAGATTTACGTCTCAAGAATTGTGTAAAAAAGACAACAAAAGAAAGGACTATTTGCCATTTCTCATCAACAAAATGAGTACACGTTAGTGTTGTTAGACATCTTATATTTCACAGGTAAAAAAATGAAAAATGTGGCTAAGAAAGCCACATTTTAAGTGTCGCCTGGATAATAACTGTCCCTTCTGGAATTTGTACCGAATAAGATCTTGCATGCACGAAGGCGGCAAAATTAGCTTTGTTCTAGCACCTTCGGGGCTGAGCTTCTTTGGGGCAAATGCAAATTTAATAAAAATATTCACGTTAATTATAAGTTACATTATACGATACGAACCTCATAGTTAAAATTTAAAAAAAAATGTTTTCCCATGTTTCTTTTTGTTCCATCACCTTTTCACCATTTGTCCCTTGGAGAGGAGAAACAATTTTATAACTTTAGTACACATATTCATATTGAAGACATATAACTTATGTATCGCTATACACTATATATATGTATATATATATATATATATATATATATATATATATATATATGTATATATATAACATACATAAATAATGCATTGCTGATACTCTATAAAATTGGCTTTTTATTTTTCAGTACAAAAAAAATTACTTAAAAAGCTCATTAAATCTATAGAGACAATAAAATTTAGATCTAGGAATTTTACTTTACTATAATTGGAGTCTAATTTTGGTTTAAGTAATTTAATTTCTATATAAATATACTGTTGTAAGTATATGAATTATTGCTACGTTCAACTTCATGAAACTATTGTGATAATTCATATATTAGTTTTAGTTTTTATTTTTAAATTAATATTCTTATTAGAACAATCCTTAAGTTTACCTTTATTGAAGCGTTGTTTTTTATAAAAAGTTATCTTCAGGAAAACTCCATCTTAGAAACTGAATAACATATCCAGAAAAAAATGTGCTTTAGAAATTTGACAATAAGACGAAGAGTCAAAATGTTCAGTAAACATTGTATAATATAAATACAATTACAGCTCGCAGTGTGAATGATGTGCAGTCAGCAGTTGAACACATTTTCCCGCTGGTGTACGAGTTCCGGAAGCCGCGGTCAGCGGCAGATGAGGAGGCGCTGAGAGCACGGCGTGCAGCACGCCACGCTACCCCTCGCCCATCCCACGCACCTGTCGCTACTGACCCTCTCCATCTCATCACCGTCTCTGACGACGACGATAGCGACTCCTGGCAATGACCGCTCGGCAATCATCGCTTCCTCCCTCTCGAGCAACGATAACTCGCCGTCGAAACTTCGTGCAGTTGTGTACTAATAAAAAGAAGCGTTGTCTGTCTGCATCTCTCGCTTTGAGGAACGAGAGGATGTTATCGATACATACCGTCGAATGTTCCTAGAGTGTACCTGCTTCTGCCGTAGAATATGTTTTAATATCGTCGCTGAGATTGCAAGCCGATGCTCATCTTCCCCGACAAGAGTACTGAATTTATTGTGCACGGATGGATCCTTCTGTGGAGGGTTTCACGTCCAAACTTATGTCAATTGTAATATATTATGTACAAAATGTGCGTGTTGTTGTTTATCGATATCGGAGTTGAACTTTGCATTGAAACATATCCTAAAGTGGAATATCAGAGCCAGTAAGATAATTTTCGTGATGTACGACGGATAACTTAGTTTCATACGTCACGAATTTGATATTATATTAACTTTGGGTTATCGTAATTATCTTCCCGCACACGGTTACATTCAAATTTATTTTGCTCGAGATCAATGGCATATCATGTCGCCTCGTCCCCGGGGCTAAGCCCGTGAAGCACGGCTTATACTCGACAAGTAATCGTGGAACATCCACAGTGAGATTACGAGGGCTAGTGTTCAGAATAAAACACACTGGTCTTAGTGATCAGTCGTGCTCTTCAACACTCGTCCCAATGCTATCGTGTCAGTGAATTTATTTTTAATTAAATGAAATGCGAACTATTGAACAATGTTCCGTTTAGTTTTTATTACTTAAACATTAATGCCAATGTTGTATCAGTTAACATATTGTATAGACCACGTGTAAAGTTCCTCACCATGACAAGCTAAACTATGTGTACATGAAAACAAATATGATGTAATTCTATGGCAATAACAATTTCTCTGTATTATCTTTACAACGCTCACGCGTGAGCTGTTTGCCACGTTCCATGTATTCCCAATCTTAAGACAATATTACAGCTAAAAATGTGGTAAGCCATCCTCAGGACTATATTAAGAATGCTATAAGAGTATTGTATTTGTATTAAATGTTGAGTGTCACTCGAATGTAATATTTGTTCAAAGAATTGGTAATGTGGACGTAATGTCGTAACAATTTATGTATATGTTTGTATACGATTAGTCGTTTTTTTTCTTTACATTCAAGGGAAACTGAGTGTGGCATTGTGAATATAATTCAGCATATTTTTCCCAAAAACTAATGGATATGTTTTAACTTTTATCTTAAGTATTAAATTTATTACATACTATTAATTAAAATTTCTACAAAGTGTTGCATCTGATCCTCGTTCTACAGATGTTTTTGAGTATGTGTTGTAACTATCTGGAATCAAGTGTATATTTTGCGAGGAAAATTTGCCTAAAACAAAGATGGCACGGTGCCTTTGTAATGACGTTTTCCGAAAAATGAAAGAAATTATTTTGTATTGCATTTTTGGATGTCTTATGGTATTTTAATCAAATTTAATTCATCAGCGTTCAAGTACATAGAGTATTGCTGTTAGTATTCAACTGTTGACCATCATATATTTTATTGTATAGACTGAAGGTATCATTACAATTAATTGTGTATTTCAAAACAATCTGGTTTCACCTGTTCGTTGTTTCAATTTGTAACTTGGTTTTGTTTGATTGATATTTGTAACTAGGAAACTTTATTAAATATCGTTTTTTACTTGTAGTTTCGAAAAAAATGTGTACTTCGGCCCTGTTGTCTTTTGTGTAATTCAGTCCGAACGTTTTTTCTAAAAACTTGTGTTAGAAATATTGACGTAAATGTCGTAACTTTTGTAACTACACTTTTGTGAGTGTTTGGTGTATTTGATGTTTACCGAATTGATTACGTGTAGAGTACACAAATACAATCTGTTATTCTTAGCCACGTGTTGTCTTTTGGAATTTTTGGAGGGCCTAATTCTGACGAAAGTTTGACGTTAGTTTGGTACGCACAATGGGACTATTAATATCTGATATCTGTTGTTAAACTGCGTGACAATAGACAATATCAGATAAAAATGTGTAATGAAAAAAAAATTGTATTTGCTAACGAACATGACTTTGATTGATAATGCTTTTAATTTATTATCAAATGCAATGAATTATTATAACAATAGTGGAAGTTAAAATTTTGCTTTTCATGCCTAAATGATGTTAAAACAGTACCCTAGGCTAAAAATTGATTATAAAAAAAAATATGCTTGCGGGTTTACGATGCAATGTTTACGATTTTAGAATGCTTTGCTAATAGACAAAGTGCATTGCTAGACCGTATTTTGCATACGAAAAATTTGTCAAACAATATATAAGGACAGATATACATGTGACAATGAATTGTTATATCTATGGCCTACACAGTTCAATTCGACTTAATGTATTTATCTGGTAATATTTTTAAGGTGTTGAATTAATTTTTGGAGATTAGTGGCAACATTATTTCTTAGTGTAAGGGACTGTCAGTGTGATAAATTGGTTAACAGCCGTGGGGGCGGGCGGGTTTTGGATGCGGTCGCAGTTCGTTGTTGACATTTGTATATCGAGTCATGTTAGGTAAATTATGTGTTCTACTTGTTAGGTTAGTTTAACTTGTGTTAAGTATTATTACGATGTTTAATGGACAAGTTGTCGAGTTAACCATTCGCACCGTGCATGCATATCCTTTTATCGAAACTTTGCTTACAATTCAGCAACGTATGAGTCTATTTATCTCTATTTAGGCCCTTTAAGTCTGATAAACTTTTTCAAAAAATAACTTAGAACCAACATCGTGTAAAATTTTGATTAATGAGGGGGAAAATTTTCTTATTTTTTTACATATCATAAGACGGGGGTAAAATGAAGTTGCGGGTAGTACGTTGGTTTGAATGTTCGATAAAAGACTGTATTCGATATACAGGAGTAAAAAGACATGTTACCATCTAAGAAATTATACTTACCATGGATTAGAAAGTAACTAGTCGAAAGGGTCGATGCACGGTGCGTGGGTATCAGTGACGGACACGACTCCATTCTAAATAGTCATTTATTAATTTTCATGTTATACATTTTATGGTTAAATTTATGTATGTGAGCGACTGCGTGCATATATGGCATAATATTTGTATGTTGGCGTCCAGCGCAGCGTTTTCCAATGTTTTGCGGTGCAAAGTTACATTTTTGTGAAGTACGGGATAGAGAATGAGCGTTTGAAAAAAGGGTTCGTTGCGATAAAGTGGAACTGTAATGGTATACGTATGTCTCAAAACCTCGACGGTGATCACTATATTGAGCGCTCATGTTCCTTAGAAGTTATGAAAATTAAAATGGAGACAGTTCATGAATTATATAAATGTAGCTTCTAATGGGAGTAAAGATTACGTCAAAATGTTATTTCTTACAAAATAATGGCCACTGCAATTGAAATGTTATTTTTAGATATTAACCTTATTTCTTTTAAATTGATGGATGTGTTATAATTAGAGATAAAAGTTATTTATAACTTGAGATTGCATTTTTGTTATATGGAGGATATGGACAATAAGTAGATTTTCAAAAAGCGAGTAACAGTACAGACCGTTTATCTCACTCAAGACAATAATTGATTGCAACCAACGAGATGATTGCGAATTTCGGAGCACGTATAGGTGCAATATTCTTGTTGATCATGGGAAATATGTATTTATAGTACCTGCTGTATTTTTCAAAATAAAATGGATCAAAATCTATACATAATGGTGTGTTGATACTGATGTTCATATGTGACTAGTTTTGACAGAGTTCCGCACCCTGCATGGAAGGGATAAAACTAAGTATGATGGAGAGTGAAGTTGAGATGAAGTGCTCTGAGAAGCATGTATGTTAAAACTTTTGAATGGTGCGGTAAGAAATGAGAATACAGAAAATGAATTGAAAGGAGAGAAATATTATAGAAGATGTCGTAGTAGAGTGGAATATGTGAAAGACTGTTTGAAATAAGAGTTATAAAATTTTTAGAATTCACAAGACGAGATGTTAGTGTAAAGAAGTTTGTTAAAGATGTTCAATGAGACATGATATCTGGCATGTTGCACTGCAATGCCAGACAACAATATGTGTGAATGTCTCCTTATTTTTCATCATATGCTTAACGGATATGTTGTTCGGAGTTTTCACCGGTTAATTTCTCTTAAATCGACTGGTTAATTTCTATAGAAAATATGCTCGTTTTCCTGGCATTATTAAATTTTATGTGGCTGTTATTTTTGTAAAAGTAATGTTTTTCCTATATTTATGCAAAAATTGTATTGGAATAGGTTATCATGTCGACTGGAATATTGGATGAAATGTGCAGCAAATGTCGTATTGGATAACGCCACGCCAGATGCATTATTTATTATGATATTAACGACTCGTCGTCAAACGGGAACAAGTGCTTGTAAATGCGATTCAGGTGACAGGGTTGTCAATTAAATAGTTCATTCTTTAGTCTGATTATACAATGATGCTACGTCGTATTAACTACAATATCAACTCTTGAACGGCAGACATTCGTGAGTTGATATTGTTGTTATTTTTAAAGCTAATTGTAAAGTGTTTTCTGCTCTATCGGTAATTCGAAAAAGAGTCGTAATGAGTATGGGATGAAAACACAAATGAAACACTGTCTACTCTAGTCTACGTCACCATAGTGTATTAAAGTCAAGTTTTTTGTGTTTATTATTAAATTCTGCAACTTTAGAAATGCGTGTTTAATGTGATTTGGCTTATCACTTATATATAAAGGTTAAAAAAATGTTATTAGTTTTCGTGAATTTGTTATTTTGTTAATGTCATAATTCAAAATCTTACACAATCAAAATTATGCAGAAAGCAATTATATAGACGCTTGTCTGGAAAACAGTTTTTTTTTTGTTGAAAATTGTTCAAAAAAATAGAGTTTATTGAAATCCATGTACAGTAATTAATTCTGAATTTATTTTGGATAAATAGAATTAAAAATGTAATATTTAAAAAAATCTAGAGTCATTATTTTGGAAAAATAAAATAATAAATTTTTTTAAATTGAGAAAAAGTGACAATTCTACAATGTTCAAATAAAGATGCTGTGTGCAAATTTTATTCGGCGTTCAAAATTGTCTGCCTAATTAAAATTTAGTTTTAATTTAATAATAGACAAATATGCCAAGAAGCGAATGTATGTAAATTTTTGTGTTTATATCCTTTTGGATAATTCGGTCAGGAGTTCGTTCCGGCCAAAAGAAATAATATGTTTTACATAGTAATTTTTTTTAAATCAAATTAATACTTTCATTCAGAATATGTATGCCGAATATTTTTTGCATTTTTTTTGATAACTGATATTTTGTTATTTCTGTTTTATATATTTTAAATTGGGATGATTCATGCTTGTAAAGAACATTTTTAGAGTTGTTTAAATAGCTGGTAAGCAAACTTTCAATAATACAGTACCAAATGCAATTGCGACTCATTTTCGGATAACCCTACGCACCTTGCTTTGGGCAATGTGCCTCTATCACTATCTAGACACACATGTGCACTGTAGATTAAAAAAATTAATCGCAACACTTACTAATTTATTGTAAATACCGTTGATTATGTTAAATTTGAAATTGTTTCCAACTAATTAAGGAATGCTCACACCAAACGATTAAAGCGTGTACGACTGAAGATTTTGATTAAAAATCAATATTTTACGCACATTACTTTTCTGCCCAAGATAAGACTGTTTTTAAAGATAAATAATTAAATATTGGCAAACGTAAGACTAGTGACGTCACTACGTATCGACGAGCGATCGTGGCCAGGTAGTTTGTATGGTAGGTTTACGGCGTAGCTGTACAAAATAGCTTTGGTTTCCACTTGACTGGTTGGGAACGTCGGAGGTGATGCGAGATGTGTATATTGTGCCTTTATGCCGCATGTTTGATACAAGTTCCGCGCACGTTTTACCCGATTGCGTTTCATATACTGGATTTCGTAGGAAATTTGCCCAATGAGAATATTGTGAACATTGATAGGGATTTATGCAATTCAATTCGTTTTAGGTTATTTTGTGGGGTATGTCATGAAAGATTGGGAGCGTATTATTCACATACAAATGTATCAAATGTGAAACAATACAATTTTTTTAGTGTTGAAAACATGAATCTGTGTTAAATACATCGTTACAGGGCTGCAATTTGCTGTAAAATGATTTTATTTAGTTCATCATAGATTTAATTCATCTAATATTCTGTCGTCTGATTGTTGCCGTTCCGCACAATGTCAGATTTTTGTAGCTCATTTGTTTTGACTCAAATTTTTTAACTCGCATAGCTGAGGCTTTGTAACTTAAAAATCGGGAAATTCATTATTAAGAACAAATGTTTATGTGACAGTATATCTATAAATTGATTTCTATATATGTAGATTTTCCTAAAATTGATATTAAAACTATATTTGCAGCCAGTTCAATGAACTACGCAGCGCGTGAAACGTGCGGTTGGAATTTTGTAAGAGAAAAAAAAATGAATTGTAAAATGCATATTAATTGTAAATAATATGAGTGAACGAATTAAGAAAACATAAATGTAATATTTAAAACGGTTAATGATTTATAAGGGTGTAACTATTTTAGGGGAATTTTTATCAAAATTTATTTTGAACCTCGTCGGAGGCAGGTCGCGGTAACGTGGAACTGCACATTCGGGGGAGCACTGTTTTGGTTTTTTTTTAAATTTTGAGGAGAGTTCAAAAATCAATCAACTAAAATTTCTGTGACAATATATATATATATATATATATATATATATATATATATATAAAAATAAATGTCGGAATACTTTACTTTTATTAATCCCAACATTAGCATTCGTTATTAAAAAATACGAAGCGTGAAATCCCTCTTATGCAAGAATCACTTTAATCGTTTCTACACATCCAGTGTTAGATGATGAATAAATAATTTGGAACGTGAAGTGTTTAGATGAAATGCAATAAGTGAAGAAATGTCGACAATAAGGATGATATTTTAAATTTATAGTTTCATAACAAAGCAGTTATAAAAGTATTATATTACGTAGGGAAACTTGAAAATTAATAACATTTTAAATCTAAGTTATAACATAGTTTGAATGTGCATTACCGACAGCCTAAAGCCTGACCGCTACATACATAACACAAAATTTCGACGAAGTTAATGAATAGAAATGTAATTTGGCATAGTTAAAGAATCATGGCAATAATAGGACGTAGAGAATGAGAGAGAAAGATAGAGAAAAAGAGCGAGACAGACAATGTCGAGAGTTATAATGCCAAAGATATTTATTGATATGCTGGTGCTTCATTATCACGCTTATCGATAGAACCGAGCTCGCCGCATACTTTGACCTAGCATATGTTTTTTTTTGTTTATTAATCTGTTGTCCTAAGCTGCTTCCCTCGTCTGTATGTGGCCTGAATGTCAAATTATTTATTGTTTACAGTATCGATTCATGTATAAATGATAGTGGTTTTTGTTCTATTATATATTTTTTTGTTATGAATTAAGCAAAATAGCCTAGTGGACATTTCAACAATTAACCAAGAATGTTTAGATAGTATAGATGAAATTATAGTGTTTATGACGAAACCAAAATTTGATATGTTTTAAATACAAAATGATAAAAAAAATGTGAAAAACGTTAAAATAAATCTCAATTTATGATACTCCGATGTGTTGTGTTTTTATTTTCGATGCGTGTACAATGAGACGTATGTTCAGTTTATCTAATAAAGTGACACATTTTTGTGGATTTATGACAGGCCATAAATATAAATTATTTTTGCAATGGCAACTTCGTAATAAATATTGTGTCATTGAGGTAACATATTTATCGTTGAATAGCATTGAGTGTGTTCCATTAGGCGATCATAACGCAAAAAACGCTCACTGCATCGTTCCACTTGGCGATCGCAGTCGTTACGGGCGTGCACATTCGCGAACATTGCGAGCGGTTAGTGGAACATACTCATTGTATTTCATATGGTCTATGTCATATTTAAAAAAAACAGATTTATATATATCTGTATTTTAGGAAAAGAAATTGGATTCTTGTTCCATTTATAAAAAAAAATGTAACATGTTGCCACAATAATAGATCATCAAAAGACAATTATAGTTAGTTAAGGTAGTTGTCTTGTAAAACACGTTGTCTATGAAATTCGCTGAATTTTTTATATATTATTAAGCTATTAATATCTACCTTATTTTAAAATTATCTACCGTTTAATTTTAGATAAAAATCACTTACAAAAATTATACAACTAACATTACAGGCAAAGTAGTAATTTCACTATATTTAATTTTACTTTAAAAATGCATTGAGTGATTTATATAAAAAACTAAGTCGAAGTAAAATTATGTTATATTAACATTTTGAAAAAAATAACAGTTTCAGTAAAATATTTTATAACAATTTTTGGAACTTACTGTCCCACGACAACTACCTTGAAAACAATGAAATATATATTGGGGGCATTTCATGCGAGTAGACAGCGAAAAAGTACAGTCTATATGTACATCTAGTAGGTATGGAAGAGAACACACATTTTTTTTCGTGTGATATTTATTTACAATTAAATGAAACTACGTGATTTATTTGTCGAGTTAAGGGCTTCTAAAAAATAATCATAATTTAAATTTAGATTTTTCCCAAGTAGTTTTTCAAAATGAAGAATATTAAGATAACATCGCAGTTAAACATTAAAAGTTTAAAAATTTAACGAAGATTTCCAAAAATTTTAAAAGTGGAGCTCTCCAAGAAATGTTTGTTTGGGCATCCTATAGAAAAATACTTTTACATAAAACACCTCCAGTGGCTAATCTAGACATCGTCCAGTGCAGTAAAACATCAAGTGAACTTTTACAAAATACCCAAGACAAATCATTCATTCCCGAAGATAAATTCAAACATAATTCAACCCAAACGATAGAAGACCAAGAAATTGGAGACCAAGCATACAAACACATTAATAAGGATGCAGCGATAGAAGACCAAGAAATTTTAAGACAGTTAAGGGAGAAATTTAATGATCAGTCTACTTCTAGTTCTGTTACTGATAACACTAACCATAGCACCCAAATCATGGAGCGAAAATGAACTTGCAAAAGAGTTTGCAGCATCCTGGTAATGAGCAAGAAAAACAAAGCAACTTGTAGATCAATTCTTGCAACTTGTCATCTCCAAACCCACATTATGGCCATAAATTACCAGTCGAGAACATAAATTTAATAACAAATTTGTACCTTCGAGAAGACATCAACTGAATTATCCCAGGTGAAAAAGATTTTATAACTATTAAATAAGAGGACGGGAAAAGAGCGCACATACAAAAACAACTTATGATGTGTAACATTGACGAACTTTATCAGAAGTTCAAGAGGAATATCCGAACGTTCAAGTAGGTTTAACAAAGTTTTTCACTCTAAGACCCAAACAATGTATCCTCGCTGGCGTCTCTGGAACCCACATTGTTTTTGTACTTACCATCAAAATGTAAAGCTGATGTTGAATGGGGGACACATAGCAAATCTTACAGCTGGAACTGCCATGGAATTTTCGTCTTATAATGATTGTCTTCGCAAGATAATGTGTCCCAATCCAACATTAAAATGTCATTTAATGACTACACAGTCACAGTAGGATGAATGCTGTAAATCGTGTCCTGGCTTAAGGGCAATTCGTAATCATTTCAAAAACATATTCGATAACAATCAAGTGACAGACTTGTAGTTTAAAAAGTGGGTTGGCACTTACCGCTTCACGATATCTACACAAATACTGTCTTCTGATGATTTTGTAGATAGCTTGTGTGATGCCTTGGACATGTTGAAACCTGATACTTATATTGCAGAGGCACAGGTCCTGTATTTTAAAACTCTCAAGGAAGATGAAATCGGTGAAGGTGAAATCATCACACAGTGTGATTTTACAGAAAAGTTTTGTTATCCAAGATGTAGCGCCATCTCTTCATTGGAAAAACGAACAAGCAACACTTCCGAATTCAGTTTTTTAGTTCAGAGATGGAAGTGAAATAAAACCCGGCAGTAGTGTTACGATTTCAGATAACTTGAAACATTATACGGCTAGTTTTAATACTTACCAAAAAATATTACACAATCACCTTGTAGAAAAGGCAATAAGTTGCATCTAAAATTATAACCGATGGGGCCTCACAAAATTTTAAAAATAGGTTCAATTTTGTAAATCTATTTTATTATAAAGATGATTTCAATACAGAACAGAGATACATATTCTCGCAACGTCTCATGGAAAGGGGCCATGCGATGGTTTTGAAGGGAGCCTCAAACTTTTAGCGACAAGTGCCAGCCTACAGATACCTGCAACAGCTATTGTTTCACCTTAGTGACTATGCGAATGGGCAAAATCATCTTTAAAACAAACAGCGATTTATTACTGCGCCAAGATGATATCCAACTTGAAAGGAGTTTTCTGCAGCCCAGATTTAATCAGGCAACCACCATCTCTGGAACCAAAAAGTTGAATACTTTCATCCCAACAACAGAAGAGCTTCTAGTAAAAAGAACAAGTACCACTAGCCAGCAATGTAAAAATTATGAAATAAAATAAAATTGTCATTTTAATATTACTGCAGTTTAACTAAATATGTTTTTTTCCCGCAAACCAGCCGACATAAACGTGCGCTTAACATCATACACGGTGCGACATTTAAGCACATTAATTTACCTATCTCCATCATCTGTTTTAATTATACTTTAAGCTAAATTTTGCAATAAAAAAAATGGTTGAAGTTACCAAAATTTTGGTTTCAAATGTTTACTTCCGGTTTTGCACATAAAAAAATTGTTTTTTCAAGTTTGATTTTATTTTCTACAGAAAATTTCCTATAGGAAACGCTAAGTTTAATACCTTAATGTAATATTCTTCATTTCGAGAAACTACTTCAGAAAAACACAATTGCAATTATGACTTCTTTAGAAGCCCATAACTTGATAAATAAATATCACACGTAAAAAAATCATGTTTCCTCCTTCACACTTACTAGATGTACAAATAAACCGAATATGAACAAATTTCAAAACCTCACTTTTTCGCTGTCCACTTCATGTGAAAAGCCTCATGGTCTTTTGAGTATTTTATATAAAAACTGAGAAAAAGGCACACTTAATGGATGAATTTCGATAGTTTTAAGGAATGACTTAAGCAGAGAGGTAAAGCACAAATATGTTAATTCATCATTTTAGGGTTAATCCTCAAGGAGATCAAGGAAGGAGGAGGTGGAAAAAGAATCGTCAAGGCAAACAGTGATATTACACTAAATAGACATGTTATATTCTTATAACAACGTGTGGTGGTAGCTCAGGTACGCACACATAAAACTATGAAATTTTACACACACATTCAAATATTGAATACTACAAACCTGGAGGCTGGAATGAGATGTTGAGTCGAGAAAAGCCTGTATAAAGAGACAGGGTAGTTTCCACTAAGAATAAATCGGATGGATTGTAAATTCTTTATTATTAAAAATAAAGGTTATTATTATTGTTAAGAAATAAATTCCGCAAAATTACAAATTCAGTTTAATTTATTTTCCTGTGCAAAATATGTGTTATGAGCTGAAATGTATTAATTTGCTTTCGTAGTCAGTAACCGTTTATTTTTGCATACATATTTTAAGGTAATTGCTATTTATTTTGATATTGGTTTTAAGGTTAGATTTACAAAGTTTCAGCAGAAACGACGTTTATTCACAATTAAATGAAAATACGTGATGGAGTATTATTTCTACTTTCAGTAGTTCTTTACTCGTAGTAAAGGACTACTTTTTTTGTATGACAACATATTCAGGTGGGCTATTAGCAAAGATCTTTGCTAATAGCCCACCTGAAAATGTTGTAATACAACGAAACCTAGGTTGTGGTAAAGAACTACTGAAAGTATAAATAATACTACATCTAGTCGTTTCATTTAATTGTGAAAACTAGAGTTGTCCGTAGTACCAAAAAGTATCGATATATTTTAATAGTATCGATAGCGTTTTTTAAATAATACTAATCACTGAACATTAATTCCAATAATCTTTTGAGTTGCAAAAACGCATGTTGTTGCTTATTTTTTAAATGTACTATTAAATTTGTAGTGTTACTATTTGTTTTGTAGATTTTTCGCACAGATTACGCATATTCTTTGTTGACAGATGATCCTAATCCATAAACAAACCCGCTGAAGAGGGTATTTCCAATATATACAAAAAATATATAATATTAATATATGTAATATTTTTTGGGTTAAAAATAATGATTAACGATGTTTAACTACAATAAATTGTATAATATTGTAAGAAATATCCGTGTTTAATGATTGAAACTTAGAATAAAGAGTACTCCAGAAGGCGAGAACACGCGCGAAAGTGGGTCCAAAAAACAACAACGCATAAAATGTGTAGTTTCAAAACACGGCTGTCAGTGCAATCACAGATTATATACTAAATAGATGGTCAACTGCAAGCAATTGTGCGAGCGAGATTCCCCTGTTTCCCAATCTAATGAAGTTACGTCGTACTTTCGCTGCAACTCGTATTTTTGACAGCTGTACTTTTCTTACATTTTAGGTTACAATTGAAACAACAATTCTGAAATTAAAAAACTTTATTAGAAAAAAATTCGCCAGTTCGAGCGACATAACTAAAAAGAACTAACAAAAAACTTAGTGGCCACATACAAACACATTGAATGAACATTCTATTTTACAAAATATCTGCCTCTTTTACATATCAAGATGTACTTAACTAGCTTCTATCATTAAAATAATATACTAATACTTTCAATTTTAATATGAATTTTCATTAAATAAATTGTTAACTCTCCTTTTACTGTTTACTGTGTTATAACTCTTAGTTTTTAACATCGATTAATTTATTTAATTCGACGTGTACATTATTCGTATAAGTCATAACCTTTATAGTGAAAAAATATCAATATTCTATATCTTACAGCTTTATTCTATAACCTTCCTACTATTTTGAATTTAACAATTAATCTATGAAATGAATAAAATATACTCGCTATGGAAATTATACTTTACGAAGAGAAAAAATGCTGTTATCGTGCCAATTACACTTCAGTTTTGTGCTACTAAATGTAAAAAAATGCTAAATCAGGGGATAATTTCTATTTTTTAAATTATTTCAAAGAAATTGAAACTATGTGCTGAATAAAAAGAAATAAAAAGGATACGGTTCTGGCACAATCGTTGATTTAAAAGATTTTTGTACTCATTGTAGGCTAATTTCTATATCCTACTTAACCTAATTTATACATTCAGTTTAATATCCCCAATGTAAATAGTCGACAACACTTAATAAAGAATCAAATATAAAAAGTAGAATATAAGAATGTCAATTATTCCTGTGATATTTACACAATTACAAAAATTTCTAAAAAACAAATCTAACCTAATACATATGAATAAATTATTTTGTTGAAAATTATTTTCTAAATAATCTTTTATTCATTTTGCACATTGGCATACATTGACTGCATCTTCAGCTGAACAAATCACTTGGATGCAGTAACAACTTATTTTTATCTTTTAAATAAAAAATATGCTCGTAGTTATTGTATATTATATGTTAGCATCATTACTAAAAATCTCATTTTTACAATCTTTTGTTTTAATCAGAAGGCTACGCGCAATCTAAAACATATGCAGTATTTGGTATAAATTAACAAATTTGGAAGCGAATGCAATATACCCATCAATGGTACAGCGAACAACTTTTGAAGGAACTTGTAATTCGGAGCAATTCTTAAATATTGACAAACAACTTTGCATCCATACTAAATCTGTGCCATTTCTTCTTCAAGTTCTGATTCAATAATTACCTTTTAACAAATATTCTCTAAATTACTTAAATCTTCCAATGACTTATAAAAAAAAAATTTAATCTCTTCGTTAAATTTTCGTACCACATTCTGTTTTGGTTGTTTTTACCACCTCCAACTGCAAATAAAAGAACAAATTATTTAACCGATAATGTACATATATAATATTGTAAATTTATAAATGGATTCTTTTTGGTTTGTAATAATTGCTTCATCATAATTACATAATGCGTATGAAGGTGATGTTTTTTTGAGAGTGTCGGCGGCTAGGTTTGCTATTCTCCACATGCCGTAACTTCTTAAATCCGCTTGTCTAAAAAGAAAATTAAATTATTAGCAGCTTCTTTGTTGTTGATTATTAAAACGCGAATGTAACTTTGATGATGAGTTTGAACAATATTATCAATAAAATGTATAATTGATTCGATGCTATTTTAAAATTAATAATTTTCCGTGAAATGTTTACTTACCGTGAAATGTTTACGGTTACAACCCAATGTACAAGAACGATCTTTAAAATAATTTCCTCTTATTACGAACAAATGTAACAAATACAACAAAATTTTAATTAAAAGTGAAAATATTACAGATATTATAACCAAATGTAAAACTGAACTATAAAATAATGTTAAGTTACAAATTTGCAGTTTGACAAACCAATTCAAATAAAGTTAACGATTTTAAATTTCGTATCATAGTCTTTTTTTTCTTTGATTATATAGCGTTCGTTATCGCTGCTCTATGTTCCATAGACAACATTTTATGTATTTTGTGTGTGCGAAAGAGATAGGGCTTTCGCGTTCCAATCGAAATATTTGTATGAAGTAAACCCACCCTGAGTGCAATTTAAGACACAGCTATGAAAGGTTATGTGCTTTCTACGTGACAATATAGCTTAAAATGCCGGCTTGTGCTATTCCCACCTGCAAAAATATCACTGGACTGCAAAAGAAATAAATGGGGATTACTTTTCATACGTAAAAACGATTACTTAATTTTGTATTAATTTGGTTTCGTAGTCAGTAACCGTTTATTTTTACCTACGTATTGTAAGGTAATTGATATTCATTTTGATATTGGTTTTGAGGTTAGATTTGGGAAGTATAAGCAGAAAACCTTAGAATATAGAGTAATCCAGAAGGCGCATACGCACAAATCACTTCGCGGTCGCGGTGAAGTCAAAAATCGGTGGAGGGGGCACCGCGCTCCGCCTACTAGCGCCCTCCCCCAACGCGCACGGTGTTACCAACAGAATAAATTTACCCACGAACTTCAGGAAATCGACGCATATAAATATATTTGCTTGCAGCAGTAGGATTCAGATTTGCATCTATTTATATTGTCATGGCTTGGCTTATATGAAGTATTATTAAGGCCGCCATGTTAAATTTCTAAAATGTTTATTCTAACCACAACCAATGGCCAAAGTATTTAGATTAAAATTATTTAAAAATTTTGTCACATTTTACCATTTTATTCATCTCTTAACACTTTTAATACAAAAAGAAAACAATTATCTCAGTGTCTTAAAGTAAAAACAAATGTGAAAAAGCCCATAATAAAAGTTTGAAAATATTCGATTTCATATTGAAGAAATTCAAAATAGGACGACACAATTATTTATATTAATTAGCATTCAATGTCGTGATAAAATTTCTTCATATTTTAAACAACATCGGTTCGCATTTTTAAGAAATTAAAGAAGACGGCGGGAATGAATGAATGTAACATGTGTTTCTTGTCGTAATCCTTACATATAGTGATAATATACGCAATACGTAAAATATTCTACAATTGAATACGATAAGGGGAATTCAATCGTTACACTAAATTCTCCAACGATATTTTCCAAATCCCAATTTTTTAAAATTGCATAGTTAGTTGAAAATGAAATTAAGTAATCGTTTTTACGTATGAAAAGTAATCCCTATTTGTTGATTTTTCAGTCCAGTTATATTTTTGGAGGTGGGAATAGCACAAGCCGGCATTTTAAGCTATATTGTCACGTAGAAAGCACTATAACCTTTCATAGCTGTCTTAAATTGTACTGACAGCCGTGTTTTGAAACTACGCATTTTATGCGTAGTTTTTTGGACACACTTTTGCGCGTGTTCTCGCCTTCTGGAGTACTCTTTATTCTATGCAGAAAACTAAAACTAGGGTTCAAAAGTGGCAAAAAGTATCGATATATTTTAATAGTACCGATATCGTTTTTTATTTATCGAAAAAAAATCGATATATCATACAACTTAAAGATAATATCGGCATTCTAAAAAATCTTGTGGCAAGTTTAGCTCAATACAATCTCAGATTACTAAATAAATACTAATCACTGAACATTAATTCTAATAAAGGTATATTTTTAAGTTGCAAAAACGCATGTTGTTGCTTATGTTTTAAATGTGCTGTTAAATTTGTTGGTTACTACTTGTTTTGTAGATTTTTCCGTACACATTACACGATACATATTCTTTGTTGACAGATGATCCTAACCATAAACAAAACCGCAAAAGAGGGTATTTCCAACATATCCAAAAATATATTAGATTAATATATGTCATATTTTTTGGACTAAGAATAATGATTAACGATGTTTAGCTATAAATGTTTAACAATAAATTGTAAAGAAATATCCGTGTTTAATAATTGAAATTAAAAGTAATATTATGGTTTAAAATTTCCTGCCCAACATTGAAGTGTCTAGCTGTATTTTTGAGTCCGCTAATTAAAAAAACTTTGCCAACTAAACATTTTCTTATTTATTATTGGTAGCCAGAGGTTGATTTCCCATCTTTACTTTGAAGACTTGATGTCGAATTTAATTGCGACGTTGTTTTTTGTCAGATTTTCATGTTTTTTGAAAATATTGTAAGTATAGCAGTAACCAGTAATGTTTTTAAAAATAGTTTAAAGTGATTTTTTGGTGTAAATCCTTATAAAAGTATCAGCTGCAAGCATAACAAAGGAAATGAAACATCACTCACAGAGATTAGTTTATACTCATTCATAGAAAAATTCCTTATATAGAAAAACGGAAACTTTATAAATTTTGTTGTATATATTTTTTGTCTGTTTGCCATAAAATATAACTCTTTTAATACAAGTTTGATTGTAACGGAATTTTGTAGAAACGTATAAATGTATTCCGGTACGTAAAAAAGAAGCTATTTTTAGTTTCTTTTCCTCGTTTACATCAAATTTCTGGATGAAAAATTTGTTTGTAGTCTTTATCGAGTGGAGTGTCAAAAAAGGTCTTTCAAAATAAAATAGAAAATGTTATACTTATTTTATTGTTGCAACGTCACCTTCATTATGATTCTCCAAAATCTCTATGCTTGTGAAAAATCCGGAAAAATCGCAATTTAATGAATATTAAAAAGATGCTCTATAAATTAAAGAGTTATAAACAATCACGTTAATTTTCTTAGAACTTTGAAAAATGTGCTATGTATTATTTTGTCGACATATCGGTGTCAATGTTTCTATACCAAATGTGTGGGCCGGTGTCGGTGCCGGTAGTCGGGCCGGTGTCGTGACGGTTAATTAAGAATCGCCCACTGGGGTACGGAATCCTCGTAGTGCATAGGAACTTAACCATTATTACTTTCTCTCTTAATATTTATTTTAATCTCTTAAATTTTTCCAAACTTAAAATTCATCAGTCAGTTTAATCCTTTATTTAGAGTCCTATAATGCAAGTATGTTTTATTGTTCTCTTTTCATGTCTGAACAGCCTACCGATGCGATTTTTGCCTAGAGATAGTTGGCTTACTGGGAAATGAGATAGGCTTTGTGCAGGGAAATCTCATTCCAACTAATATTATTTACATAACTTCTAAATACGAAAGTATGTTTATTTGTCCTTCTTTCCCGTTGCTACGGAGCTACGAACCGACGCGTTTTTTACATAGAAGTAGTTGGCGAGCCGGGAAATCATATAGGCCACTTTCGACCCGGGAAATCTCATCCTTACTAACATTATAATCTTAATTAATATTATAAATGCAAAAGTGTGTTTGTTTGTCCTTCTTTCGTGGCGCAACGAAGCTACGGATCGACATGATTTCCTGCACAAAGATGATTGACTGGCTGGGATATGATAGAGGCTACTTTTTATTACGGAAAATCTCTTTACTTTTTAAAAATTCTTATTTGAAACAAAAAAGTGCACAATAGGAATAATGAAGCAACGTCGCAACGGAGTCTCAGATTTTTTAAACGCTATATGTGCAATGTAAGTTAGCAACAAAATCACTCCCTTTAATCCCTAATTTAGAGAGAAATGTTTTTGTAATTTGTATTATAAAGTCAAGAAAACAACTCCCTTTAATCCCTAATTTAGAGAGAAATGTTTTTGTAATTTGTATTATAAAGTCAAGAAAAAAAGGTTTAGCATTTAATTTTCTTTAATCATTCTAGATGGCGTTGCATGTTTTAATTTGTTCCTGTAAGTTTTTAACTGTAACCACGTAAGTAAAGCCGTGGGTAAAAGTTAGTATTTAGAGATAACAAAGGTTCTTCTTTTAAATATTTTATATACAAACTTTAAATAAATATGTATTATTCCAGAATATTAGTTTGATTTTTTTATAATTAAACAGGACTCGTGGCTTTTCATTCGTTAGCATATATTCGAATTTCAAATCAAAAGTAACAAAAGAATGGACGAAACAATTTAAATATTTCTTAGAATAAGTGAAATGCATTAAATATGGAATAAAATTGAAACTAATGATAATAAGACTGAAAGATTATTAATTTGATTATAAATATAACGCTAGAACGACTAGGGCAGAGATACTTTGAAATTATAACATGTACACATATGTAAATACGTGTACATTACATAAAATTCCTAAAAATCTGTTAAGAACGAGTAGAACTCGCGCTACGCTATAAATATTTAAGGACACAGTATTTTTATTAAATTATTATTTTTCATAACAAAAATATATTCAGTAGTTTTGTAAATAAGAATGTAAAAGAATGAAAAGTTGTTTTCAAATTGCCATTAAAAATATTTGTGCATGCCTCATAAGCAAATGGTAATATAACTAAATAAGATGTATATATATAGTTAAGATGTATAATATTAAAAAAAATTAAGACCTTTATTTATCCCGTCTTTAAATTGTTTATTTAAAAATTAATAAAAGTTAGTAAAAAATATATGGACTAATAAGATGAATTACTATGCCATTTAATGCTTCTACGTCGCATGGTTTTTAAAGCAAATCGCTTGAGAATGTAGAAAAACAAATATATTTCCTACTACAGGTTTATAGACTCAAAAATACAGCGTTAATTTAAAAAATTTTGACATCCAGAGTCATCGGTTTAGCTTTCCAAATCCTTTGCGTGGGCTTTTAAAAACCATATTTTTCGTAATTTTGCGTTTAGTAGTCTCGGAATTACAATACATTATTTTTAGTATATTTTTTTCATATTTTTCAGAATATCTCTGAAGATATGATATCCAAAATATTCAAAAACATTTACTATTATACCTAGTCCTTTCAAATTATCCCTACACTATATATAGAATTTTAAAAAATATCGTGTGTGTATCCTCCCCATATACGTACGTAATTTCGATATGAATATTTTTGAATGTAAGCCGTTTAAGTATGCGCAGGTAATATGTTTTACTACTATGCCAAATTCCAAATTTTTACGTCAAGCGATTTCAGAGATAAAACGGCTGTGACAGACGAACGGACATACACGTGATCTTGTAAGGTTTCCGATTTACCTTTATCAGTGTTTTTAATTACGTCTGATAATGTAATTAAAGCATACACGCACACATATAGTTATACCGTGCATATATATAGTTTACAACGTAAGCATCGTTCAACCGTCAAATAAAAAACTTAAAGTAACAGATACTATATAATAAAATATTTCAAATAGGTAAAATTTATCATCACGGCTAAGAATGGCCAATTCGACTATTATTACACGCGATGTATTTCGTGTAGAAATATATCGCGTGTATTTTTATTCAGAGCGGCCGGAACGTAGGTGTGTATGTAGGATGCAACATCAATATGTTTGGGAATAAGTAGAATGAGATAATTTTAAGGATATCAATTCAAAATATTTTTGGTTTTTTGCAGACATCTAAATAGTGAAAAGTGTAGTAAAACAGTTGAAGTGTAGTAAACAGTTGTAGTATGACAGTTGTTTAAAAAGTCTTTATAAATTCTGTCATACGTTAGTTCCCAAACGGCCGCTAGTTGCATCGATTAGTTGTCAAAAGACATATGACATATTCTCTTTATTATGGTCAGTAATACTTTCACGTTATTATCCGGTTGATATTTTTTAATCAACAATTTATCATTACTGATGTCTCTAAAGTATATTAAAGTGACAAGTACCCAATCGTTTGTGTATTGCCACCGAAACAGCCCTAAGGTGTATAGAATCATTAAATATTTTTACAGTAAAGTCAAAAAAAAGTTATAGAGTATGTATGAGCTATTTAAATTATCAAATAGAGTTAAAAAGTTACACTTAGTGCACATTGAAAAATGTAATTTTTTTGAATTTATAATAATATCATTTTTAAAATTGAGGCAGCTATTAAACTTCCTCCGTTTCTATTATGGTAGATGAGTATTTCCAAGCTAAAGTATATCATTTATTGTTGATGCTATATAAGAGGTTATGCGTCGATGTTTTCATAAAATAAACACTCAATGCAGACTTGTTTTAATTATTTAAAATATTTACAAAATTACAAAAGTTCAGGTATTTATACTACGTTAATAAGAATCGGAGTCACAGTCGGCGGTGGAATATTCGTCGCTGGTGTAGAGCCGCGGACGCGTGCGGCGTCGCGAAACGTGAGTGCGAGGCGCGCGCGGCGCACGCAACTCGCGCACGATCGCGTTCACGTCTAGGACGGCGAGGCGCGGCGGGGCGCGCAGCACCGGCGGCGGCGACAGCACGTGGCGCGGCTGCCCGCGGAGGAGACGGGCGCGACGAGCGCGCGGCTCCGCGCGCTCCGGCGGCGTGTGTATGGGTAGCGGCGGCGTGAGCGTTCGCGGCGGCACGCATCGCCCGCGGGGCTCGCCCTCGCCCTCGGAAGTGTCGGGGGCGGCGGGCGAGCGACGGCGTAGGCGTCGCTGCCGCTGTCGCTTGCGTCGTTCGGCTGCGCCGCCCGCTGCCGGCGCTATCACCCCGATGTGCCGGTAATAGTCACACAGGGCTCTTCCGAAGCATTTGCCTACTCTTAGATCTGTCATTGGCGTTAAGGTTTATTGTGCAGAATAAAGAAATAATAAAAGACATTGATACATAAGTAGAACCTGTCAAGTAAGAGTTTTAATGGTAACTAGATTGATTGACATACATAACTGGGGTACTAAGAACAGGCTTTGCTTTGCCCGCCGTCTGTGGTTACGGCTGGTGCTAGCACCGGTGTGCGGGATCAAGTTACCTACTTGGGTATGGTCCTCGTTGCATGGCGGAGCTTTCTACCATAGGCGCGGTACATTGGAGAGAGTGCTAGAGTCGACTTCCATGCTATGGCCCGGCTTGCCGGCGCCGGCTGGGGGCTGAATAACTCTTCCCTGAAACTGATGTATACGGCAATATACCTTGGTATATTGGCCTATGCGTCATCGGTGTGGGCTCCGTGGTGCCTTGGGGTCCAACAAGTTAGACGAGTTCTGCTGAGATCTCAGCGTGCGCCGCTACTGACGCCGAGTGAAGCCTACAGAACCTGTTCAACGGATGCGTTGCCGGTTTTGGCGGGTTTCCTGCCTGCCGACCTCGCGGTTGCGGAACGGGCGGCGTATTTCATCTTGGTCCGAGGTTAGAGTTTTGTTGGGGGTCCGTTAAATTTATTTTGAGTTTTTGATTAATAAATCCCTTGTTGCCAGAAAGAGACGTATTTCAGAGATCGTCGTTGCTTATTGGCAGTCCAGGTGGTCTTCCCCCGATTCTAAGGGGGAAACGACCAGGTTGTTTTTCCTGGCTGATGATGTCTCTGACTGGCTAAGTAAAAATTGGCTCGTCTCTGATTATTTCACTTTACAATTCTTAACGGGACATGGTGCATTTCGAGCCAGTTTACATAGATTTGCTTTTCGAGATAGCTCGGCGTGTATCTGCGGATCTGAGACGCAGGACATAAGTCATGTGTTATTCCACTGCAGTGAGCACGATGATGCGTTTAGAATTTTGTTAGAGAGCAAGCGTCTGAATATTAATGTAGAATCACGCGGAGACTCAGAACGTGGTATCTTTAGTCACCGAGACTTGGTTCGGAATGGACCGATCTTTGAGTCATTTAGAGCGTTCGTAAAATACGTTCTCGAAAAAAATGATTCATTGAGTAGGGTCAGACTCTAACCATGTTAGGTGAAAGGGCTAAGATTGTAGATACGGGACATTATTAGGGTACTTTCGAAGGTCCCCTCTTTTGTATGAGGTGGGTCGTTACGGGCCCCGAAGGGGTGCTGAGACAATCCGTGTAGAAATGTCGGGAACAGAATTTAAATAATTCATTCTCCACAAAATTTTTCTCATGGAAATGGGATTTATGAGTAAAGCATAAATTCATTTTTGAAAATGTATTCGTTGAAAGATAATGATGAGAGAGATCTCTAAAATAGCCGTTTTTAGATCTATTTTCTTATCAAATCTATGTTCACAAACATGAATACTGCGATTATGTTCACCTGTAATATTTTTTAAGCCATGAGCAGTGACGTTACCATAGATTTAGAATGTCGTAAGTCTGTTGCCTTATGCCATGCCATGCCATGAGCCATGCCATGACACATGGCACTGCTCGCACTCACCTAGCTGACTGGAGCGTAGAAATGATCTTTAATGCACGTAATAAGGCATCATACATATAGGTGTTACCGGAAGTAAGTTAGATTAGTTGCGGTACTAGTCATGAGTACTTAGTGCAAAACAAAGTTTTTTATTTGTCATAATAACCTACGGGACTTTAAAATAGTATAATAGTAATTAAATAGTATAATAAGTAAATATTATACTTAAATAATGCACTTAGAATTAGAAAATGTGTATCTATGAGTATAAAATCGAAGTATACATAATTTTGAGGAAATTTTATAGGGTGAACTTTGACCGGGTTTATTTAAATTAATTTCTCTAAATATGATCCTTTATTAAGTTGGGTTTCGGGTTCTTTTGCTCTAATATTCTAGTTTAGAGTCAGTTATGTATTTAGTATGTAATTTTGCGGATACAAGCATCCTCGTTGTAGTGCATGTAGGGCGCGCGGGGCGCTAGGCGGCGCCCTCCGGCCGACACGAGCAGCGAGTATGCGTCGAGGCGGGCGGCTAGCGCGCGCCGTGCGGTTCCCGTCTTACTAGCGTCGCTGTTGTAAAGACAACCTTCGGCGTTCCACGCCTCTGTGCGGGCACCCACGAACTTGCCCAGAACGGCGTGACGCTCGAACCTTCAACAATTATTCAAATCGTTATGTTTAATTTTGTGACGTCATTTACTGACTGTTTACTGTGGTTTTAGAAAGTTCGACATGAGGATATTGGTGTTTTCTAGAGAATTTTGTAGTGAGATACTGATTTTTTACAACATTTGCATTATGCTTTCGGCGTAGATAAGAGATTAGTATTGCACATATGTAACAAGTGACCTAAGTCAAAAAAATCCTTTTTTTAAAAATCACAGAAACTGTTTCTGAAGTTCCAAAAAATTCATTAAGTATATGATATTATTGTTGTTTGGAGTACATTATGATTTTGAGTAAAAGGCATTACAGTAGAAGAAATTTTGTGTAACCTCCAAAAGTATTGCAGCATGGTTAACTCTCCAAATTCTCATTTTTTGACTTATCACGATATAATTGCCATGCGAGAAAAAATATTCGGGGTCATCTAAGTGGAATAAATACGGAATAAACTACCTTTCGCTACTAGATGTTCTGCTTGTTTTTATGAATAAACTGTGATAAAATGATTGCTTATAAGTTTCATTAAATCTATTATTTCATAATAAAGCTCTCTTTTTGGTATTAATATTGTGACAAGAAGAATTTGGTTTAACCTACAATAAAACTATTAAATTCCTTATAGTTCGGATTATTCCGGAGTTATTTAAATGGAATAAATACTGAATAAGTCTTATTTCTAATAAAATCCTTTTTTTAAAAATCACATAAATGATTACTGAAGTTCCTGCAAAAGTTACTAAGTATATGGTATTATTACGGTCTAGAGTACTTATTTATGGTTTTGAGTATAAAATACATTACAGAAGATGACTAGATATTTTGCTTATTTTTATGAATGAATTGTGTTCGCAACTAGATATTGTGCCTATTTTTATGAATGAATTGTGTTCGCAACTAGATATTTTGCTTATTTTTATGAATGAATTGTGTTCGCAACTAGATATTTTGCTTATTTTTATGAATGAATTGTGGCAAAATTATTGTTTATCAATAAGTTTTAGCAACTTGATCTTTTCCTAGTAAACCTCTTCTTCTAGCATTATCACTAATTTATTCTCATGAACTTTAGATAGTGGATCGAAATCTTTGATTTTGTGGAAAAAATACTTTAAATTTTTATCACTTCCTACCACTTCATGTGTAATGTATGCAAAGTATGTTGTTAGAAATTAGAAACACGGTAGGAGGAAATGAGAGAGAAAGCTGATGTTCTATTGATTGATTTCCGGTTTGCAGCTGCAAGGAGCATAAGTCATAGGGCATGTAACTTGAAAAGTATTTACAATATCATTTATAATAATACAATAATGAAGAAATTAGAATTAGAAATTATACACACATTTGTTGCTTCTATTATTTTAATCCATGAAATTTTCAAAGGATTTATTTAATTTTTGAATTTTGCTAAAAAAAAAATGACAATTTTACGTTTATAAATTTATTGATTTTCAAGATTTGTTTTTGGATTTGTTGTTATGGTGAAGAGATATATAGATGTCGACGGCAAGAGGTTTTATCTTCTTTTAGGTCAGGTTATCAGGTCGCGTTCGTAGCTAATTTATAAATCGATGTCATTTCTATGTATTTGTGTGCGAAAATTGTATTCTATATTATTAGTCCATTATTGACATAAATAACAAGATGTCAATATAAATTTTATTGCAAAAATGTCGGCTTCAAGATGAAAATTAAAAAATATATAAACATTCAGGTATAAATAAAAAAAAATAAATACGGGAGATTATATCATTGCCGTATAAGTTCACCGACCTGTAGACGTCATCATAAGTGTTGCCATGAATAAAAACACCTTCGCGACTCAGGTTGGCGTGAATGTCGACCAGGAAGTCAAGTTGTATACTCTGGGGGTATAAAAATATTATTAAATTTTATGTCTGTTTATTTACTAATGTACTGAAAAGTAAAGTGGTTTTTCATTTGATTTTAACTAAATTGGAAGGTTTCTTTTATTTTTTTCTATACTATAGTCACTTACAAATCACGACATTTTATAAATACTGTGAATGTCGCAAATAAATATTGAAAAGCATCTATAACAAAAGTATTGTCATAATTTTATTCTAGAAGTTATATCTGGAGTCATTATTGCTAATGCGCTTAGTACTAAGTGCATTAGCAATAATGAGTCCAGATATAACTCTATTATCAAATATTACTGTTCAAACATGTTATTTTATTTTAAAATATTTAAATGATTTCTTATTTTTTCTATAGATTATACGCTTTATTTCGATTTAAATAAAATATTTGTTTATAAAAAATTACCTGCATAATTTATGAAGCCAATTATTTTTATTATATTAAAAATTCAGGAAGCCTGAAGTCATTTTACGTTTACGGAAATTTTTTTTATTTTTTTGAAGGTTATTTCCACAGTTTTTTGCGATTTTATTAACATAAATCCATTAAATTAATACTTTAATTGTATAGCTATATGAAATATAAGTTATTATATTTTTTTATATATTATACCTGTTGGAGTATTTTTTTGTATTTTTTGTAATAATATACACAAAAAATACTCCAAAATATAACTTTTAAAATTTACTTAAGATAGGAATGTTTTGATTTAAGTGTAATTCCTTTAGGGAAGATGGACCGTCACAATGGGTCTGAAACCGTTGTGTGATGCTCAAAATGTTATTTTCTTATTACAGTGACTCTAACGCTATCTATTGGCCCAGCTAAAAAATAGCTCGTGCACTAAAAAATACACACACCGGTGATTTCCAAAGCAGTTACACTTCCAAAGTTTGGATATTTGTACTACCACTCACAATTATATAAATGATAGTTTGACCTATTTTTTTATTACAAAAATAGTTCAGGCTGAAACACAAACGGTTTAGATTCCAGAAAGTTGTGATAGACAATTGAACAGACAGACGGACATAGGAGTGAGACGATAAGTGTGCCATTTTTATCGAAATCAGTATAGGACACGAAAAATGAAGTGAAGTTTCGCAAAGAAAGAACATCGATTTCGATATGGCAGTTGACTATACTAAATTTGCTATTTTTAGTAAAATACCGTAAAAGTTAAGTTTAATTAAACACGAATAGTGAATAAAATATAAATATTGATTAAAAAATGAGAGTTATGAGCTTCTAAATTTAATGATAAAGAGAGTGAAAGTATGATAACTACCTGTCTCATTCGCTCTCGTTGAATTTATAGATCATTACTAAAATGACGTCACAACTCAGTGCTGCCGTCCTTGTCTATACTTTATAAATCATTCAGTTTTTAAATTTGTCAAATTTTTGTTTATTCTTCGTCATTCCTCATCGTTGTACCTTGATATTACGATTTAGGTATAAAAAAATTGTCAAATTTCATTGTCAAATACCTTATTTGAAACCTGTAAGTAAATGCTCTGTGTAAATTTAATATATCTAATTTAAAGTACATAGCCCTTATTTTAGTGTTAAAATAAACGTGTTTTACAATGAAATTCATGAAAAATAGAAATGTAAATTTAATTTTTTATAGTTGGTTTATAAACATTTCTTCACTAAAATTTGTATTTTTTTTGGAATGCGAAGATAGGGCTTAAAATAAAATGATGGTCAGAAAATATCAATATCGCCACTCATATTTCCGGACTCGTTATAAAGTGAAAACTACAAGGTTCCAGAAGAAACTCCACTGCAAGCAAGTACATTGAGGCAGGCAAAGGGATGTCCTTTTGCTTTGGTATCGAATCAAAAACATCGATACTGTTGTCACGAATTTTATCGAAAAAAGTATCGTACAGATAAAAGTATCGAAAAGGAAGTATCGATACCTTGGGGTATCGATACTTTTCCTGAATGTTATATTCTATACTTTTTTAGAACCTTTTTTCAATATTCGGAATTCATACTAACTTTATGATGTTCTATCAACAATTTTACACGAGTCCACATTAACGCAAGTCGTAAAAAAGCTTTAAGCTTTAAAACAATAAGTTAAAGAAGAATTTAGTTACAAAACGTTTTTATTTCAAACAAGATGAATGAAGAATGCAGGAGAACAAAAACACAAAATAGATCAAGAACACAAAATAGATCTTACCATGTGTAGTAATTAAAAATAAAATTTTGTCGAACAGATTAGCTCGGGGTTAGGTACTGAAACACGCTTAAAGCAGGCGTACATTAGCTACTTTTGCCACAGACAGTTTAGCCTTAATAAAGAACGGCATATATGTATATGGAATGTCTCAATAAACAACGGCACAGAAGTATATGGGATATCTCAATAAACAACGGCACAGAAGTGTATGGAAATCCAGAATAAACAATGGTACAGAATAATATGAAAAGTCTTAATAAACAATGACATAGAAGTATATTGAAAGGCCTTAATCAAAAATGACGCAGAAGCATATGAAATGTCTTAATAAGTAATGGCACGGAAGTATATGGAACGACTTGATAAACATTGGCGCAAAAGTATATGGAAAGACTTAATAAACAATGGCACAGAAATATATGGAACATCTCAATAAACAATGGCCCAAAAATATATTGAACGTCTTAATAAGCAATGACACAGAAGTACATGGAACGTCTTAATAAACAATGATACAGAAGTACTGAAACGTGTTAACAAAAAAGGGCACAGAAGTATATGGAACGTCTTAATAAACATGGACACACAAGCATATAGAACATCTTGATAAAAAATGACGCAGACGTATAAGGAACGTCTTAATAAACGATACCCTAGAAGTATATGGAACGTTTTAATAAACAATGCCATGAAAGCATATGGAAAGTCTTAGTAAATAATGCACAGAAGTATACAGAACGCCTTAATATACAATGACACAGAAGTATATTGAACTTCTTAATAAACAACGGCTCCGAAGTATATGGAACGTCTTGATAAAAATGACACAGAAATATATGGGAGATCTTAATAAAAAATGGCGTAGAAGTACATAGAACGTCTTAATAAATAATGGTACAGAAGTATATGGAATGTCGTAATGAACAATGGCACACAAATATATGGAATGTCTTATTTAACAATTATACCGAAGTATATGGAAAGTCTTAATAAACAATGGCACAGAAGTATATGGAAACTCTTAATAGACAATGACACGGAAGTATATGGAACGTCTTAATAAACAATGGCTCAGAAGTGTATGGGACATTCTAACAAACAGTATTGGATTTCCACCACTTAATTGTAATTGAAATGAAGCTTTTGAAGTTTTGAAATCTTTGTCGAAAGACATAATTTCGACAGAAATTCTATGCATACTGTAAAGTACTCATATGAGTAAATGTATCGATTATGAGATATCGAATACAAAAGTATCGCTATCGGAAAAAATAGAATAGATGCTGAAATGTGTCGATACTTTTCTGTGTTCATAGTCAACATAAAATTTGCATACATACGAACTTACTTTATCAGTAATGCACTTGTCGATATGTTGCTGCAGTGCATGTAGCACAGGGTGGGCCCAGGGCGAGATGCGATGCCAGGAGCGATTTAGGTCTGCACCGAGAAGGTCGGCACGCTGGTTGCCCAAAAATACACCGTCCGGATTCAGCATGGGGACGACTTCAACCCGTACGCCCGTTCTCAGCGCCGCCGCCGCCGTATGCGAGCTAATGAGGAAATCAATAAGACCTGTCCACGAAACGTAAATAAATAAACCACTTAATAGCATATCATCAAAGAAAGTCTCCAGCATACAGCATAATTTTAGAATTAATAATACATCATGGATTCCATTGAGTGATGGAATCATTTGCAGGAGCTTTTTCAGTATCTGTCTTCGAATGTCTTCTCAAGTTGTATTCCCTTAAGACCTTTATACTGGAGTTATGCCTTATAAATTTATATTCTCAGTTGTAACTCAGTAAATATGTTCATATTTTGAACACAGGAACATATCTCAAATAGTTGAAAATCCGCGATCATCGCTAATTAGACATATTTAGGCTTCTCAATATGTTAAAAAAATGCTCAGAGTCCGAATTATCTTATTGGTAGATTTAAAGATTTATCTTTTTGGGGGAGCCTGTAACCCCTAGAGTGCGAGTCCCTAGGTGATGGATCGGGGCACGTCTCCAGTAATTTTCCTGGATGGTAGAAAGGAAATAAAATACCTTCCGTGGACCAACAGGCAGAAGTCCAATCTATTTGAGGCCCTGGCAACTTCTTTTACATGAACTGTGCAATAGATAGTGGAGTCGATCATGTTACCGTATCCGGGGTAGTCGACACGCCAAGAGTTGATGTCCAGGCACTCGGTGAGAAGTATATGATGAGGACACTCAATATCTTGTAACTCAACATTAATGGTACACAAAAAATGAATGAACCCTCAGCCATCCTTCATCAAAACAATATTCATATGGTCTGCCTGCAGGAAACCAAACTAAATCCAAACCGAAAGATGAAGATCAAGGGCTATATCACAATTCGAAAAGACAGAGAAGATCGCTATGGTGGTAGACTTGCCTTGGTTATTAAAACCGGAGACGTCAAATACAAGACAAGCCCCTGTGTTACGAAATTTTGACAGCAACACTGAAGTCCAAGCTATAGTGACATTTTCCTACCTTAATGCTCTCTAAATATTGTAAATGTATATCACCCAGACAATCTGGATATTAATGTTGACCTTCTTTACGATTTAGTGACCATAACAGTTGATATGAAAATTAAGCTAGGAGATTTTAATGCAAAAAATCCCACGCCGGGTTGTTCGATTTTAGATCAGAAGATCTTTTTACCAGAATGTTCTCGACAATGCCATAAACGTCCACTTTCCGATTCTCACTAAAGTAAACTTGGAACTTGATACAGTTGAACAAAACAATAGATCCTGGAACAGGTTTCAGAAGAGTAATTCAGAAAAGTCGACTGGCCCAATTCACATCAAAACTTAAAGAATTTTGCGACCGTATCAAGCCAAAATCTTCTTTAAAAATATGAGATCTTCCTTCACACGTACACAAGGTCGCAAAACTTTCCATCCCCCGAGGTAGGAGGAAAAGTAACTGGGGATCCAAAAGGAGATGCTTTGTGTGTTGAAGTTCAGAAAATTAACACTCAAGAAGAGAAGATTCATCGACAGTTGTTAAGAAATCGAAGAAGAAATATTCTTATGCAAACGTCAGAAATGGGCAACTGAACTGGACTTGCACTGGAATATCATTAAGTCTCTGAATAATCCAATTTCGCAACCGAAAAAAGACACCCTTGAAACAAACTCCATAAATTGCCGTAGAAAATTAGCTCGCACGAATATGGAAAGTGCTAACATGCTAGCAGAGCACTATGCCAACAACAGTCAGCTCACTTTTAGCATAGCAGATAAAGTTATTCTCAAAACCACAAGAAAACTAATTAGAGACTCTTTTAAACATTCCAAGAACAACATCATTCTAACATTTTCACAAAAGAGGAACTAGCCTCTGCTATTTCGCAAGTTTCAAAACCCTACGAAAGCACAGGCGTTGATCTCATCTCTGGCTGTATAATAAAAAACTTTGGGGGTAACGCCAAAAGAAAACTACTTGAGATTTTCAATTTTTCCTGTATTTCTGGCAAGCTTCCAATAATTTGGAAAGTCTCCATTGCTGTTCCGGATCTCAAGCCAAACAAAAATGACTCTGAATGATACAGACTCTTACCAGCACACTTTGTAAGCTACGTGGAACTGATCATCTACTTCAGACTTAAGAACTGGTTAATTAAAGAAAATTCACTTCTATCAAACAGCCTATTGAGCTCATCACAGTACTGTTGACCAGATCTTTTACCTTTGCCAGTTAATTATTGATGATTCTCAGAAAAAAACAGCACGAAAAAACAGTTACTGTTTTTCTCGGCTTGTCTGCTGTTTTTGACAGAGTTTGGTGACAAACATTTGTTCATATTGCTCAAGAGACTGGTATTGAAGGGAATGCACTTGTATGGATAACTCTTTCTCAGTCAGGTTCAGTGGACAACTCTATAGGACCCATAGAACTTGGGCTGGTGTAGCACAAGGCACTGTCCTAAGCCCACTGTTTTTTCTTCTATATATGAGGGTATTGCAACCAGAGCTGCAGATCTCAAACTGACTATAAACCCCAGAAAGTCCAACTACTGCATCTTCTCAACTGTCAGAAAACATCGGGGGACTTTCAATCCAGATTTAAAAATTCAAAACTCCACGATTGAATGCGTCAGTAATCCCAAATACTTGGGAGTCATATCAGACCCAGAGCTTCGTTTCACAAAACATATCAAAAATACGGCAAATAAAGCCCTCAAAAAATTAAACATCCTTCACAACTTATGTGACATAAACTGGAACTCAAGATCATCGACGTTAAAAAATACTTACTGCACCGTCATCAGGCCAATACTAGAATATTGTTCTTCAATTTGGGCACATGCGTCCGAAACTGCTAAAGACAAACTAGATTCAGTTCAATATAGGGCGTCAAAAATGATTATCGGTGCTGTGTCCTCTACTAATAACATCAAAGCTGAACTTGAAAGCGGTCTTATTTCCTTGGAAAAAAAAGACGGAAACATTCCACTGTGAAATTCATTAACAGAATTAAAAACCAAAGTAAGAGCCTTTTACGTAGCTTTCAATGCCTGGTCAGGCAAAACAAGGCTTCAAATATCATCAACACTTCACTTTGATAAAGACATAAGAAAAGAAATCCTTCTTGACCACTCGTCTCTGAACATTATTCAAGAACCACTGTTTCTTATCAAGCCATCTGCTAATACTTAAATCAACGTAATCTTGGTTCCTCTGATAATACCTTTAACTGTGGAGGTGCAGGCATCTTTCTCATTTAACCCTGCAACAGTTTCAAACCCAAAATTCCCACTGGCCAAATTGCTTCAAACATTTCTAGTGAACTAATTGCAATTAAAGAAGCGCTCACTTTCTACCTCTCACAGCAATCCAAGGACTCAACAGAAGAACTAGTCATTTTCTTCGACTCAAAATCAGCACTCGAAGCCATCGGCAAAGGAGAGACAAACTTAACACAAGAAATCAATACCCTGTTCCGTTCAATAAATGAAGTTTGTATACAACAGTGTATTTCAGCTCATATCTGCATTGAAAGGAATGAGTGTGCAGATGTTCTTGCTGAGGAAGCTCAACCTCCCAGTCACTCCCGAAGATGCAAACGTCGTTGCCAAGCGTAAAATCTTTAACTAGCGGTTTGGCGAGGCAACATTCCCAGATTTTGACTCAATACTCCATACAGGACATTTTAAAGGCATGAAAATATGCCCAGAGAATAGCTCAAGATCTTATCCCATCTGCATGAACTGTCCCCAAACACCACTAACACCGGACTCTATCTTTAGCTACTAAGCTATTATTGTTTTCTTTTTCAACTTGGTTCACCACCGGAAGAAATAATCCACAGCCATCAAGCTCCGAAACTTGCGACTCTTGTCATCAAGACTTTTGGAGATATTTAGCAGACAGACAGACAACAACGACGACAACAATAACAACAAAGATTTGTCACTCTACTTTTTCACGAACATATCTCTACCATTTATGAAAAATCCTTTACTATCAACTTTGGAGTTACTGGATTCTGACATCAAGAAAATATCCTCGATAAATATTTTCAAGGATCGATTGAATAAATCCTACCTCTCCTAAACACGTATGCGCTTTTGTCCTTTTCTTCTTCCACCCTAACTCATTTCAATTGTTGTATTTTATAACCTTTTTATGAATTTAGCTTACTATTATTATATTTTATTAAGTTTTTGGTTTTTTTTTCCTTTACCTCTTGTTTATATTGTAACTTCTCTTATAGTTCACCAACAATTTTTCAGTCAAGTTGTTATGGTTGACTGAAAGAGATTGCCCCCGTAACAATAAATTTGCCATGTTCGCTGCATATTAAAATAGCCAAATAAATAATAAATAAACAAGTCTATGAACAACGGATATCAATAGGATGAAGGATGGATATCAATAGGATGAAGAATGTATATCAATGGGATGAAGATCGGGTGTCAATGGAATGCACAAAGGTTACCAATATGATAAAGAACGGATATCAATAGAATGAAGAACGGATATCAATAAAATGAAGAACGGATATCAATAGGATGAAGAAAGGATATCAATAGGATGAACAACGAATATCAATTGGACGAAGATCGGATATTAATAAAATGAACAACAGTTATCGATAGGATGAAGAACGGATATCAATAGGATAAATAATGGATATCAATAGGATAAATAATGGATATCAATAGGATAAATAATGGATATCAATAGGTTGATTACATTGACATTCTATCAATTTCACACTATGAAAGCTACAGCCATTATATTAATATAGTCATTACATTAGTACATTAGCACACTATGAAAGCAACAATCAATATCAAAGTTATAATTGAAAACATATCTTTTCTATTCTTTAATAACTCTCAATTGAAATATAACATCAAAATCTGATATTTACGCCCACCGTCCATAAATTCCACCGCCATTCTGCGTAAAACTATAAGCCGGCGTAAAAGTTTATAATCTTTACGGAATAATAAGAGAGTGTTCATAAAAGCAAAATGCAAAAAACAATTTAGCTTAGTACTATCGATAGAATAAAGTAAAATTTTGTCTTGCTACAGTTGGCTGATAAATCAAATTTTGGCTCATAAATTAAGATTTGGATCACGTAAAAGTTTGTACCGCTTCGAGAATCGGCTGTAAAAAAATTATTCCACTTCCGTTAGTTCGTAAATTAAGATTCAAATACCAGAGCTTATGAAGACATGTGTGAAAATAGCAATAGTGCGAAACTTCTAGAACTTTTTAAACAAATTTCATGATCATGTCTAATTTTCAACAAATCCATCAATGTTCAATTTTATGTTAATTTAATAAACTGACTGTACGTGATTCATTGCGCAAAGGCAAAGAGGAAAGTAATAATTGAACGAATAATTATATAAGAAAATATAAATTAGACAAGAACTTAACACTTAAAAATTTGAGTATATTCTCAGTCACGCTTAGGTATTTACAAAAATAGATAGTTCATAATCGCGATTCTAAAATAAAGGACAAATTTTGACCGGTTGCTCCCCCATGGATTTAGACAATTTTGATTACGGCAAGAAATTTTTTTCTTTAGTCTAAAAGTTCGTTTAAAAAACCACAACTTTGAAGAAAAATGTCGAAAATCAGATTGCACCGTAAAACAAAATTTATAAACCTTGATTTTATAACTACAATGGCTGTCCCTAGGCTTAGCATGCTTAGAAATTTGTAATTAACTGAAAATCGCTCATAAAGTATTTTTTTCTGGCAAATAAAACATGGCAACACAAACATGTTACAAAGAGTAATAAATAATAAAACTATGGCTAATTGCGTCCACCTTGACAGACGTAGGAAGCGGGCGGTTCACCTCCGTGCGCCCGCGCTGTCACCAGCACTACGCGCTGTGGTGTCGCTCCCGGTGCGGCTTCTCCGCCCACGCTCAGCAAGTCCACACGACGCTTTTGCTGCAATATTACTTTTATTAGTTTTAAACACATATCGGTTGTTCATTTGTTTATTTTATATATTAGGTCTTCGGGATACCGCTTGGAGAATGTCACCTATCTGAGCCTATCTGAACTTTTTGCTGTAATACAGAAATCTAGAATATAAGATAATTTATTTAATACTTGCCAAAGGGAAAATATTTAAATTAGTTGAAACAAAAAAAATATAAAAACATTTTTTTAACACAGCCTTTTTAACAATCGATTTAACTACATATTGAACACTGTTTGGAGAATGTCACCTATCTGAACCTATCCGAGTCTTGCTATAATACGGAAATGTGAATTTAAGATAATTTATTTATTACTTGCCACAGAGAAAATATTTAAATTAGTTAAAACCAATAAATCATGAAAATATTTTTTAACACCCCCTTTTGTGGAATCGACATAACTACATATTGAACAAAAAATAAAAAAACCTGTCAAGTACGAGCATAATTCGCACTACGAGGGTTGTGTACAAATTAAGCACTTAGATCAGTTTAAGGGAACATAGCATTTTTATTATATAGCAATATTAGCTATATACAAATATAAAATGTTCATAACGTAAATATATTGCCTACTGTATCTTTCACAGGCGCAAAAACATGTGTGTATTTAAATAATATTACTCCTCACAGTGTAAATATATAAATGAATTGCCTAGTACATCTTTCACAGGCGTAAATACGTGGTGTGTATTTAAATAATATTATTTCTCGCAGTGTAAATATACAAATGAATTGCCTATTATATCTTTCACAGGCGTAAATATTTTAATTCACAGGTGTATTTAAATAATATTACTCTTCACAGTCTAAATATATAAATGAATTGTCTACTATACCTTTCACAGGCGTAAATACATGGTGTATATTTAAATAATATTACTTCTCACAGTATAAACATATAAATGAACTGCCTATTATATCTTTCACAGGCGTAAATATTTTAATTCACAGGTGTATTTAAATAATATTACTCTTCACAGTGTAAATATATAAATGAATTGTCTACTATACCTTTCACAGGCGTAAATACATGGTGTATATTTAAATAATATAACTTCTCACAGTATAAATATATAAATGAACTGCCTATTATATCTTTCACAGGCGTAAATATTTTATTTCACAGGTGTATTTAAATAATATTACTCTTCACAGTGTAAATATATAAATGAATTGTCTACTATACCTTTCACAGGCGTAAATAAATGGTGTATATTTAAATAATATTACTTCTCACAGTATAAATATATAAATGAATTGCCTAGTATATATTTCACAAATATAATAAATTATAATAAATTTAAAACACAAAGCTATTTTTGCGGTTAATTTAAGACACTTGTGTGGACTATTATCTATGAATTTTATTCAGATCTAACTACATATGACAAGTTGGTGTACTATTACTTGAAAACTTGTAGAATCTACTTAGTTGGTTCTAGAAGTTTACAAGTTTTCAAGTATTCAATAATTTTCCTTTTAATTTCGTTATACATACTGCTATAGAAAATACTTTACAGGTATTCACAAACGGAGGTTTAACAAGTAGGTGTGGGGACACCTAGCTCTAACAAAGATTACCACTTTGTAGCTTAATATTTCGTAAATGGATTTCTGTATCGAAAAAGTGTTCACAAAATATGCTCAATATTTTGGAAAGACCTATTCAACAATACCTAGACCTATTCAAAAATTTACTAATTTAACAAGCAGGGGTTGTCACTAAAAAAAATTAAAAGGTTTAAAATATTTTTTTTTTAAATTATAGCTTTATAACAATGACAGTGTGTGAGTAAAATTATTCTGATATATAGACATAAAGACAGCTATCATTATACGGGTTTCTAGTTTGGTGTGTCACCACTTAAAACTTATTTCAGTTACTTATATAGATTTGTTGCACTATTTTTCGTTAATATTTATAAAACCATTTGTTAAAATAAGAAAATAAAAATATAACAAAAACAACTCTAAAAACAAAATATAAGTTAAATAGCACAATACTGTAAGCCAATTAATAATAAACAAATATTATACTTAATCCGAACAAAATCAAATCCGAAATAAAAAAATAAACCAAAAGTTCTATATTCTAAGCCAAATGACATTATTATAATAAACTATAAATTACATATTGCAAAATCAATCTAAATAACAACAAAAATTCGACAAATGAAAATAAACGTTAAATCGGGAGTGTTTATGTAATTAAAGATAGATATAAATCTCAGAGAAATAAATGATGGCGCGATTTAAAATGATTCCAATATTGATATATTGTCACATAACTATTATATGATACAATTTTTTTAAACGTTTTGTATTACCTGTGAGCTAACTAGGATTTAAGTACCTTCCATATTATATTGGTAAACCCTAAAAAAATTCACTTTCGCAAATTAAAAAAAAAAACTAAATGGTTAAAAATATCTACATTATAACGTGTGCAAATAGCTGATGATAGAAATGTTTTATTCTATTTTGTTGAATGCTGATGTAGAAGTTTGTACAAGAGTCCAGAACTTCAGATTCCCTTGACGATTCATCTATATGTTCAATGTCACCGTTTTATTCCTTTACTTCAAGAATATCTTCGACTTTGCTGTTGTCTTCTTAATCCGAGTCATTCGCCTACAACGTCAAACTAATACGTTCTTTTACTTTTTAGGGTTGCTTACCTCAACAGAAGAAAGGAAACGTTATGGGCACGTTCGTCACAGTCATATTTTTCAGAAACCACTTGACGCAGAAACTTGGAATTTGGCACAGTAACACATTTTATTAATCCACATATTTTGCATTAGCTGAACTTTTTATAATTTTCATTGAAAAATTATAGAGGTGGTAAATAAAATGCTCAATATTTTTAAAATTGTTGATAACATGTGATCATTTGATTATGAGGACACATGTAAACATTTTTTTTTTAAATAATGAATCGAATGTTAGTGATTTAAAAATCACGAAAAATAGGGTTCTTAAAATCTGACTGGAAGTTTGGACAAAAACTAAAACGATTATCCTAGATAGGTAGGTAATTTTACGTTGTAAAAAAAATAATAGTCGTAAATAGTTTAATAGAAATACCATGTACACTTAAATGTTTGTAAGTGCCGAAATGTGTACTGGAATGTTTATAAATGCTGAAATGTGTACTGGAATGTTTGTAAGTGCCGAAATGTGTACTGGAATGTTTGTAAGTGCCGAAATGTGTACTGGAATGCTTGTAAGTGCCGAAATGTGTATTGGAATGTTTGTAAGTGCCGAAACGTGTACTGGAATGTTTGTAAGTGCCGAAACGTGTACTATAATATTTGTAAGCGCCGAAAAGTGTACTGGAATGTTTTTAAGTGCCGAAATGTCTACTGGAATGTTTGTAAGTGCCGAAATATGTATTGGAATGTTTGTAATTGCCGAAACGTGTACTGGAATGTTTGCAAGTGCCGAAACGTGCACTGGAATGTTTGTAAGCGCCGAAAAGTGTACTGGAATGTTTGTAAGTGCCGAAATGTGTACTGAAATGTTTGTAAGTGCCGAAATGTATACTGGAAATGTATGTGGGAATTCTACTCGGAGGTTTTACATAGATAAAAATAAAAAAAATATATTATTAAATATGCTGTACGAAATAAATATACATACGGTTACACTATTTATAATGTGATAACTCTACAAAACATTTAGTATTACATTTCACTGTATAAATATCCAAAAACCAAAATATGCTGATTATCCAAAACAATACCCGAGTACAAATATGCCATTTACCTAACAGTACGCGAGTACTTGCGTCAGATCCACGAACCGTTGGGTGTACTGCGAACAGTTGCGATAATATTTATGTCCCCCTACTTAATTATATTAAGTATTATTAAATATTTATTGCGTATAAAGTCCATATTAATGACGATTTAATAAATAAAATAATTTCAAAGAACACTCGATACGCGAGTTAGACATACACATAATCTCTTGTTTGAACCATCAAATTTTTCATTTAATATAATACGCTCTCAAAACTGTTTTAGGAATTTGTCCTCTGTTTGTCTTACTATATATTGTTTTTGTTTGTCTTGTCTATTATTTCCATCGTCCTTGAACATATCTTAGGCACTGTATTATAATTTTTATAATTATGAACATCGAAAACTTTTGAAGTTTGTAATTTGTTGCAGTTTTATTATGACGGGGCCCTTGGTAGTATCAATAACGAACATGAGGTATGCGTTTAAGTTTTGTTTTCGAAATTTTATACATATACAAATTATCATAATATATATAATATTATACAAATACAAATAATCATGAATAGAAATATTTTATATTTTTTTTGGTCGTCAGTTTAAGGAAACCGTATTAAAATGTATGTGAAAAATGTGAATTGTCCACAATTAAATGAAACTACGTGATGTAGTATTATTTCTACTTTCTTTAAGTTCTTTACCACGACCTAGGTTTCGTTATATTACAACATCTTCAGGTGGGATATTAGCAAAGAATGCTAATTTTTGCTAAACTTTGCTAATAGCCCACCTGAAGATGTAATACAACGAAACCTAGGTCGTGGTAAAGAACTTAAAGAAAGTAGAAATAATACTACATCACGTAGTTTCATTTAATTGTGAATAATGAATTTCTACAAAATTAACGCTAAATATATTCAATATGAATTGTCATTTTGAATAGTTGTGTTTTAGTAAAAATATCTCAAAAAGTCTATAAATATGCTCTGCCATATTTTCTAACAACAAAGGTTTAAGTCTTTAGCTTATATAGTATAAGAGAAAAATGAGTTCAAAAGTATTTTCCTAATCGTATTTTGTTTAATAATCTCAAGACTGTTCACGATTCAGGTTGAAAAACTGAACGTGTTGTCTTCTTATAATACGGATACATAACTACATGTAATAATCTAATAATATGTGTTGTCTTTTCATAATACGCCCACATAACATTAGAAAGGATTTTTTAAAAATAAATCCCCTGAAAAGGTGTGAAAGTTTTTATGGAAACAAATAATATAAAACAAAGCAAATAATCAAACACGTATTTGTACGATTGTTGAAATTCAACGATAAAAGAGGTGAAAAGGAATATCAAAGTCTACTGGCTCATTGGTGCAGAGCCAAAAGTGATTGAAGCTAGTTGGTAAAATAAAATTTGGACAATACATTAATTTTGTCAAGTAAAAACTCAATAAAAAATCCACACTAAGAGGGTTCTGTGCATAATTAAGCACTATATAAACATTTAATGATACGTAATATTTCTATAAAACTATTTAAAAATATTTAGATTTTTAGAACATAAAATTTTACAGGCGCTTATTTAAAAAAAATTATAATTCCACATCATCAGAATCATTGATTTTTGGATTATTACCTTCACTTGTGTCCATTATACCGACTTTCAAGATCGTAAAACGACCAGAAGTACCATGTAAGTTATAAAGACAGCATAAAGAAGAAAAAAAAGTAGATTTTAAAAGGCTATATCCTTTTGTTGCGTGAACAAAGACACTTTTAACTTTGTATATAGGCCTTAGTATATGACCTTAATTTCAACTTGATATTTCAAGCCATTTCTAAGAAAATAGATTTTGACAGACAGACCGATGGGCGGATCGACAACAAAGTGATCCTAGAAGGGTTTCTCTTTTTAAATTTTGAGGATCGGAACCCTAAAAGTAAGGGGTTTTTCGAAAATAAACCTTTAAGCGGACTGAACAGTGTGACAAATGTTGTATGAAAAAAAATAATATAAGACGCTTATCAATTTGAAACATGGCATAAAGAGCCTGAAATTGAGACAATCAAACACTTACTTCATCGGTTGTTGAAATTCAAACCCTAAAGGACCCTAAATGGGTAAAACGTGTAAGGGGCGTATGATATTTCATCCCGATGAGTATAATTTTGATGTAACGATAATATTTAGGCAAATATTGTTAGCGTTAAAACTTTACCCAGATGCTTCAGAATAATTAATATACATGTAGGTTATAAAGATGTGCAAAAGAACTTGTCTATTATATGAACAGGTGATTCTGTGCATCAACTGAGTAGAAAATATAAAAAGAACTACATGACAATTCTCAACTGATTATAAAAAAGATCACTGTCACAACTGCGATTCTGCCATAAAAAAATTTCATATAATTACTTATATAAATAAAGGACGTTTTTATCACTTCCTATATATATATATATATATATATATATATATGTATATATATGTAAAGGAACCTGTTTATTATTCATACAGGTGATTCTGTGCATCAACTGAGTAGAAAATATTAAAGAACTACATGACAATTCTCAACTGATTATAAAAAAGATCACTGTCACAGCTGCGATTTTGACGTAAAAGAATTTGCACAGAATAACCTGTATGAATAAAGGACGTTTTTTATCATTTCGTATACAGACAAGTGTAAAAAACCTATCTATTATTCATACAGGTGATTCTGTGCATCAACTGAGTAGAAATTATAAAAAGAATTACATGACAATTCTCAACTGATTATAAAAAAATATCACTGTCACAATTGCGATTCTGCCGTAAAAAAATTTTCATAGAATTACTTCTATAAATAAAGGACGTTTTTATCTTTTCGTATATATATATATATATATGTATATATATATATATATATATATATATATATATATACATATATATATATGTGTATATATATATATATATATATATATATATGTTAACCTGTTTATTATTCATACAGGTGATTCTGTGCATCAACTGAGTAGAAAATATTAAAGAACTATATGACAATTTTTAAACGTTTCTGAAAAAATTACTGTCACATCCAATTTAAATAAAAAACAATTATGATTGCCAGTAATATTTACTCGCAGTTGAAGTAAAACTTCTTTGACGGCAGGTATTACTAAAAATTGCGATTGCAACTCAATACATAAGACAGAAGTGAAACTTCTTTGGAAATCTAAACCTCGATTTGTAAGGCGGCGGAGAGAGAGAGAGGAGAGACAGAAAAAGAGGAACGTAGCAAACACCTTGGAATCACGATTGATTTACACTATCCGTTGATGAGTTACATTGTTTATCTCCAGAACGCATCGTCAGGCCTTGACCTGGTCAATGATATAGTTATTTTGCAAGCTCATAACTACCACTAGAAAAAAATAGAATAGAAATAAAGTCAAGTACATGTATATGTGTATATAATACATATAATCACGAAAATCTCTAGTCAGTCGATGCTTTCAAATACAGGAAACTGCGTAAGCAAACTAAAAAAAAATCTATGTTACTTTCGAGTCGCTCCTAAAGTTATACTTCAAAAAAATTACAGTTTTTTTTATAAAAATACAGTTTGATGTGGAGAATCACTTGTATAAATATAATAAAAACATTGTTACAATTGTATACATTTTCTGTATTAATTTTGTTTGTTTTTAGGCGATTACAACACGTATAGACTTTAATATTTTCCTTTATTCCTGTTTTTTTTGCTTCTGATGGTGTTATTGACAACACCATCAGAAGCTTTTATTCAAAACATTTAAAATGTTTATATTCAACCCCTCTTTTAATTTTAATAAATCTATAGTATGTGTGAAACAATATGTATGTGAATGTTTAACGATAGGGAAGCAAAGTTCGAGGTACCAACCGTGGTGTTGGCCAGCAAATCCCGTCTGGCGTGCGGGCGGCGCTGCCAGGCAGCGAGGTGGGCCTGGAGGCGTGAATACGAGTAGGGCGCAGCGGCTGCGAACTGGTAGACCTCCTCCTCGCGGTCGAAGGCGAATGCGAGGCTCAACACGCGCCGTCCGCCGTGTGCGGCCGATCGGTGCCACCATACCAGGCGGCCAGGCATGCGCTGCCTGCCAGGTCGAAATCACCACTCTTACTTAATAATGGGGACTAATAATAAAAAAGGCTAAATGTGAATTTGTCTTGTACATTGACGGTTCCGTAATTCGTTTGAAGTGACATTTCTTTTTTATATGTAGAATAAGTGTTATAGTTTTATTACAATCTTTGCGTAGGCTTTTAAAAACCATGTTATTTCATAATTTTAGGTTTAGTAGTTTCGGAAATAAGAGGAGAACGTATTTTTTTGCATATTTTTCATTACATCTATGAATATATTTACTTATTTACTGTATATTTAGGGTAAAATATAAAATTTTGAAGCAAAATATTATTCAGACAAGATACATTTGGAATTTTAAAAATGTTCATACAAATACTTAATTTGACCTCCTCCCCCATCCCTTGAAAAATTCCATGTAAATATTTTTCATTGTCAACTATTGGTTCAACGTCTAGATACAACGGTTTCAACGTCTAGTGGATCAAACCACAAGCGGTTTTTGAGAAAACTGACTTGTGAAACATAAGCGAGTGCTCTTATAAGGGTTCTGTTTTCCTCTTGAAGTACGGGACTAAAAACTGATCAAATGCATGTTCAACCTACGTGATCAGTATTCTATGCCAATGTGCAGACATAAACAGGCTTTGAAATATATGTGAAATCCCTATCGCGAGTTAGGGGCACGAAACCTTTGGGTTCACAACATTTGTATAAACTGTGTTATGCTAACGCTGTAGTAACTTTTTTGATAAAAAATGAAAAAATCAATAATTATGTCGCTCAAATCGACAATACTTTGGCGGTAGTTTAGATTTAATCATCAATTATTATATTGTTTGTAACAGAAAGAACTATATTAGGTAATGCGATACTCTTAAGTTGAATTAATTTACTTCTATGATTGATTCTTTATTTTTCTGAAAGTTTTTCATAGTTAGTTTTACATTTTTACTTACCCATATTAACAATAGTCTTATTATTTTGTATTTTTTCTTTCCTAATCTAATAGCAATTATCACTGTTGTTATTAACACATTTTTATTTTTATTTTAAACTCAAATGAAGCAATGTCAAAGCATTAGAAAGAAATGGGCAATTATGCTTAATATTAACATTATCCTGGAAATACGACTTTGGAAACGTGTGGGCAAATAGCGAGTCCTATCGTTTCGCCATTAGCGCAATGAAAGAACTAAGAATCTGAAGAAAATCTCAAAAAATTCAGAGCAAAACTTCTGTTTGTCATGTACATAATATAAAAGAGGTTCCTTTATTTTTACTATGCTCTAAGGTGTTTAAAAATTGATTCTCTAAACTTCGAAAATAAATAAGGCCAGAACAACTGTGTCTTTTCTCTAAACTGTAGAAAATTATTAAGAAGTAGGTTAATAACATAAGGCAATTTTCTCATATTCTGACCTCCGAAATGCTCCAATAACTGTTTCATTTCTTTAAATTGTAGATTAATAACTTCAGGCAATTTTCTAACATTTTAACTGACGAATTACTCCAATAACTAATTTTTCTAAACTGTAGAAAATGGTTAAGAAGTAGATTAAAAACTACAGAAAAATTTCTTACTTTCTAACAGCCGAAATACCCCAATAACTGTTCCGTTTTCCTAAATACTAGAAAATTATTAAGAAGTAGGTTAATGAAAACAAGCAATTTTCTCATATTTTGACCTCCGAAATGCACCAATAACTGTTTCATTCCTTTAAATTGTAGATTAATAACTTTAGGTACTTTTCTATCATTCTAACTGTTGAATTATTCCAGTAACTGATTTTTCTAAATTGTAGAACATGTTTAAGAAGTAGATTAAAAACTTCAGATAATTTTCTCACATTCTACAGCCGAAATACTCCAATAACTCTTTCATTTCTCTAAAGTTTAGAAAATTATTAAGAAGTAGATTAATAACTACAAGCAATTATCTCACATTATAGCCGCCGAAACACTCTAATAATTGTTTAATTTCTTCAACCTGTAGAAAATGATTAAGAATCAGATTAATAATATCGGGCAATTTTTTTGCATTCTGGCCGTAGAAATACTCCAGTAGCTCTTTCATTCCTCTAAGTGCACAAAATTATTAAGAAGTAGATTAATAGCTTCTGAAATTTTCTAACTTTGTATTTCGTTCCATTTCACATGGAAAATACGATCATGTTAAACACTTTGCCAGTCGACATGCATGCAAGTTCTTTAAATGTAATTTTTCATGTTACATTGCATATTGCATGCAATCTAATCGCGTGCGGCTTGCACTTGAGCGCTCTACAAACTAATCTACCCGTATGCCGACACTCAGGTCATCTAATCATGGGGTTCGAATAAGGAAAACACTCGCCAGAAACGTTTTAAATTTTCCACGTAGCGTACTTGTTTCATCACATTCCTGTTTTATTACTTTGTGCGTGGGGTTGGCCAGTATTTTAAATTGGGATTTTCTTAGCAAAGGTCTTAAATTTCATGTTGCAAAATGTTAAAAAAACTGGTGCCTTTTTTAAAAAAAATAGACTCGTTTAATCTTGATCATTGTGGGTACAGAAAATAAACTCACTTTACTTTAGATAAAATATGTCGCAGAGAAAATATCTCCAGTGAATCTGTTCATTATTATAAAACTAACTTTTACCCTGGTATCGCTCGCGTGGTTATAATTACAAACTTATAGGTAATTAAAACATGCTGGGTCATCTATAAGGATTCAGGGAAATAAAGTACAAAGTTTTTATTTTCTTGATTTTATATTATAATACAAAAAACAATGAAAGCTAAAATGTTTTCCTTAAGGGTTGTTAGTCCTTTACATTGTGTATGTTGGTAGCGTTTCATAACATGTCGGTCAGTTACTCTGTGACGAATTAGCTTCTTTATTCCGTCCGTGCACTTTTTAAGTTTCAAAAAGAAATTTTTCCAAAAGAATAAGATTTCACGAGATAAAAAGTTATCTACGCCATTGTTGGCTATTAACTATCTTTGCATAAAAAATCACGTCAATATGTTAATTTGTTGCGACGTGAAAGAAGCATAAACAAACACATCTTTGCATTTATAGTATTAGTTAGGCACTTAGCGTCCAATAGTAGTACGTTAATCATTTAACTGCATTTTAGCAAAACAGAAAGTTTTTTGATTGGGTTTGGATAACGAAAACTATTAAATACAAGAAGAAATTGCACTACAAAGTTCCTACACATACTTTGATATTATTTCTAACAGTTAACGTTTATAAGGGCACATAGTGTTTCCACTAAACTGTTAGAAATATTATTATCCATCTTCTGAAGGTATTGTCCAGTGTAACTTTCAAAGGTATAAAAATTTCTTGAATTTCACAAAAGTAAAGCATTAAGTAGGTTTCTATTTAAACAGCCTGTTGTTTTCCTTTCACATATTTTTTTAACATAATTTTGCTCCTTATGGTTATGGAAAACGATTTTTGAGACTGTTGTGACTGGTCTCTTCAAACAATATATGCTCCTTGTGATTATGAAAAAATATTTTTGAGACCGTTGTGACTGGTCTCCTGAAACAATAAATGCTCCTAATTTGTCTAATTAGTCTATTATTCCTTTCTAATTAGTCTCTTCAAAGGTATTATGCTCTTCGTGATTATGAAAAAATATTTTTGAGACCGTTGTGACTGGTCTCCTGAAACAATAAATGCTCCTAATTAGACTAATTAGTCTATTGTTCCTTTCTAATTAGTCTCTTCAAAGGTATTATGCTCTTCGTGATTATGAAAAAATATTTTTGAGACCGTTGTGACTGGTCTCCTGAAACAATAAATGCTCCTAATTAGTCTAATTAGTCTATTGTTCCTTTCTAATTAGTCTCTTCAAAGGTATTATGCTCTTCATGATTATGAAAAAATATTTTTTAGACCGTTGTGAGTGGTCTCTTCAAAAGAATTATGCTCCTTGTGATTATGAAAAATATTTTTGAGACCGTTGTAGCTGGTTTTTTCAAACGATATATGCTTCTTGTAATTATGAAAAATATTTTTGAGATCATTGTGACTAGTCTCTTCAAACGATTAATTCTCCTTGTAATTACGGAAAAAAAATGTTGAGACCGTTCTAACTAGTCTCTTCAAAAGTATTATGCTCCTTGTGATTAAGAAAAAATATTTTTGAGACCTTGTAACCAGTCTCTTCAAACGATACTCTACACGATATATGATATTTCAAAAAAATCATTACCTAATTTGCCACGTCTAAAGTCTTTAAATATATTTGGTCTTTAAATATCTTTGAATGTTCATTTTTGATATGTGTGCATATTAATAGCTTTATTATTGTAATATATAAATATTTTTAAGTGTTAACCGTTGACGTATACGCTGGTTAGTATGCATTGTGGACATACCAGATATAAACATTTTTACATCGAACGGTTTCTAATAAAAACGATTATGGCAGACAGATAGATGAACGGATACGTGAATGAAGTTTTTTTCCTTTTTACGAGTATGGTACGAAATCTTAATAAAAAATCGAATAAAAAAAGTTTAGTAATATACGGCAAAATCGAATCTACTCAACGAGTAAAATATGGATAAATCCGTAATATGAATAAACCATACTAAAACTCCTCATGTCTACTTTAGGCACTATTTCAACGGATTTATTGGACGGCTACACCCGTCATAGTTCGGTAACGGATTAACAATGGAAGCATTCTCTCTTTGGACTTAATACTGAAATCGCAGATAGATTATAATTTATGTGCGAAATGCGAGCAGGGAGACATGGGCTGGCAGCTGTCTCGTCATGATGGCGACAACTTTGCCACTTGTCAGGGTTGTCTCCGTCAATCTTCGCTCCTTGCGTCGGCAGTGCGCACCAGAATGCAAACTTATTAAATATTCATGGCATATCGTTGAGCGTTTAAGTAAATGGGTGTAAAGGTGCGATGGTACAGGTCACTATTACTGCTGAAGGGATATTGGTGTTAAAGAGCCCAATTTAAGCAATTTTAACAAGGTCTCGTTGTTTTGACATCTTACAGTTTAAAATTTCCTTATCCCAAATAATCTTCTCACTTCATAATTCCATCAAATTCAGCAGTTGCCAGAAAAAAATAAATAGAAATCTTGATAATTGGAGGTAGATGGAGTGAATGTGTGGCATAAATCTTCTACTGCTCACCTTACAGGTAGGTTATTTTTTTCTTCCATCACGTTTTCGATACATATAAACATAGGTATATCTTCCTTCGTCTTCCGTGTTAAATTTTTCCACTTTTTTCAAACCTTTTTGTGTATTCTTTATAACTTGTTTGCGTAAAATCTTTTTCATTTAACTATGATACTTACAGTTTTTTGATCAGCAAATAACCTAAAATTAAACTTTCAACGTAAATACAGTCAGTGGCACGATTACGGCTATGATATCTTGAAATGAATTTAGTTTCGAACTCAAACTTATAAAGTAGAGCATTTAGTGTACATTAAATGGCACGATTACGGCTATGACATCTTGAAATGAATTTAGTTTCGAAAATTAAACTTATTAAGTAGAGTATTTAGTGTATATTAAATGGCACGATTACGGCTATGACATCTTGAAATGAATTTAGTTTCGAAATCAAACTTATTAAGTAGAGCATTTAGGTACATTAAATGGCACGATTGCGGCTATGACATCTTGAAATGAATTTAGTTTCGAAAATCAAACTTATTAAGTAGTGCATTTAGTGTACATTAAATGGCACGATTACGGCTATGACATCTTGAAATGAATTTAGTTTCGAACTCAAACTTATAAAGTAGAGCATTTACTGTACATTAAATGGCACGATTACGGCTATGACATCGTGAAATGAATTTAGTTTCGAAAATCAAACTAATTAAGTAGAGCATTTACTGTACATTAAATGGCACGATTACGGCTATAACGTCTTAAAATGAATTTAGTTTCGAAAATCAAACTTATTAAGTAGAGCATTTAGTGTACATTAAATGGCATGATTACGGCTATGACATCTTGAAATGAATTTAGTTTCGAAAATCAAACTTATTAAGTAGAGTATTTAGTGTACATTAAATGGCACGATTACGGCTATGACATATTGAAATAAATTTAGTTTCGAAAACCAAACTTATTAAGTAGAGCATTTAATATACGTAATGTATATTAAATGCTCTACTTAATAATTCTGACTTTCATAGCCCTTTCGGGCAGTACATTTTGCTTGCTGCAATGCACAAAAGCTTTTTAAAAAGTTTTATAATTGCCTGATTCTCCATTGTTGTGATCGAGCACAATTCTGGAAAATTGTTGAAGTTGCTGGCACTTTGGATTGATTTACCCGTTTCTCCATAGACATTTAAGTCCTTTGCATGTAAAACCGTTGTGTGGTTCATTTCTGAGTGTGTATTGACAAAAATATTGCTTCGTATCAATTTGCATACGTAGTGTTTTAATTTTGTTAATTACATCTTCCACTCTATCGAGTGATATCATCTTTCCCTTTCGTTGCCCTCTCTCTAGTCACGGCCCAAACTCTATTTTACAACTGAATTCGAATATTCAATCAAAAATATATCAAATTAATAAAGCAAGACATGTTGTGAACAGCACATTTTTATACTACGTCTCATTACTTAAAAATTATTAATATTGTCCGTCTGGAACGTTACAGTTTGTTAACAGGTGATTTTTTTTTTATTTTAGCAATAAAATTTGCCAAGTATAAGTTTTAGTTACCCCAAAAAGGAGACGTAAGTGAAATTACAAACAATAATTTCGCGTGTTTAAGTTGGTGTGACGATGTTAACATGAAAACATCTTTAAAATCGATGCCGGGTGTGGGGAGACAATCGCGTTCAAATGAGTGACTGTTTCTGTCGAAATAATTTCAAACGTCAATAGCTCGGAATAGCGCCTTCATCGTGGTCGCCATATTGGTGTCGTTTCGAAAATTCTTGGCGGTCGGATGTTGCGAACTTCACACGTGTAAAACTGAATTCTCAATTTTCGACCGATAGTACACGGTAATAGGTATTCAAATAATTTCTAAGCCACATGCATTCTATTTCTCATACCACTACCTTGTATTCTCGAAATAAAGTTGGAAATGAATTAAAGGAACCAAATCAAAATGTTTATTTGATTTCAATATTCTATACACGATTGACGTTTTCAAGAAAACAATTGTGACACTGTAATTCTTTTTTTTAAGCCGAGTGTCGTTGGATAGAATGTTAAAAATACAGAGATTATGTCGTACTTAATTTTTTATTTAGATTTAGAATTCGTCATATACACGCCTCCAAAGCTATTTATATTTGACGAACTATAAAAAAATTACCAACGAGACATTAAAAAAATTAGAGAAAATTTAATATATATTTTTTACCAATTATAACAGTACTTGCTAAAAATTATGAACTGCAAACAAAAATATATATTTTTTACCAATTATAACAGTACTTGCTAAAAATTAATATAAATTTAATATATATTTTTTACCAATTATAACAGTACTTGCTAAAAATTATGAACTGCAAACAAAAAATGTATTTCTTTTAATGGTCAGTGTTTTGATATGTATAGTCCATAGAAATCATAGAAAAACTGTTTATAATTAATATTTTGGTTAAAAAGTAGGATTACATCAAACAAAGAAAATTAATTGTAGGTAAACTGCGTTGGAAAATATTATTTAGTTATTATTTTCTATGGGCACGATTCCATTATGTGTAATCAAACATTTGTTACACACGTATATAGTTGTTTAAAAATATTTAAATACTTCAAAGATTTTTATTTACCATTTGGGTCTGGATGATGATCGAACCAGTGGAGTCATCTCGCCACAATACAGGTTCCTTTCTTTGCCCAAGTTGACAAAATTAAATATCACGCGCTGTGAAAATGAAAAACCAATTATAATCTAAGTTCTAAGGATTTTAGCCTAATTTTAAACTTTGTTCTAGGATTATTTACTGTAATTAGTAATATACACATACAGTGTATACATAGACAGTACACTTTATTTACTAACTTATATCTGCAATTTCTCAAAATGCACAATGGATTGTAACACAAAATACGTTTATGTTAATATTTGTCCAAAAACATTAAAAGATTAATAATTGTTAGTGTCATGTTTTCCTCTTGGTGTAATAAAATTGAATGAAAGCCTTTAAAGACGGGCACACTTTTCATTTCTTTTTTATAAAATCCACAGCGAACGGTCCTTATAAAAACCGGAAAAAGTTTTAATTCAACTTTGATTTGAATTAATTAAAGCGAGCTGTGAAAAATTCATAATCACAAAGTGGATCTGTTTCAGCTTTTCGTTACTTAGATGTTGCTCATGAGTATGAACAATCAAAGGACATTTCAAAGTTCCAATAAATATAGTGAAAACTTTGAAACTTTTTCCGTTAAGACAATCAAGTTGAAGCGAATCGTGAATTTAACCATGCTCACCTGATCCTGTCTGGCGTTATCTACCGTGAAATTGAACCAGAACCTAGCACGAGGGCGGCAGGTGTCCGGCCTGACATGCAGATCGTACTCGAGCTCGGTAACGTGCTCAGCGCGACCCAGGTTACCGCTCTCGAAGGCGGCATCGAAGCAGAGGTGGCCGCGCTTTGCTTTGCCGCTGTGCCCGGGCGGGCGTACCACAAGGCGGCTCACATTGCCTGGCCCGCCCTCTCCGTCGCTATCCTCACTCTCTGATCATTAAATAACCAATTAGAGGAAACATATGTGATTAAACATATAATTAAAGACAAAGATTATGTCTATATTAAATACAGGATCGCACAAATAATAAAGATGCCGAAAGAAGTGATCGGGCATACTACAAGGCCAGAGAAGATTGAAATTATTTCTAATTAAACAAGCGAGAAATACGTACAGGCATATAATTATCTGATGATGGGATTAAATACATAGTTAAGTTAAGAGAATACTCCTTGAACATAAAAGTAAAGTAGAAAAGACACAATAGCCCTAAAGAATATCATTTTACTTGTAAATTCCTCTGTCTTTTTTTATGAAACTGAAATGTTCACACAAGATTATTAATTAGACGGCCTTGGAGTGGCTCTGATACTTTATTATTTCCTGTTTTAAATAAAGTAAATAAATAAAAAGTTTATTTAGAAAATGAATGTGATTGACAAACGGTAATGATTGTATAATTAGAAAAATCGGATGGGGAAAATTAAAGAAAGGAACAAATGGTATAACCTAACGAGAGATACGCCAAAAATAAATTTAAACGAACGTTTAAATTAAAACTAAAGCAGTGTTGTGGGAAAACAAAGTTTAATACATAAATATTTTAGTTTACGTTCTATAAATAATATTCTGCAAACTTGGTTCTTAAAGCTCTCATTTTGGCTTTCACTTCACAAATTGTAAAATTTGATCTATTCTTTCGATAGAAACTAAACTAAAATTAGGAGCCGAAATCGATAGAAAACTGAAAGATAATCCGATACCAAGACGATTAGAGACAATAAATATTATAATAATATCAGGAGATAACCGTCAGGATCCCATTGGTAAATGCTTGTATGCTGCAGCTCCCGTACGAACATACCGACCGAAGTACTGGTGACGAGTGATGCCAATCTATTGCTTCGCACTGAGCCCGTTTGCTCAAGAATGAAGCCGTGTCACGATGGAAACGTGTGCTGATAGAAAGTAGGATGACCTAGATCTAGGGTTACCCTTTTATGAGAAACGTTACGTTTTTTTTAAATATGATTGTTACATCTAACCATAAACGTTAAGAAATTGATAATTTCGACGAAATAATCAAAGTTAAGGAGTAATGCCACAACAATAAATAAAAAATGATTTTTTTTATATTTAATTTTATTACAGACTTCAGAAAACACGCGGAATAATTTATATGTCCAAATTTCCAGAAGTAAATAATTTATGGTCCTTGAGGTGGAAACGGAAGCGCGACCGACCTCAATCGATGACATGGGAGTTAGGGTACTGCTTTCTTGTTTTGTTTGGGGAATTCTATTACTTTTTGGATATTTAAATGTCCTTTAAAAACGAAACATAATTTGACAAAACATGCAACTTACTAGAACCTTCTGAGCTTATAATATGGAAGCCTTACTAGAACTATTGCTGGCGATCACATTAATAATGGCTATTGAATATATTTGGCGTTAATTTTGTAGAAATTCATTATTTACAATTAAATGAAACTATGTGATGTAGTTTCTTTAAGTTCTTTACCACGACCTAGGTTTCGTTGTATTACAACATATTCAGATCAAAGATCTTTGCTAATATCCACCTGTAGATGTAATACAACGAAACCTAGGTCGTGGTAAAGAACTTAAAGAAAGTAGAAATAATACTACATCACGTAGTTTCATTTAATTGTGATTAATAATGGCGGTAAAAGTTGAAAAAAAAGAAAAACTATCACCAAGATGAAGATCAGACACTCCTCGTTTGATTAAATTGGAATTGATGAAGTTTACAAGAAAAAAAACTTTTATTTCTTTTGTAAACAAAATGCATATCAGATATTCAATGACGTTTTTCTCAAACTTACTACTTTTTTAAAATTCTTGCCTGTAAAGAGAAATGCGAAATTATTTTGAAATTTTAGACTTAGCACCTTCTCCTAAAGTAAATTAATTTGCAAGAGATTACGGAACATTTTTGATTTTTTTTTAGATTGATCAACTCCGAAATTGTACTAACAAATAGAGGACATTTTTTTTACAGAGTAGTGTTTACTTATGTAAAAGATTGATACATTTGTTATTTTTCAATAAAATTTACTGTAAATTTAATTAACGTGTACTTAATATATTTAATTTATACTCGCCCTTCAATGTGTTGCATCAAATGATATATATATATATATATATATATATATATATATATATATACATATACATATATATATATATATATATATATATATACATACATATATATATATATATATATATATATATATATATATATATATATACATATATTTATCCGTGTCTGTTCATTAAATATTTTTTCAAGAAAACTATTTATATACTTCTGTTATCGTGACTAAAAAAATAGTTTTAGAATTTTTGTCAGTTTGTCTGTGGCTAATCTCAAAAATGGCTTAATCAATTCCCGTAACATTTTGTGTTTCCAACCGGTTCACAAACAAAACATTCCAATCGGTACACAAACAAAAAAGTTATGTTAATTGATTCGTTCGATTTAGGTGAAACTTTTGTTAACTGTAGTTTGTTAAAACATGATTGTATGTTTATATGAAAACAAAGTTAAAAAAATAATGCATGGTTTCGGAGATATAGACATGTCCAATTTAAGTTGAACTCGCATCAATATGGTCGACCATATTAAATAGGGATCAGCTTACTGATTCTTGGCGCGTTATTTGGGCGCGGCTGGCCTATATAAAGCCCACCGCGAGCCGCGCCGCGCCCTATAGCATGATTCACAGCAAATGCACGTATTCAAAGACGCACGCAGCACCTTGGTAACAGCTTGGCTCGGTAACGCAGAATCTATCTAGTCACTCTCTTGAATTATGTACGTTATTTAGTAGTATGTACGTTATTTAGTAGTAAATTAATAAAATAAAATAATTTCATATAATTTGTGACTATTCCGTACGTGTATCTGTAAATATACTTATTTGGTAACTTAGATTATTATAGTTAGAAAAAACTTTACGAAAGTTATATAACTTTATTTGGTTTTATTGTGTTTGACTAAAATCCTGTGTTTATAATAATTACTTCATTCTTATATAAGGGTACCTAAATAGAGCGTTTTTAAGTGGATATGAGTTTTTATTTGTATTGTGTGTTTGTAAATATATTATATCTTTCTATTTTATTATAATTTGAGTACACGTAGATGCACAAATACGTGACAACTTTTCACTACAAGAAAATCTAATAAAACCAAAATCGAAGTCCACGCGAATGAAGTCCTGGGCACCAGCTAGTGTATATATATATATATATATATATATATATATATATATATATATATATATATATATATAGTTAAGTATAGAATATACTACAGTAAGAGAAAACTATTTTGCTTATATACTACATTGCTTATTTTATAACGATTCTGACTTGTAGTCACGTGTTGCCTTTTTAAGATAGAGCTCATTAAAAAGAGGTCTGAAATCAACCTTTTGTTAATTTCCCCCAAGCAATTGGCTTTTAAAGAGCTTGTTACAAGAAACATTTTTTTCTTCATTTCCCCGTTTATATGTGTACAATTTTCCGAAATTTAGTTGTACATAATTTTGAACAGGATATTTTATTCCGGACTAAAGCCCTACGTATTATGTGTAAAGAAGCCACTAGTTTTTTTTAAATTTTTTGAGCTAGAGACTCTTGATAGATAGAAGGATGGACAGTGTCATCACGATTGCGTTTCGTTCGAATTCTTCAGTTACAGAACTTTAAAAACTGAAAGTGTAATTGAGCATATTAATTTGTTATTAAAACGAATATAGCAGACCGGTTTTTTTTATTTACCTTCTTTACAATAATGACAGTTTGCAAATAAACAAAACTTGAATATCCGTTATTATTCCATGATTATTTTTACGTTTTTATTTAAATTTCAAAAACATGTACGAGATTATCCTTTTCCATATAATAAACTTCCTCTAATTTAAGTTAGTTCTTTAAAATTCTTCAAACTTTTCCTATTATGGGTCTACTTCTTTGAAACTTGCGAAAATCTTAGATGAGATTTAATTGGAAAAGCACCTGATTGATTCCCGAGTCTCGAGAGATGCTATCACCTGAAAGAGTGCAAGAAAGTGTTGGGTTGGCTAATCAGCTTTTAGTTCCTGGAAATTTTATAATAAGGAATGAATAGACAGAATTATACCCGGTTAATGACAGTTAATGCTAAGCCTTTATATGCATTATATCAAAGAAAATATGTTTAAATAGGTATTCTCTATCATTATTATCTGTGCATTATATCAAGGAAATGTATCTAAATAGGTATATCTCTTCTAATTTCTAAGTTCCGTCTGGATCACGAAGCCTGGATAAAGCAATTAATAAGTGGTGACCAGAAGTGGGTTACAAATGGTAGTCATAAAGGGAAACGCCAATGATTTAGTGCAAGATATAAACAGGAGTTCGCGTACCCAAACCTTAATTGAATACCAGAAAGTTAATATAAAGATACTGGCGGGATATCAAGGGCATTATATATATTGGGCATTGCTTCTTTATGAAAATAATGCAACTGCTGGGATTTACTGTTAGCATTTAGATTGACTAGCTTACAAACTAAGTAGTCAACAGGATTTAATTAATTTTTTTCGTAACAAGTTTTGGTAGAATGAATTTATTTCTTTCGTAATAAGATTGAGCGGGGTTTTATTATTAGGTTTTACTTGCTCAGTGTTCTGAGCAATTGTTTACGGAATAACAAATTTGACAATATGGAATACCTCCAAAAAGATATTCCAAATTATGTTGAATCTTAATTACTATATTTTTAAGCTGAAGGCGTATTTACGCTGCAAACCAGATGATAGCAAGTCGCATATAAAAATTGTGATTATTCAGGCAATTATTATCAAGGGCTTAAATTTTAGTATGCACATGTCACTGAAATATCATTGTAGTAGCATTTAAATTCTGACCCTAAAAAAACTATAAAATATGACGAGAATTAGGTGGAATATAATCACAGGAGGTGAAATGATAAAGTTTAACTTTATGATAGCATTAATTATACTTGTTACGTGTATTATATTCGCTCTTAATAATAGTTGTTTAATTAATTAAACATAGCATATCTTTCAATCTCAGCACTCAACATTGTCGGACATTATTGTTGTAGTAAAATTTTGGTAAATTTATTTCCGAATTACTTATTTGCAGGCCGAAAACCCGTAAAAGAATAAACTCCATCAAAGGAGTAGGTTTAATATATACCAATGTTGACCGTAATCTACTAAATTTAATAATCGATTGGTTAATCAATTGTAAGTTTCAATCGCTAAATTATTCAAGATTGATAAAATTTGTTTCAATTATTACCAAATTTTCAATCAATAGTTATTAATCATTCAGTGAAAAAAATTATAATATCGCACAGGTTGCGCGACTTACACAGGGAATTTCCGCCCGGGAAGAAAATTTTCGCCAATTGAACTTTTAATTAGTGTTGCTTATTGTTAAAATGGACATTTTATCACTAAATGCAACTAATTGTTAGCGAGCGCTTGTGTTAATTTCATGAAAAATGGTTCTAATCCAATATTCTGATTCGAAGGATGATACAAGTTAATTATCTCCCGGTAGTAGTGTAAATGTATAGACAGATTCAAACTCTGATAATAACTTTGTCAATAGTTATATTTCATTTAGGATTTTGTGCCAATAGTTATATTTCATCCATGATTGTGAGACGTTTTTGAAATATGTTCCGGAAAAATCTATAAATAATTTAAAAGTTAGAATCGTTTATCACCGGAAACAAAAAGAATCGAAAGTCATATGAAGAGCAGTGGCTAATTTTTAAGTTATTTGGATGCTTTCCTTAATCATATAAACATGGTTAAGCAACGCTAAAGTAAAAAAAAACAAATGAGTAAATCAAACCTTGTAAGTAATACTAGAGCAAAAAAGAACCAGTTACACATTTCTCAAGAATAATTAGAACATGGTTTAGTTAATTTCTTCAATCATTCTATGATTTCAATAAGAACAGCAGAAAATTCATACTTCGTAAAAATGATGCACCATTTGAATATTGAAAACATTGGGCTTAAGATAATAGGACGTTGGTCATCAAGGAAGAATATTTCGAATTAATCTTTTGAAAGATCTTGAAATGGAAAACGGCTTTCGTTTTTACTACTGACATCTACTGGTCCAGCAAATGTAAAGCATATGTATTACTACTGACATCTACTGGTCCAGCGAAAAGGGAAGCTTTTTGGGGGCCATTGTTGACATAAGCAAACAGCTTCTTTGACTTAACAAACTTTCAAAGATGCACATGCATACGATCGAATAAAAATGTACTTTTAGAAATATTTTCATTTCATGATCTTGATAGAACAAAAGTTGTAATATCAGTATTTTATAACGGATCGAACTTCGTAAAGGCTTTTAAGGTCTTTAGCGTGAATGGTTTAGACTCATCTATTCCCAGCTCATATAAGACTTGAAAATAGATGAGTCTAAATAACTAAATAGCAATTACAACTAAAACGAAAAAAATGATCAAATAATATTCGCGCACCTATGATCGAATAAAAGATATGCTTTTAGAAGTATTTTCAATGTATGAGCATGATAGAGGGATAATGGGAGTCAACCGGTGGAGGGCCATCGTGTCAGACAGGGTCAGATGGAAGAGGATCAGCGAGTCAGCCTTGGCCTGCAGAGGGCTGTTGTGCTTTTGATGATGATGATCTAGATAGAACAAAAGTTGTGAAGTCAGTAACTGAGGATGGATAGAACTTCGTAGTGGTTTTTAAAGTCTTTAGAATGAAATTAACTCCCATATCAGAGTTGGAAAAGATGAGTCTACGTAATAAAGTGGTAGTATTTACGACGACGGGCTATGCGACGGGAAAATATTCTGCATGTCTTTTTCACATCTCACATCAGATAGCATAAAAGTACATTCACTGAACTTGACTGCAGACGTATAATTTTCCCTTAATGATTAAACTACTCCATTGGAAAATATGCAAATGAATTCAGTAGAAGATCCAAAGTTGCAGAAATCAGTCAATAAGTTACACTCTCGTGCCATCATCTGGATGCATTCAAGATATCTTTGCGGGTTCATTGATGCGCCTAGGTAAAAGACGAGATTTAAATAGTTAACATGAGGTAATAATCTAATGTAAACCAATTTAAAAGGTAAAGAATAACAATACCCAAATGTCTCGAGAGATTGGAATCAAACTGACAGAGTTGGAACTCGCTGAAAGAAATTAAATTGGACTACATTAGTGAATATCTAGAATATGCTGTGCCCGCAGCGAAAGCACTGGATATAATACAAAGCGATGACACATTTTAAGACATTATTTTACTGCCTTTATTAGGGGCTGCAAAAGTAGCTGCAGAAATTAACGAGACTTGTCTCATACGAGGCACTATAATCAGCTTTAAACAAGTACTTGGACAAGTATTTAAACAAGTATCTTAAACAATTATTTAGAGACATGATTCTATGAGTATGAATGCTGAAATTGCTGTTATGATTCATCCCAGATTCAAAAATAAATGATTTGTCTGCATACATCCAACTGAGCAAAATATTGTTGAGTTTATAAGTCAGCAGCGTCCAATGAAATTTCTCAAAATATCAAAGATACAGAGTTTCAGAGCCAAAATAAAGAAGGGGATAGAGGACAGAATGATTTTTTTGATTGAATTCTGTAAGCGAAAGAGAAACTTTTAATTCAAGAAGAACTGCGTTGATTTTATCTAACTATTTTACAGAAATTAGTCGTGATGTTAATATTTTGCAATGGTATTCTATGACAAAAATGTATTCCTAAAATATATAACTCTCGTGTCATATCCTAGACCTGTCGAAAGAATGTTTTTAATTTGCGATGATGACGAATTTAATCAAGTCCCATAGGTTATATGACGAATTGTTAAAATAAAGGTTTAGAATGAAGGGGTAGAAATGAAAAGTAATTAAACTTCATGAAAGAATGTGATAGTTGTAAAAACAAAGTGATAGTTGTGACTATCCCTTAATTATTTGTTAATTCCACTGTTATCATGGTAGCCATGTATCAACACCATGCACCAATATATAAGCAGTTGGTTAATAATACCTTTGTTTTTTTCCTCTTATTAAGTCGTAAATTTTAATGATTTTTTAATATAATTACTTGTATTTAAAATGTTTTTTTCAAATATTCTAAAAATTAATATATCTAAAAGAATAATATATGTGTATAATTCTAATTAATCATGACTAATTATTGAAATTTGCAATAATTTGTTAAAAGTCATAATTAATACATGGCCAACACTGAATTATATAAGTGTATGTACATAAGGAGTTCTCAATTAATACGACCTTATGTAAGTGGATCTACTACCCTCTCCTCCCTTGCATTCCGCGCACGTTTTTATCATATGGACCATTACAAATCTAGTTAAAATCAAATTAATGTTTAAAAAGCAAAATTTTCAGGAAAAAATAGTTCATGTTGCTAGAAATGTGAAGTTTGTGTAGCCCACTTGACATATGTACTTATTTAATTGTAGCGACAATTTCATCAATTCGAGTAAAACGTTAGAACAATAGACATCGACGTTTATGTCCCATAATATAATTTAAACAATGACGGGCGCGCTTAGTAATTAAATGGCCCACCCATTTAATTACTTGGAAACACTTTAAAAAGTTTCCACCCATTTAATTATTTGGAAACACTTAAAAAAGTTTCGCTTCCTATGAAAATCGTTTTATAGAAAAATTATAAAAGCTTGGTTGTTTAAACTTGCCAATTAGTGTTAGACTACTGAAAAGGGCGGCCGAATACTGGTCAGATTTATGCAGCGAAAGTTTGTCGCCATGGATAATTAAGTAATGACTAATTTTGTGACTCAAAGACTATAATTTAATATGACCCATAGTTGTCAACGGTAACTAAAAAGTTTTCAATATTTTTGACAGTTTATTTTTTTCCCAAAACCAAACCCAAAATGTCAGGGCACATAGTTTTATCGTTTCTGTAAAGTAACAACTATCTACGCAAATAATTCTTTCTAGCAATATTTATTTAAATAACACACGCTCTAACGAAGACGACAAACATTTGACCGGCGAGACGCGCGTCTTAAGCTTATGCGGTAAGTTCGTGGCCACCGACCTTCCGATAAAAATCGGTAGTTGTCGGCCACCGACTTTCCGATAAAAGTCGGTAGTTGTCGGCCACCGACTCACCAACTACAACAGATGATCGTTTGCGTTGTGCTTAAATCATAATTTATGCGTCATTTAACATCGCATTTTACAAACATTTTTTCTTCTATAGTCGCTCTTTATCTAGTTGATTTCATGTGGCCGAACTGTTTTCAGAGGATTATTATAGTTTTTAGAATAATCTCTTTTATTCTGAGGACTCTTTACTTATATCTTGTACCGCTGTTCGTCATTTTAAGAGTTCCGTACTTCATGAGAGAAAAACCTCATGAGATCAATCACGTCTGTCTGTGCATTGAGGTGTATTTTGGTATAATGATCAAGCATACTTACTTGCACATACACATTTAAATTTAAAAATATTTATACAGAAGTTTCAGAGGTGATAAATTAAATAAAACTTTTTTTATTCCATTTATCGTCTGGGCATGTTTTCATTAAAAGTTTTTTTTTGGTTTTTTGTTGTGTTTCTAAGACAGTTCTAGAGATGTTGTAGAAAAAATATGTCTGTCCCCCCACCCTTTCTTCGAATCCGCTAAAGTCAAGATTATGAAAGAATGGTCTGAAAAAAAAGCGCGAGTCCTACTTTCGTTAAGTGGAAGTTGGATTAGCGTTCTGGCGGTTCCATGCCGTTATATCACATTCACGTAAAGCCCTGTACGCAGGTACTTTGCAAATATACAAAAAAAAAAAAAAAAAAAAAAAAAAAAGATTATTATTGTCACGTAATAATATCACATAGAATTAGAAACTAATATTGTTCCTTTACTTGTGCTTTGAGGACTTCTTTCGGCTACATTTCAAGATTCTAGGTCAACCGGAAGTGCCCTATAGGTTATGATCGTTGAGTCAGTATTAAAACATTTGATATTTGAAATACCATGCCTTTATATTGCACTGAGTCAGAATTTACATTTACAGGTTACGAGTTTGTAGATCTTATTACTTGAAATTTATATCAACTTAATACCTCTAGTCCTTCCTGATAAAAACTTTTTTACAGACGGACACATGGACGACCAAACGAAATTTTCTATATTTTGAGGTGCGGAACCCTAAAAATGATAATAAATAATAAAATATTTCTAGAAATTTATCCAAAAGTTTATCGGAAAACTATAGCAATATTCTAAATCTCATATTTTCGAAATATTCACAATTTTCGCCTGTAAAAATATAATGGCACTAATATTTCTAAATAGTTTCATAAAACTACATATCCTTAAATGTTTATGTGTACTTAAATGTGTACGAAATCCTTACAGTAAGAGTACTACACTTCCGAAATAGGATTATAACAACCATGCCTAATTTCTATATATAATCGCCTAGAATTAGACGGTGTTTTAGAAAATAAAGAAAAAACAAAATTATAGAAAGACTGCTGGATGTATCAAAATAACATATTTACTTTAATTTGTATGATATTTTACTTAGATTAAAGCTGAAAAACATATTATTATTCGCAGTCTAATATAAGATGAATTTATTTATTTACAAATGGCACTAATATTAAGAACAAATAGATAGTTTAAAAATGAAATATTTAGATGTATAAAAAGGACACAGATGGAGAATATAATTTTTTAAAAAGCTTGTGTTGTTTAAATAATTTCAACGAAAAAAAGCAAACAATTCTACGAATTGGCAACAAGTGAACAAATTTTATACTGTTTCCAACCACAATCCTAAACAAAAAGCTAGCTTAATTAAAGCTCTTATATTTTTAATATAACAAGAATTATTAATAAGAAATAAAAATAATAATAATACCGTTGGATTATTTGGATCGTTTCTAAAAAATTACTATATACTTCGTTAAGTACATAGTAACTTTTTAGAAACGATTATAATATTAATCTATGGATTTTTTGTAATGTGTAACCATTGCCTAAATTAAAAAAAAAACTGACATTGACATTTGTTCCGCGTTGTCAAAATAAATTACTTTTTCAATCTTTTCGAATTTTATTTGTTTTTTTCGGCGATCATATCAGGTCTGTGAGTTTTATGGATTAGCCTGTCGGATCTATTTTATGGATTAGCGTGTTAGTCTGGGATATAATGGACAAAATCTGTTTAAAAAGTTCCTTAAAAATAGCATATACTAACTACCATGAAAAATAATCTGACTTCATAAAAACATGCAAGATACATACGATTTATATAAATCTTTTGAAGGGCTTATTTTTTTCATTTTCTCTGTAGAAAAGTGTCATATTTTTTCCTATAATACTTGGTCTCAACACCATATTATATATATATATATATATATATATATATATATATATATATATATCCTTTGCTAAATATAGGTACCATAAAACGTAAAATATAAGTAGTTACCAATAAAGTGATATGATATTGTAAGTTAAGTTAGGCTATTGTAATGCAATATAACATTACGCGAGTTTATTAAGTGGAAAACGTGCAGTGTAATTGCCAAAGAATATACATATTACGGTTTATATGTGGGAAAAATGTTTTTTAGAATATTTTCCTATTTCCTGTTTATTACTTTATCACCTCAAGCTATCAAATTGACTTTAATGAAACTTCCGTTAATCGTTACCTTAGAATCCAAATTTATTGTTTATAACATCATGTTTATCGTAAATAACAACCAATGAAAAAAGTGTTTTGGAACTAAGTATTAATTGTTAAAAAAGAACCCTGAACAGTTTGACAGAACATAAATATTCGCTAAAGCTATTTCGTACTGCAAATTCGGAGGGTTTTATGCGTAGTTCATGAACTAAAGCTTTTGTAACTAATTAAATTATTTACATTTTTCTAGATATTAATTTTCAAAGCTGAATCAAGTACCGACTTAAGACTATTGAGAGGCCTTTTATAAAATTTAACACTGCAAAGTTAATATCGGCTAAAGTCAATGTGTTGTTCGCATAGACGATAATAGAAAAAAGTAATTTACATGGTTCGATAGCGCAGCACCGCAGCAGCGATCGAACGAAACCGCACGTCTGACAGCAATGACTGGCAGCTGTGCAATAGGCTCACCTGACATTGACGGCTGTGATCGGGTCCGCTCGCGTTCCGCCCCTAATTTATTTCTAATTAGCACTCGCACTTGTACCGGTAAGCAAACGCCTTTGTTATTTATGAAACGAAACGTCAAAACACGCGTTGCCAGGCAACTAAATACGGATGTCATTTTGGCGTCTTGAAAGGGTGGGAATTGATTGGCTACGACGCCAGTGCGGATGTTTGTCGCACCGCTGAATGCGGTCGCGTGGTTGCTGTGGAAGGAGTTTCGGTAAAGTATTATCTAGTAACTTGACCCGGCATCTGTCGGTGTTGTTTCGGGTTTTGTTGTGAAAGCAGAAAAATTATGAGAGTTAATGCATATCTAAATGGGAAATGATTGGGCATGGAGTGTAATGATGTCAATATGGATATCGTATGCTACCTATAAACGATATTATCTTAAATTAATCTTAGATTAATCTATAGACTACCCTATATATTGGTTATTTGGAAAAGTAAACACTTTCTTTCCAAATTTTTCTGAAAAAGATAAGGCGGAAATAATCCATAACATTTTCCACAGGATCACTTAGTTGTCTGTCCAACTGTCTGTCTGTCTACCTAAATTCTTTTTCTCAGAAACGGCTTGAGATTTCAAGTTGAATATATCGAGGTCACTTTACATTGCTGTAAAAATTCAAATCTTATAACAACTTAAATAAATCATATAGCAACAAAAATATATGGCCCTTTAAAGCATATTTTTATACCTCACAGATAATCAAAACCTATTATATATTATTTGGAAATAGTTTAATTACTATGTACTCTTAAATGTCGATGAACGGAATCCCCGTAGTGATACTTCTTCTCGTGCTTGACAGCCTTTTTTATTTGACCTTTTATTACGGAGAAATAATTTATTTCACAATATTTTTTTAAAATTTTCAATATTTACCCGGTAATGTACATTTCATATCGTAAAGAAACAGTTTATCATAAAGAAAAGTGTTAGTTTTTTGTCACAGAACGTAGCCGCGTCCCATGTGAAAGGGACATATCGAGAGGGGTGCGGCAAGCTTGACCTGGCGACGGACAAAGATTTCTTTATCCGGACTCAATTAATTTTGGGAGTTCGACGCGATCACATGCGGCCAACGGATTTGTTTACCCGCCTCTGCCATTGTTGATTATATTTAGTTTAATAGTATATACTAAATACTTTTTAAACTGTTTAACTTGTATTATAATTAGCAACTTGTATCTTGTAATGTTATAATTTAAATTAATACTGTACCCATCTGATATCATACTATATATATATATATATTGCCAATGTTGTTTGGGTATTTTTCTGGTATTCCTCGATTTGCTCTTTCTTCTGATTGCTCTATCTTTCAATTCTGGTCCTATTTTCCTCTCAAATAGGCCGTATACACCTCATATATACGTTACTTAATGAATAACGTAAATGTTATGCAACTATTAACCTTTAAGCAGACGTCCGCATGTTTTTGATGAAACCTTTATTTTGACAGCTATATACTTTAAAATGGCGCCTTATTTCAGTTTACCTAAAGCTAGCTAAACTAGTTGATGTTACGGCCAACTATACAGGTTATTTCAATATTTCTTTCGCTAATTTAGCAACTTTAGCTTTACTACTATAAATTTTATAAACTGAATGGTAAAACGACCAATTATTGTAGCAACCTTATGTATTGAATTAGAAACCGACAAATATCATTACAAACTTCATCTTTTGAAAAGTATTTTGCATTTGAAGGAACGCTTATAAAATTCGTACTCAAGAATTGAGGGATGTCTCGGATCCATTCACTTTACCAGATAGTACTTGCGTAAAATATTTTCGACTTTCTAAAGAAATAATAAAATTTCAACAATTTGCAGCCAATGTTGAACGTGACACGACGAATAAACGTTACTTGAGGCGTAACATAACAAAACAACCTAGAAAAATGCATCTCTTGTCATACATAAATTAAGTACAGAACCGTCATCGTTGATGAAATAGTTCTGTCCTTTTCCTTCTGCTCTTAAAATTATATGATGCTATTCTTTTCTTTCAAGCCACCGAACTTTAACGGAAATTAAAGATACGATAACGCGTGCAATACAGCATGATGATTTTCAAAGTAAGCAGTTATTGCCGTACGTTAGCTACCGCACACATTAAGTAAAATGATACAAAGTAATATTGAATATCTGTTGAAGTTTTATCAGAACTACTTAAGGGCTTTCCATGGGCACCTTAAAATAATCTTAGTTAGGCCTATTCTAGACCTCATAAGAGTAAGCTTTCTGAATTTAATCGGTAATTTCCGATCGGTCCATTATTCACAAATTTATGGTGTCACCATATTCGGCATAATTTCTTTGCTTCGAAAATTTTGACCTGGCTGCCAAACTAAATTTATAGAGGTTTTTACGTTAATAAATGTAGTACCCTGAGTTAGGAGGCCACCCGTGAACTAGTTGAATTAGGCTTAGTTCAAATTACGCATGTGTCATAGAAATTCGTGCCATTAGGTTGACAAGTAATAAACCCGCCACCATTTTTGAGCGATTTCTGCAATGGTTTAGAAACTTCTCGAACATCTCTGGTAGGATATATAAAGAGCATGACATTCGATCGACTATTCAGTTAGAAACTAAGTTTCAACGAGTAAAGAAAAAGTAAAATATAGCAATTTCACAAAGAGAACTAGAGTGTCCTTGCTTCATGAATTTCGTTTAGGTTTCAAATGGAGGGAAGCAACGTGCTATATCCTCATAAAGATGGGTGAATAAATATTCCGCTATGACAAAGTCAAGAATTGGTTTCGAAGAATCAGAGGCGAAAATTTCGATATCTCCTATAATCCTCATCCAGAATGATTTCCTGCATCAAATTTGTTTTACTCATTTTGCGTGCACTTAATTCATTACAAGACTAACAATATATTCACTGTATTTATAAATTTGCAATGACCCAATACATATAGTTGTAAATATACAGAAATAATACATCCCGACATTTTTCAGCCGCGTTTTGTAGTGTTCTGATACGATGGCGTCGCGGCTATTTTTTAATTGACAATTGTTTATGTAAATTTTTGAAGATTTTATTAGGTGATTACATGGATTTGAAATGACAATTTATTAATTTTTCTGAATGCATAGTATTAAAATCTTCTTACAAGAATTTAGTATTATGGACTTACACATAGCTTATTTTTTAAATATTTAACTCAACGTACTTATACTGCTCTTAAGTACGTTTGCAACTTTGAAGTGTATGCATGCTCATGTACTATATATCACCATGTGATGGCCCAGTGGTCGAATTTCGACCACAATTCATAAAATTTTTAAGTTTGAGAGTTATTGAGGTTCTTTTGTTAAAGAGCTATACCTTTGTAATCATTGCATATCATTTTTTAGAATTTTGTTCCATTACGTCAATTGAGAGCGTATTGAAATACGTCATTAGCGTGTGTTGTTTGCCTTAATTCCCTACAATACCTATGAAATTTAAAATATAACGTTATTAACAATTGGCAAAAACATAATTACAGCTTGTATTAGTATTTATTATTCAAAATATATAAATTACACAAAATGTAAAATAAACGTTTTTTTGCCTAAATATATACTCCAAAGACTATTAAAAAAGGAACATTTCACATCACACGAAATTCACAGTTTGAAACTCATTCAGTCAATATGACATTTTAAAATTCCTTGGCGACAATCTCTACTCTGTGCGAATGTTTGACCACAGACTATTATGTTTTTGACATTGATAGTGTGAACGTAAACAGAATATTTTAATGTATTTATAATATATGATTTAATATATTTGTAACACATATTATATAAACATTTAAGCACTGCACTCCTCCTCCATATAAACTTTAACTATGCTAAATCTCACACTGCCCCGTGCCTGTAATATGCTTAAAAAAGAGATACAACGTATTCTCTTCACGTATTAATATGTAGATTAATATTTATCTCTCTCTCTCTCTATCTATCTACCTCTCTCTCTTTGCCGTTCTATTTAGTTTACTATATATCTACAAATCTAGGTTTAGATTGCCAAAGAAGTTTCACTTTTGTGACGTGTACTTAAAAGAACACGGTTTTTTTATTTCTCAATTTACGCCCTGGATTTAAACCCCAGAATCAAAATTTAACTATTTATACTTCAGCTTCTATAATTGAGCCACCATATCCTATCTCTGGATTAAATTTAATATATTTACCTGGAATTTTTTCCAAGAAAATCGCCTGCGACAGGCGGGCCGACGAACCCCGTAGTGATTACCCTTTGGCGATTTTGCCACAGAACACTAAAAAGGTTACGTGGTACCCAAGCCCGTTTTAAGTGAAGCTTATTTTAATATTATCATTTTGAAGGAAAAAAATGGAAATATTAACGTAAGTTTTTAACATTTTGTTGACAGAAAACATAAACCATTTTCCGAAGTGAAGCAATGAGACTTCCAAAGCTTTTGCACCAATTATTGTAATATTATTAATGCATAACAATGAATATACGTTTTACTAAGACCGAGGGCGCAACGAAAACTGGAATAGACTAGACTTAACTTGTTTGCAGTCTATCCAGGCTATGCAACAAAAAGTATCTTTTGTTTAATACAAGTGTTTCTGTACAATACATAGAATAATATTTAAGAGGGTTTCTCTGAAAAAAAAATTTTCACAATGACTCTTTTTCAGAAACAAGAATGACGTATAGTTCGTTAATATTTTGTATATATTTCAACGAGAAAATTTATTTCGTTTATCATCCCTTTCGACATTTTTTATAGGAATGAATCCGTCTATTATTCTATTATTCAAAATAATCTAACGAATCGCACCAATAATAAAAGTTATGGAAAAACGTAATTTTCGCTGTGTTTTCTGATAGTTTTTAAAGCTTCATTTTCCTGATAATAGCAGGATTTAATACGTGATTTTATGATAAACAATTGGAAATTTTATTTATGTATAAATTTTAAAGGCGGAAAAATGGTTAGGATTTTTCATAATCATCAAAACATTTTGCGTTCAAAATAATCAGAGCCCTTAGAAACCCTTAGAAAATTAATCATAAAAAAAATGCAATTTTATGTGTATAATATCTATAAATATTATCTCATTATAAAATCTATGATTGCATTGGAGGTTTTTCCTGTTTGTGTTTTGTTTGCAGTGACAGGTAACAATGAGTTTTATTAAAATTTATTTAATTTATTCCATATTCTAATTAATATAATATTATAGAACTGTAAAGTTAGTCTCTATAATCGGTCAGCGACCGCAGGTTATATGCATAACGTGTGTGTTCATATCTATAGGCGGCTTATTGTCCATAAATAATTTAAGTTGAATGCGAATCGGCTATGAAAACGGGCCGCTTAGAGTCCGTCGTCACCGTTTCGCTCGCTTGCACGAATATAAAAGGTAATGCGCTCCCGTCTCACCTCACACGGCGCGCGGATGTAAGCGATAGCAGGTTATATTCATAACGCCTGTGTTCATATCTATAGGCGGCTTATTGTCTATAAATAATTAAAGTTGAATGCGCATCGACTATGAAAACGGGCCGCTTACAGTCCGTCGTCACCGCTTCGCTCGCTTGCACGAATATAAAAGGCACTTGTGCTGTCTCACCTCACACGGCGCGCGGTGGTCTGCGATCGCAGGCTATATTCATAACGCGTGTGTTCATATCTATAGGCGGCTTATTGCCTATAAATTAATTATGCTGAATACGTTATTTCGTAGGATTTACTCACTTTAACTTAGTTCGTTACTAATATTTTTTAATGCTAACATAGTTTAAAATTATATTCAAAGTATTTTTATATACTTATGCTCTATGAGGAAATTTTATAAATATAAAATATTATTTGCCTGAATTCAATATGTTGCAAGATCGAAATTTACACGAGTGGAGCTGCAGGCAAAACTAGTATAATATAAAAGTAATGCGGGTTTACACTCTGTATATTACATGATCTTGCGGGGTTAGAAATTGACTAGCACGTGCTAAACAATGTGTACGTAGGGATTGATTGAAATATATCCAAGATCTAGGCCGCAGAAAGAATCTTAAAAAGAATTTTCGTCTCTATGTCTGCTTTATCAAATCTGAATATTTAACTTAAAACATATAACTCTGTACACTATATTGAGAGAGAATATGATACACCTAAAAACTATTATCCGTACACTATATTGAGAGAGAATATGATACACCTAAAAACTATTATCCGTACACTATATTGAGAGAGAATATGATACACCTAAAAACTATTATCCGTACACTATATTGAGAGAGAATATGATACACCTAAAAACTATTATCCGTACACTATATTGAGACAGAATTTGATACACCTAAAAACTATTATCCGTACACTATATTGAGACAGAATATGATACACCTAAAAACTATTATCGATTGAAGGAAAAAATCTAGACAAACTAATGATGAATAAAACCTTTCAAAAACGTAGTGAGTTTGACTAGAAAATAAAGAAGACACATAATAATTCCAAAAATATATGATATATTTATTCTCATACAAAGTCTTTTTTTTCGAACAATTTTTCCTAGTTAATTAATTAGTTGACACATATCGTTTCTTCATTTTATGTTGGAATAGAAGCGTCTGATTTTTTTATCTGATTTTTTTAATGTAGCAATTGCGAACGCGCAGTAAATATGGATAAAGGAACCTTTCAGTGTTGCACGTCTTCATATAATAATATTGTCAAGGGTCTTTTCTTGGTGTATAGAGTTCTGAACTAAAAATTAAAACAGGAGGTCACTACTGCTAAGTTCGTCAAACTACCAAGTCTTTTCAAAGTTATTTGAAGCTTTGCATATGATATTTGTGGTATAATCTTTACAATATCACGTCCATTCGAACAACGCAATTAACATACAAAACGCAACGTTTAATGATTATGCTGTAAATAGTACGTCACTACTTAAAGTGAATGAATAAATTTGAGGTTGATTTCTTTTTAAATTAATCCGCAAATATCTCAATATCCATAGGTTATTACGTACAATTAGGAGCTTTTTTATCTTAGAAGCTTTTGTAACTCTCCTGCTTTCCACTAATTATATGGATTCAATCATTATCAAGTTTTAAACGTCCTTATTTAAGTGTCACTCGACTGTCTACATGCCAGTCTCCAGTTTTAACGTTTTAATTATCACGGGAGTCATTTTAATGTGGCCCTTAAAAATGTGATCGTCACATGTGACGATCACATTTTTAAGGACCTGAATGTTTTCTGGATCTGGTTTTACGGCTCTGACGCGTCGTTTGAGATTATCCCATATGTGTTCTATTGGATTGAAGTGGAGACTTATAGCTGGCCAGTCTAACCGACGAATTCCGGCCTCCTGCATATACGCATCAACGTCTCTAGAGCCGTGGACGCGAGCGTTGTCGTCCATAAAGATGGACTCGCCTCCAACTGCTGTTAATGCGGGTTGGGCATGAGGAATAAGAACCTCTGCTATGTGCCTTTGCGCATTAAGTGTGCCATTTTCAATAAAAACTAACTAGGTACGGTAATCTGAGTTAATACCAGCCCAAAACATTACGGAGCCTCCATCGTAAGGGGTGATTTCCTCAAAGCACACTTCTGCGAAGCGTTCTCCAGGTCTTCGTAATACTCGACGAAGTCGATCCTCACCACTAATTGATATACGAGCTTCATTGGCGAATAAAACACTATTCCAGTCTTGTTGAGTCCATGACGAAAAATTTTGAGCGAATCTCAATCTGGCAACTCGATGCTCACGGAGCAATGTAGGGCCCCAAGCTGGGCGATAGCTACGTATATTGACGATCTGAAGTCTCCTTCTGACTGTACATAGGCTTACTCGTGTACCTCTGACGTCGTTGAGGTTCTGTTTGAGATCCACATACGTAACTTGACGATTTCGTAGCCCTTGACTGACTATGAATCGGTCGTTCCGTGGCTCAGTGCACTGTTTTCTTCCAGAACCGGGCCTTCTAGAGACGGAGCCCGTTTCTTAGTATCATTGCCAGGTCCTTTGGGCGATGGAACGGTTCACATTATACTGCAGAGACACATAACATTGGCTACAGCCTTCTTCAAGCAGCGCAATAATTTTACTAGCTCTTATCGTTTTTTCAACCATAATGAGGACAGCAAACAGAAGTGAACTAATGCAGCAAATAGCAGAAATTTAATTCAAACGTTTTCGTTAAAATAAAAAACGTAACAAATGAAAAAGAACTTAATAAGAGTTGGATTTTATTTACCGCCAAAAATACGTTTTTATCAGTGAAAGAAAATTTTCATTCAAAAAGAATAAATTTCAAATTTAGAACGCTCGTTTTTATATACCAGAATACATTGTACCTGCCAGTAACAATTACAATTAATACAACCTCTTAATAAATAATATTTTGTTAATAATATGACAAAATCAAAACCGCTCGTGTTTTATGCAAAAGAGTGTATATATATATATATATATATATATATACATACATACATACATACATACACACACACACACACACACACACACACACACACACACACATACACATACACACATATGTATATATGTATATATATATATATTTTTTTTTTTTTCTTCTTATTAATATTTTTATTTATAAATGTTGCAATAAATTAGTTTATAAATCTCTTTTACAATTTTCCACATTAAATATTTTCTTATTTAACCATTGTCGTGGATTGGAAGAGTTTGCTCACTTAGCAATATGTACGTATTTTATGTGTACATTAAAGGTGGAAATAAGCAAATAAATATATGAAACTTTACAGCCCCAATAGCACTGTAGCGGACATCTTATTAAGGATATATAATTAAATTCATTATAATTAAAATGAATATTATATACAGGTATATAAAGAAAAAGATTCCTTTAAATCTTTACTTTTCGAGTAAGTTTAATATTTTTTTAAGATTATGGGGAGAACGACCGTGGCTGAAAGGTTACGCTATTTCCGTTTGAAATAAATCAGTGTTGAGACAGCTTAAAAATATTTATTTCAATAATATTAATTCTACAACCAATGGCAACTTAGTCACTATACATTCATAATGAGGTAACAAATTAATTTAACCTACAATAAATTTACCTTGGATGAGATACCGACCTGTCACCTAAATGAGATTCGTCTCAAATGCACGTCGAGAGAAAAGCGATCATGCGTACGGTGAAACTTGTTTTGTAATTAAATTTATTTAAATATATTCAATGTATTGTAATAATACGGTGACGAAATATACATGTTTTATTATATATTTGCAATTAATAACAATAAATTAAATAATAATGAAATAAGAATTATATATAAAAAACGTTTCAATTCCATGTTATGAGATCTTTACGGATATTTGTTTCCGCATCTTGTATATTCTTATAGTTTTAGCCTAGTTGCATTTTTTATTAAAACGTTTTATTATTATTAAATTGGAATAAAAAATACTTATTTTGTTATTAAAACTTATGGCTTTTCGCCTCCGCTCGCTTTAAATGCAAATTCTGTTGACGTTATCGGTTACCGTTAAAACAGTATAATTATTTATTATTGCAAATAACGTCACATTAAACAGGTTTTAATAATTGCTATTATAAATATTGAGTAATCACTAAATTTTTTTCATTTAATGGAATTAGAATTTTCATTCCTTTTTGATTTCTAAAGTTTTTTAATAAAGAAAATAATAAATAAATAAAGAAGCGAATGTGGCCTGTATGTTTGTTTTGTTCGAAATCATTTCATGGGCCCAAAATGAATTTTAATATAAGTCGCATTAACCAAAGGAGTCAACAAAATACAAGAAAATATTGTTGTAGACTTCTTCTGAATCTGTTGATTTTAATAAAACGTCATGAAAATATAAATTAATTAAATATCAAGTGTGAAAAATGTATAAAAATTTATTGAGAAATAAGCGAGTTATTAGCTTCTAAATTTAATGGTAGGAATAGAGTGGGGATATTTCCGTCTCATTCGCTCCCGTAGAATACAATGAGCATTACTAAGAATGACGTCACAATTCAGTATTGCTGTCTTTGTCTAAATGTTAATTTCAAATTTTTATAACTCAGTGAGGTTTTTCATATTTACAAGGTACGACCCGAGAGAAGAAAATGTCGAATACCTTATTTTCAATATTTCAAATTGAAAAAAAAGAAGACAGTAATCAAATATCAATACGCCTTTGATGTTTATTACTCATTTGAAGTTATTGATGCAAATATTTAGTAATTTTTAAATTATAGAAAAAGTAAAATGTTATAGGTTTCGAGAACAAAAATAAGCTGTACAAGAATCTTGATACTTTTTTCTAGTTATCGTACACAAGTATATATCAGGTTTAATCATTGTTGGTGAACCACAAAACTAAACTGGTTAATTAATTATTAGCGTTACGAAACTCTGGGTGCAGGCATCAACATCGCACTAACCAATAATTTAAAAACTAGAAAAACATCATCCGCATTCAGCATATTAAGCTTCATTTCTTTTGGTTTTTCTTTTCATTTCTTTCAGTACAACACTACAACCCCCTCAGTATAACACTAGGAACATTATGCATGTTTCAGTATAGTACTATTTTCGATATATCCTAGTGTTGCATTTAGTATCGATACTTTCAGTACAATACTAGAAAATCGTAAGTAAAATATTAGTGTTGTGTTGCACCACAGTATCGATATTGATATACTGAAATATCGATATTTTCAGTACAATATATTGAATTATTTTCGAAGTATCTCAGTGTTACACTGAGATGTCGATATAGAGGTACTGAGTTACTAGAATACAATACTAGAAACATCATCCATGCTCGGTATTTTGCTACTTTCGATATATCGCAGTGTTGCGCTATAGTATCGATATGGCGAGTGTTCAAAAATATTTTTAATGTCAATCTAACGATAAAAAATCCATCGTGTTTCATTACGTTATATGTAACGATTTCGAAATTCTTTTATCTTTGTTGTTATGTTGTTTGTTTAATAATCATTAAAAGATTATAGACGTCATAAATATAATTGAAGCGTTTAACTTAATGTACAAAAAATTTTATTTAAAGGTGTTATTGTTTTATAAAACAAAAATTGTATTATTCGAAATTATAACTCATTGGTTGTTTTATGTATCTGACAGATCGGTATCACTCCAAAACAAATAACGATAAAGGACAATGCATTTTATTTCCTTGCATACATTAATAGTTAATTGTTGCGCTTTATGGAATAATAAATACAACGTTTGGGAGCGTAATTAATTATTTTCACAGTTTTTTATTGTTAAAAAAAATCGTAATACACATAAACAATAAAAATCACAGCTCCATTGCATATATAGACAAATAGAATAAACTGCTCAACAATATGTCAAATGAGGTTAGAAAAACGAAAAGACGAACAAATGCAGTTTAGCACCAATTAAAATTTCACTGTTTATTAAATATTAAAACGAAAGAATATACATTTAAAATTATTTACTTGACAAATTAATTTCAGCTCGCCATTGTTTCATAATAAAAAAATTATTTGAGAAATGTTTCCTATACAAACTGCTTGCGATAATTTTTTCGACTTAATTGTCATTATTAGTAGCCAAATAATTTATAATTGTATTATATTATTTATTATTACAAATAAACTATGCAAACACAACACGTTTATATTATAAAAAAAAACAAATTGAAAAAATAAAAACATTTAAACAATCGGAAATTATTGCGTAAAAAGAGGTTTTAAATTTAATGTTTGACAGCAAATTGACAGTTAACAATTTTTACAAACGCAGCAAATTGACAGTTAAAATTCAGACAAGAAAACAATTTTTATTAAAATAATCACGAGTGGAAATTTTTTCATTAGATACATTGTTTCTTTATGTTTTGTATTCATTTACATTACGTACTGTATTCATTTATAGAAAGAAAAAAACTAAAATTTTCATTGGTGCTAATCTGTCTTTATACTGAAAAAGACAGTCGAAAACCTGTATATTTTTAAAATTATAGAAAGTGGCTGTCTTTACGGCCTTTTTTTATTTTTGAAGTGAAACTTCTTTTATATTAGTAGACCAAGCTTTGCGGGATAATTCTTTAGCGTTACACTGATGTATGCCGCAATCTTAGTGTCCTCTGTTGGTTAATTTACGTAACTATTTTTATGGCGCTATATTCGTTGGAATAAAAGTTTAAACTTGAAATACAGACCTCGGATAGTGCTATTCATTGTTCATAAAACTTAAAAGAACATTTTTTGCGTTAATGTGTTCAAGTAATGGTAATTTCTGCTTATGTATTTTAAATGTTCTTTATATTTATTTACAACAAAGTGTGGGTAAAACTTTAATTATATAACATTAATGATTATTATTATTTTACATAGTTTTTTACAAACTTTACAGCGAATAGTTAAATAAATAATACATAATAAAGACGGTTCACTTCAAAAGTGGGATCCCACGCTTGCATTTCAAATTAGTATATATATATATATATATATATATACATATATATATGTATATATATATATGTATATATATATATATACATATATATATATATATATATATATATATCTGGGCGGTGTTTATAATTCGATATTAATAAACACCGCCCAGAATTTATTAAAAATAGTCTACACAAGGGTAAAGACAGCCAATAACCATTATTTTTAGATTTATGAAATTAAATTAAAAAAGTATAACTATTAACTGACTTTAAGCTTTATCTTTTTCGATTTTGTCATCCGCATTTAATTTAGTTTGATCTCAACATAAACACAGAACGGCTTTCATTATAAATTTATTTGTCCGCCATTTTGTTTAAGGCATTTCGCTTTTCAAAAGAGCCATCGACATGGAATTGACCGCGCAGAGAATAAATAACACATTTTAAAAAGAGAGATGGAGGTTAATATCTTTCTCTTTCTTTTCATCATCGTAACTATGAAACCTGTAAATTTTTGGAACCATATAATAAAGACATTAGAAAATACTGAGAAATTGTCTAAATAAAAAGTAACAGTAAATTTTGCATTTTATAAGATTATTTTTAGATAAAATTGTGTGTAACCATACATCTAAGCCAAAATGGCTAATATACAGAAACTACAAAATTTAGCAGGATGAAACTTTTTGTTCAGGAAGGCATTGTATAGTAAAATAATATGTATATTTGAAACTTGTTGTTAATTAAACGTAAGAGTGAAACGATGGCTTCTGAATAGTATGTGTGTTTAAAATTACCCTATGGGCGGGAGAAATACCGCCCAAAGTGAAGGAAATGTCTCACAACGTATAAATAGTATTTTCATTACAAGACGGTGTTTGCAATCTGAAACTAATTTTCCTAAGTATAATATGCTTGGAAAAACGTATTAATCCGTAGCGGGTAATATTGGATATGTTCAGGGTTGTACGAAACGTATGGTAGTTGCTGACAAGCTTTAAATGGAAGAAAATAATCATGGAATTAAAAATAGTTTAGACTTAAAATTACAAAAAAAATATTATACATATCGCTTATTTCGTGGTCGAATTTTTTATACTCATTGTTTATTTTGTTGTCTCGGTTTTTTGTACAATGACCAGTTCTAAAATAAACAATACCCACTTACTTCTGATTCACCCCATTAATTGATGACTACGATCGACTACATTAAGTATATATCTGTGGCAGAAACGTTCGTATAGGAAATATAGTAACTCTTTTCTTAAAAAGAAAGTAAAATTCGACGCAGAATCGTATCCGCCGCTGCCTATATATTAAAAAAAAATCTGTCAAATAAAGCAGTAGAAGAGAACAGAAAGTGATACAATTATTTTTTATCGTTGGTAATAGCGTACATCTCTGTAGCTATAAAATGGTAAACAACAAAAAGGAAACCGGCAAAAATGGACATGTCGTTACAGAAATAACAGATAATTTTTAAAATAGATGGTATTTTTCAGTATATAAAAAATCAAAGAATTCAGCGATTGGCAATCGGGGAACAGTAAAAAATCAAATACAATTTGTACCCATAATATAATAAAAAAAAGCCATAATTTCATAAACACGCCCGTATTATATCTTAATACATCAAGATTTGTTAAAATGGACAATAAAAATCTAATAACTTTTTAGAAATTATTACAAATAATAATTAATATCGATCTCTTTTTTTTAATATGTAGCCATTGCCTAAATTAATTAAAAATAAACTGTTAACTGACATTGATATATGCTCTGTGTTGCCAAATTTAAAATCTGTTTCGCTCTTTTCAGGTTTTACGTGCCCTTTTCGACGATCCTTCGGGGCCAACGAGTTTTATGTATTGGTATGTTATATTTATGCATGGACTATATAACAAAAAATATAAGATTTCACATTTGTCTGATTGACGATTTAGTAAAAATTAAGGAGCTTATTTTTTTCATTTAACCAATATAAATGTATAATTTTTATTCTTTCAACACTTTGACCTCTACTTTAGGATTTTAGCTGGTTTCCTCAGAGAAAGAGGCATATATTAACCGGATCCATGTCTTACTTTCTCATTTCTTGGAATTTACCTATGCCTCTCATTCACATTCTGCTCACTTGCGCGGCAGTCGGCAGGGAAATAAGGAAGTGGCCAGCGTAACTGCGTAAAAAATATCACTTGCACTGACACTGCTACTGCCATTACCAGTGCCACTGCTTGGTTCTCTCTTCCTTGGCGGTTTGTAGGCGGAAGTCAAAGGACAGGCAGCGCGAGAGTGAGTGAGTATTTACTCCTAATCTCTCGCTCAGTTGAAATTAAGTGCTTGAAAGTGGATGGATTTGTTTTTTTGTGTTATTTTGATTGATTGTCAACATGCAGACGGATTGGAGTAACGACCTAACTCGAAAGACAGACGCTGATGCTGCAATAACATCTGTGTCCTCCATTGTTAGAAGTAGCATGTAAAGTAAGTATGGTGCAACAATGTAAATACTCGCTCATTGCGACAGAAGTATTCTAGGGAGCGAACTGGAACGCGGGGAGGTGCGGCATTGGCTGAATTTGAATAAATCGATATGATTACGAATTAGACGGGCAGTTCATTCCAATGTTGATGATAAGAATAATTATGTTAAAATTGTTTAGAAAGTAATAATATAACGCTGATAATAAAATGTTATTTATAGCCATACAGAAATCTATTTCATACATATGTCAAATTAAAAATGCTGTCAATTTATATATATATATATATATATATATATATATATATGTATACATATATATATATATATATATATATATATATATATATACATATTTTTTCAAAACAAAACCCTTAAAAACAAGTTCTCGTTTGACATGCTAAAAACAGCGATTTGACAGCGTTTTTAAAATGACATATGTGTGAAATAGAATTCTGTATGGCATTTACCGATATAAATAATATTTTATTATCAGCGTTAAATTATTGTTTTACTAAAAATTATATATATATATATATATATATATATATATATATATATATATAGATATATAAATATATATATATAATATAAGCAGGTACCTATTAGTTGATTTTTTTCGCTATAATTTACGATGCAAGTACCTACGTAAGTTATATTGATTTTACAATTAATACAGAAAAAAGTTATGGGTTAAGAAAATTTAGAATCTGATCTAAATAAAGTATTTATTATTTTAAAGGATATCAACGTAATTTATTCAAAACAATTTAGTATTTGTTTCCTTGGGAAATGAAGTCATTGGAAGGTGGCTTCCATAGGATTTTTCTAATACGCTCAATGCAATATGCTTGTGAACACGTATCATGTATACAGGTGGGCATGAGGTTCCAAAAACCTCCAGTAAAGTCTCGTTAATTACAGAATTTTCCATATGCAATAAATAGTTTACAATCTCCATTTAATGACTCAAAAATACCACTCAGAACTTGACTCATGAACAATTTCCAACTAAGCTACGGTAACTAATTATAAGCAGAAGAAGTCGGAACTCACATAATCGTGGATGGGATGCAAAAACGAAATATTTTGTTGATATTTTCCTTAAGGGATACAATAGAGTACGGATCTGGAAACACCGGGGAAAAGGTTCGAAAATTCCGCCGTTTTTGGAAAAGAGAAACAGAAAATTTGAAAGTTTTTGAACGATCACAAGCTAAAGATACTTCGCAATCCTTCCACACTTTTAGCGTTGAAGAGTGGTCATGGTGATACTGGCTGAGAAAACTTCCACACCACCATTTGTCACCAATCAGTTTGGTGGTGAAGGGAATCCTAAGTACTAGGAAAAGTCAATAAAAATATAAAGCAAGAATTATCTACTACTGTAATTTTTGTAAGTTTGGCCCTAATAGTTAGTAAAATAACTATATCTTAAATTTCGTAAAATTAAACATATGTTTAAGAAAGTATAAAAATTGAATAGTCAAAATATTCAAATAAAGGGATTGCGAAGACGAAAATGATCTCGGAAAACGCCAAAGATTATTCATTAATTTCTTTAAATTTTATAACAAAACAAATTTTTAACATTTTCAATGTTTTTAATATAATTTTTTTGTGTTATTTTTGGTACTCATCATATTTCGGTTCGTTTATCTTTTTATCTAATATCATTATCTATTTTCAACGCTTTATTTGTAGAGCACTCGAAGCATTATTTTTTTACCTATTTTAATCACATTTTTTTATTAGAGAAGAAAGTTGCCGGATGAATAACCATATCTTCTGAAATGATATTGCCAGGAATTTCTTCAAAAACAAAACATACAAGTGCACCGAAAATTGTGTATCTAATGCGAATCGTTATGTATCTAACATAACGATTAATTTTTTTATTCATAAAACTTTTATTTTTTTTTAATAATTATTGTAAAAAAAGCTCTTTCCAAGAGCTCACAATTAAAAACAAAACTTTCGCCCTCCAAAACCATAAAATGTTATTTTTCCAACATCATTAAATATATTAAAAACGATTACTATATTACAAGTAATATTATATGTAATATTTATTTTCGACATAACGAGCGGACTGCGCGAGCGCGTCACGCGGACTGACATGTAGACGATTAGGTTACAGTGAGAGGGGAGGGTGGTGGGGAGAGACACTTAAGATAGTTTAGACACTATTTGAAATATATTAATAATTAACGTCAAACTAACAATTTATTATTAACACTGGAGCGAGGCTCTAGAGTTCTAGATGGAGTTAGATTTAAATCTAAAAATCAATTTTTTATTTATACATCGCACAAATTTCGCGATTAACACGTATGTAATATATTTAAAATGTCAACATTTAAATAAAACAATTACATAGAAAAAAACATCCTAATTACAATAATTATATATTACAATTAAACATTTGTACAGAATTTTGTCGCAAATATATATATATATATATATATATATATATATATATATATATATATATATATATATATATAACCAACATTAACACATTTTAAATGTAAATAATTATTACGCGATCGGAAACCGAAGAGGCCAACGCCATTTGTTACCACCAAATTAAATATTTATAAAGTATATTTTAATAAAACGTTTAATATATAACCATTACGACCAATATTGATTACGAATTCATCTAGAGCCGCTTACAATTCAAATTTATCACTGGTAACATTTCAAACGTAATTTCATAATTCGAGCATCGCATTCCGGACACGCTAAAGCGAATGCCAGATTTAAATTAATCTTTAAATTCACAAAAGCCATAACGCTGTTAACACAAAGCATAACCGTCTCCATGTCCGTCGAGCATTGATCAACCGATGTTTGAGTTGCGCACATATCTCGTTCGCACTTGTTATGGATGGCGGAGTACACTGTATATAACTCCAGATCTGGAACGGCAGACAGACAGATGTAGAAGTTCTGCGATTGCTGGTTTGGCAGGTTAGTCGCGCGAGTCGGCGCGCGAGGGCGGATCGGCGCGGGCGGCGCGCGCGCTGTAACGCAGCGAGCGACGCGACGCGGTGCGCGCGCGTCACGCCGCCTCACCGTCCGTGTAGGCCGAAGGGCCTTCCGCCGAGCAGACAGAGTCTTCGGGCGTGCGCGACACCTCCGTGCACTCGGGCTCTGTCCCGCCGCCGGCGCGTGCACTCCGCGCCCCGCGGCGCGCTTGCAGGGCCTGCACGAGAATATAGTAAATCGTATTATGAAACATTCAGCGATTATTAAGTATATTGTTTTAAATGTACTGTCATTTATATTATACATGGTATCTGACACTGCACCGGACTGCATACTACCCTGTACTACACCAGTCTTTTTGCTATGATACATAAGTTGAAATTGTATGGTGGGAATAATAATAATTTTCATGTCCTTTATTGTCCTGTTACACAGTAATTGGCAGCCCTGAAAAAAATTCAGCGCTATGTGTAACTAAACACGCATTCACATGACTAAATCGCCGAGTGATTGAAGGTACATTTCAATAATGGTGGAATAAAAAAGAAATATTATTAATTTAATAACAATATATTGTAATTAATTAGAAACTCTTTTATTGTATTTATCTAAAAACAAAAATGTTATACAGAATATTAATCTATAACTGCTGGCATGCAACAACTTCAGACTAGTTATGAGATCTAATCCTAGAAAATATATCGTCTATTTATAATATAGTTAGGGCTGTCAAAAATCGGAGCAGTTAATAATTTAATTTTTCGCAGAAATAATAATTTAAAATCGATTTTTCGGTAATTTCATCTCTTGCCTTTTTCTAACAAAAAAAAGAAATTAATTCGTAAAGAAGTAGGGAAAGAACAAAATAATTGTGTAGTTTTCTCATTGTAGTACGAAGTTATAGATATATGGCCAATAAAAACAAATGTATTAAGGATAAATCAGTTATTAACAAATAATGTATTTAAACGTTAGTGCTTATTTGCAATTTACAGAAATATGGTTTTACCAGTTTTAAAATTCTAGCCAAGAGTTTGCTAGATCCAGGGACGATTGAAGCATATTGGTGTAGATTATTTTTAGCATGTCACATTGCCTTAAATCGGTCTAGCAATTGTGGATTATTTAAACTAAAGCTGTATTATGCACACTATAGCATATTGCCCACGACTTCACGCGTGTAGACCACTTGATTTACTTAGTGGTTAGCGACAGTGACATATAACTTCCAACGGTTAATAATAATCATGATATTTTGTAGGCCAATATTTAGTTTTCTTTATTTTCGCATTTTTGATACCAATGACATGTTTCATTTTTTTTCCTAAACTTTAGTAAATACAACAATGAGAACTTCATTTAATTTTGCTTAATGATTACGAACAATAAAACATGCTAACAGAGAGATAAAAATTTCTCAGAAATTTTCATAAAAGATTTTTTAAGAGAGTAAAAAAATATTTTCCGAAGGTTTTAACGGATACAATTGTAAACCTATCATCTCAATACTTTTTACGTGATGGATGTATAAAATTTAAACAGGCAGACAGACGAAAATCTTGAAAAATTAAAATCTTGAGAAATACTTCTTCAAAACCCACATACAAATCCTTGAACTTAATTTTGATTTTGAAGTAGAACAACATTTTTCACGACATTAGACAGGGTTACTCCAGAATATGATGAAGTGAAAATTTGACTCATTTTGAGTGCTTCTATCTCCGAAGTTAATAATTATTGGGCAATGATATAAACATATTATTAGACAGATTGCTTAATCCAATATTATATTAAGACAACCGCCTTCTTTTTAACTACCTCTTTCCCGATATTAGATAGATTTCTCTTCCAGAGTACGATGCAATGAACACTTGTCTCAATTTGAGTGATTATATCTCCGTAGTTAATAATCATAGAGCAATGGTATGATGATTGCAAAGTTCTATATTATAATAAAGCAACTATCTAGTTTTAATTACGTCTTTCCCGATTTTAGACAGATTTCGTTTCCAGAGTATAATGGAATGAAAACTTGTCTCAGTTTGAGTGCTACTATTTCCGAAATTAATCGCAGAGCAATGATATAAATATGCCATCCGATAAACTGCATAGTCCAATTATAACAGGTATTATAAATTCAAAAGTTAGTTTATTTCTTTGTTTTTGGGTTTGGTCCTGCTGTCATGCTTTAATTTCTTAATCAATATCCACGAAATTTTGCCTGGATATAGCATGTATCATGGAACTGAACATTATATTAGATATTTACCTCAAAATAGAATTAATTTTTGATAATTATAAAAATCATTCTGCTAGGAATAAGAGCGCGAACGTAAGTAGTATGTATATATCTCTCAAGACAGCAAGATCTCAACAACGGCCAACCGTATCATTTCAACAACGGTCAACCGTATCATTTCAACAACGGTCAACAGGTTTTTCTTTTCACTCGATTACCTCGATGATGTTAATTTTAAACTACTGAACTATTTCCAATGCCTAATTTTTTTAAGGATATATTTTTTAAAAATTTCATTTCCAATTTTTCCCTTTTCCCAAACAGCGAAGCTGCAAGTCATAGTTGGGTTATTAATAAGACATCTACCACTTTTAACTAAATTCTTTGCAATTTAACTTGTAATACAATAACATACAAATTTTAGTTAAATTTCAAACTATTCTCTGTCCTTTCTTTAAACATAGTGAGATAAAAAGTTGATACCACCTACCTAATATTGTTCGTACTATGTTCTGTTACACATAGAAAAATGGTTCGTAGTAAATTAGCCATACTTGTTTTTAATTTGATAAGCTTTATTACTTGTTGTTCAATTATTATGACAAAAGTTTTAACTATAATCTTACGATAAATACGAAATAAAATTACGTTTGTGATAAAATTGAGCAAGTATTGAAAGAAAAAAATATTTTGTAGGATTTAGTTCTACGTTGAAAGATGCAGCATAGTTATTACTATGTCCATTTCATTTTTTTTTGTAAAATCTGTAATGTTTGTAGGTTAAATATATTTTTTAATCCTACTATTGTATTGTACGTAAAGATTGACACGTGCCTCGTGTATTATTATTTTGCAGTCAGTCATTATTTTTAAGAAATAAATTACCATTTTTGACAGCCCTAATAAACGAAACACTACGCGGTATAAGTAAGCGATCAACAACCTTTTCACTTACATAATTCGCGTAACGTAACAATATGTATATTAATTATAAATATATGTATCAACCATCTACTTTACTCAACTAATATTCTACATACTAGTGTTGGATGATGAATTTGAATATTATCTAATCAGTTCGATGTTTTATATATCTTACTAATTAATTTTTTTTTCGGTGAGTAAAGAAGTCGTGCTTTATATTTATTTCAGTTTCGTATTTGACAGCTCTAATTAAATGCTCTCGCTGATTTGATAACGGAAGTGAATGATGTCTATGGATTTAGTTATTTATACCACTCTATTTCCTCTTCCTGTTAAGTGTCGTAATGTAGCCTGTGATTCTATTATTATGAATTTGATATTAGATAACTCCATAAAATTATTGAAGTGACATAAGACTAGGGAATAAAAAAATTTTTTTTGTCCAATATTAAACAAATTTTCTTTTAGAGAAAAACGGTCTTGGACAAGGACGCTGCTATTTTCTTGAAGTATAAGTAAGTAAAAATATTTCTATATCAATGTTATATAGCATGTAACTGCTCAAAACTACACAATAAAATGATACGTCAAAAATTAGTCCCAGTTAAACACGAATTAAAATGTTACGTCACGGCATCCATATTGGGATTAAAAAATAACAATATTTTTTTTAAATTTTTATTATTATTTTTTTAAAATAGTAAATTAAAAAAAAAACACACACAACCAGTGTGACCAATTTACTATTTAAAAAAAAATGAAGTTGATATTGGAATTTAAGTATCAATTTAAATAATACAAATATTTAATCTATAATTTCATACAGGACTAAGAGTTTTCAATTTGAGAGTTTTCAAATTCAGATTTTATTAGAATATCTATAAAGTTTGTGACAACCGCCATTAGAAGCAGAAATTTTGTGACAATCTCCATTAGAAGCAGACAACGGAATAACGTTGCTTTGATAATGGTATTTACGCATATTGTTATGTAGTAAAATAAATGTTACCTACATATACAATTTCAGGATGCCAGATAGTAAAAATAATAAAATATTTTATAGATATTCCATAGAGCATAGAATATGTTCTATTTATATTCTCTTCGTAAAATTTAAAGTAGGCTATGCTTATAAATGTTTAACCGGATTTTTATAGCATTTGTAATTTGGCATATCTCTAATAATAGTATATAATTATAACATGTGCATATATATTTTAGCAAGCTGGTATCATGATTATGAAGTTATCCATAGAGTGATAATTGTTATTATCATTAACCCTCTTTAGATAGCTACAATAACGACAAGACTGTATCGCAATTTAGCCACGCGAGTGCCGACAGAAGCGACTGACTTTAGCCAATGATATTGCACAGATTTCATCACGACATTTTCCGTCATGTCGTTCAGAGTATAGTGACGCTATCAGATACAGCGGTCACAAGGTAAAGATGCTGCGTTTTACACGTTCGAGAATCGGTTCACGTCGAGATGAAAACTGTGTGAGTGATGTTGGATAGGCGAGCGTGACGTCATGCCTGGTTGGCGGGGTGGGGGTCAGGGAGGGGGGGGCATAGTATATTAAATATTATCTCACCTTTTCGCGGCTTCCCTTTTTCTACGGTGAATGGAGATGGTCGGAATGGAGAGACGAGAACAAATGAGATTATTGTATCGATAACAAAGATGTTTAATGATTATAATATTAGCATGCTTCGTTACGGGTGATGGGCGAATTCCAGTCCATCTGTGTCAGTTAACTGTCAGTGAATGTCCAATGAAAATGTTTACGATGACTGATGATGCGATGAAGTTTGACATATTGGATTGCGCACTTTATATCTTGGATCGTTTAGACTAGATATATATTTGTTTTAATTGAGTATAAACAAATGTCCAGAAAATAAATAAACACCAAAGAAATATATCTGCAGCCATTTGCGTAGCGTGACCTAATTCGTTAAAGCTTATTTTTACACGAATGATGGACCGGAAATCGCTCTAATATTGACATCGAAAACACATTGATAAACTACACATATATGATATATATATTTAACATCTTACGATGAGACATTTCAAACGGTAACACTTGCGTAAACGTTAAGTGTTAAAAGTTTTTGATTCGATTAACTTTACCACGTCATATTTTTTGAAATGTCCCATCGTGGAATTAAGTTTGAAATCCAATGTAAGCTATATTGTATATAACACCAAACAGTTTGTTGGAAATATGTCTTAATATATAGCGCGTTAAAGGGTTAAAAGGCAAAAGCGGTCACAGCAGTTCACCGCTCGATTTAAAGACATTCAATAAAATTTGGGAAAATAACTTTGGGAACTTTTGTTTTATTAAAACATTCATAAAATTTACTAGTTTCCACAATGTTTCGTTGTTTTCATCCCCTACTAAAAGAACCTTCTATTAATTGGACGTTTACTTGAAGAATTTTTAAAAATTTCGTAGATATAAAGCATTATTCGATTGTGCGAATCGAAGCTTACAACACTAGATAGAACTTAATGATTTTTAATCTTAAAAATATATTCTCAAACCTTTACATTTTAATTACAAGATCTAGATTTAATGAATTAATTTTTTTTTAACTTTCGTAGTGTTTTATAGCAGGCATTCGTGGTGAAGAGTCTGTGCCTTTTTGTGTGAAGCGTAACTGTGCAAAGTGTTAATTTAGCTTGCAAATTCAATTGATATTTTAATTGAAATCTGCCCCTTGAAATATTTACTGGAGAATTCATTCCTTATTCCAGCAAGTTTTAAAAAAAATCACTTATTAATGGATGCAGCTTAAGATTTATAGTCGCTATATAAAGCAATGACTTTTTGGCTTTGGCAGAGTTGCGTTGACAGTTATAATGATAATACAGACATTAAGAAAATGGATAAAGCTTTTTTTTTAAATATTAAAGTCACATAAATTTAAGTCGATCTGTTGAATACACACAATAACAAGTGTTAAGAGAGGAATAGCAAGACATTTAACACTAAACTATTATTTAACAGTGGAAGGACTTAAATTTATATGAGTCAAATAGGGTAACATTCTTTTTAATTGTTTAAATAATAATAAAAAAATTGGTTTAGTTCTGAAATACTGCTCGGAAATTATGTTGTCTGTTGAAAGCTAAATAGTTGAAGCTCATTTTAATATATGCAGTGTATTCTCGGGAGTTAGTAATACGTTTTATATTAGCACTTTAGTCAATATTTAACCTAAACATTGGTAAATAAGGATATAAATTACTTGTAAAGTCAGAAAGAGAGAAATGTATTTTTAGGTAAGATAGTAGATGCATACTACACACCGAAAAACGTCTATATGACAAACATCTCTACTCAATTGGGTTACATTTAAATATACATGTAATATAAATACTGTTCCTGTCAATCTTTTTGACGACCGCTGTTGGACTGGACTATGTTGCAAATTATGATTCGGGTCAATCGTGCGGAAACAATTGGGTTATTGAATTGGAAAGACAAATACGCCGGAAGAAAAGCGCGCGATGAACGCTTCGCGTGTTTGTTCGCCAAAATTTACACTTTATTAGGACCACTGCGAGATGGAGGTATTAATCATTTGTCGTCACTCAAAATTTTAACACGAACTTGCAAACACTTGGATGAATGGGGCCACATCCGTTTGCTGTGAATCATGCCGGTATTGCGTTCCAGAGCGGATTTGTATGCAGTGATGTGTGTTAGTTGGAATTTTTTGGTTGTCCTTCCATGTCTACATTGACTTAATTAATAGGTAACAAATAAATATTCACCAGCAGATAGCTGGTGAATATTTATTTGGCTTCTATTTCAGTTCGGTCTGATATCACTGGTATGTAATACCGTGTATCCTTGATCATATTGCTATGACCCGTGGATATCGAGAATTCGTAATGCGAATATCGGGTCCGGTATCGAGCTAGTATGTTGCGGGACGGCGACCGACCTGAAGGCTGAAGCGTCGGTGCGCGACCTTGCGGCCGCCGCGACGCTTGCTGATGTGGGGGTTGTCGGCGCGTAGTGTCTTGTTTCTCAGCACCTCCAGCTGCGCGTACAGTCGCTTCAGCTCCGCGCGTAGCTCCTCGGCGCTCGCCTCGCCGCCGCCCTCCTCCGGCTCGCAGGCGAAGCCTTCGGCGGGGCCGCGCCGCGAAACCTCCTGCGCGAGCGAGCGGCCCGCGCGCCACGAGTGCCACAGCTTAGGACCGAGCACGAGCGCGAGTGCGCCGCTCGCCGAAAGCTGGGCGCGCGCGGCCGCGCTCGCGTCGTTCATCTCCGGCGCGAGCTCCGGCCGCTGGGCGGCGAGCGCGCGCCACCAGGCGCTGCAGGCCGCCTCGAGGCAGAGGGCCGCGCAGAGGAACTCGCGCTCTTGGAAGGGCACGGCGGCGTTGCGCGCGGCGTGCGCGAGCCACACGCCGAGCGCGAGGAGGAGCAGTTCGGCGGCGGCGGTGACGTGGTGCCAGGGGCGTGCGGCGCACGCGTCGCCGCACGCTCCACCCGCCGCGCTGAAGGCGGCCGAGAAGGCGGCCAGGTAGCAGACGGCGCCCGCCTGCATGGCTGCGAGCGCGCGCAACAGCTCAGCGTCGCGCAGCACGCTGCGATGCGCTTTACGCGTGCGGAACTCGCCGAGGTGGCGGTAGAGCTTGAGGACGGCAGCGCCGTAGCAGGATACGAAACCGAGCTCGCGCAACCATGCCTCCAGCAGGCAGCGCGCCTCTGTGTGTTCGGCGTACCGCACCGCTGACTGAAACCATACGATCAAATATGGATAACGCAACTTGTCATTTTAAACTATCTATATAGTTCGAAAATCTTTGTACTGACCGACGCGTACATGAGGAATGCGCCCAGCAGGATCATTTCGAGCATCGTCCACATACCCACGGCAATAGTCTGAAATGTTAATAATTAAGAGTGGAATGAATAATTTTAAATGAACCCTAGCGCCATCTACTCGTGAAGCGTAGAATTTTTACGCTTCATGTACAGATCTTGTTTCGCATATTATCTGATAGTTGTCAATTTTGATCTTGTCACCATGTATCAACGCATCAAATACCTAATGACCTACAGAGTGAGGGTAATGAAATCGACCGCAGCGCTCGCTGTAGCAGAAATAAAAATATCTAAAGGCTCCTGTTAAATATTGTCATAGATAATACAATTACTATGTACTACTAGATTTTCATGTTTACTTTTGGAACCAATGCAGTTTAACAAAAATGCAAAGTCACTAAATTTTTAATGAAGAATATATATAAAGAACGACGTATTTAAAAAAAATGGTAAATTACTTTATTATGAAAAACTGATTGGATAAAAAAATTACTCATAATAATACCTCCATTTTTTTGTGTTGCACTATTTTCACTTTTTTCATAATTTTCACTTTAAATTTATAATTAGATACCACATATTTAAGAAACATATAAATATGAATGGTGATAAGAGAAAAAATTATAGTTAAACTCAAAAAAATTAAGTTTTTATTAATCTCTTAGATTAAAAAAAATTTACAAAACTTTAAAACGATGACGTCCATCTCACTTAATATTAAAAAAAATTCAATTCTACCAATCTTACAAATTTATTATAATAATCTTTAGTTTACGATTTTTTTGGTTATAAATTAATTAATAACTGCGAACAAATGCATTATAGCAACAATTAAAACTTCACTGTTTAACAACCCAAAAAACATGAAATTTAAAGTACGTAAAGAGAATTCATGAAATTATGGTTTAAGAAGTTTATATATTATAAAATAAATATTTAAACGTCATAATTATTTACTTTTTCAATACCTTGCAATTTTTTTTCTTGTTTAAATGTTATTATTAACATTTTTGTTTAGATGTTTGGTTAGTGTGTTGTATATAATTATAAATTTAAAGTGAAAGATACTTCAGTAACTAAAAAAATAAAGATATTTATTATGAGTTAATTTTTAATCAATTTTTACAGTAAAATAATCACGACTGAATTTTGTATATTTTTTAATTTAAAAAATAAACACTAAAATTAGCATTTTTGCTGTATTGAACTCATATCGCACTTTTTATACATTAAAAGCAAATTTTCGAAATGTAACACAATAGTTATTGTGTAATAAATTGTAAAAATATATCAAGAAAGAGCAAATTGACTTTTCACAGATTTCCTGTATCGAATTGGAAATTAGTTAACAAAAAATAAATGGATGGCTGCTGTAAAATGCATTTCTTCTAACATTGTCGGTGGTTCAAGGTACGGGTATGGACAACTAAAATCTTGCTATTATTCTTTGATAAAAGCATTTATTTAGATATTTTTCTCTACTTTACTATAAATAACAAGACAAACTGCCTAATATAACTTCAAGCGATTTTATAGAAAACACGAATAATACTTAGATAATTTTCTTTGACAAAAATAACAGAGGAATAATTGATACGTAACAATATAAAGAAAAAAAATGTAATAAAAAATACAGTTGATGTTTTTCATTATTTTTATATTATTCACGTAAACATTTACCAGAGCCATTAATTTGAACCATACAAAGAAAATTGACGCGCCTTTAAAGTTGCGGATGCTAGGCGGCGCTGATGTTGCGCAGCCAGCCAATACACAATGATATCGAGCGCCATCTTTGAGGGAGACAGTGTACATTGTTGTAAATATATTTTGTAGAAGCATTTACATACATTTTTTATTTATATATTTTATGGCCTGTTTGTTGTCTATTATCGTCATAAACTTTTTCTTTCTTCTTTTATCTGTGGTTTAGTATCGAGGGAATATTTTAAATTATGTTTTAAAGTAATGTTTCGGAGTGCAACCCGCCACAAACAAATTTACGTATCATGCGGCGTTTCGGGCTATTTGGTGAGCATTACGAAGCGCGCCACAGTTAGTTTATATTGGACCGTTGGTGTGTACAGACGTGTGTTACTGCGCAAGAAAAATATTCTACACGAGTGCTGAGAACACGCCGCATTCTCGATTGTGATTGTTTTTAAAATCATATCTTAATTAAAACACGGTGTGAAAATTAATTTGTTTTAAATTAATGTTCCGGATGTTTCGAGTGGAACCCGCGACAAACAAATGTACGCATCATGCCAAGTTTCTAGGTAATCGGCGAGCATTGCGAAGCGCGTTGCAGTTAGTTAATATTGGACCGTCCGTGTGTACAGACGTGTGTTACTGTGACAGAAAATAATCTCGTGCGAGTGCTGAGAACACCGCGCATTCTCGATTGCGATTGGTTTTAAATTCATATTTAAAATAAATCACAAATTTAATATTTAAATTATATAAGTGCTGATTACGAAAATAACTGAATAAAATTTAGAAGAGGAATGTCACATATATTTTTTATAATTTTTTAGTGTCATTACACTGTGTTTCTTGTTCAATTAATTACTAGGTGCCCTTTAGTCGTAACCATTTGGTATTATTTAAAGAACCATTAGTAATATAAATACCTTAGATTTCCTTTTATTGAAGACGAGTATAGCTATAACGATGACGAGGGCCATGGAGGCGAGATTGAGCGCGAGCAGAGCGAGGCGAGCGCGGCATTCTGGGCAGGGAGCGCACGAGGCGCGCCGGCCCTCCACGAGCACGCCGCGGTCTTCCTCGCGGCACGCGCACCTGTACAGCGTCCCGTAGGCCGTCTCCGCCGCAGCCTCCGCCGCATCCGCTGACCACGTGATCGGTGATGAGCTGTCATTCACGCGCACACACTGTAATTTAGAACAATGTTGCATGAACACTATTTCGACTGAATCGATTTTATTGGAAACTTTATAACTATGTTACTTGATTTTTCGAAAAAATTATAAATAACATTGCTTAATCATTTAATAAGCAACATAACAAGCAGTATTTATAAACTACATAAATGATAGTTGACCAAACAAAGTTAATTCAAATGAAAATTAAATAATTTTAATAGTTTTCCATTTTGCAAATATACATATTATATGTATATATATATATATATATATATATATATATATATATATATATATATATATATACATATATATATATATATATATATATATATATATATATTTTGTGTTACCTGTTTTTTGTTTGCGTAAAATTTAATATTTTATTGGTTTATTATTCCGTTATGTTAAAAAGTTTTTTAAAAAAAAATTAAAAAAAAATTGTCTGATAGATTCGAATGTATGTTATAAATTAATGCAATAAAAATAATATGTTCTCTTTTATAAATGTAGGCTGATTGACATGGATTATCATGTAAATAGGTTTAAATGTGTTTGTTTAGTTCACAATAATAGTGATCCTCAAAGTGGTGTTTGGTTCACTACAATAGTGATTCTCAGTGCCAATTCAACAGTTTTATTAAACGTACAGGTAATAGAATACAAATTAATGTATGTCGTATCATATTATGAATTAAAAAAAAAAAAACAGAAAATAATTGATCACATATAATATTAATTTTTTAATTTTGTATAATATAATATTAATTTCTAACTTTTAATATTAATTTGTCATTTTGGCTGACCCTGTCCGTTCGGCTAAAATTGCAAATGAATATTGTTTGTTCCGTCGACCACACGGAAGAAATAAAACTTACAATTGTAACGTTTTATTTCATAAAATCAAATAAAAAATATCATCATCATCATCATCATATATATTAATACGCTAAAGTTAAGATGTTACTCTCCCGTTTTAGAAAAAACCTCACAACTAATCCACATAAATTATATATCATTTTATAGATAATTGCTTGCTCTACCGGCATCCACACTAAAAAAATTATTATTGCTATTGTTTTTGCAAATTAATTAATTATTAAAATTATATACACAAAACAGCAATGCTGCCATCTAACGGCTCAACGTCAATATGATTGACGGTCGGTAAAATGTTTGTTTAATTTCAAATCCACTCACGTATAAATAAAGTGGCGCTTTAGCTCAATGCTTTTGATACTTGCGCCTCTGTATGTCAATTTTAGTAAAATAGAATAAATAATGCGAAGACTTCGCACGGGTCACGCTAGTAATATGTAATAAAATAAGTTGTGCTTGCTGTGATAACGATAACGTTTTCATGTGGTCGTTTCGTAGTGTCTTTACAGCCGTATCGTCAGATTTTAAGTAACAGTAACAAGCAATAACTTTATAATCACGAACAGACATATAAATATCAATATTGCATACTTTTGCCATCAAATTGAGGCTATCGTGCCTAGTAAATGTGGAAGTTATCGTTTACGTTTGCGCACCAAACGATAACGTCCATATTTTTGATGCACTTATAAAGTTTGTTCTTTAAAAATATTATCGTCAATTATATAAATTGCTCGATAGGTGGTGCTAAGATAGCGTAATATATCAGTGTAACAATATGTAATTGTTCCTCGATGTTTCATCTGTCAATGCAAAAAGAATTATATTTCTCATAATTAAATGAAACTACGTGATGTAGTATTATTTCTACTTTCTTTAATTTCTTTAATACGACCTAGGTTTCGTTGTATTACAACATCTTCAGGTGGGATATTAGCAAAGATCTCCGATTTGAATCTTTGCTAATAGCCCACTTGAAGATGTTGTAATACAATGAAACCTAGGTCGTGCTAAAGAAATGAAAGAAAGTAGAAATAATACTACATCATGTAGTTTCATTTCATTCTCTTTATCATTACGCCATCTTTCACTAAATGATCTTGGTTAATTTTCTTGGAACATTGTCTAATTTCTTCTCTAATGGGCTTGCTATAATTTATATAAAATATGTCCCATCTACGTGTTGTTAGAATAATAATTTCCTTGTTATATTTAATGTTAGCTACTTTCAAGCTACTACCCGGGGTATCTCATGGTTCCTCCATAGATCGTTCAGAGATCTTTAGTATTTTGGAGGATCTCCAGGATCTTCTAGGGACCTTCAAAGATATCCAGTATTGTCTCGCATCTGCAATCAAGCACTTCTCCACCCAACAGAATGAAAGACTGGCTATACTTAATCATTTTTCAGCACCTCCAATCTTGCACTCGATTTTTTAACCAAGTCACGGTGACTAACGGGGACAAATTAATAATAGCTGTGTCCCGCGATTTCATTTCCGTTAAATTGTCTCAATTATGGTGATCTCCCCCGTCACTAAATTCACTAAACGCCTCCGCTCCGTTCTCCGAACGATTTCGGTAGTTGGGGCCGAGACTATTCGGGCAGGAATACTCGGGACGATGTTATAATGAAAGCGCATATTATAATTAATAATAGATATCAACAAGCAGGCAGGTCTCTCTCTACGTGTTGATCAAGAGCAATTAGCATGGACAAAAAAACATTTTCCCTCTATTTAAACAAACATATGTACTAAACATATGTTAGTAGTAAAGATGATGAAGGGAGATTTAAACATATTAAGTTTAAAATTATTTACCAGCCAATGAGGAATTAATGTAAGAGGTTTTGGGACAAATATCAGAACTCGGTACCATCGTGTCATCGTCGCAATAAGGCGACTCCATGATCTCGTGGAGGGCGGGGTCGCAGGCGTCCAGCTCCAGCGGTAGATAAACGGCGGCGGCGGCGCGCGCTGGGCCCAATCCGGCAGCCGCCGCCACCGCCCGCGTCCAGCGCGTGCCGCGCGGCGAGCACGCGCGCCACGCGCCCGACCAGACGGGTACGGTCGCGTTCCACGAGGCGGCTAGCGCGCGCCAGTAGCGCTCTAGTGGCGGCGTATTGTTGCGGCGGAAGACGACGGCGCCGGCGCCGCCCTCGCGCACTAGCACGCCCAGGTTCAGCTGGGGCGCGCCGAGAGCGGCGCCGCGCGCTCCCGCCGCCAGCGCGCGCCTCGCAGCCGCGCCCGCGCTCGCCTCGTCTGCGGTACGTCGCCCCACAAGCTCGGCGAAAGAGCGGGCCGTCTCAACCACCAATTCTTCGTACACGTTTGCATCCTGGAAATGAGAAATCACAAGATCTTACGAAACGAAATTTATTTAGATCGACAGTTACATAAGTTACATAGTTAATAAGACACATCCTTTTAGTTATCCTTTCGGATTTTACACGCATTAGGTTTAGGCATTTTAGTACACTGCAAAGAGCGCCCAATTTATTTGTATATTGTTCTCCTAGTTCATTAGTTTACCTGCGCTGATTGTCATCCAATGATTAATAGAGCCAAAGTACGTTTTGTTTACATATGTTGATTTAGGTTATCGTTTGAGTTCTTTCCTATATTAATTAACGGCCTATCTATTCAAGGATGTGTTTTTAGTCAAATGTGTCCACAAGGAACTATGTTTTCTTTTTTATTATATTCTAATAAACAGACATGAAAGATTTTTAACAGGCATACTAGGACAACTTTTTGTATTTCTCTCATTTGTGAGCATATCAAGCCCAACATGGCTCGAAAATCTAATAAATAAAAAAACATTTTTTCCATTAACGTCGGAAAACAACAACATTTATGAATTATAATATCAATTACTTTCGCATGTATATAAGTTTCGTTTCTAAAAAAATATAAAATAGGTTTTGCCTAATAGGGGAGCCCTCAAAGTACTGAAAGAGCGACTAAACAACACCGACACTTATAGAGGCAATGGCTAGCGAACATGCAGTGAACTATTTATTGACCTAAGATAGAGATCGGGGACGAGATCTATATTTCGTAGTTTTTTGATGAAGCACTCTTTCGAACTAGGTCATTCGCGAACTAGACAATACTAGATGTACATGTATGCTTTAGTGTGCTTTTTATTTTTAGACTTTTGACAAGTAAACGTGTCAACCCACCATTCATTTCCATCGCCTAAAAACAAATCTGTTTTTTTTTCATTGCGTTTTGGGTGTCGTTATTGCGTGTCAAAGTTTGATAATATAATAATACTATAATAATAGTTTGATAATATAAAAATACGATAACCTACAACTTAATGTACGCAAAACAGTTAAATTCATTATTTAAAAGTAATAAAGCACGTTATTGCACGTCTTCGTTACATGATTTCGAGGTTGTACGCTCTTATCCCACTCCTCCTCTTCCTCCGCAACCTATAGCATGTGCCTGTCTCGCCCCGAAAATTTAGTAATCTACGCGTCGTAATAGGGAGAGCACGTGTTTTTTTATCCTGTCATGCATCGCGTTTTATGACATCATGTCGTCCTCGTTAGTTCGCTTTTAATGACTAGGAACAAAACAAATATTTGGTTAGTAGGAAAAACATCAGGACACTGGATTCACAGCAAGTTACCGACGACATAAGAAGTGCTGAGTTTATTTTCTCCTTTTAAAATAGAAGTGAAGAGAGCAAACCAATCGCAATTCGGCAAATTCTACTGCTTGTGACATCATGGCACTGTGAAAACGAGTGGGCATTTCGACTTTAAAAAAAGGATGTCATAAATAAAATAGAAAACAAGCTTATTGTATGGCAAAAATTGAAAAGAAAAATAAAGAAAACAAAGTCAAACGCTTTGAAGGCTTACGAAACAAAGAAAAGTTAACCTGGAAGACAGGTAAGCAAGATAACCTGGAAGACCTCTTTAATATACCTCACGCTGATGCTTTAAACCAGATCCCTGTTATGGAAAACAGACAATTTTAATTACGTTGAGAAAAAGGATGCCCTGGTATAATCGGTGGCTTGGACATAACACAGTGGATTGCTTACCCATTTTAGTGTCAGGACAAAGTGTGGATCAAATTTTAGTAGTTCCCAAAGTAAGGTCACGAAACAGAAGAGGAGGGGTGTGCTTCATCTGTATATGATACTGTACTTTCCTAGAACTTGAGCGACAAAATAAAATGCATATGCTTCGACACCACTGCGGTCAATACTGGTTTAAGAGTCACCTTATAATAGAAATAATGCTAGAAGCAGTCGCACTTCAAGGACTAGTTTCGTCAAGTGGGCCAGAAATATTGATTTTTAAAAGTATTAGAACTACTTGTCCTAATATTAATCAGAACAAGTTCAGGAGAGTTTCTTCCGATCTTGACGCTTTAATGTGTGCAAAAAACGTAACAAGTAGCACAATTTCATTCGCTGAGAAACAACTAAACGATTATCAACCACGGGAATATTTCAAGGAGTTGTTGAAACTTACAATGATGTTTTTGGCAGGTATGCCTAACAAAGGAATATCATTCAGAGCTCATCATCTCTCCTAGATCGTGCACGATGGATGGCAAAGACAATTAGTTGCTTTAAGCTTTTCCTGTTTACAGACTAGCTTAAATTGACGAAACGGGAACTCAAAGCGATTACTGAAATTTGTGCTTTCGTTGGTATAGTTTATGTTAAATTATGGTTTCAAGACTCTGCGGGAAGTTCAGTACCAAGAAATAACTTATGGCTTTTTAAGAAAGCTTAAGAACGTTCAGAATATAAACAAAGCCTACTCCAAAAAAGTTCCTAAAGAATTGCCGAAGAACCTGTGGCACTTGCTTTTTTCAACAACGAAGTTTCTTTTGAAAACAAACAAAAAATAGTGACTGCGCTGAATGAGAAAGATTCAGATTATAGCCCCAAGCGCTTTATCTAGAATAAAGTCACATTACCGAAAAAATATTGGGGATTTTGTGTCCAACGATACGTTATTTTGAAATCCTTCAAATTCGTCCGCATTTTTGAAAGAAGAACCTCGTCTTTGGGAAGAAGATGAAAACTACAAAGCTCCTAGAAACATTGTACGTTCAATGAGTAGTGAATGGCATTGCGGAGTGAGGCGTAGCATTAATCAAAGAATATGATAAATTAATCACTAAAAACGAAGAACTTAAGTAATTCCTTCTTTTGGTCGTGAAAAACTTAAGGCAAAATTATCCAAAGAAAATTATATTATTAGCATAGATTACTCATCTTTTTTTATTGTAAATCTTTGTTTTGTGCACCATTATCAAATTTTAATTGAAAAGAAATATTTCAAAAATGTATTTTTTTTCTTTTTCGTTTTCTGGTAATAACTTCTTGTGTCTTAAAACAGAATAAACGAGTGACACGCGATGTACATAAAAAATTGTTTGGACCAAATAAGAAGCACCCTAAATTTTTTAGACCGCTTTTGAATGGATGTAATATTTTTTAATCATTTAATATTTTCTCTTTCCCATGTGAACGAAGCCGCGGGTCACAACTAGTGTTAGATATAAGGATTACGAAATTAAAACACGATAGAAAGTAAATACCTGCACATTGATCTTCAGGTAATGAAAGATAACGATATTATAGACTAGGTGATCGCACTGAATATACTCGAATCGAGTTGGTACCGTACTAAGGTCACGCAGACGTTGGATGATTCACCATAGAGTTCTTTTCTATTGGCTGGGTGCTTGACATAAGCGCCGCCTACCGTCCGCAACTTTAAAGGCGCGTCAATTTGTATGATATATATTTAAATGAGTACAATAATCGATGTATTACCCATATTATAACCTAACCGCAAACAATGTCAGAAGGAATGCATTTTACAGCAGATATCCATTTATTAATTAAATTAAATTAATTATTTTTATCTAATTTCCAATTTGATATTGGAAATCTGTCAAATTTGAATATTCTATTTCTTGAAGTATTTTTACAGTTAACCCCACAATAGCCATCGTGACACATTTCGAAAACTTGCTTTTAATGCGTAAAGCAAGGTATGAGTTCAGTATAGGAAAAATGCTAATTTTAGTGATTATTTTAAGTTAATATTTTTTTACCTTTATCCACAAAAATTAAACAAAAATGTAATAAAACGTATTTAGAAATTGACCATAATTATTTTATTACAGAAATTGATTTTAAAAACATTTACTCACAATGAATAAATTTATTTTGTCATTGCTGAAGTATTTTCACTATTTTGTCTATAAATTTATAATTATATACTACACATCCAATAAACATCTAAATAGAAATGTTAATAACAAAGATTAAACAAGAGAAAAATAAAAAAAATACAAGATATTGAAAAGGCAAATAATAACGGCGTTTAAATATTTAATTTATGATATATAAATTTGTTCGTGGATTCTCTTTACTTACCTTAAATTTCATTTTTTTTGGGGTGATAAACATTGAAATTTTCATTTTGGCCAAATGCATTTGTTTCTTATTATTAATCTATAATTAGCATATTTTTAGTTGCTAAACAGTGAAATTTTCATTTTGGCCAAAATGCATTTGTTTCTCATTGTTAATCTATAATTAGTATATTTTGAATTGATAAACAGGGAAATTTTCATTTTGGCCAAAATGCATTTGTTTCTCATTGTTAATCTATAATTAGTATATTTTGACTTGATAAACAGTGAAATTTTCATTTTGGCCAAAATGTATTTGTTTCTCATTATTAATCTATGATTAGTATATTCTGAGTTGATAAACAGTGAAATTTTCATTTTGGCAAAAATGTATTTGTTTCTCATTATTAATCTATAATTAGCATATTTTAAGTTGATAAACAGTGAAATTTTCATTTTGGCCAAAATGCATTTGTTTCTCATTATTAATCTATAATTAGCATATTTTGAGTTGATAAACAGCGAAATTTTCATTTTGGCAAAAATGCATTTGTTTCTTATTATTAATCTATAATTAGCATATTTTGAGTTGATAAACAGTGAAATTTTCATTTTGGCCAAAATGCATTTGTTTCTCATTATTAATCTATAATAATGAATTTTTAAGGTTTGTAAAAATAATGTTTTTGTTAATATTAAATGATGTAAACGTCTGTTTAAAATATTGTTTTATTAATCTCTTATTTAACTTTTTCTCTCGTTATCATCATTCATATTTACATGCTTGTTAAATATTTAGTATCTCATAATAAATCTAAAGTAATAACATTGTGACAAACAATTTGCAATAAAAAAAATATGAGTAATTTTTTATCCAATCGATTATTCATAATAAAATAATCGCTACAGAGACCTATTTTAAAATACGTCGTTTTTATGTACATTCTAAAAAATCAGTGAAATTCTCATTTTTGCTGTACTGCCCTAGTTACAAAAGTTAATATGACAATATACGTTAGTAATTATATTGTCTATGACGATATGTAAGAGGATATTCCATAGATCTTTAGATATTTCTATTTCTGCCACAGCGAGCGCTGCGATCGATTTCGAAAGGTTAGCTAAATCGATCACAGCGCCTGTAGTCCGCATCCGGTCAACACTGAGATTTTAGCGGACTCATCTTTGGTATACTATTTAAGATAAAGTGCTTTTAGATATTGCAATTTTGATTAAAGACGTGACGAAATCCAGGGATTGTTAATAATAATATTAAATAAGGAAGCAGGTATGCGGAACCGCGAGACAACAGTGAATTTTTTTTCAGGGCAATCGTATCGTCGTCGATTCACCGCTTGTGCGTCACATTGCACTGTTTATGTGCATTGTTTCGTTGCGATTACCGTTTGTTCATCGGTTTTTCGACACTCTATTAAATTTACTAAACTATTAAAACTATTAAATTTAAATATTATTTTGCAAACTTAGAAATAATGTAAAATTTAGGAATTATTTACAATTTTGCAGAGCAAAATCAGACATTTACCATTTCCGGTTTTAACCACTTCAAGTAGAGACGTACAAGTACCAAAGAGCTATTTTTGGCCAAATTTATGACCAGTAAGTGGAAATGTTTTCCATACATAAATATTTTATATATATTTGTATAAAATTTCGAATGACACATTTTATTGACTTCTGTCATGCTTGCGAAATATAGTGAAATTCTCAAAATCAGAGTGTCTTCAGTATATATAATTTATTTAGAGGATTTATAACTTCAAACGTTTAAGTGGATAAATCTAGTTACGAGTCTGGAGACTTGACCAATACTCAAACATACAGTCATGGACTAGCTCTCCTTATAGATTGCGCCCATTTTGAAAAGGGATCATTACTGTGTTTATTTTAATAATTTTTTTCATACATACGAGCGGGAATATTTATAGTACATAACAATTATTTACAGTTAATTTTTTAACACTTTTTTTAAACAATTCCGTTATTTATTCTGTGAATTAGCCTAGTACAGAAATGTAAGACCATACCTTGTAAAGTAAAAACAAGCAATCTGTAATATTGACCAATTTAAATACCGGGACTATTTATTTTGCAGATGAAAAGTTTAGTTTATTTTGCAAATTTTGGTAATAATTAGCAATATATATATTTGCTTTTTTTGTAGATTTTCATGTTGTTTATAATAATTTTATCTATTCCGCGTGCGTCACCAGCATGGCGTTAAGAAAACGAAAAAAAATATTTTTCCTCAATGAACCAGGTATCGATTTCGTTCGGACCTATTATGTAGTTTTCGGACCTATTATGTAGTTAAGAAAGTCTCATTTTGTGAGACTGACTTAACATTTGTTAGGATGCAGTGCGTCGTACCGCGCGTGTTATGCGGCGGTAGTCTGAACTTAATACCGTGCAATAATTAACCCATGAATTTGGCATGTCAAACGAAATATGTTCCACTACTTTTAAAATTTTAATTAATAGCAGCCTGTTTAGTTTTTTATGCGACGTAATTATTTATAGCTTTTATGTCCACTGCTCTGTTTCCGTAAAAGATAACGTAATTATGTATAGCTTATCTATTAAGCTAGTCGATTAAATAGCTATTTACAAAATTATACTGGAATCCGTTGAGCCATTTAAGAGTAAAAGAAAAACAAACAAATAACAAGTAAACAACGTTTAATTTTTATTACTTTACTAGATACGCCTGGGCCTTTGTTTGGGTGAATATTTGGAAAATATTGCCAAGTTAACTGTAAGATTTAAACAATACGCGAAGCCATCTACTATAGTTATACAAGTAAACTTTCTTTTCAAATTACCATATCCTCTTTTTTGTATACGATAGTTATACAAGTAAACTTTCTTTTCAAATTACCATATCCTCTTTTTTGTTACGATAGTTATACAAGTAAACCATCTACGATAGTTATACAAGTAAACTTTCTTTTCAAATTACCATATCCTCTTTTTTGTATACGATAGTTATACAAGTAAACTTTATTTTCAAATTACCATATCCTCTTTTTTGATACGTCCACTCCAATGAAATAGTACGTTATTTCTTAGTTTTGTGATTTTTATTATTTATATATTTATCACCTTTTAAGCATAGCACATATGACGGACTTATCGCTGCATGAGCAATATCTTCTAGTCAACCATAACAATTGCTGTAGAAATTTAGTCGGTAGACTATGAGAGATTTTACAACGAAAATTCTTTATAGTGCATTAGACAAAAAAACAAAGAAAAAATACAAAATAGTAATACATAGTATATGCAATACTATATGCATTGACATGATTTGGGATGGGAAAGACAGGAAAGAACAAGGACACAAAGAAAAGATTTCAGGAAAGGCTGGACTTTTTCACTCGATCTTTGAAAATGTTAGGGACGTGATTTTCCTGATGTCTGGTCCAGGTGATTCCATATTTTAGCTGCTTGGACAGCGAAGGATTTTTCGTAAGTTGTAGAGGTGTGTTTAGGAATAAGTAGGGTGCGTGAACTTTCAGATTGTAACCCAAGGCCGTGAGCAGACCAATCTTTAAATTTTTCAGTAAGATAATTTGGACTCTGAGACTTTTTTAATATATTGAAGAGACCGAGATTATGTACCGCTACATAATTTTTTAATGGTAAGACATGTACTGACACAAATTCTACAGTTTTATTACCCGTATAGTTATAATAGTTTAAAAGTTCAATTAAAAAATGCATATGACACATTTCGACTCCTTTAATTTAATTCGCCGTTGCTCATTATTAACTTTTTTTAAAAACATAAACCCTTTTTGTCCATTTGGATACTATAAGCGTTGTAATGGTGAAAGTTTCATGCAAATTGAATAAACAGTTTTTCGCGCCAAAAAAAACCAAACAAACGAACTTCTCTCTGAAATTAATATGATTTCCAGAAGCCACAAATAAGTCATAAAAATAAGTCATTAAAAATAACTTACATTTCGTGAATTAACATTATATTTTAATGAAATAAATGAAAAATACCTATTATTTAAACATCCAAATCAAATTTAATTAAAGTAATTCAAACACATTTCTTATATCTTTAAAATATGTGAGATATTATTGATATTATTGGGTGCACAAACATAAAGGGTTAAGAAAATATAAAGCGTCATTTAAATTTTACCTAAAGGGTACCGAGACGGTCAAATGGTTTGATTCAAACCCGTAAATTTTGGTTTGAGTCGAACAGTGTAGATAATAAACAGTATTAGTTTGACGGGTTTGTCAAACATCAGGTGTTTGAAAAATGTTTAATATAAATATATATTTTTGTTATGTTTGATGCGTCGTTTAACCAAATTTCGTCCATCAAACAGGTTTGATGAAATACGCGAGGTTTGTACCGTTTCAGTACTTCTTTAGATGTCGTTACATCGACCATTTAATTATTTAACATAGGATTCTACGTGGGGAGGTTTAAAAGTTCGCCGAATGGGGTGGAAGGAAGCTCAGAAAAACGTGGCACTATTTTTCTTTTCCAATATATTCTCCCTTAAACTTAGCACATTTCACAGATCTATCGACTAATTTATTTATACCTTCAAAAAAATGTTTTCGAAAAAATGAAGATTAATTGAAATTACAGACTTAATCTCTTTATTAGTGCTGAATTATTTTTCCACGAATCTCGTTTTTCATTTCTAGCAACAAATAATAGTTGCAGAGTACCACCAAGTCTGGACTGTAAGGTGACTGTTGCAATATTTGAAAGCTGCACTCGTGAAGGGCAGCCAATGCAACAAGGCTCTTGTATGCAGTTTCATTGTCGTGCAAGAGTAGCACACCTTTCGCTAATTTCCCCCATTTTTCTCCGTCAATGCTTCTTTAAGCTACTCCAGTAGACCAGCATAGTACTCTTCCTTTATAGAAATACCCTTATCTTTGAAGACAATGACCTGTTCACTGTCCCAGAAAACCGTCACCACGATTGTCCCGTCGATTGTTACACCATGAACTTCTTTAAGGGACGGGGTACCTTTTTTAAACTGCTTGAACTCCTGCTTGGATTCTTACTCATAATGATGAACCCAAGTTTCGTCGCATTTCATCTTTATCATCTCTATAGGGATCCAAAAATCGGGTGAATACCCAACACGTTGTTCCTTTTGCGGCGGCATGAACATTCTTGGCACCCATCTTGCGCTGACTTTTGACATGCCAAGATAGTCATGAAGAATGTTCAAAACGGTTGTAGAAAATACTCCAACTATTTATCCCAACTGCTCCTTCTTTAATCGGGCATCTGCCAATATAAGTTTTTCAACAATGTCCGAGTAGGTGTGGCCTCGATTGCCTGAGTACGCGTTGTCTTCGATCGAACCTTTGCTTTGTTTGAAGAGATTATGCCACTTGTAAATAATGGTTTTACTAGCGCAAGTGTCCCCGTGAACCGATGACATCTCATTCAATATGACTGGTGAGTTTTTTCTTGCTTTGCAGGAACTTGATAACAGCTCAAAATTGTATTTTCTCCTTAGTCGATGATATCTTCCAGAACGAGTTACTTGATCGATAACAGCTCAGAGTTTAACGACATAACAAAGCTGACACTTGATATATATACACGTAATAAGTCTCTCATCAGCGACTATGTAAATAATAAATCCCCACCCCTCGCCACCCCCTCTATTCCGCTAACAGTTTGACCCGCCTTCGTATGTCAAGTACCTGGCACAATTTTTTCTTGCGACGAAGTTATTCGAGATTGTTGAGTGAATTTTTATTAGTATTTTTCATTTCTAGATATAGAAATTAAGAATATTTTTCTTTAATTTTCTCAATCATTCATGTTTTTAATGTCCCTTAGTGAAATTTCCAAACCGAAACGCTTGTGGAATTACTTTGATGTACGTCGGTTGCAAAGGATTTTCTCGGAAACTATTCGACGTAAACATTTGAAATTTAGCGCAGAGGTAGAGTATAGTGGTTCAACTATAGACGTGAAGTATAAAGAATTCAATGTTGATTATGGGCATTCATGTAAAGAGACAAAAGGAGTAAATTAGGAAAATAATAAAAAAAATTGCAATAGGGTCGTGTATGGTGTCAAATAAAAATGTATCGAGACACGAATTCAATTACGATTTTATGAATTCCTTTTAAACATTTTTCGGCAAAAAATCTTAAAAATAGCTGTTCCCAACCCTTATCGCCAAAAACATCGCTGAGAAAAATGTGAAAAAAAATAAAAAAATAAGATATAAACCAAAATGAACAAGGTCGATAAATTCTAGCGCGAATTATAATTGTTCTAAATAATTGAATTGTTTATTTCCATATATTTGCCGAATAATTGGTTTTAGAGAAACAGTTTTCAGACAAACAATATTTCTCACGATCTTTTGTTCTTATACGTTTTACAGATTTTCTTAGATTAGTTCGCACTGCAATGCTGACGTCGTTTTTGGATGCTGATTTTTCGTTTTGTTCGCATACAAAGTCGATAGCAGCGTTGCAATTATCGGAGTGCATTACTCTTAATAATTTAAGTGGGGGTCTGATGGTATGGAGCACTAATTGTGCAAGTATAGCTTGAATCCGACCCATTTTTTTGTTGTAGCCATATAATTAGTACACATAATTAGATATAATAGCTTAATTGTAAATTTTAGTCACAGTTTAGTTTCTTTCCGGTTATTCAAATAAAAAACGAACAAGGTGCTAGGAAATATTGTCAAGTGGTGGTTAATTGTGGTACAAGTGTTGGTTGGTCACTTACTTGAGGGAGCGCGGGCGCGTGGCGCAGAGCCGGCTGCAGACGCTCGTCGCAGGCGGCGGCCGCCGGCCTCCACCACGCCAGCGCCATCGCGGCCACCACCACCCACATCGCCGCGCTCTGTGGACAACGGACACAATACGGTTAGTGTCGGGTGGTTCAGAGCGACATTGTGGAAAATATGTTCTCATAGGAAATCTGCCCAAAGTCTTTTTTATACTAGTTCCTAAGGCTCAACCTATAGTTATTTGTTTTAAACATGCATGTGAAAACAAAGAAAGTCTATTATTCATACGGGTGATTCTGTATATCAAATTGAGTTTATAATGTGTTTCTGTAAAAAATATAATTTTTTTTTCATTGAAATCGCAAGTTTAATAGTTATTTTTCAGAAACCGTTGAAAAATGACATATATTTCCCGAATGTATTCTACTCACTTTTTTGAATTATAATTATAGCTTATGTTTCATAAATAAATATACAATAAAAATAAGAAACAAAATTTAAATAAATCGTTTAGAAATATTTGAAGTTGGTTATTTTCATTTTATATTCTATATTTATATTCGCATACACTCAAAAAACTTTAGCCTCATTTTGAGTATGCGCTTATCAGTTGTTCCTTATATGAATTAATCTTGTTTTATTCCTTACAAAATTATTTAATCACTGAACATTTTCAAATGTATTATAAGTGTGTCTGAAATGCCTTCTCTATGAAGGCATTTCAGACAATTTGGAATTATAATAATGTTACAAGTAATCGTTCGGTAATCGTCGTATTTGGTCGGTTATTACCGCAATGCTTTTTATTTCTCGTTCACTCACACGGAGAAAAGGAAGAGAAAGTAATGTTTACCTTTTCGCGCTGATTATCTTACTTTTTTGAATTGATCGTCAAATACGGACAGGGTTAAGCGTGATAGTATGGGTATGGAAAGTGGCCGTTATTGTCAACAAATAAGTATCATACATTTAATTTAAAAAGTAAAATAAATAAATAGTTAAGTCCAAGAAATTGATATTTACATAATTTATTTTTCTCCTTCGCATTTTGTAAGTTTTCTAGTGTAATTTTAGTCTGCGTAAATCGCCAAAATGTGTAGACGCGTCGTATGCTCACGAATAACTAATGCAATTGCGGTCACTGGACCGCAATTCGGTTGCCCACGGACCGAGCGCGTATGACCCCTCTAAGCAAATAATACTTCAATGGTTATAGATGGAAATAAACTTTTCGATACGTACTTAACACATAAAGGTCAAAACGATCGTATCGTACTTTGTTTTACATTGAACACGCAGATAGCTAGATTATCTTAATTTGATTTTACTTTCTGATTTCATCCGAATTACCTAAAATGCAAGAGTGATATTCAAAAACCGTTTGAAATAGTATAAACTACAGAGATGTAATAGACAGGGACAGAGTGGCATGACGAAACTGTAATGTTTTTACCATTTGGTTACACAACTTAACAAATTAAAAGCTAACATTGCCAAATTTTCCCGTTATAAAAATTGTATAGAGTTAAAAGTATTATAACAAAAAAAAATTTGTCCACAATTTGGTGACAGTGTGTGTATATTTCAAGAAAAACAAGGATTGAAAATCAGCTTTAGTTAGAGAAATATTAAAATGGAAAAGTCATATATTGTCCAATGGTATAAACAAGGAATGATTGAAAAGATGAGGCCCGATATTGACAGTAACTCGAATATTTAATTCGTACTACCCTCATCATGTTTATCAATTTTTTAGTTGTCACTTTACAAAGGCCAAATTTTGTGCTGAGGTTATACCGATTCAGTTGCCGTCAAGTGATGGATTTCACGAATTTGGACACAAGCGACCTTCGGATTGTTATTATTTATTACTTCTTTTAACAAAAGGGTAACCCCGAGGCAGATCCACGTAGATATGGTGGCCATACTATGACAATATTTTTATTTAGATTAAAAAAGATTTAGACGAAGAGGACTGTATATCCAATGAAAAGGTCGAAGCTGCAGTCAACGCGTACGCTTTGAGCAAACCCTTTTTAAAACTGATAAATGATACAAATCAGACTAAATGACTTTATTGCTTTTTAAATTTGATAAAATTGATATAAATCAGATGGAAGACATGCATTGAGCTCCATGTTGAAAAATAAAAATAATTTTGTAAATACAGTTATTTAGTTTTATCAACAGGCCACGAAACTTATGCAAAAATAGAATAATAAATGAATAAAAAGTTATAACTTGCATAAATAGACAATAGATAAAAACACTACTAATAAACTCAGTATACGACAGGCTCGTCATAACTTCATCTATCTAAACTATTCCGAACTCGAACTAAGTTTAACTTTGGTATAACCTAAAAAAGTTGACATTTCGACAAGTACATATGACAGCGCGTCAGTTTTTGCGATTCGATTATATTTATCATTATTTTAAAGATAACATATTTATATAAAATATAATTTAAATTATAATTGCGATATAATTTATTAATTTGCGATATAATTTAATAATATATATTGCGATATAATTTAAATTTACTATTATTTATTCACGCTTTTCTAATAAAGTTTTTACACAAAAGACACTCTTTTTTCAGCATCTCATGCTTTTTCATGACTGAAAAAAGAGAAAAATAACAAAAAGGCCCAGAAAAAGTACCATAAATTTCAATCATGCTCTGAAGATACTATTTGATGCGACAGATATAACTATTATTTACAATCATAGACAAAACCTCATGTTTTTCGTGTTTGCGCATAAAACGCGACTTTGTCACATTGAATTTTTGAAATAACTTTGGAATCACAGAGTAAAAAAAAGATGGAAATGGTAAATTCATCGAAATATATGAAAACACACAGTTGTTTTATTGTTTTACTAAGTTTATTAGTAGTAATTAGTACCTTCATTATACCGACCTTATGAACGGTATAAGTATTCTCAGAATAAGAGTAGTAAAACTTAAGTTCAAGCTTTTTTATTAGTAATACTCTTAAAATTTAAATGTAACGATCTCGCCAATGATCGCGCCATTCACGGGAAATAATTTAAAATGTTTTTTTTATACTATTATGCCTTTGCGTGAATTACACTTGTATGAGAATGAACGATGTTAAAGGAGTACTACTAATTGTCTAGTATAAAAAAGAAAATATATAAAAAAATGTAAATACTCTTAAAATTTAGCCCTGTGCCTAAAAAACATTTAAAAGCATTACTTATTAAGCCAAACTAAAACTTCGGTGTTACTATTTTCCAACTAAAACCAGCAGACCGTAACTTTTTGATTGTGTTAAATTTTTAATGACAGCCGAACCATTAAAAGTCTAGGGCAGGTCGTGAAACAAGCAGTTAATTATGATTGAGTTTTTTGACAAAAGTTAAAAGTTTTTCGTCGACTCATTTCGTCCCTTTCATTATATATTCAAATGAAATCTTAGTGGAAATTTTTCTTTTTAAACCTCGAAAATGTAAAAGAAAATGAACCTTTATTACTCGTTTATACGCTTATATTTCTGTGATTGTGTCATAATTTTTTACCGTTGGAAAAACCGCAGCCAAGGGGTTGAACCTCCTAACCCTCGAAATTGTGAAAGATTATTCACAAATCTATGTTCTACCCCTTACTTCCCTTACCCAATATGTCTTTTGATTACGGCCTTGATTGCTGGTGATAGGTTTATAAAATTTAATTATGATTACCAACCACTAAGAATAGAAACAATTTTTTTTTATTGAGAAATAGAAAATCTTACAAAATCGTATGAAAATGCTTTTCCTATACCCCTTCAGCGTTTACTTCGAAAATTATGCTGTGAAAAATTCTTTAATTATTCTAGTGAATAAGTACGGATTATGAAAGAAAACTATGGTAATCTTTTTACTATTATTGGGTTTTCTTTAGTTCTGAAACAAAGAATATTAGTATTTAGAAAAGAGTATTTATATAAAAGTCAGTAAGACGCATTTCAATTGATTCAACGGGTTTTAGGGTTTCGTACTTCAAAATGAAAAGTTTCCTGCTGTGTATTTATGACCACATGACAGAAGTAAACATATTTAATTTAAGTAATCTTTTATATATATATATATATATATATATATATATGTATGTATATATATATATATATATATATATATATATATATATATATATGCATAATAATAATAATTACATTGGTGTTATATTGGTGGTATATGATGGATATTATGTCGGTAAATCAGGAACAATGCGAAATTATTATTTTAAAATAAAATAACTTACGCGTTTCACATTAAACTCTTCCCAAATAAAATATTAAACCCTAAATGTATACACTTGAAATAATACACTAATGATATACAATAACACGCGTATTATGTTATATTATACTCAAAAGCAAAATTATACTCGCAGCATGCTCAGCGCCTAAAAAGTAGTTCACTTGACCGATGCCGAAGGGAGCCGAGTTTACCTGATTCAGCGTCATTCACTGCTCAGAAAAAATGCGTAGGTGCGTCTAAAGAAGTTTTCACGTCAAAAACGGGACACTTTTCTTGTCTATCTGTCTGTCAAGATCTTTTTCTTGTGTGCACAATACACGCATAATAGTATGGTCTACGAGTCCTTAGTCCTGTATGAAATTCAAGCTTCTAACTCAATGCAATAAAAACGAATGGCCTTTCAAATATCACGTAGTTTTATTCTGACTCACCCATACTATGGGACCCCACCTCACCTACAGGGCATTTCCTGTCGACATATAGTATCTTAAAATTTGGTACGAAAGAAGATCTCATAGCTTAGGTAAAGGAAAAATCCTAAAATCATTAATTTCTAATTCTGCGTCAAACTACAACGCGGAAAACTTAATCTTTTGGTTATTGAGAAATATATTACACAAGACTGTGTTTTTTAACGAGAGGTTTTTATTATAAAAAGATAGGTAAAAACACATAGCGCCGTATGGTTTTCACATGTTTGAATTGAAGTATCACTACACAGTATAAAACAGAATTTCTGTCTCTCTGCCTGAACGCGATAATCTCAAAAACTACTGCACGGTTTTTCATGTGGTTTTCACCAGTAGATAGACTGATTCACGAGAAAAGTTTAATTGCATAATTTATGAAGCTTTTCTGTTATTTAGCCCAATTAAAATTGTCGAGGAAGTCAGAAAGATTCATGACATCTGAAAACTTGACAGGTATGGGCAGCGTAAATCATTAGAATGCAGGGGTTGCGTATTTGTTTTGTATGACAGTGTTGGTTGTCATTTTTTTAATTAGTCGAAATGCTAGCCGTATTTGGAATGACAAAAAAAATAGCACAGACTTTAAACGTTGCTGGAATTAATCTCATCGTTCAATGTTTTCCACACGATCAAATTGTACGTTACCCTGTTACGCGTAACATCAAAATATAATATATTTTTTTACACCTAATTCGGCGGAAGTAATAAATCTTGAATATAAGGAAATATTATAAGCTTATCGTATCTCCGTCGCGTAGCACCGAATCGTATCACGATCGTTAGTGTGGACGCAAAAAGGTCGCGAACATGCTACGTGCCCTATCTGATCGCTCGCGATCCCTGCTGCTACGCGTATCAAGATCAACCCACACACTCGCGATCGGATACGCGTAAGATCGGTAAGTATGGACGTGTTTTGATACTGTAGCATGATACGCAGTTATGATTTGATACGTGATATGCCGCGATCTACCTCGAGGCGGTTTTTCCCCCATTATCAAAGAGAATACGGATACGCTCTTTACAAGTTTGTACATGTACCGACCCGAGCACCGATTAGATCAGTGCTGACAGAAATGCGCAAAATGTATAAGTGAAAAGAAAAGAGTGATATATATCATTTGATTGGAAAGATATATATCACTCATTTATATCTCTAGCTCAGTATCTCATTACTCGAGTTATTAACGAAATTATTTACTACACATACGTTGAACCGTTGAACAATGGTCATGCAACATGGTGATAAATAGTAATGTGACTGAACGTTACGCAAAATTGTTTGAAAATAAAAATAAACAAGAGTATCCACTTTGGAGGTTTAAGATTTAGGACTGTCAACCTAGATTCAAATTGTACATAAAATAACTTTAAATATAATTAAATAAATTGGAATGGATTGGCGTATTTATACAATTATATATTAGAATTTTGAAATGAAACAAAAAAAGTGTTTGTTTACGCAAATATTTTGAGCGAACTAAAGTATACTTTATCACAGTGTTCACATTCGATCACAAGAGCTACGTTCATCTACATAGATCCAGTTGCATATTTGACTAAACAGTTCGATAGTTTTCTTTCTCTTTCATGTAACGTCAAAACATATACTTTTATATCTATCTTCACGACGCAACGAGTGAGTGAAATGATTGATTTGGTGTAACGAAAAAGACGCCGGTCACTCCCGAGCTAGTGATGTACTGATACATTTTGATTTCAAGTGAAGCGAGTGAGAGATATGATCGTAATATGAGAGCTCTATCTTTAATATCTCTCACTCATGAATTGCACATCTCTACTGACAGTGCGTTCGAAGTTGTCGCAGCAATAAGTGTTTATTTAGTTTTTATCGAAATCATGGATAACGACACTGTAATTAGATTGATTGAGACCTATAAGGCAAAATATATTCGAAATCAGTAGGCGACATGCGAGTGAAGTTTTTTTATTTTCCCCTTGCATGTTTTGACTTCAAGTCACATAGCAATGCCCTTCCACCATGTTTTTCTCTATTTCTAAATAATTCCAATTCCTACCAACGTTGTGCTTGTTTTTTTAAATCTTTTTTTTAATTTCGGTGAGCGATCTCAGCGGGCGATATTTTTGAACAGAACGCAGCTATGTACAGACGAACGATCACAATATAATGCTAAAACGATACGGCGTTGTGATATGATACGCTGCCACGCTATAACTAGCGTCCAAACTACATTAAAATGATACGGCATTATGATACGATACGCTACTCAACTATAGCTAGTATGGACGCATTTTTTTCACGTGACGATGCTAGTGATACGGTATGTCCAAAGTGAGCGTACATCCTTAGGATACGCGTACTCGATACGATACGCATGATCGTGATCGCCAAAATGATACAAATGTGGACGAAACCTTAGGTTTGTTCATGAAGATACGTCTTCTGATTGTTAATTTTCTTAGAATAATTACTTTATAATTCGTATTATAATACACTTTACTAAAATTTGTAGTCAACATTTAGTAATCATAATGTTGTTTTATGAATAAAAAGAATTAAAAAAAGGGTGCGCGTACTTATGTACGCGCGTGAGAAGTTATACTTCTTTGGCATCATTAAGTAATACATACGGATAGATAACCTCAATCATATTGGAGCACTTGAAAAAGTCTATAAACACAATTTTTTCACTAATATTTACGAATAGTAAAAATATTAATCAAAATATTGAATTTAAATCACTACTGAATATAATTTATCAGCACATATATAAATCGCACTTATATGAAACTAAAACACGTGTGTGAATGTAGACACTAGAAACATGTGGATAAATACTATGAATATGAAAACAGCGAACAGAGGCGACGATGGTGCCAATAGCTTTTGTTTCGAACCGCTGCAACTTCATACTGTAACTTTTGTGACGAATCTTAAAATTTCACTCTCATCATTTTTTCATAACGCGCCTAAAGAAGTATAACTTCAAAAACTCCACGTTAGTCGTGTTTTGATCTAACCTACAAGCTCTGGGCAACAGTCTGGTGGATATATTTCATTACGCCAGACAAATGATCCGGACATAGATATTTAATGCTACCCCAAAGGTATATAATTGATGTGGGTTTTATGTATATTGGACGATCTATGGCGATAAATAGGGATTAAGTAGGAAAAAATCCATACATCTGGGAATTTTCCTTTACCAATTACCCGCACGAAGCCGGGCCGTGTCACTAGTTATTTCTATGGAGAAGGCATATCAAAAATTATGGAATTACAATGAGTTACAACTAATCGTTCGGTGATCCTCGTATTTGTTCGGTTATTTCCGGTAAGAATTTTATTGTTTATTCGCTCACATGGAGAAGCAAAAGAAAAAGTAGTGTTTACCTTTTCGCACTGATATCACCTTTTCGCGTTGATCGGCAAATATGGGCTGGGTTGAGTGTGATAGCATGAGTATGGATAAAATATCTTTTAAAAACCAACTTCACAAAAGGCAATGTACTAAAAAGTAAAACATAATTAACTCAAAATAGGTACCTATTTATTTGCAATAAAAAAGTAAGTTACTTATTTTTGAAGTCGGTGCCAACGCTGCCTACCAACTCGCACAAATTTATAATTTTGTTTTATAATGTAAATTCAGAACTTTAACCTCTAATATACTTACAACACTAAATAGATACATAAAGGGCGTATTTCTATTATAAAAAATTACATTTGTTTAAGTTGATTGGTAGTGCTGGCACCGACTTCAAAAATAAGTAACTTAGTTTTTTATTATAAATAAATAGGCAACTTGCATTTTGAGTTAATTATTTTTTACTTTTTAGCACATTACCTTTTTTGAAGTCGGTTTTTTAAGATATTTTATTTTGGAATTTTTAATAATTAATATATTAATAAATCAAAATCGGTCCACTCGGTAAAGAATTATCGCTGAACGTACATAAAAACCGACGAATTGAGAAGCTCCTCCTTTTTTGAAGTCGGTTAAAATGAAAAAAAAAGATTTCGACGAATTGAGAATTTCCTCCTTTTTTAAAGTCAGCTAAAATGGCCATTATTGTCAATAAATATGTAAAATAAAATTTATTTAAAAATTAAAATCAATAAATGATTTAGTCCGAAAAGTTTATGTTTACATAATTTACTTTCCTCCTTTCGTTTTGACACTTTTCTAAAGTTATGTGTACAATATCATATCGCACACCCTTGTATTTTTTAATGTCTATGGCTAAAACGTGCAGACGCGCCGAAACATAAATCATTAATTTCTTATTCTATGTGGAATTATTACGTATAAACTTAATTACATAATATAGTTTTCTTTTAAAAAAATAGTTTTATTTTGAATAGTAGTACGGAACACATAGAACTGTACTGTACACTGGCTTGCACTTAATCGGTTTCTTTTAAGGTTTTAAAAAAAATTCGTGATATAGTTTTATAAATCATAGACTTTTGATATACAAAATTTTCTAACTGTGATGAATTAATTTGATGGGCAAACATATATTTCTATATGTAAACTGTTTTCCGTACGTAGTTTCGAGTTTTGAAATCGAATGAAAATAAGGAGCCAATTCTGCCCTCCTAACTTTAATTTTTAATAAATTCTACCCCCCGCTTGGCTCGCGTGGAAAAGTGTTAAAAATCGTGGTGAAATAAAAAAAAATTATGTGCAAGTAAAACCCTTTGGCCACCAATATAAACGTACTGTGTATGTTGGAAGTTTTCATTACGAAAATTAAAAATACAAAATATTTTACATTGTACTCAAATAAAATATTATTCAAAAATGGAACGTAATTCTTGAAAGGATGCATTCCGTGTTAGACAGTGAACTCGCTCGGCCGATGCCGAACGAAGCCGAGTTTACCCGAACAATGCAGTGCACATTTAATTGATGACCTTTCATTATTTTTGAATTCGGAACTCACTTAGTCGATGACGAAAGAATCCGATACAGCATCGCCGACCAGAACGTGACGCGTCAACGATGCGAGCGTGACGGCTAATTTTCGTTCACTACACAGGAAAAGTGCGCAGGTGCGCCTAAATAAGTTTTCACTTCAAAATATTTTCGTCATACAATTGGATCTTAGTATTGAAGATCGTCAAGTAGTTTACAGTACATGCACGTCAAGTACATACGCAGAATCGAAGAAATAGCGTGAGAAGAAAATGCCTGTGTCCTGCAGCAGGAATCCGTAGGCTCTGATATGTTGCCACGATGTGTTATACATACTTATTATTTTCACGTTTTGTTCCTAACGGGATGTTCCTAATAGGATTTAAAAAAAATAATTCTACTTTCGAAAAAAATATATTTTGGAATAAAATCCTATGTTCATCTTTATGATACAGGGGCTATACGCGTACAAAATTTTATAGAGCTGAGTTGAGTAGTCGAAGCCTGAAAGCAGAAGAAACAAGCACACTTTCCCATTTATAATATTAGCTATGTTACGTATTTTGGGAAAACGAACAATATATTCTTAACTTGCGCCTTGGTCATTCGGTCGAAACGTAAATTGGTTTGTTATTTTTAACGTAGCTAACAATTATTATAAGTTTCTTCGAAAAAGAAAATGTGCTTAATTTTAGCTGTTAATTTAGCGTTACCTAATGATGCAAGGAACTTTTCCGACTTCACTAGGTCCGTCCATCATAGCATCAAATTTCAGAATTATTGTGCATGAAATTTTTCGTGCACAGTAAATGCACTAAAGGGGTACTTCAAGTGATATGTAACATGACATAAAAAAAAAAATTATTTTCCATTCATATAAAATGGTATTCTAGGTAACTAGTACTAACAATACTTTATACATTAATTATATTTGCCCCTGTGATAGGAGCTTTTTAAAAATGCATTACCGTTGAAACCGTTGGAGGAGCCCAAAATATATTTATTTTAATTAATTAACAATATAACATTTTACAACGAGTGCGTTCTTTAAATAAGAAATGATTTACTTTAATACATTTACAATTCATATATATATATATATATATATATATATATATATATATATATATATAAAATGAATGATTAATATTAAATAAATAGATAACAAATCTATGTAGAGATTCGGCAGCAGATCAGAAGACTATGGGCGAATGCGATGCGGCGGCAGACCCCAAGACTACGATCGACAGTTAGCAGCTGGTCATGTAGTTTGGGGACCTATTATATCTTCGGCTAGGATGTTATTTGGACTAAAATAGTAGTAGATGTTGATAAAAGTGTTTACATTAACTGAAAATATCATCCAGCTGTTTGAATACTGGGAATGCATGATGTAGAGTTAGCGACATGTATCTTGATGATGTTTTCATACGCGTTTTGCCGATTTTTAAAACGTAGTTGGTATTTACATGAAATATTCGCTATTGTATTCCTATTTATATGTTGTCAAACTTAAGGTTGGTATTTACATGGAATGTTCGCTATTGTATTCCTATTTATATGTTGTCAAACTTAAGGTTTACCTATTTGTTTTATATAATTGTATATATAGTTTTTTGCTAATAATCTCTATAATCAGTCAGTGAACTAGCAAGAGTCTTTCTGTGTGGGTAGTTAAAACCTTGTATAAACAATATGCATTGCTGATATACACTTGCTGGTGTATATCAACAATGCATCATTGCGACACAATTATTGCACTCGAATGCAATTTTCTTCAACCGTAAAAGATTTCTGCCTTCTTAAACAAAGTTTTTCATGACAACTTAAGGAAAAGTCTGCAATTTTCTGCAAAACAGAATATCTTAAACGTCTTTAAATTTTGCTTTTACATCAATCTAACGCGCATATATATTTATTAAACTCTACTTCTATATATCCTGATTTATATAGATGTGTATTCGTATCTAACATTAACCGAGCAACATATCAATAAATTAAAATGACTTATAAATTTGTTTGTTTGATCTCGAGAAAACCTATAAGCTTTCTATCATCTTTTTTGTTAGGTAACGAATAATTCTTTAAAAAATATCAAGACACGATGTCATGAAGTTTATAAAAGTGAACATTGAACATTATAAAAGTGAACATTGAATATTATAAAATTGAACATTAAACATTATTAAAATGAACATTGAACATTATAAAAATGCAGCTCCATGGAATCAACGTTGTAAACGTTATACAATAAATATTAACAAATTACAAATTTCATTAAGGAGCAAAATGTTAGAAAAGTATTGCTATCTCTATCTTTATGCTATATTTGGTTCTTTTTGACAACTACCAAGACATCATAATGTTGAAAGCTAGAGCTATGTTTATTTATTTATTTTTAAAAAAGACTGATTTTCTGACTAAGAGACACATTTTTCAATTTCATCATGTACCATAAAATTTACGTTTAAGAACGACATGGAACATTAATTGCCCAAGTACGATTTAACAGAAACACTGATTGCCTTACACATACGTAATGCCATTCATACGTTTGTGCAAGTCAATCAATATTAATACAAACAATATTTTTAGTTTAAAATTAAAATTAAAATACAATTATAATATACTGAATGTATGACGGACAAACTTCGTACGACTCTAAACAATGAAAATGGTTTAAGCTGCCTTTGACACAACAAATCCACATGTAGAGAAGTATTCAGTCAACAGAGAACACTTACACTTAAAAATATTGTTCCTGGAAAAAAAGAAAATATAACTATAAATTATAACTATATACGTATAACTATAAACTAAGGAACTTGGGGATACCTTTAACAAATATAAATTATGCTTTCGTTCCTTTAAAGTCACAAATTCATTACGTCTCCATCTGCAAGTTTCGACGACACATTTCATTTCTGACTATCCGCGATATGGCATTTTGCGATTCGAACGTTCTTTATTGTGAACCTTCGTACAGTCTCTATAATTTACAAAATTATAACAAAATAATTGATATTTTTATATGTGTATAACTGTAAACTAAGGAACTTGAGGATACTTTTTAAAAATATAAATTATGCTTTCGTTCCTTTAAAGTCACAAATTCATTTTGCCTCCATCTACAAGTTTCGACGACACATTTAATTTCTGACTATCCGCGATATGGCATTTTGCAATCGGAACTTTGTTTATTGTGAACCATCGTAAAGTCTGTATAGTTTACAAAATTAGAACAAAATAATTGATATCTTAAGGATCAAAATCATTTAATCCTAGTGGAAGAAAAATATATTAATCTTTTTAAACTTCACTCTAGTGGAACATTTGTTTAACTACAGTGAAGTTGACAAAACGATACCGTCATTATTCCTTATTTCCGGTCGAGGCTTTTAAAGCTTTCAGCTGTATAGCGTGTATTACTTTTTAAAATTCAGTTTTAATCCTATAAGACTTAATACACTACAGAACGTGTTCTGTAGTATAATTCAGATATAATTCAAAACTTCCGGATCCGGCACTCGCGGAGCACGTCGTTCAGCATTTCAAATAGTTTATCGGAAGCGAGAGAAGATATTAATATTCGGGACAGGCCTCGACGATAACAATCATAATAACGAGAGATATAGAATTCAATAAGCGAGATAATAAGCGGGGTTCGTTTAATTATTCATTTGGACGTCGGGTACTGCGGGCGGTGCGACGTGACGACGGGACGGCGTCGTCCGCTTTCAGCGTCCAAAGTTTTATAGAAAATGATTTTCAGGAGACCAAAACTCCTCAAAAGCGGAAACGAAAGTTCCCGGAGCTTAGTAATTTGACTGGTCCTCTGATTTCGATGTTAATTTGTATCCTGACTGTACCTGCTGACGTAATTAACTCAAGTTTTGTCATTTATTTATGATAAAAAGTTGCTCTAAAGTTTGCGCCGTTTTTGTTCATTGTGAGCTTTTCTTTATTTCTTTAATTTTCTTTATAGTTTTCGTCAAGGATATGGTGGAGCATGATATTATTTTAAAACACTTGTTACACATAAAACTTTCCTAATTGTGGGGGGTGTCTCCTAATATAACACAGGTATGTAAAACAAATTTATTGAACAAGAAAATATATGTGAAAAAGATCAATTGTGGAAAAGATAAGTTTTCAGTACTATTTATCTCACAGGCAGATTAAAATATTTGTTTGTCCCTTGTCTACTTTTATGTCATTTTGAAAAATTAGACTGTTTACTCCCAAGCACACAACTGCTTGCTATCAGCTAAAACTCTAGAATTAAAAAGAACTTAAACCAAGAATTAGTTATGAATGGTATTAAGTCCTCGTTAAATCGATTGAAAAACCTCTCATTTCCGAAATGTGTAACTATTACATTTGTAATCGCAATTGCTTATTTTGTAACGCGTTGTAACACATGGACGTCTGTCGTTCTGCTATAGAAATAGAAAATAACCATTCAGCAATTGATAATAAGGAAAAGGCAACAATTTGTAAACATAATACAAAACGAAAAAAGTGTCTACATAAAAGTGCACATATCATATTTTTAATACATAAAAAATTGTTAATTTATTATAAAAATATTCTTAAAATATCGAAAATAGCAATAAAAATCTAATGAAGTACATAATAACTTTTGGGAAAGATTACAAAAATTAATATATATATCGGTTATTTTTTTTTATTAATTTGTAGCCATTGCCTAAATTAATTGAAAATAAACTGTAAACTAACATCGACATCCGTTCTGTTCCTTACAAAGTTAATATCTTTTTTGCTCTTTTTACGTGGCTTTTGTCGACGGCTTGCGACTTTCATAGATTAGTATGGTATATGTGTTTATAGAGTATAAAATGAGAAGCAATCTGCACTTTCTTTCATTTTGCTGGTTTAAAAAGTTCCATAGAAAAAGCATTTACAAGCTATCGTGAAAAAAAACCTGACTTTTCATAATAAAATACTACATTGATGATTAAAAAAAAATAAAGAAAATGAAAAATTAAGGCGCTTTTTAATTTTCGTTATTTGAAACTGTCACTTGTGTTCTTATAACACTTAGGCCCAACACTATGTGGGTGTTTGCTGGTCTCCTTGTAAAGGATGCAAATGCAATTTTTGAAACATTTTTGACTTTTATAGCGACTTTTGAATCAATATTTTACGTTAAAATTTTGTAACGCTTGAGAAAACCAATGTCGAACGCCAAATTCTACAGATAGCGGAACCGACCTGTCGCTAACAACATGGCGGTCGAATATGTCAAAAAGTTTATTCAAACGCTGTTCTGTCGATGAATCGGCAGGTGGCCATCGATTTTTGCACGTTTAGTCATGCATTTTGTTTTATGGAAATGATAAGTAAGTACGATATAATCGTTTATTCAATAGCTTCATGTAAAAATTTACTACAAATTATTAACTAACATGAATCGTTAAAGAAGTATCGTTTTAACAGAAGCTTAACTGGATCACCTTTTTCTTTTAATTTCATGTGTTGTAGCAATATATCAATTCAAAGAGCGAGTTATAATAATAATAATAATAATAATAATAATAATAATAATAATAATAATAATAATATTTTATTTCAGACATAGACCATACAATTGTGTTAATAAGTAACAATATTCTTAATCTAATATTAGTATAAATAGTGAATAATTACATCATTAATAAATCATAAAATATGCAATAAAATAAAATCAATACTGAATGGAGTCAAACCCAATTGCAGTAAAAAATTTAAAATCAATACAAATTAAATCATAATAAATTAAGTCAATTAAATCAGATAGAATTAAACTGTATCAAACTACACCAAATTAAATTACTTAAGTCAGATCAAATTAAACAAAATTAAATATATCAAGTCAAAAACTACTCAAATCAAATTCAAAGTAAAATAGAAATAAAATCAATTAATTTAATTAACTCAATCACAAATTCATTTAACTTAAATCATAATGGCGCATGTAGGCCTATCCAGTGTGTCAAAAGAGGTAGGTCCAATCGGCCCGCGCACGTGACCAGCATATTGCTGGAGCTTCCCAGCACCCTCGCCATCATGGACGCACTGCGCTTGCGCATTATAGCGTGAAAGTTGTCCACGCGCGCCTGCGCAAACATACTGGCGCTGCAGTGCCGCGGAAGCCCCATCAAGACCCTGAACGCGTTATTATATTGTATGTATTATATTAGTTATAAAGATGAGAAAATGTTTTTTTCAGAATGTTATATAAATCTATTTTAAAAGTTTCATGTCAATTAAATAAGCTTTTTTTATGTCAAGGCCTAAAAAGACCGAGATGTCGTGGGACATATCAAGTAACTGTCCACGTGAGAGAACGATTTCTTTTTCATACCAGATGCGCATGTGTGTAATATTAAGCACGTGCATTCTTTCATTGGGACAACTATAAATACACCCACACACACACACCCACATACATACGTAATATATATTTAAAGATAACGAAGGCGAGAGAGGGACAGCGCTATGCGCTGTCTGTTGCATTTTGTCACTGTTCTACTCCATCTAGCTCACTCATATGGGCAACAATACGCGCTTCCCAGCCAACGAGGGCGTTACATCGAAGCATTCATGACGTTTCATTTTTTTTCAGTTACCTCCCCATCCCAAGCATCCGTTCAGAAGCATTCGCTTCAAAAACAAAGTTTTCCCTTTTAAAAATAGCCATGATCTAATTATAATTCTATTCCATATCGTGTGTTTAGAAAACATTACACAGAGTGATAAATGAAACAACCACAATGTAAATTACGTTACAAAATGCTACCTCTGAAAGTGGTAAAACAAACATGAATCATATGTAACATTTAATTAACGTAACACAACATTTAACGTAATTACAGGGCGGAAAACACACAAGTCAGGTATTTTCCGTTAGCATGTAGCCACAGGACTGGCCTTAAGGCAGTTGATGACCCTTTGCCTAGTTTATATACATAAACACGGCCTATGAAAATATTTGGGCGGGCGCGAAGTGTAGTTCGTGAATATAATTTGGGTGAAGGTCTGTAAGAAGCCATAAAAATCCATTTTTTACTAATATACATTTTCTTTGTCAGAAAATTAATTTTCTATATCCCGATAAAAATATAAAGTCCAACTTATTTATAAAAAAGATTCAGTGATCTACGTGTACATTCTCAAATACGCTACACTACATTTTACTACCAGTCATTCCCAGTTCAATCTTTGGATCAATTGAATTAAGACGTTCAGAAACTGGTCTCCGTTAAATAGTTTTAGGAATTCAACATTTGACTTTTTTATACCACAAATAATAATTTCCTTGTATAAGCGAGGGAGGAGTTAATTTTTTGCACATATTTAAAAAATTAAAATAAAAGTTTAAACTTAACATTTCGACAGGGACTGATATACTGCATTGTGATGTCATTTTTAATAATGTTCATTGCATTCTACGAGAGTGAATGAGAGAAGAAGATAACTCCACTCTATCCCTGTTATTAAGATCAGAAGCTCATAATTGACTTACTTTTTTCTATTTTTGTAATTTTTACACTACTGTTTTTTAATTAACCTACTTATTTATGATCATATATATTAATACGCTAAGGTTAAGATGTTAATCTCCCTTTTTAGAAAAAACCTCACAACTAATCCACATAAATTATATATAATTTTATAGATAATTGCTTGCTCTGCCGGCATCCACAACTAAAAAATTTATTATTGCTATTGTTTTTGCAAATTAATTAATTATTAAAATTATATACACAATACAGCAATGCTGCCATCTAACGGCTCAACGTCAATATGATTGACGGTCGGTAAAATTTTTGTTTAATTTCAAATCCACTCACGTATAAATAAAGTGGCGCTTTAGCTCAATGCTTTTGATACTTGCGCCTCTATATGTCAATTTTAGTAAAATATTTGTTTGATCTGTCATCTGAGCTTCATAATGGAATAAAAACGTAATAAGCAGTGTGCAAAATTAGAAATGAATTGAATACCTGCAATCAATTTTGATTTATTAAATTGAGTTGAATAATTTATAATGCGAAGACTTCGCACGGGTCACGTAGTATTTCATTAATAACAACAAAATTATATTCCGTTATTATAAATGTTTCCTCGAAGTTAAATTATTTTGTATTTATAAATGACACCTTGTGGGGCCATTTGGTAGCGTTTCACCGACATTCGACGACATCCTAGCGACATCTATCGGTCAACTTATCATCATATTTAAAATTATAGCCTATAAGTATTAGTAATATTATTTTCAAAGAAAGAACGTCGATACAAAGTCTACCTTATCGCTCCGTATGTAAACTTAATTACAAATATGGTTTCTTTTTTTAAAGTACTTCAAATGGTATGTTAGAATTATATATTCTCGTAAGAACATTAAACGTATATTTCTAAATCCCTAATTCAAATCTGCCGCGATAACGCTCAGTCATAATCACATGCCAAACGTGACGTCATTTCTAAGAAAACACTACTACTAAGAGTCTTTTAATACTTAAACTTTCAATAAATTGTATCAATACGTGCAATAACTATCGATCAAATGTTTAAATTTTAAATTAACTCTATCTATATGTGTGATACTTATCGATGAAAAACTTAATTTTCAATAAATCGTATCTATAAATAAAATAGCTATAGGTCAGTAACTTAAATTTTTAATAAACGTGTATTATCCATTAATGAAGTGCTTACATTTTGAATTAACAATTGTGTTTAAAAATATAATAGCTATATATATATATATATATATATATATATATATATATATACATATACATATATATATATATATAATACCTTTGTTTATTAATATGACGACGTTTGCCCCTCATTGATATACAGAAGTTGAGGAACCGACACATGTTGTTTTAACTGAAATATAATTGGGCTACACCTAGGAATATGGATTTAAATGTTTTAGTATTTTCTGAAAAAGTTTTCGTTGCATTTTTGTCGTATTTTCTCTTACTATTTACCCTTATTATTCTTTTTCTTTGGCGTAAACATGCCAATACTAAGATTTTTTATATCTTTTTATGTAATTTTTCGTTTTTCCGAAATTGTATTTTAATTTATTGTGATTCATTGGCAGATACTATAATAAAGGAGGTGTTTATTATTCACACAGGTTATTTTATGAGTCAAATTGACTAAAAAATTGTCAAAAATATCTACGAAAAATCTCAACCGTCTTAAAAAAATCACTTTCGAGGTTGAGATTCCAACGAAAGAAAATTTGCAATTTCTTGGAGAAAGACGATTAAAATGTGTTAAGTTTGATGTACAGAATCACCTGTATGTACAATGGACACGTTCTTTGTTACATCTGTGTGTGTGTAAATATATATGTATATATATATATATATATATATATATATATATATATATATATATACATTTATATTTAAAAAAGTTGACTGTACCTAACTTTATAAAAAAATTCCTATTTCCTGCAAACTTTACAAATGCTCAGAGTCATCTTTAAAGGCCCAGATTGTTATTATTTAAAACTCTTAAATAGAGTAATTTGGGGTATTTTTCACAAATGTTTGAAATAAAGACTTCTTTTAGTTTATCTTGTTCAAAATTTTTTGATGGGAAAAGATCTCATCAAAAACGCATTTCGAGTACACTTCGGGTTCGACTGCGGATATATTCGGGCTAGGCCGAGTGCGATCAAACGAGAGTAGCCGAGCTAGTGTGTATATTTTTATTTTGTTACTTGGCACAGCGGTAAAACACTGCATTACCTATGGAACGCGACGGAAGTCTGAGTTCGAATCTTGATACTTGTGCTTTTCTTCTTTGATTTTTTTATATTATTTATGTATAAAGTATATATTTAATAATATAATTCAAATAAAACTCTCTCTCGCGGTCGGGATATCCTAACGATATGTATGATAACCAATATGTAACGTTCACGTTTATAATAAAAACTTACTTTTAGGCAAATGTATTTATTATGTTTTTAGAAATAAGTTGAGGGTGTTTGTATGAATTGATATATCATATTTATTGAGACATTATCAATTTAATTAATTTTATTTATTTTTTAATTTTCGCTTTTAAAATTTCCCACACACACACACTACGATTATATTGGTTGCAAAAGTTTTCACTTTTACTGTGTGGTCTTGGATAAAATTTTACCAAATTACTTCGAAAAAGATTTCATGATCATTTAATATCTATTCGCGGAATAAATCGCATTATAATCGTTGTATTACTGACATTAATCTATCGAACTGACAGCATAACCAGTTATTTTTTTTGAACTTCTAGATATCTTTTAGCCCGATGTCGTTCGATGACAGCAGTTAATGAATTACTTAAGAACTTTATGGCTAAAAGATTTTATGAACACGCGTATTTGAACCCTGGTGTTGTTTTGTATACAAATAAACATATTAACATAACAAATATATTATATATTTGTTTATTTAAATCTAAGACGAATTTTTTGGGTCATATACAATCTCTTGCATTTAATCAAAACTGAAACTGATTAAAATAATAATGTAGTAAACTACAATATATAACATCCCTTGGTTGTTTGAACAAAGGGAAGATTGTATATTTAAAATAAACAAATACAAATACACTGACTTGCAAATATTCGGAAACCGTCTCCTCTATAAACTTTCTTATTTAAATTCTCTGTTTCCAAACATCACTATTTATGAAAAGGTTTTCCTTCCATTGTGGAAAACTTTCCAATCAATCGTATCCTGCCCCTAGGAACTCGCCCTCTATAAACGTTTTCAAGGATCTTAGATAAAAGTTCCATTTTTAATCATTTTTAAGTTTAACCTTTCCTTGATCATATTTCGCTATCAATTCTTAATCATATCATGCAAATATTTTAAATTTTTTTTTCATGCTTATTATAATTTGAAATTAATTTCTTCTTGTTTTTTTACATTAGGCTCATTATTACTTTTGTAAATCTGTTTCGAGTCATAAAATCTTGCACAGCATTTCACAAAATTTAATTTTCAAATTTACCCATTACGGTTGAAGAGGTTACTTACGTAATTTGGCCAAATGTTTCTTGCACTTAACCAAATCTAATTCGGAAAAGCAAGGTGGGGAATGTACACCGACTTCATTATTATTTACCACTGTCCAAGTGTAAACCTTGGGAACTTTCGAGACAAACATCGTATAAGAGACAATAGATTTCCATAGGAAACATCGACAAATATTATTTGATCATATCATTTAATAGTCATTAAAGACGCTATTAGTGCGATAAATAACAATAGTTTATGCGACTTAGCGATGCCACTAAATGTATTAAGCTCGTGTCGATGTAGCTTTTACGACGTACGGAAAATTCAATGTGCCATAAAAGACGTTTATGCTGCAAGAAGATATAAAGTAGTAGTTAATAGCTTTTCCGTGGTCCGAGTCAAGTGTCATACCAATGTTTGTCCTCATTCCAGCTTAAAGATGGAATTTCGTTCAAGGTGGAGTTTCATTTAATTCTGGTTTATTGCCATACCTCGCACTACGCGGAGCGTTATTTAAATGAGTTCTGTTATCATTCAACGTTCTACACTCGATATGCCTGCATTTATATAATTCACTTCTTATCTATACATATAATATAACTGCAACAGCGTGAATTCTGTAAATGGAAAATATTTTAAAAAGGGTATTATATATATATATATATATATATATATATATATATATATGAATTTATTTTTGCAATATTTTTCTAATAACGATTAATTATTTTATTTCAAAGACATACGTTTTTAATATAAATTTTTTCGACATAAAATAAATATAACGTTAAGAAATATATTAATTTATTTCTTTATTGGCACATTCACTCATTTTTTTATCGACATGCTGTGCATAATGGTAATGATTTTGCCTAAACTTGGCACAATGCACATTGTGTAAACAGTTTGAGAAATTTTATTTTATTAAGATTTTCTGGGTATGTTTATATACTTGTATGTGTAAGTTATTAGGCTAAAAAAGGCTGTGAAATATTGACGTGACCAACTAACACCACCACAATATGATAAGTAGTTAAAGATAAGTCTGGCTTGAGTATTATGAACGCATAAGTCAGGTTAAGTTAGATAGGTTACGTGGCGTCGGTTAGTGACTACGGAGGGAGAGCAAAAAGTACTTGTAGGTAAATAGGTAAGTGTCGCTTTGTGTTGATTAATATGTTGCGTAAGTTATATTTTTGTGTTGATTAATATGTCGCGTAAGTTATATTTTTGTGTTGATTAATATGTTGCGTAAGTTATATTTTTGTATTGATTAATATGTCGCGTAAGTTATATTTTTGTGTTGATTAATATGTCGCGTAAGTTATAATTTTGTGTTGATTAATATGTTGCGTAAGTTATATTTTTGTGTTGATTAATATGTCGCGTAAGTTATATTTTTGTGTTGATTAATATGTTGCGTAAGTTATATTTTTGTGTTGATTAATATGTCGCGGAAGCTATATTTTTGTGTTGATTAATATGTCGCGTAAGTTATATTTTTGTGTTGATTAATATGTCGCGTAAGTTATATTTTTGTGTTGATTAATATGTCGCGTAAGTTATATTTTTGTGTTGATTAATATGTCGCGGAAGTTATATTTTTGTGTTGATTAATATGTCGCGTAAGTTATATTTTTGTGTTGATTAATATGTCGCGTAAGTTATATTTTTGTGTTGATTAATATGTCGCATAAGTTATATTTTTGTGTTGATTAATATGTCGCGTAAGTTATATTGTACTTTTTTTAAACATCGCAAAACGGACCGCGTGAGAAGTAGTTCTATTTTAAACCACCTGTTACGAATTGGATATTTTACCCCTAAGACTTATTTATTGTCATCTTAAAGCAGAAATAAAATTTGAGGTCACTCAGCGAAAATCGTTCAAATTTAAATGTGTGCGTAACACTTGTAGTGTGAGTTCTATTTGTACTTATTAGGATTATTATTTTCGAAGTCCACTTTGGGCGTGATAAAGGGTAATTTTTTTTAAAATTTCTATTATGTAAATAAATGATTTGTTTTAGATTTTAAATTTTATCAGCTCTGTATAGACACCCCAAGCAATCTGGTTGAAAACACAAAAAAAAATCAGTAATTCATTTCCTTCCTTCCACATTTTTCACTCCCCCGCATCCATAAAATCGCTTTCCTTTAAAACTTAGGAAAACTTCTAGTAACGGTGGTTTTTTCATTGTTTTTGACTTCAGTCTTTATAGAAACGGTGTTACGATAACAGGGGAGATATTTTTCTGCAATATTTCTGAAACTATTCTACATAGAATTCTGAAAAAAAAATTGGTTCAAACCTTGCAACTCAATCTTTTAACAGATATACCCCCCGATGTATTAAATTAACATAAAAAAGTATTCCGCGCAATCATTTTCCCCTTCTAAGGTTTATACATTTTTGAGCGTTATTTTTTTATTTTTGGTTGTTATCTTCCTACAGATATAATATATTATTCAATATATTAAATATAATATATTTTCAGTATTATGTTTAGTATGTATGTTAATATTCCTCATCGCTTGCCAAAATCAAATGTCAAATTTCAATCTTCCGCGTCAAACGATTTCAGACAAAAGCAGTTATGGCAGACAGGCAGACGGCACCATGACTAATCTTATAGAAAGAACTCTTTTCTCTTTTGAGGTAAAGAACTCTGAGGTAAAAAACGGAGTTGGTGTGGAGAATTTAATTAAAAATTAATTAGCAATTGTTTTTATACGCAATTTTATACATAAACATTTAATATTTTATATAATAACCTTAAAGTTTTCTCTTACAAATAATTAATACAATTTCTTATGCACGTCTAAAATATGTTAAGGTATGCATATGTTCTTATTTAGGAAAATAATTATTTAAGAGGTTTTCATTAAACAATTGTAAGTTATCCGAATATAGCAGTTAACTACCAGCAATTATCCGTCAATATATTCCGAATTACGTTGCCAACAAGGAGATCGGAGAGTGTCTTAAACCCACGGCCTTCTCGCACCTACACGGAGCAATTATCGAACGGCCTAGGTAGAGAAAGCGTGACGTCAGTCTAGGCTGGGCGTGCTCATTTCGGATATTTGTCGCTCAAGGCGTCTGAATAATGCATGAGCGACGCTCTCGATGCTTATTGTCTATGACGCGTGCGCAGGGCTGGCAGGCAAGTGTTATTTAGGTCTAGTTTAGTAGGTAGCTTAAACAAATTGTTATTATATATGATTCTTAATAGACTGCGCTCTAAATTAATTGTGTTGAAGCGAATGTGCGTTTTAATATGGAGATTTTATTTAACCTCCATTGTTGTTGTTGTTGAGAGAGACGAAATTAATATGTTTAACATTAATCCCTGGAAACGTATTTAATACGTGATCTTTCACTCAACTCGACTCTTTTATTTTATGGTCCCTTCATTTTACTCAACTCGACTCGGCTATCTTCTTGTGGTCTCAAATTTCGACATCCTTGTAAAGGACCTTGTGGTCTTTTGACAAAGATTATGATTTTTTTACCTTTTATGATAATATTGCAACCCCGACGGTGCCTTATCAACAGCCCCGACTTTTTATTGTAAATGTAATTATAACTCGGGTAATTTTACAAGTACATCTTTTAATATAGTTTTTTAAAGAGAAAATTTTCCTCTAAACAATTATATAATTTTTGTTTGTTTTTAATATTCATTATGATCCAAATTTGCTTTTTCAAAATAACATGGGCCTCAGTCCGCTCCTTTCTTGTATGTAGGTACGAGGTTACACTATTAGTCGCAATTCATAACGGATTTTGGTGTTTCTTTTTTCCATCGATTGTTTAACTATAAGAATAGAAGTTTATTGATTTTCACAATTATTTGCAAATAGAAAAACACCAGTTTTTCGTATTCGGCGATTGTGCCCGGCCTCCGTTTTGTGAGGATTTCCTTGCCCCTTCTGTCTGCTGCCTTCTGTTTTTATCTTTTTTTATTTCTAACTTTTTTTTAGAAATGTTTAATTAATAAATAATAAAAAAACGCGAGGTGTGCATTTTTTTATTTTACCAACGATTTATTTTTAATATTACATATAAAAATTGCAAAACAGGAAACTCTTACGTGATCAACACGGTTGTCGTGACCAAAATCAATTCGGTTGACCCGACCGTCTATTATAAACGACTTTTTAGAAACGTAGTTAATAATAATCTAAACATAAATATAAAGTAGAAAATCCTTAATGTCTAAAATTAGAGGTAGATTTGTGCTACTAAAGGAATCATAAATTTGTTAAGTTAAACTTCTTTAGCGACGCTTTAGTTGTCCTGTCACCTTAAAATTGTGTAACGCTTGAGAAAACAAATGTACGTATCCGACTGGCGGCGGAAACAGCCGAGCGCTAACAATATGGCGGTCGAGAATGTCACAACTTTTATCCAAACGCTAATCTGTCGATGAATCAGTACGCCGCCACCGATTTTCGCGCCTTTAGCGGTGTGTTTGATTTTGTTTATGGTATAATGCAAAAATTATAACCAGAGTGAAAATTAATTTTTACTATATTATTATAAAATTAGTGCAAATATAGGACGTACTTCTAGATATATAATTATATTATTATTTCAAATTATATTTATTGAATAATTGTTGCACTGGTGGAACCGCGTGGATGATTGTTGAGGTATTCCTTGATGAGGAATCCGGATAAACAGCCAATACAATTCTTGATGTCACCGAGCAGAAAAGTAAAAGGGGAAGTACGGAGACGGAGTTACCCTATATATGTATATCCTCCAGCATAGACTACACGGACTATACAGGAAGAGACGACATTAAAATGGACTAAATATTTTACCAATGTTATTGACTAACATTAAAGAAGTTTCACTTCATCCGTGGACTTATATGGGTGAGGCCCATAACTTTTTTGTCTTCTATCTCATCTTGTGGAATATCAGATGAAACCTGTTTATTCAAAACTTTACTAATATAACAATCATTCGTGGAAAAAAAGAACAACAAAATTCGTAATGGCAACTCCATTTAATTTAACCCAGGTTAATGGCAATGCCATTATTGAACGAAAATTAATAGCATCACATGCAATTAATTAAATTGAGGTTTGGAACGCTTATCGCATAAGTTCGACTCTAATTTGAACGCATTTTTCTTTTGAGCGGAAGACTCGTTAGCGGGCGTGTTATATCGCTCTCAATTCAAGTCGAGAGCTTACCAATTCCCCAATCGTGGAAGGTTAACAGAACAGGAATTCCGTAGCTTCTAAAATCAGGAAAAAGAATTGAGAATTGAAGTTTTTTTAATCATCAAAATTAAAATAAAAGTATCGCGAACTTATTTCTAAGATAAAATCTCTATAATGCATAGCGCAGGCAACCAATAGTAAACGGAGAACATATAACACGTAACAAACGGTGTCTCAGCGCGGAATTCAAACTTGAAATAATAATTTAAAAAAAACAATTATTGTATTTATAATATATTAATTACAGTAAGCTGAAGTCATTTGTGTGGATCTTATGTACAGAATATAACACCATAAAGATGTCTCCCATCACGGCGAACGTACTCCTCAAAGCGTAAGCGTGCATTTGCAATGAAGCGCCGCAGAACGTCGACTAAGATGGTTCTCCACTTCTTCCATCATTTTATCCTTCAGTTGCTCCAAATTCATAAGAGGGGTATCAAAAACTTTTGTTTTGAGATAACCCCATAGAAAAAGTCAGTCGGGGTAAGTCGGGGATTTGGATGGACAAATTATGTCTCCAAATCGGCTTATCACTTTCCCGGAAATAGCGCTCTAATTGTGTTCATGGAGACCCTAGCTGTATAGACAGTGATCCCATCTTGCTAAAACCACATATCTGACTCGTCAACATCCTCCTCTCGTAGCTGGAGTGCAAATAAACTTTTAAACATTTCGACATACCGCTCGTGTTTAAAGTTTGAATTCGGCTCCAAGACACCTTTATATAACACTTTAATGCATACGTCCTGTAGAAATCACACCTACAAAATCGGAGCAACTTGGGACAACTCTAATAAATCCATCAACGAAGAAAAGAATAGACATTAAAATTTTAAAGTTAAAATTTTTTGAGCATTGTGAAAGTTAAATAATGTGCCGTAACTCGTTTTTTTTTTAAAATACCAATAAGACACTTTTCATAATAAAAAATTAAATAAATTATGCACATCCGTACAATGGCATAGCACGGTGGAAGATCCGCTGTGACACAATAATTAGTGCCTTATGAATACAAATAATACAAAAAACTTTACAAGTTTAACAATAAAATAAAAAAAATATATTTGCTTTCAAAAGACTTGAAAAAATTATAAATTTTCCTTTCGTTCACATCCGGCTTTTCTTCATGCCACATCCTTACCCCTTTTCCCACCGACATGTTAAATTTAGACCTTTTCGTTATTAAGGAATATTTTTATTATTTGTTTTTTTTTGTACTTTATTTAGAAAATTTTTATTAAAATTATAATACCACAATATTTTGCAGTCCAACTCGGAATTAATTATAATTAGCACTCCTTGGTTGTGATTGATTAGAAAAAATGGCTCTTTTAGCAATAAGTCTGCCGTGTTTATAAATATTTCATTAAAAACTACATAAATAAATAAATAATACCATTTTATTGTAGCGTTAAAAACATTTATACAGGATTGCATTTTACCAGTTTATTGAATATTATAATTCGTTTAGTTATTGTTAGCGATAAATAAGTACGCAGAGTAATTGAATTATGATTATTATTTATTATTGGAATGGTAAATATGGAGAGCAAAAGTTTTCGGATTAGATTATCGGCCCAATGGAGTGATCAGAAATTAAGCAGAATATGCAATAAATTCTTCGAATGGCCCTTCATAGCTCTTCTGATAAAGTACTATGGAAACATTTATAAAATTCAAAGCACGCTCAATGAAAAAAAGTGGAAAGTTGACGAAATTAAGCGAATCAAAATTTACTTAAATTTTTATGAAGGAAGCTAGAACTGATCCGTACTAAACGACATTAAAACGACAAATTTTCTGGAAAATACATTACACAAAACTTTTAGAAGAATTAATTTTCCAATACATGATAATTTTTCAATGATAAGGGTCAAAGAAATATCAAGGAAGGCGAAACATATAAGGTTCCGTTAGAAAAATAATGTTTTATAAGTAAGCTTTCAAGATTACAATTTTTGTCATTAAAGTTAATTTATTAAATGTTGTTCTCTATATTTGTTTTTAATTCGTATTTAATTTCATCCAGCATATTCATGCAAACAAAATTAAACGTAAAACGTTAAACAACCTAACCATAGCTATGACAACAATGTGACAGTCATCTTTCTAGTGCAGATAAGTGGTTTTTATATCTTTTCGGGGCAGAATCTACTAGTAACATTCAACTATATGGAACAAAATCCCGTTTTTTGACCAGATTCATGTACAAGAAGAAATAGTCTAAAGTGTATCCAATTCCAATCCAATAAGTTCTTCTTAGGTTCGTTACGTTTAAAATATGTTTAAAATTTAAGGAACTGTCGCTCCAGAATGGCACAATTTTCGGAATCCGGCAATAATTATACAATTCTGCATAGGCCTCCAAGCACTATGAATCAAAATATGTTCGGAGCCAAACGGAAACTCGTTTCAAATTTATGGGTCTTAAAAAGCGTTCACATACCCGTGTACATAAAAACTGTTAAAGGGCTATTCCAATATTACCAACTTTTTTATTGATGAAGGTAAAAATTAGCAACGAACAGTAATACGACTATTTGTAGACTTATTTGAAACTATTAAAAATAATCTAGAAATTATGTATTTCATATTTAAAAATGATTTTGTCATGTATTAGAAAAAGCATTGTAGAAAAATTTCTCCTGAAAGCCCAGAGCAGTAGCTATCCTTAGCACGAAAGCAGCTCTTGAACACGATCGACTGAAATGAAATATTTTCTCTCAAATATATCAATGCGTAAAACTCAGGGTAGTAAAAATCATAAGCGCCTCAGTTTACCAAAGAATAAAAGCTAGATCGCCAATGGGGCACCCCTGCTCGGCCCCGGGGGCGCGTTGCGCGAACATCCCCCGTGTCGTTTAATGCCTACTTGTTTTACACTTTGCTACAGTTTCCTTGCGACGCGCTTTTTATGTTTTCCCCCGTCGCCCACCCCTTCTATAAATATATAAGCGTAGTGGAGGGATAAGTTTTCGCTCTAACACTCTTCGGGTTTTTGTGAGCGAGAGAAACTTTATTACCCCTGTTTGCGGGAGAAAAGCCATAAAAATATTCATTGTTTATGTCGCAGTTTATGGCGATAGTAGCACATAAGCACGCCCACTCATTTTAGTTTTAAACAAAATAAAATAAAGTAAAATAAAATACATATTTTTAACAGCCAATCATAAGCGAAACTAAGGCAACAAAGCTTTCCTATATATTAATTTAATGTATTAGTAAGTTTTATACAAATTATTTATTAAAATTGATAAAACTTTGTTTTCCGTTTGTGCACATTGAATTCTTCAAAGCAAGATGCTCAGAACTTTATTGTTCCGCCTTACCCGAGGGCAGGTTTATCCAGTTCAACTAGTCTTCAGAATTGCACGGGTGTAGTAAAGTAGTAAAAAATGCTCTGTTCTAATTTTAAACTAAGAGGAAAATTAAATAAAGGGGAATTCCCACCAGTAGCATTGGTTTTTCTAAATTATACATTCATCAAATAAAATATTAAAATAGTTTATTTATTATAAATTACACAAAATCACATAGGTGAAACTTCTTGACAGAATTTTCTGACAGAAAAGAGTATCGTGTGAAATTTCCTGTTTTCGAAGATTCCCTTTGTTGGGACAATAAGGTATTTGACTATATTTTTTATTACGAAAATAGAATAAGTAATAACATTAAAAACGGTTACAATAAATATATCGTACCTAGGACTTTTCATTACAAAGTTACAACGACTTAAAAACTGACGAATTACGATTCCCGCGAAAACGCCCCATATAAAACACAACTGGCTTATGACGTCACTAGCCTGTTATTTAGCTTTAAATACAACTGGCTTATGATGTCACTGGCCTGTTATTTAGCTTTTGTAAGGGAGCTTATTAAATATTTTTAGTATCTCGTCAAATATTGCGTTTAAGTTATATATTGCATATTATAATTTTCTCATTTTTTGTGTGGAAACTAAATTCATAGTAACTTTTTCAATTTGATGAACGAAAAAATTTACACTTTTTTCTATTTAGAAGTTTCTATTAAACGTTTGTAATATGCATTATTTTTTTCATCACAAGGATTTTTTTAAACCTACTCTGCAGTTTTAAAACATTTTTACAACAAATATCGACATCAGTCCAATACCCTATTACGTCGAATGATCTTAAAGTTACTTTCCCTCAAAGTTACTTTCGGTTATTATAGTTTATACCTATTTCTAATAAACATGAAAAAATTATGTTTTTATTTATAACTAACACCACGTTACGTAGATCAAACTCCGTGGACAAATTTAATAACAGAAAAAAGTGGTCGAATCGATAAATAAAATCCTACGGTAAATAAACAGCGCAGCACAAAATGGCTGTATTGTCGTGGAAATATATGTTTTGACAGCTTGCGTTGTGAATATTGCTTTGTTGCTTTCGAATTGTCTTTTAATTTGGTTCAATAAATACTTTTCCATATAATCATTAAAAAGTGTACTCGTTGTTGTATGAACCCAATACGACATATTTAACAGTATAGTCTAAAGAATAGACACAATCTGGAATGTCATCAAAAACAAATTCCCAAAAATATAATGTTAATATTGATTATAGTGCGACTAATAGTATTTACTATAGTATATTGAACTTATAAACAATTTATAATTATGGCACATATTACATCTATTTCTTTTTACTCCTCAGAAGTACTACACTTCTCAAATCTATCATAATAATCTTGATAATAGCTTACCCCAAATTTAATAAATGTACCAGAATTCCATTATTTATTCAGGATTTTGAAATCGATACAATTATTAGCAAGTGAGTTTGGCATATTCCAAATGTTTATAGTTTTATGATTACGCTTAATTTTTCAGGCAATACTGAAACAATAATGATCGACCGCCAATATTTAGTTAACCCCAAGATTTAGACTAGGAATATTTTTTTAATTTCAATATGTTGATTGAATACAACATAACAAATCTTCATTGAGACACAACTACTTTCGATACGATATTGGTTCCAAAATGACGTCAGCATTTTCCTTTTGAGTAATAATATTTATTTAAAAGAGACGAGTAAAATGCAGAGTGGCCTCAGGTATAATTTTTTTCATCAAAATTTTAAGAATCCCCATTTTTTAATACAAATATCATAATTAAAAAATAAAATAGTTTGTAATTAAAGTTTACATTTTTTTTAAAATGAGATCTAATTTTGAGCTAAATATTATGTGGTTGTAATAGGAAGAAAGGAAAAAAAATTAAATTGTCTCCTAAAATTATTAACGTTGTGAAGCGTAAAAGCCTTAAAATGAAATAGAAAAACACATTTATTTGCGTCCAGAGAATTAATACATTGCTTTTTATAAAATTTTCACAAGTTTTTAAAGTAGAATCCCAACTTATAAAAATTAAACGGACGGGGATATTAGCTCGCATGTATGGTATGTACCGATATTAGCTCGCATGTATGGTATGTACCGATATTAGCTCGCATGTATGGTATGTACCGATATTAGCTCGCATGTATGGTATGTACCGATATTAGCTCGCATGTATGGTATGTACCGATATTAGCTCGCATGTATGGTATGTACCGATATTAGCTCGCATGTATGGTATGTACCGATATTAGCTCGCATGTATGGTATGGACCGATATTAGCTCGCATGTATGGTATGTACCAATATTAGCTCGCATGTATGGTATGGACCGATATTAGACATTTTATATTGTAACTAATATTTTATTATTCGCTTCAATAGCAATGACTTTATCAAAAATATATGTCTACGCCTAAATTTAAATAAACAATAAATTGTGGTTCGTATTACCTTAATAAAATGTGAATTACTGTATAGACTTTTATGCACTACTAATAAACTTGGAATAGATACTTATACCTTGCATAAGTAGAGAATAGATAAAAATACTACTAATAAACTCAGTATACGACAAACTCCTCATAATTTCATCTGTCAAACACTATTCCGACCTCGACCTACGTTTAACTTTGGTATAACCTAAAAAAGGTTGATATTTTGGCAAGTACACCTAACAGCACGTCAGTTTTTGCTGTTCCATCGTGTTTTTTTTAAAATAAATGTTCGTAATTATTTTAAAGAAATGGTCTATATATTATTCAATTCGTGTAGTCGAAACGATCGAGAACATCGATGATCGAGGAGAAGTGTTATTTAATTTGTTGCGTGTAACTGTACCAAGAGTAATATTTACTGATGATAATATTATAACCTAAAAAAGGTTGATATTTTGGCAAGTACACCTAACAGCACGTCAGTTTTTGCTGTTCCATCGTGTTTTTTTTAAAATAAATGTTCGTAATTATTTTAAAGAAATGGTCTATATATTATTCAATTCGTACAGTCGAAACGATCGAGAACATCGATAATCGAGGAGAAGTGTTATTTAATTTATTGCTTGTAACTGTACCAAGAGCAATATTTACTGATGATAATATTTAAATTAAATAAAATTAAGAACTATCCTTCCAAGTGATATTCTCATTTATTGTTAAAATATTTTAGGGGTAATTGTGAGATTTTTCCAAAATTTGTTGGGACATTTTAAATTAATCATTAATTGTTCATGATGTTTCGATAACATTTTAACTGTCATAGCTGGAAAAAAGAAAAGAGAAAAATTCAAGAAGAACGCAGACAAGTCAAATATAAAACAAATTTTAACAAATCTCTACAGTTGGATTTTGATGTGAAAAATCTAATGGCGCAGTTGAATGGAAGTTAAAATGGTCTGATGGCACGTCGCGACGTGCCATTCGGCCACCTTCGCATCTTGTCGGCCCTTTCCCACTTAACTCAGCCAACTTCGCGTCTAGTCTCGTTTTTGTATTATTTTATAAAAAGGAAATTATACCATTAAATTAATATTTTATTATTTTAATTTATTATATATTATCTGAATATTTGTTCCTTTTTTTCAATTCGTTCAAATAAAAATATTTCAATAAAAAGTGTAAAAACATGGCGACTCACAATTCTTTTGACATAACTTCGGAATAGTTATTTTATTCTTTTACCGAGTTTATAATTAGTACCTTCGTTATACCAACGTTATGAGCGGTTTAATTATTCTCAGAATAAGGGTAGTATAAGTTAAGTATTATTAGTAACAATATTGAAATTTACTTGAACAGAGTTCGAAAACTAAAAAACACTGTTTACCAACATTAAAAATGTACAGCGCGATACGCTCCGGTTGGACGAGATATTTCTAACTTAAATATGGTACACTCAGTCGATAAAAATGTAATAAAATTTGAAAATAAACCTAATAAACCAAAACTTGATACGTGCATTTCGAGGGAGAGCGTAGAAACGTAGATGCCCCAAATTCATAGACAATAAAAATGTCACGTTTAAGACAATTTACTCAGCCGTTTGTCTGCTTAAGTACCAAATCTTAGGTACGTAGGAGTAAGAGGGCGACTGCGAGAGATCTCGATGGCCCTCCCCTTGACAATTTTATGTACTTGTAAACTCTACAATGCCATCCACTGCCGCCCTCGTTTCGTAAAAATATTCATCGGCTCAATTTCAAGCCGACTCAACCCTTCTTCGAGTGAGATATTGGTAGACTCAACTTCACGTCCACTTAACTATTCTCCGAGTCGGCGCAGTACGCAGGCTCAAAAAGCTCCCGAGAGCTTAAAACGAATTAGACAATTGGACACAATAATTGTTTTATTACGGAAGACAATTTATAATTTAACGTCAAAGGCTACTGCACCAAATTGATTTAAGCTCCGAGCGGTTCGCCCCAATGGCGGGCTAATGCGGGAATTATTTAATTTCACCCCCGACCCGCGTCGAGGGTCACGGAAAATTAATTAAATGTAAATTTGTATTAGAGACGGCGAAAGTCGGGGTAGAAGGATTATTTTACTGGAGGGAAGCGTCGAGTTAGCGGTCGGTTACAGCAAACGTCTGTTTGTTTTGGGTTGTTTTCCTTTTTTTTTTAAACGGGGGCTAACAGGAAAGGAAACGTGTAATTTTTTTGCGATAAAATTAGAGCGTTTACATAGTACCTACAAACCCTGTAATTGTGTTCACAGATTTTTATTTTTTAGGATTGAAGGATAGGAAAAAAATGGAATCCTTTTAAGATATCCGAACGGTTTGTTTCAAAAATCGCTGGGTCAAAAATCGCTAGAAGCTTGAAATTTGGAATAGTGATAAAAGATATTAACTCGTACATATTGCACTAGCTATGACTTTAAAATATTTCTATGACAATTTTAGGAGAATAAATTAACTAGTCAAAAAGGTTACTTATTTGAGTTTCAAAATATTTCTTTTATAATTTAAAGTATGTCTGTCATATATGACTCTGTCATATATGACCCTGTCATATATAACTCTGTCATATATGACTCTGTCATAAATTGAAAAAAATTTTAGAAGCCTATGCAAAGGATGTAGGTAAGCTTTATATGCGATTTCAGTGATTTCAGAGTTTTTGAGACATTTACGATAATATATAAGTCATGTCTACTTAATTATATTAGATAATATAACATACTTATTACACTAAGAAATCCAATTCCATATTAGGAAAAACTGAGGATGAATAATTTCATTTCAAACGAGGTACCGAATCCTCAGCCCCGTAGTTCATCAAAATGTAATTCTTGTAATTATGACGTCCATCCGTCCTTCAATATGTAACAATATTGTGGTCCTTTCAATTCAAAACTGTTTGTGATGAAATTTTATAAGAAGGTAATATTTTAGAAAAATTAGAAAAGGATATAGAATAGAATATAAATAGAATAAGAAGATTTTATAGATAGGATAGAATAGAATAGGAAATATACATATAAGATAGATAGGATAGGATAGAACAGGAAGATGTTAAAAGAAGTAGAATATTATTTTCTTAAGCAGCTCTCTTAGAGCGAAACTGAGGGTGCTTTTTTTGTCAGAGTTAATTTGAATGGCCGTGTAATTAATGGTATCTTTTAAAATTATCTTCTACGCGATTTATGAATCTGTAATGCGTTTTGAAGTGTGTGTGTATCCAAGACTAATTTTTCAACCGCATTTGGTTTCTACCGCGTGGGTACGTCAAAAATCTAAAAAACAAAATCAGGATAACGGCGTTCAGTAAGTAATTTCATGAAACATTATTTTGGTCAACTTAAATAAAACATTATTGGGATCAACTTAAATAAAACATTATTGGGATCAACTTAAATAAAACATTATTGGGATCAACTTCAATAAAACATTATTTCTGCCTACTTGAATTAAACCTTATTTCGGTCAATTTGAATGAAATATTACTTCCGTCAACTAAAACGAAACATTATTTCGGTCAACTTCAATGAAACATTTTTTTGGTCAACTTAAATGAAACCTTATTTCAGTCATTTTGACTGATACATTGTTTTGATCAACTTAAATGAAAGTATATTTCGGACAATTTCAACGAAACATTATTTCGGTCGACTTGAATGAAGCCTTATTTCGGCCAAATTGAATGAAACATTATTACGGTCAACCTGAATGAAACATTATTTTGGTCAACCTGAATGAAACATTATTTTGGTGAACTTGAATGAACCATTATTTGGATCAACTTCAGTGAAACATTATTTCGGTCAACTGGAATGTAACATTATTTCGGTCAATTTGAATGGGAATTTATTTCGGTCAACTTGAATGAAACTTTATTTCAGTCAACTTCGACGAAACATTATTTCGATCAACTTGAATGAAAACTTATTTCGGTCAATTTAAATGAAACATTACTCCGGTCAACCTAAGTGAAACATTATTTGGTCAATTTGAATGGAACATTGTTTCGGTCAATTTTAATGAAGGATTATTTAAACAGCTTGAACGAAACAATATTTCGGTAAACTGGCATTAACATAATTATAGAGATATAGTATTATATTATATATTTGTATGTTGTTTTGTTAGCTACTGATGTTTTTAAGTACAGACTGGTAATTGAGAAGATAACCTATATAAAATATTTTAAATGTTAATGTCGAGAATCTAGCTTTAGAAGTGGGACCAGTAGAATTGAATTTTTTAAGTTAACAATAAGTCAATGTTTTTTCCTACAATTTTGTTAACAATAATTTAACATTTTTTACAATTTTTTTAAAAATGAGTAATATTTTTTGCAATATTATTAACTATAAGTCAATATTATTAACAATCAGTAATTTTTTAAAAATATTGTTAAAAGTCACTATCTAAGGAAATTGCTAAATTGACGTAACGTGGGGTAACTTTTTCAAATGCGTCGTATGAAGGTTCCATAAAAATTTAAGCAATTATAAACATTTAAGGGTATATAGTATTTCTACTAACAAATATTAATTTTTCACAACATAAATATATTCCCTGCTATATTTTTTACACAAAAAATATTTTAAAAACTATGACATATAAATAATAATTAAAGAATGATGACACGTAAAAATGATAGCGCATATTTTAAGAATCATCACTGCAGGTTTCTAACAACTTTCTAAAAAATCTATTTTTTTATAATTTTAGGTTTAATAGTTTGGGAAATAAGAGTGTGATATATTTTGAATATCAGTTTCATTGTGTCTCTGAATATATACTGCCTAAAATCATGAAAGAAAATATTTTTGAAACCCTAATAATTAACCCTTTCATGCGATACTCCATGCTATCCTAAATTTACCCTCTCCTCCCTAAAACTTCCATATAAATATTTTTGAGCCAGGCAATGCTTTATGCCAGGCTATACCAAATTTCAAGTTTCTACTTCAAGTCGTTTCTAATAAAAACGATTATAACAGACAGACAGAAATGTGAGTGATCTTATAAGAATTCAGTCTTTCCTTTTGAGGCACGAAGCTCTAAAAATACTCGGGACCTAACTATTAACAATAATGTAAAAAATATAAATTAACCTATTCTTGTTTCACAGACCTACGTATAATTTAAGGTAGATTCACTTCGCTAAAAAATTAGAGGTTCGTTTAACATTAACAAAAATAGTACAACATATTATTAATAAAAATAGTACGTTATTGACTAATAAAATTAGTACAAGTAAAAATATGCATTACCAAATAAAAAATTAATTAACCTACTCTTGCTTTACGAACTTACATATAATTGAAGGCAGTTTCACTTCACAAAAAAAAAATTACTGGTTCGTTTAATATTAATAAAAATAGTATAACTCACAATATGCATTACCGAGTAAAAAATAAAATAACCTACTCTTGCTTTACGAACCTACGTATAATTTAAGGCAGTTTCACTTCATTAAAAACATTACAAGTTCCTTTGATATTAATAAAAATAGTATAACTCACAATATGCATTACTAAGTAAAAAATAAAATAACCTACTCTTGCTTTACGAACCTACGTATAATTTAAGGCAGTTTCACTTCACAAAAAAAATTACTGGTTCGTTTAATATTAATAAAAATAGTACAAGATATTATTAACAAAAATAGTACGTTATTGATTAATACAAATAGTATAACTCATAATATGCATTACCGAGTAAAAAATAAAATAACCTACTCTTGCTTTACGAACCTACGTATAATTTAAGGCAGTTTCACTTCACTAAAAAACATTACAGGTTCGTTTAATGTTAATAAAAATAGTACGTTATTGATTATAAAAATAGTATAAGTCATAATATGCATTATCAAGTAATATGCATTATCATTGGGCGTTGTGATATAGAATCAAAGTAGTCGAAATAGTGCTTAATTTCTGCAATGGGCAGATCATATTTGCCGAAGAACCCAACGCCAAAAACGATTATAGAAAGTATATAATATAAACGCATGTATACACACATACACACACAATAGATTATAAAAGCATATGTGTAGACGTCATATAATTTATCCCGGTAACAGCTGCAGTGTAGTACCATACGACATAGCTCTAATTTCAATACAACACCTAAATGGAATTTAAACTTAATATTCATAAAAATAAAATGTTTAATTTAATTTTGTAGACTAGTTTGTTAGTTAACATTGTAAATATTGGTTTAATACAAAAGCCGGTAGAAACATAAAGAGAATGTTGCCGAGTTATATAGCAACGAAACGATAACTATGCAGTTGACGAATTAATGTAGCAGTATTTACGAATTAATTTTCAATGTAAGATTTACATTGAGCTTAAATTTATTAATACGGGCTGTATTTCAACTGTTATGGAAACCCGGCTTCTGTGGATTCCTGAGTACAAAATAAGACGATTATAACAAATTTTTTTTTTTCGTATGTTATCCCTTTTCTGAAATACTCTATTTCAGTGTTAACACAAGGGTTAAGCTCCCTGCAGTATACACACACCGAACGCTGCGGCATAATGAAAGCAATATTGGCTGCGATGCACCTAACCCCTTATTTTCAGCCTTGAATGGTTAGCAATATGATGTGTGTTTCCTAGGTGTTTCCTACACATTTAGGTACTTATAAACATTTAAGAGTACGTAGTACTTCTATTAAACTATTTACGATTATGATTTTGGTACAACTAAGTATAGCTTTCACAGACTTAAAAATATGATGAATATTTCAGATTTAAATGTAAGATAATTACTATAGTTTCCTGTAATTTTCATATTTTACCAACCTTGTTTTTTTCATGATTTTTGGCTTAATAGTTTCGAAAATAAAGGGGCATTGCTCTATTTTTGTATATTCTTTAGAATAGCTCATTAAGTATGCAATTTAAAATTATAAAAATATATTTTCGTCTTCTAATGAGCCCTTTCAATTAATATTCCATGTGATATATAACAATAAAAAAAACGGTAAGACGGATATAGATATGTTGGGAAAATAACAAAAAATATGCAAAGAAATATATTCCACCCTCTTATTTCTGGAACTACTCAACCTAAAATAAGGAATAATATAGGTTTTTAAAGCCCACACAAAGATAGAAGACATATAGCGATGATTTTATATGTCAATATTTTTGAAATACGTTTTCTCGCTTATGAAAAGTGTAGCATTTTCTCATAGTAATAAGCCTTCTTAACCCATGTATTTTGCACTAGTTAACTTTTTAAAAATATCCTTATAACCGTGAAGGAAAGGGTAAATGCCCTTTCCTTTTTGTAAAATCATCATTATAGGTCTTCTATCTTTGTGTGGGCTTTAAAAACCTATATTTTTCCTTGTTTTAGGTTGACTAGTTTCAGAAATAAGGGAGCGGAATATAGTTTTTCGCATATTTTTTGTTATTCTCTAAAGATATCATAGAAAAAAATATTTTTGAGGCCCTTATAACTAGAGCCCTTTTAAACAAACCACACAATATACGTGAAATTTTAAAAAAAATCGGCTAGTTAATTTGCTCTCCCTAAATTTCCAAATGAACACTTTTGTCCTTTTTCTATTGACAGATATGCGGATTAATATGTTTTATTATTGTGCCAAATTTTAAGTTGCAGCACCAAGCTGTTTCCGAGAAAAAAACGGCTATGATGGACAGATATGTGTGTGATCTTAAAACGGTTCCGGTTTTCCTTTTGAGGTACGGAACCCTAAAATTTAGGTATATTGTTAATTAGATGTTTTTCTTAAGTTTTCATTTTACATGAATATTTTGTTTACGATAATGAAAACTTTAAATAAGATATGTTGCAATGAGATAGTATAATACATATGATTGAGAAAATGTTGGAAAGGAAAATAAATTGTATTGATAAAAAAATTCCACGTAATGAAGGCATAAATTAAAAATTGTTTTGATTATATTTTGAAAAGAAATCCGAAAAAAATTTGGTAATTTCAATTGGCTTATTTTTCAATCAATTTTTTCATTTTTTTCAAGACTGGTTTTTAATTATCTTATATTTCACAACATTGTACGAAAAATATCAAAATTTAGAATGAGTCAACTACCGTATTGTCTCAATTCAGGCTGCAATGGTATTTATTAAAAAATGTGTCTCCGAATTTTATTTTCCAATAATAACCAATCAGGAAATGTAAAAACGAAGGAGCTCAACGCGTAAGTGCTGTTAAAACGTAAATAAATTTACTGCAATATCGGAGGGCGACGCCGCGACGGGCGCCTAAACCTAGGGCGGATGTAAAATGTAATAATAACTAATAACGTAAAGGTAAACACGATATTATGTGGCACTATATCTGACGGTGTTGCCAGCTGCTACCAATGGAACATATTCATACCAATAAATAATCTTAATGGGGATGTGTTTTCGCAGATTTTTAAAAAAGTATTTGAGATAAAAGTTCTATAAAATTTATTGAAAGAGGATTTTGAAATTGGGAAGAGTCCAATTGAACAACTAAAGTATAATCCATTGATCTATATTTACTAGAGATGAAATAAGTGAATAATATCGGTTTAAACTGTAATTTTTTTTTCTAGTGTATAACAAAAAACAAATTTTATTACAACTCGGATTATTCAACATAAACCTAGGTATTGAATATATTTGGCGTTAATCTTGTAGAAATTCATTATTCACAATTAAATGAAACTACGTGATGTAGTATTATTTCTACTTTCTTTAAGTTCTTTACCACAACCTAGGTTTCGTTGTATTACAATATCTTTAGGTTTTTTAGAAGATCCTTTAACATATGAAGATGTTGTAATACAACGAAACCTAGGTGGTGGTAATGAACTTAAAGAAAGTAGGAATAATACTGAATTACGTAGTTTCATTTAATTGTGATAAAACCTGGGTATTATTCTTTATAACATGTTTTCCCAGGGGTGTTTCGGCCCATTACGTTGTATTATAAAAAGGAAAATAATTCGATATTTTGGAAAAAGATTTTTAATTGACTAATTTTTTTTTCTTTTTTCTGTTTACGTCTTTTCCTATTTTTTTACGAATCACATCTAAGTTGAAAATTACGTTGCACGCGTTATAAACACTGCGTCAGCTGATCCAATATTTCAAAGGGGTTTCTTCTTCTAGGTTTTAAAATTGTGATCGAATTAATTTAAGAGAAGAGTTTTCTTCTAGTTTTAAAAGTTTCGGTTATGATTTGATATAATAAATGTGGCGAACTAAATTTGTAGCGAAGGTTTGGAAATTATTTTAGTTTCGAAATTTGAAAACGTTTATGTTGGAAATGGTTGGGTTTTATACATTTAATAAAGACATTACATCTTCAGAATAAACAGAGGACTAGAAAAACTGACTAGACAAAGGTTGTGCAAAATACTCTTTCAATAACGTTAAAAAAAAATTTTAACGTTACTTAAAATAAAAAAAGTTAAAAGTTTAAAATAACTAGAAAAAGAGAAAAGAGACAAGGAAATTTGAACAAACGGAAGCACGAAAAAAGAGAGTTATTGTAGAAAATCGTTCATAAAAATTAAAACTATTTGAAAATAACTAGCGTGACCCGTGCGAAGTCTTCGCATTATTTATTCCATTATGAAGCTCAGATGACAGATCAAACAAATATTTTACTAAAATTGACTTATAGAGGCGCAAGTATCAAAAGCATTGAGCTAAAGCGCCACTTTATTTATACGTGAGTGGATTTGAAATTAAACAAAAATTTTACCGACCGTCAATCATATTGATGTTGAGCCGTTAGATGGCAGCATTGCTGTTTTGTGTATATAATTTTAATAATTAATTAATTTGCAAAAACAATAGCAATAATAATTTTTTTAGTTGTGGATGCCGGTAGAGCAAGCAATTATCTATAAAATGATATATAATTTATGTGGATTAGTTGTGAGGTTTTTTCTAAAAAGGGAGTGTAACATCTTAACCTTAGCGTATTAATATATATGATGATGATGATGATGGTGATAATTAAACTCTGTCAAGAATTGCGACCTGTAGTGTGTCCTCATACGTAGGCGCGTACGGACCAACGGGCGAAGGCGCATGTCACTTTTCAAAAACAAATTTAGATCATAAATAATTATTTAAAATTTAAAATATTTTTTTGTAGGAAAACATCTGCTTTCCAAAAAAAAAACGTTGTAAAATTTGTAAAACCACCCGAGTTGTAACTATTTCTATCGTTAAAACTAGAAGCTAATCAATTATGAATCACACATCGCGAGGTACAGAAAAATCGAAAAGGATACAGTAGCAACTGTATTGAAGCTTTTAACATAGAATTACACCACAGTTGCATTTTATTTGCTACGATTTTTTTTGTAACAATTAGAACAAAGTATGTATGATGTAGGATAGATGGCGTTAATTTCTTACGAATCAGTTTTCTTTTTGTAATAACGTAGTGCAAACAATATCGGATAGATGGTGTTAGCTTCTTACGACTCAGTTAAAGTCTTCTGTAGGAGAAAATAGTCTTCTGTAGGAGAAATATTGTTATTCAAGTTTAGATTTTATATTTCTGTACTATATGCTATAATAAAGCTGTTAAGTTTGTTGATTTGTTTGCTTGCTCTAATCTTTAGAACCACATATCTGATTATAAAGTCCATGCTTTTGAAAAGATTATAAGCTATATATCTTCGCGCTATATTTTATAGAGCATTTAGTGGCTGTGGGAGGAGAGCAGCACAATTAAGATAATTTCATGCTAGTGAAACAGCGGGGCACAGCTAATTTTGACTTCAGAATCTACCTAAACACATGTTTTTTGTTGCCCTAATATTAATAATTTCAAAGGTAACAGCGCTCAAAATGGAGTATATTTTCCATGCTCTGGACGAAAACAAAAATGTAGTCCAGAATAAAAAAAAGTAAAAACTTCCCTAACACTTCCATCGCTTTTCAATGCAACAGAAAAATTAAATAAAATGATAATTTATACTATACGACTTTTATTTTACGGAGAAAAAAAATGCGGCCATCATTTTGCAAAATCATCCCGAAATATCATAAATTCATGTGGCTGGCAACACCGTGTGCCGCTACGACGTGACAGGGGCCTTCCCTCCCTTCTTACGTCACGTCCTCCACCACTGCGCTAGTGTCGTAAACACGAGTGTAAGCACAATGAAGCTGAGAGCGCTGCTCTTAGGGGTAAGTGAGGGTAATTTTATTGTAATATTTCTATAGGTACAGTTGCCGACGACAGCTTTTGTGAAAGGAGGAGGCTTTGGGGGGTAGAAAATTCCATTTATATGTTGCGCGAGGAGCTTTTCACGTGAAAACGTTTAAATACGGGATCAGTTTTTTCTTAAGATATATCATATAATATATTTTTAATTTAAAATTCCGCATAAGTGACAAAGGGATTACAAATATACCTTTCTGGGAGACCCAAACTATTGAAATTTTAGAGGTAGGGACTAATTAAATACTTGAAAAAAAACATTGAAAACTCCCTGTATAGTGTGGGGTATTATTTGAAAGAGCTAGTTATGAGTCTAAAAATAAGTTTCGCTAGTAATCCGCAGAGGAAGCTACTGAACTTAGGAAACCTACCTAAAAGTCACAAAGGAAACTATGAGGATGATTCTAGATGTCATAGTTTTTGAGATATTCACGATAACATATAAATCTCCCCTGCTTGATTACATTAGGATAAACCTAAAAAAGCTACGCAAAGGTCGCAACAAAACTATAAGAATGATTTCGTTTCATAGTTTTTGAGATATTTACGATGACATATAAATCTCCCCTGTTTAATTACATTAGGACAAACGTATAAAACTTAAACAAATATCGCAAGCAATTTATGAGAATAATTATGTTTCATATTTCTTGAGATATTCACAATAATATATTAGTCTCCCTTGCTTGATTACATTAGGATAAACCTAAAAAATCCACGCAAAGTCGCAAGAAAACTATGAGAATGACTCTGTTTCATAGTTTTTGAGACATTCATGATAATATATAAGTTTCCCTGCTTGATTACATTACGATTTCCTAAAAAATCTACGCAAAGGTTGCGAGAAAACTATGAGAATAATTCTGTTTTCTACTTTTTGACATTTTCACGATAATATATGAATCTCCCTTGCTTGATTACATTAGGATAAACCTATAAAACTTAAGCATCGCAAGCAATTTATGAAAATAATTATGTTTCATAGTTTTTGAGATACTCACGATAACATATAAGTGTCCCCTGCTTGATTATATTATGATAAACCTAAAAAACCTACGCAAAGGTTCCAAGAAGACTATTAAAAAGCTTCTGTTTCATAGTTTTTGAGACATTCATGATAATATATGTTTCCCTGCTTGATTACATTACGATTTCCTAAAAAACCTACGCAAAGGTTGCGAGAAAACTATGAGAATAATTCTGTTTTTTCCTTTTTGACATTTTCACGATAATATATAAATCTCCCTTGCTTGATTACATTAGGATAAACCTATAAAACTTAAACAAATATCGCAAGCAATTTATGAAAATAATTATGTTTCATAGTTTTTGAGATATTCACAATAATAACTTAGTCTCTTTGCTTGATTACATTAGGATAAACCTAAAAATATACGCAAAGGTTACAAGAAAAGTATGAGAATGACTCTGTTTCACAGTTTTTGAGATATTCACGATAACATATAAGTATCTCCTGCTTGATTACATTATGATAAACTAAAAACACCTACGTAAAGGTTGCAAGAAAACTATGAGAATTATTTTCGTTCATAGTTTTTGAGATATTCACGATAATATATAAGTATCTCCTGCTTGATTACATTAGAATAAACTCAAAAAACGTACGCAAAGAGTCGCAAAAAACCATGAGAGTACTTTTGTTTCATAGTTTTTTAAATATTACTATAATATGTATGTCACCTCTACTTTATCATATTAGGTATTATTAAATATGTACTGCGCTAGGAAGTCCATAGTAGTGACTGATGACTTACGCTAAATAGAAAAAATTCTACTGGGTGAAGAACTATATAGTATGACAATAATCAGATAATAATAACTACATTGAAATTATACGATCTGTATTATAATGGCGAATCATTAAAATTTTTAAAATAAAATTATTCATTTTTATTTCTATACTCATAGAGTAATTTTAGATGTAATATATATAATTATATTTGAGAATTAATGATTCAGTGAAACTTTGCTCTGATTGAACTTCTTCGTTGCTAACATATTCTAAGAATGAAACAGTAGGTTTCTGGAACCTGAAATATATTATAAATACTTTAGATTCAAATTTAATTAAATATCTAAAAAAAAGTGCGCATGGTGGGAATAAAAAATAATTCACTTGACCGATGTCGAAGGAAGCCGAGTTTACCTGATTCAGCGTACCGACCCGAGCGTATCTACTCGAGAGGCTCCTGAGCGTGTCTAACGAAACTCCGTTCACTGCTCAGAAAAAAAACGTAGGTACGCCTAAAGAAATTTTTACTTTAAATGAGTTGCGGAACCATCGATGCGCGAACCAGACTCGCCAGTTTTCTAAAATCTAAATACAAAAAATAAAAATTAACGCAAAAAATAAAAATTAACAAATAATGCATCTAAACCCATTGAAAAATTTTCACAATACTTTTCATTTATACAAATAAAGAAATAAACGGCGAAGATTTCTGACTTTATATTGAGCGCTCCATTTACTCCTGAGCTATTAAGCTGAACTATATTGAAAACTTGAGACCGTAAGCTGAACAATATTGGAATAAAGTCAGGGTATACACTGGCGGTAATCTTAGAGGAATATTAGTGCATAATAGCTTAATTGACTGCTCCTAAACCCACAAGCAATTGTGTTTAATCTTCATTTATGTTTAGTTTTACTGAAGAACAAGATAATATGTCAATAACAAAATAATATACAAAACAGACCAACCCCCAGCAGAAAACCCATGGATTGGTCTGGATCTTTAATGGATCTTCTGGTTCTTTGGTAAATATATGATCTTGTGATAAATATTTACATCTACTTTTTTTGAAGAACTATATAATATGACAGTAACCAGATAATATATAAACAAGGTTGTGGACTAGTCTGGCTTTCCGGTTTAAACGCCAGAGTTATGCGAAAGGAAAATTCTAGTGGTTTTTAGGTCTTGTAATATAGAAAAGCGACAGCAAGAAAAGAATTTCCAGGGCTGAATTTAATGTGATTATGGATATAATATTCAATAAACCTAGACCGAAATTTCTACCTCGTTTATCTACACGTATATCTATCTACAAGAACTTGGTTACTTTTATATCACTACTTTTAGGGATAACGTTTTAAAGAGGAATTAGGCCTTTTTTACAGTCACATTTTTGCTAATATTTAATTTCTTTTTGTCGAATTTCTTTAGTGTCTGATGATAAACACAGATTTCATAATGTTTACGTTTTACCTAGACCTTAATTTTTCCTTTCGTGGTTTCCTTGTTTTCTTGGTTTTTTTTTTAATATTGAGTTTCAGCAATAGTTGAACATTATTAAAAATTATAAAATAATTCAGTATAACCATTTGTTTCTAAACGTTAAGGTAAAACCCCTTTGGAAATCTTCAAATTTTTAAGTTTCCAAAAAATGTTTCATTCTTTCCTCGCTCATAATTGTGATTTATGAAATAAAAAAAATTAGTCAAATACCGTATTGTTGTCGATGAAACAAACTTGATGTCTTATTCTAAATCCTTAGCAGTATTATTTTAATAAGAAAATGTCGACGTATTTAATTTTCCGCTCCATTTTCCGGCAAACCCGAATTAACCTTTGCGCCGTCTGCAGTAACACTTAATGTTAGGATGGCGTGTGAATGTTGACGAATAATCGAACGAAAAAGGCATTGAAGAATATGATGTAATTCTCATGTTTTTTTCATGTGATGAGCTAATATCATGTTACGTTCCTATGATTTATTAATTACTTTTTACGTAATAATTTTGTCTTTATCGGTATGGCATACGGATATAATACCGAAAAAAGTAACCAAAATTGTGAAATATCTTTGAGACTCGCAATTTTTAATGTGAACCTGTAATAAAAAGATAATGTGTCTAATACATTTGCTGTCTTTCTAATGTAACTAATGTAGTTCCTGATGTAAATTTTAAAAAATTAAGTTTAGGCTGAATCAACATTTGATGGGATGTCGTGGGAATACATTTGAAAACGTTTAGATATTTAAATAGCACTATTATATATATATATATATATATATATATATATATATATATATATATAATAGCACTATAATACAATATTCTCTCTCTGTCAGTTCACAGTGTTTTAATCAGAGTTAGTTTGGTTAGTTGAAGTAATATATTCGTCTTACACGTTTAGATACATTAACGCTTGCAATTCATAATTAATATTATAAATGCAATTGTTGGTTTGTTTTTTTTTGTTTTGATTTAACGCCTCACTACTCAACCAATCTCCACAACTTTTTTATATATGAAAATGAACATAATACGGCACATTTCTCTCATGCTAGAATTTTTTTGGTTTTGACATAACTCATCCCGCTAGGGATAAGAGTGTGAACATAAGTAAGGGCGTGAACGAAATTAAGGGCGTAAACGTAAGTAAGAGTGTGAACAAAAGTAAGGGCGCGAACATACGTAAGAGCGTGAACGAAATAAAGTGTGAACAAAAGTAAGAACGTGAACAAAATAACGGTGTGATCAAAAGTAAGGCCGTGAACGAAAAAGAGGGCATAAACTTCAGTAAGGGCGTGAACTTCAGTAAGGGCGTAAACAAAAGTAAGGGAGAGAACATAAGTAAGGGCGTGACCAAAAGAAGGCCGTAAACAAAAGTAAGAGTGCGAACAAAAGTCATGGCGTGAATAAACGTAAGACCGTGAACATAAGTAAGGATGCGAACAAAAGTAAGGGAGTGAACATAAGTAAGGACATGATTAAACGTAAGGCCGTGAACATAAGCAAGGACGTGAAGGTGTATGTAAAAAACATGAAGGCAAAATCTCAATTGCGGCTACTCACTGCTAGGCATATGCTTTTTTCTTGTCACACCATTTCTTCGAGTCTATGCTCCTAAAACTACATATTTATTTCCAATACCAAGATTAAATTTTTCTACAAGACACATTTCGCCACAATTTTGTGTCACGTATCGAAACCAGTAAATAAGTAAAGAACTTGTAACCGTACGAAACTACTTTTAATTGTATAATAGGATACCGATACAAAGTAAAATACATATTTGTGCTAGTACTCTAAATATGAACAAAGCGTTTCCCTTAACCAATATTCAGAAATATAATATTAATACGCTAAGGTTTTATGATGTTACTCTCCCTTTTTAGAAAAAACCTCACAACTAATCCACATAAATTATATATCATTTTATAGATAATTGCTTGCTCTACCGGCATCCACAACTAAAAAATTTATTATTGCTATTGTTTTTGCAAATTAATTAATTATTAAAATTATATACACAAAACAGCAATGCCGCCATGTAACGGCTCAACGTCAATATGAATGACGGTCGATAAAATTTTTGTTTAATTTTAAATCCACTCACGTATAAATAAAGTAGCGCTTTAGCTCAATGCTTTTGATACTTGCGCCTCTATATGTCAATTTAATAAAATATTTGTTTGATCTGTCATCTGAGCTTCATAATGGAATAAATAATAATGCGAAGACTTCGCACGGGTCACGCTAGTATATAATATTAAATAAATACAATATCACTAAACTTCATCGTGCTATTGCAAATCGCATCGACCGTGATGTGATCGATCGTACATTTTAACCTATAAGTAATATGAAGGCAGTAGAAAACGATTAATATTAAATCATTACATTAATATTAAATCACGATATTTATAATGAACCCTTACGATACTCTCTATACGCTCGGTAAGTACAAAACCCACGTGCGCATTGCGACCGAAATTACGCTTCGCGCATTATTAGAATAGCTATAATACATAATTTATCGAAATAATTCAAAAAATGTTTTTTTTTACATCATAAAAAACCAAAAGAATTCATTTAATAATAGCATGTAAGAGAGTACGTAATTAACTTTTAAGAAACGATTACAAAGAGTGGTCAATGCATAGCTTTTTTAACCGTAGATTGTTTTTGAAACGTATCATTGCTTAAATGAATTAAAAATGGACTCGTAACTGCCAGTGACAGTCTTCTTTTCGTATTTTTGTGCTTGTGAATGTGTTCTTTTTACGAATTTTGGGCGGATTTTTCGACATTTATGATAAGTATTATGATCTTATGGCGCTATTCATTTTGATTTGACGTTTATTCTACGTTGTAATATGAATAATCGAATATAATTGTAAAAAATATTAGTAAATTACTATTTATAAATTAAACTATGTATGTAATTAAATCGAGCTTCAAAATATATCCTATTTTCGTAAATACTATTGGTGTAACTACGTGATGTAGTATTATTTCTTCTTTCTTTAGTTCTTTACCACGACCTAGGTTTCGTTGTATTACGACATCTTCAGGTGGGCTATTAGCAAAGATCTTTGCTACTAGCCCACCTGAAGATATTGTAATACAAAGAAAAGCAAAGCTCTTTGCTAATATCCCACCTGAAGATATTGTAATACAACGAAACCTAGGTCGTGGTAAAGAACTTAAAGAAAGTGGAAAATGATACTACATCACGTAGTTTCATTTAATTGTGAATAATGAATTTCCACAAAATTAACGCCAAATATATTCAATATTGGTGTATTAATTATAATTGTTTCAAACATTTGTTTGTACACAATTTTAGTACACATATAATAAATTATTTTCAAACATTTTTAAAATTGCAGGAAGAAATAAGAGATACAAAGTGTAAAAGTATTTGTAGGTCTGTGGAAAAGCGTAAGTACATTTGAATATATATATATATATATATATATATATATATATATATATATATATATATATATACACACACACACACACACACACATATATATATATATATATATATATATATAATCTCTTATCCTTCGAAGGGTCAACGGACGATGTACTTCGATATAAGTAGGTATCTCTGTTAACTTTCAGTTTGCAGATAATCACGTCAAATGAGCTGTCTATCTGTTCATCCATTTTTAGAATTCCGTAGAAGACGGAACCTTTATATTCGTAATTTCGTGATGTCTGTCTGTCCGTTCGTGAGTCACAGTATCATAAAATTGTTTCAATTTACGTCACATAGAAATGAAATTTTACAGGCTGTGGTTTGTTGATGGATGGCAAGGTTCCGAGGAAGATGGTCCCGAGCTCGATTCCCGGTCGCTCGACCTGCGGGACTGGACTGGTGTTCTGGTTAACTGTATGATAAGATTGCTCTCGTAGCAATAAGATCCCCATATGTATCAATTGTATATATTACGTACGTAAAAAAATTAATTAATTAATTGATTACTCCGACACACAAAGAAATTTAAATACTTATCTTTATTGTGCACTTCTTCTTACACCAAACTTAAGAATTAAAAATGTTTTTTTCACAAATCACAACGAGTGGGGTTTGCGAAAAAAAACATTTCATGGAAAAGATCTTCCAAAATTCAATTGGAAAATGTTAACTACATTTTTTGTTACAATGCCGCCTCCAAATGCGAGCCTCCAAAATGTCACAAAGTGTGCTCCAACCCTTTTGCGCAATTTTTTAAATATTCATGTAAAAAATTTAAAAAAAACACAACAGCAGAATTTAGTAAACATTATAAAGAAAAATTATTTTGGTTAACTTATGAGATATAAGCAATCAAGTTATTTTTCGAAAATAGTGAAAAATTATATTAATTTGTATAACAGTTAAATAAAAATATTACATACCATTAATTTTTTCAAATTTTTATATGGACCTAAACGGGTACGGAACTCTCGTAGTTTGTTATTATCATACTTAACAACTTTATTTTGTTATAATTTTGAAAGGGTAATTAGATTGAACAATTCTGGGACGAAGTACATGATTTTTGTAATTTTTTATGTGTTTATCTGTCCTATTCACTCCTACATTGGAATGAAAAGGACAGATTTCATATTCATTCCTACATTGCTACATTTATGAAAGAGAACGACTTCAAGAAGTAAATTGTGGTTCGTTTACTCTTAATTTAAAAGAGTAAAGAAAAAATAAGTGTTATAGCGAGTAAGTAAATTGTGGTTCGTTTACTCTTAATTTAAAAGAGTAAAGAAGAAATAAGAGTAAAGAAGAAATAAGTGTTATCGCGAGTAAGTAAATTGTGGTTCGTAATAAGTAAATTGTGGTTCGTTTACTCTTAATTTAAAAGAGTAAAGAAGAAATAAGTGTTATCGCGAGTAAGTAAATTGTGGTTCGTAATAAGTAAATTGTGGTTCGTTTACTCTTAATTTAAAAGAGTAAAGAAGAAATAAGAGTAAAGAAGAAATAAGTGTTATGTTCGTTTACTCTTAATTTAAAAGAGTAAAGAAGAAATAAGTGTTATCGCGGTTTACTCTCAATTTTAAAGAGTAAAGAAGAAATAAGTGTTATCGCGATCTTCACTATTTCTCACTTTGTCGAATTGCGATTCGGCCGACTTGTCGGCCGAGTTGCTTTTAGCGACATACTGTCTGATTTTATTATAATGATATTTCCTACGTTTTATCAGCAGTAATGTCGATAATACAAAATTAAACATTTGCGCAAGTTATATTGCGTAGGCAATTTAAAAATTCATGTACACATTTGCTGGGCTATATTTAAATGTTAGTATTGAATATATTTGGCGTTAATTTTGTAGAAATTCATTATTCACAATTAAATGAAACTACGTGATGTAGTATTATTTCTACTTTCTTTAAGTTCTTTACCACGACCTAGGTTTCGTTGTATTACAACATCTTCAGATGGGCTGTTAGCAAAAATCTTTGCTAATAGATGTTGTAATACAACGAAACCTAGATCGTGGTAAAGAACTTAAAGAAAGTAGAAATAATACTACATCACGTAGTTTTTTTTAATTGTGTTAAATGTTAGTCTTAATTTGTTTTTAAGTACACCTTACCTGGTCAATTAAAGTGTTTTGATTGACTTAAATTGTTACGATTAATTTAGAAACGTTACAACACATATTTTTTTCTTAAAACACTTAATAATTGCTACTTTACGCACTCAGTAAGAAATCAAAAGTAATTTTAATACTGTATTCGCTTTTATTGTCAGCCACTCGAATCGTATTCTACCAACAACAACAAAATGAATACTGACTTGAATTGAATGCGTACGGATAATTCTTTAAAGGCGCAGGTCAAATTATATTTATCTATACTGAGATAAGACAAAGTTTAGGGCAAGCAGACAAAGTAATATTTTTCAAGCAGACAAAGTTTATTCATTAAAAATGTTCACGTCGTCAGTGGCGTAACGGTTTTATGGAATGCTGATGTTGAATTTGTATAGCAAGCCGGAATTCTATGGATATCTGAGTGCTAACTAAGATGAATATTCAATAATTTGATTTCTTATCTTAACCCGTTTTAAAAATAAGCTATTTCATTGTTAACGCATGGGTTAAGTGACTTGCAGTAATGCTACCTACACCTTACCCGGCTTCGAATGTTGAACGATACAATATTATTTCGCAAAAAGATCATATTGGTAATTCATTGCGTTTTAAAGCTGTTTATGGAATTTGAATAATGGAACGTTTAAATGTGATATGATGAAATGTGTTGTGTGTGATGATGTTTAAATGTGATATGTGATATGATGAATTTATTATTGTATGCTATGTCGAGTGGTATATTATTGGAAAACTTTTCAAAATTAAAATAAGGTTAAACTTTTAATCAAAATTATTTCGATTAACTTGCATTGCCAAAAAAATATTCACCCAAAGAAAATATTAGCAGTAACAACAAGCTTACGTATAGTGCATTTGTTTACCAGTTAAACTATTTTAATGAAAAAATACCAAATAGTTAATTTGGAAAGTATATCATATATGGAATACCTTCTCTGATGTTGATTTCGATTGAACAATACTAAATATATTCGCTAACTTCTTTTTGGAAAATCTTAAATACTGTTTTTAGATCTTGCGATATTGAATATATTTAGCGTTAATTTTGTAGAAATACATTATTTCACAATTAAATGAAACTACGTGATGTAGTATTATTTCTACTTTCCATTTACTATTACCATTATCTTTACCACGACCACGACGTAGGTTTCGTTTTATTACGACAATCTTTGCTAATAACCCACGTGAAGATGTTGTAATACGACGAAACCTAGGTCGTGGTAAAGATCTTGCGATGTTATTACAGTTTTAACCGTACCATTTTGACTAATTTTAAGTATGATCGGTTAATGTTGAGTTTGACATCGATATCAAATTTAACCGTAATATTTACGCGCAAAGGTAAAAAGTACTTGTTCTACTCGTATATACACTTAAGCTTTTTCTTTTTTTAATTTTCATTATTAATTTGATGTAATTTACTTAACGGAATTAATGATTCATTGAATCACAAGTAATTACATCGTTAATCATAAACTATAAGCCACGTGAAGACCAATTGAATACTAAAAATAGCTGTGACATTTAAAATAGAATTCCACTGACGCCTAAAGTCCAGTACAGTACAGCGGGTGGTACTTTTTTATCAGTCGAATCGCTTGCTGGATTATCGTGATGGTAATTAAGCTGAATAGGGTACTACGTAATACTTGTGCTGAAAAGGGTATTTCTTCGAACTATACAGACTGTTTTGTAGTCTCTGCTTTATACGAGGGCTTTATACGCCATGCTGTCCTAAACTTTCCTTCCTTTCGTGGAAGGTTGGAAGATAAAGATGTTGGACATTATGGTGATACACATGATTTACATGTAGTACTTACAACTGCACGTTGAAAATAACGTCACAAACAACTAACAAAAAATAGCGTCACAAACAATTAACTGTTTATTATCAATCGATATATGAAATGTTTTAGCTAGTGTTGTAATTAAAATTGTTCGTCGGAGTAAATAGTTCCTCGGACAAGTTAATTTGTACAAAACTGTTTTTTTTCTCTGCCTTTCTTTATGTAATTGAAAGAATAGTTGTTTTGTATATTCTTTTATATAGTCCTAAAGATCGCTTAAGGTTTGTTTCATTAAAAAAACATAATTTGCTCTAAACAATATATGTTTCGCAATGAAAATTAGTCCCCAAAATTAATTCGACAAAATTCTCGTTTTTTTTGTAACGAAACATTTACTATGCAATACGAACACAAATTGTCAAACATTTACTACGCAATACGAACACAAATTGCCAATTGAATTTAAATGTAAAATGTAATAAAACATACAAAAATTGAAATAAATGAAAACAAATTCGGTAAAAATTTGAAAACAATTGCACATTTGTCGTTAGTAAAATCGTTTTTTAAATAAAAACATTTCCGAATTATATATGTAAATACCCAAAATGTCATCTATTTTAACTTTTATTCCAAATGAAAAATTAAAAAAAATATTGCGAATAAAACTCCTTTCTTAGTAACCCAGATTTCTCTTATAGGAAATAATTTATAGCCTAATGAAAGACTTTTTAACCACATTATCAAACAATATGTTTCTAATTCTGATTAATATTATCAATACGAAATTTGGATGGATGGATGTAGAGTTGAATGTGGAGATGGATGCATTTTCCTTACCCTGAACCTCATAATTTCTGGATGTATCTACACGAAAATCGGCATAGGAATAGAATTTAGATTGTATTAAAATAGAGACCTTTTATCCCAAAACCTGAAGTCATTCCTGAGGGTAGTCTAATTTTTGTGATCTATATTTTATGATGTTCATTGGGATCTAACTTGGAGTAATGTTGTCTATAATGAAAATTCCACAAGTTTGATTTTAGCATGTGCATCCCGTGTATCCCTAATTAGCAAATCCAAGCGTAGTTCCGTGGGATATTATAAAAAAAATGAAGATATTACTATTGAACACTAACAGATATCCAAAAAAATTGGAATAGAAACACTGGAACAGTAGAAGCTAGTATACCCATTGTAATTACTAGCAAGCGAGAAACTCTGTGTCTGACATTTATCAAATCTTTGACTACTTGACAATTTTATTGTTCCTGATTAGTTCACAGTTCCACTCAGTATATTGGCACGTACGCTATCTTGTTTAATGTCCAAAGCATATTTTATGCATGATATCCTCTGTCATTGCCATCGAAACAAGAGATCGATCAGTTAAAAAAATCCGACGGGGAATAGTAACAAATGTTCTACAAGTTTTAACGTAGAACAGTGCTTCTACCATCACTTTGATTATATGACAGCATATAAAATCGTGTGAATTACGCTTTCACCGATGATCACGCAACTATGGGACACAGTATCGTAAAGAAAGTAGTTGTACCTTATATACAGAATGTCCTAAGAAGTAGAGCAATGAAGTGTCAGTGATAGAGGGGCTATTACACACACGAGAAAATAAATTTTATTATCCTGCACATAATAGCATCAGAGATGTTTTTTTTAAAATTTTGTTACAGCACATGAAAAAAAAAATTTTTTTATTAGGTATTATTACTATTTCTGCGTTTTTATTGTCCATGATATTTAAGAGAATATTCGTCTTGCTAATTAAAATATTATTTTTTGGTTATTATTGCCAACATACAAATTAAACGCTGAAACATGTGCATTTTTTTTAAATTACAAAACATGAAATGTGATTTTTGAACAATGCTAGTGTAAACAAATGTATGGCAACCTTGTGGAACTTTATTTTGAAAACATCTACAATTCATGCAGGTTCCAAAAAAGTAATTAGGATGATGAATGTTCTGTTAAAGATATTGGATAATAAAAAGCAGAAATAGTAATATCTAATAACAAAACAAAACTTTTTAAAAATTTAAAAAGTCATATTTCTGAAACTGTTAGGCCTAGGATTTTAACATTTATTATTTTGTATGTGTAATAACCCTTCTATCACCGACATTTCATTGGTCTACTCCTTACGGGATAGCCTGTATACCATAACAATATTTTATTTATAAGTTAAATAAACTTGCAATATGTACCATAATCATATTTTATTAGTTAAATAAACAAAAACATACTATTAAACATGTTATATTCAACAATAAGTTTAGCGTTTGTTTTTGATGACAATCTAGATTTTTCCTATGCTTTAGGCTATAACCGTTAAGTAAATTGTATCAGGTTCGTACAATGACGACTACACTCTTTCAATAATGATTTTAAAAATAATTTACTGAATTAAAATTAAAATACAATTCTAAAGCAATGAAACAATATTCACAACTGTTGGCGAACTGTCAAAACATTTATTTCCACCGTATTACCGCCATCTTGTGCCGTGTTACTTATTTACCGCGTAATTTTATTTATCCATTTGGCGACTTTCTTATCGTATTATTAAATTTGCCCTGGAGTTTAATCACCAAAATACAGAGTAAGTTATAATAAATAAAAATGTGATTCTTTATATTTATCAGAAGGGGACATAAGCTATAAATAACCTATAGTAACTTCGAGCGAAAGTCATTTGGCGTAAGACGGTATTTGACTGAAGTCAATATTTTTTGTAAAAATGTTTTAAAACTGTAGAGTAGGTTTAAAAAAACATTATGATAACAAATAATGCATATAACAAACAATTATTCGAAACTTCTAAATAGGAAAAACAGTAATTGTTTTGTTCGTTAAATTAAAAAAAGTTATTTTGAATTTAGTTTCCACGAAAAAAAATTTACAAAATTAAAATATGCATTATATAACTCAAACGCAATATTCAACGAGATACTAAAAATATTTAATAAACTCCCTTATATATTGCTAATTAACTGGTCAATGACGTCATAAGCCAGTTGTATTTTGTATGGAGCGTTTTCGCACGAATCGTAGTTCGTCAGTTTTTAAGTCGTTATAACTTTGTAATGAAAAGTCCTAGGTACGATATATTTATTTTAATAATTTTTAATGTTATTACTTATTCTATTTTAATAATAAAAAATATAGTCAAATGCCGTATTATCATAAAATGGAATCTTCGGAACTGGTAATATGCACACAATAATTTTTATATTATTGAATTCTGACAAGAAGTTTAATTAATATAATATGAGGTAAGATATAATAAATAAAAACATCAAGTATAATATTTATTTGATGAATGTACAGTTTAGAAATAAGCCATAAAACTAATGGTGCATTTATACACATAACTACGTAATGGTACTGTAGTAAAAAAATGTGGAAAGTTCAAGCTTTTTTTATAAATTGGACTTTATAGTCTAACTTTTTAGGTCACTCTGAAGGGAAAAAACCAAATTAAAACTTGTAATTATAATTTTGAGTGGGAGTTGTCAGTGGGTCATCGTTGTTATAAAACAAGTTGGCCACGCGCGGAGGTGGGATGCGTCAGCCGCCATCTTGATAAACGCTTTATAGAAACACATGTAGCACAAAGAAAATATAAGACACCTTTTTTTAAAAAGAATTATTTTTATTTTTCTTTAAAATAAAATTATATTTTCGGACAAAACTTTTACTTTCTAGTTTTTCATAAAATATCGTCAATGGCTAACCATAACGAAAGAAATTTGGTTTTATTTCTCTTAAAGTGTAAGCTTATGCCGGTGAAAACGGAACTGACTAATTAGTTTATTACTCTCTTAATTGCTTTATGGTTTATAGATTAAAATCAAAATATGGAAAATTATTTCGTAAATTGTCTGTACTTCCAAGCATGTACACTCATAGCTACAGAGGCACATATCATATTTGTACATACTTACATACGTTTGGATATTATATAGCTTTGAGGGTCATGATCGGAAAATGAGTGGTAAAATTTTCTTTAAGACACGCTATACAAATTTCCGTCATCAAAAATTGATAAAACAATGATTGCCGTAAATAGATATTTACGAATCGAATATTATCAGTGTATCATACATAAACAAAAAATTTCACGAGAATATAAGGCCGATAAAATTACTTTTTTCTTTCGAACGTACAAAATAGTTTCACGGTCGTCCGGCCCCTTAAAGAGGTAGTTAGTTAATAACTAAACAGGTAAATAACGGCTTTGTACCAAATGACAAGATATCCACTAGTTGAAAGTTACAAAAATACTGTCCGATATCTGTGTATTTATGTAAACGTTCTATAAACTAATAGTATAATCATGTCGTTGCCAGAATGTAAAAATGAATTTCAATTGAATATACTGATAACTTTCAACGCCTACGTATAGACAATATAATAGAATGACACTATCGAAACGTATATTTTTTATTTTTCAGTAGGAGGTATATGAAAACCAGGGACGGAGAATCTTTTGGAGGAAAATGATAACCGCAATGGCCTCTATGACAGAGTATATGTGTAAGTACGTATACACGCATGTGTGTATGTACTCTTTGTACCCATTCAAACTTATCGGATTTCAATCGGATAAATATGAGTTGCTTAGTTTTGGTACGCAGATGGTTCCTATCCTTTTTAATTAAAGTTTGTGAAGCAGTTTCTGTCTACAAACTTATTTTTTTCTCTATATTCTTGAAAGTCACTGACGGGTTTCAGATAAAAGTATTTAGAAGCCATGCGCGTGCAGTAGTGCATTTCTATCGTTGCTATGGTTACGTTATTTGACATTTCAGATTGTTGAAGTTTTTATATATTCATAGATAACATTGGAATGATTGGAATAATATATATTCAGTCCAATACATTACGGCTACTCGACTTTTAGCGTGTTGTCATAAACTATTAACTATATTAAAATTAAATAAAATGATGATTCACACTCTAAAACTTTGATAATAAATGTTATTGTGGCATGATAAGTCATTTACGATTATTTAGTAAAAACTAGAAAGAACTTTTACTTTCTAGTTTTTGTTAATCAATTTGTATGTACATAATGCGCAATTACTCTGACAATTTTATTAAAGTTATACTTTTTTAAATGCGTTATGAAAAAAATTATGAGAGTGAAATTTTACGATGCGCGTGCACTATTCAACAAAAATCGACAGCATGAATTTGCTCACTAAATATATATTTACATGCTTGTAGTGACTGATACTATATTCGGGATAGTTATTGAGGTATTGGTTTTACATTCACACAACACGTGTTTCATATTCATACAAATCTAAGTTATATCTGTGCTTTTACATGATATTTTAGTAATAGAAATATAACAGAGGTCCATATAATAAAAACTATTTATTTTTTATGAATATACGAGTTAGAAATAGTGCTTATGAGCTTTTCAAAATATATCTTAAGTGCTTTTAAAATAAATTTTCTTTAAGTGAGATTAATATTCGGTATATATTTTTTTTGCATTATACATTATAAATTATTACTTTATCATTTATTAAATACTTAAAATTAATAAATTAAAATACATTCTCAGCATATTTATTTATTTCCATTATTATGACTCTGTATGAGAAAATAAATAATAATTGTTAGAATTTAATTATTTGATCGAATTTAGACTTTATCAATCTTTAAAAAAATAATTATGTGTATACTTATATACGTGCGTTAGAAGTTATACTGCTTTGGCATTATACAAGAATAACTTTATTTAGTACGCAAATAATTAATGAAAATAAAATAATAAAAGGACCGTAGCTTCATTATAAATACAATGAAGCTACGGTCCTTTTATTATTTTATTTTCATTAATTATTTGCGTACTAAATAAAGTTATTCTTGTATAATGCCAAAGCAGTATAACTTCTAACGCGCGTACATAAGTATACGCGTAATTATTTTTTTCCAAATAAAATGTTTCAAATACAAATACTTTTTCCTTGAAAAAAGTTCTCTTGTATCTTGAAAAAAGTTCTCTTGTATTTTTTTCGTAGAATCCCAACCCCACGTTGTACCAACCTAAAGTATTTTAATTCTCCCCCCCCCCCCGCTGACTGATTTAAAACAGTTCGAAAACAGATAATTCAGTTCAATTTTGTCTACAGATTATTCAAGAACGCTTCATTCATTGGAAAGGAGTCACGGTTATTTTTTTTATTCGTTACTAGTCATTTATATATAACTGAAATAAACAGTTTATTGGCACATAGTGTGTTTTGTACAAAATTTTATTGCAAACAACAATGAAATTTTATTTGTTTGTTTTGGATGTTTCACCTGGCCCAAAAAGTAGTCTCTGTTGTTTGTTCAAGTTTTAGTTTTACGGGTCAGTCGATGCCTGAAAAATAAACATAACTCGCAATTAATCTTTGCCGTTCAAGTCACGAAAACCAAATCAGTATTTTATTCAAGAAAATGAAGTTGCCGGTTATATGCTAGATTATCTATCAGTTATTCACTTTTATATTGCATTTATTCATTTTTTATTTAGTATTTTCAATTTTCACATTTTGAACCATAGAATTTATCTATATATTAATAGTTCACCAAAACCAAGTCGCGAGAAAATGCTATTGAAATCATTTACTTACGCAGCTTTGTAATGAATGGGGTTATATATTTATATATATATATATATATATATATATACATATATATATATATATATACATACATATATATATATATATATATATATATATATATATATATATATATATATATATATATATATACAATGAATACATAAAAATTAACATTATTTTAGGGCATTGTTCCATAAGTATCTGTGATTTTCATTTAATTGTAATTTCAGTAAACATTATAGATGTCGTTAAAGAAAAAGATAAGTTATATCGCGTTAATGAAATGTTGACGTCGCCTAGTAAATATAAACCTATTTTATTTATTATTAGCCGTACATGTTTTAGTAAATAGATATAAAATTAATTTGTTGAAGAATTTTTTTAGACATGTTATTATTTTTAGGGTTTTGTACCTAAAAAAACGGAACTCTTAAGGGATCACTCAGGTCTGTGGTAGCCATTTTTTTCAAGACTGGTTTGACGTAATATACTCAATTTTTTTTAATTTGCGATATTGTGTGGAGTATCAATAAGAAGGGGTATCAATATAAGGATTCCTAATTTCTCCGATGCTAAACTTAAAGAAGAAATCTTTGTTGGTCTTCAATTAAAAGAAAAATATTAAAGAATAAAATGTTTGGTGGTCACCTATCTAGTATTGAAAAATATGCTTGGTATTCTTTTAAAGCGGTAGTGGAAAACAGAACAGAGGATATTAAAGAATTTGTATGCAATTTATTGAAGAATTACTAAAAAATGGGAGAAATGAGGCAAAATGTGGTTAAAAATTTTTTACACTCGCACTTAGATTTTTTTTCTTTGTTGAATACTCTAAGAGAAACTGACACTAATCAATGTAACAAAAAAAGTAGTGCCAATTTGGTTTTTTTAGTATTCAAAGATGTAAAAAATATGAAATAATAATGTTATGAATATTTGAAAAACTTGAAGGTTTTTTTCAACTTCAATATCCATATAAGGGTTTATTACCCTAACGATACTCAATGGTTTCATCTATGGGAAAATAACGTTGTAAAGCAGTGAATTACAATGTAACAATAATAGACTATAATTTTATTTACTTAATTTAATTACGAATAATTATTTAAACAATACTATTAAAATCTACACTAATACATAAATCGGAAACAAATTATTTATCTATTTGTGTGTTCAAGCTAATCGCTGGATTAAACGTCCGATTTCAAAAATTCTTTTTGTGATAGAAAACCCATATTTTGAGAAAGCTGTGATTCATTTGGGCAGAGCAGTGATAAAAATGTGACAGAATGCAAGAAATATTGTTTAAACGATGCGACATAGAGAGCGGTCGGTTTATTTATTGACTGTGATCATTTCGAGTATTCCCGCCAATATATCTCTGACAGCAACGATCGTTGTCGTTTCGCAAATGGAACTAAAGCGTTTGACAACAGTAGAAGAGCAGTAAAATAAAAATAATATAATTATTTTTATTGCTTAACTGCGGGGCACAGCTAATTGTACATATTTTATTTTCGCATGGTATTTCAGAAGATGCCATAAATTATAGTTGTCATTTAAGATGTCTATACAGGAAAAGGAAGTGCTCAAATTGTTTAATGCACGATAACGTTCGTTTTTTTAAAATATAGTTCTCTATATTTATATAAATTGATCGACAGATGGCGTTAGAACAGCGTCATATGTGGGTGAAACACTTTGGAATCATCCCTTGGCGTTTCATCTATAATTGCAAAATAAGTTCCGCTTCAATAAATAAAATATGTTTATATTTTCTTATTATAAATTATTAAATTTTCGTTTGTTTGATAAGAATAAAATAGACTAAATTATGTTCGTTGGGTCTATGGATTATTTTTGTCTACTATTTAAGATACGATACGATAGATGAATTATCTATTTGTGTAGTATTCAGTACATCTGAGGGGAAAACCCTAAATAAGATCTATGATGCAACTTGCAATAATTGAAGGAAATAGAGGACAAGAAATAACATGGAACTTTACGACCTCCATGATAAACCTTCAATAGTGGTAGACGTCAATATCCTGAGGCTTAGATGGCTGGACCATATACAATGAATGGGAGACCTTAAGAAAGTGCCCGACTGGAAGGTAATCCCTTAATGGGATGGCCAAGAATACAATGGCTCGACGATGTAGAAGCCGACTTGTGGAGACTGTGCATTGAAAATTGGAAAAGACAAAAATGCAACTAGCATTGATAGAGAAAAACTATTCGGCGAGGTCTACACTCTTCACGGGTTGTAGCGCTGAATAAATAAATATATTATGTGAAACGATATTATATAAGATAGGATAGTTTTATATATATGTATATATATATATATATATATATATATATATATATATATATATATATATATATATATATATATATAATATGTTTACCTTTTTACCTATCTCTCTTTGTTGCTGAGGTCCACGCTGAAATTATCTTCCTGTAATTCTTATTTCAAACATAAAGTATAATCTTGTACCAACTTCCTCCATTTTCTTCAATTCTTCGGGAGATTCGTACTTATAAATAAAAATTGTCTCCGGACTGACTTGATGGCCAATCTACGGCTTCACGGGCAACGTGTTTCTTTTCAGCCATCCTTTGAAACTGCAGAAGCGCATCCTGTCGACGAGCGAATATACACGGATGACAGACTCCGCTCCCGTATAACAAAGAAGTCTCTCTTTTCAGTCCCGAGAGTAGGGGGCGGCTGGGCGGTAGAGAGGCGGGCAGTTCAGTTAAGGGTGGCGCGCTTCCGTGGGACTCTTAATAATTGATCGCGTCTACGCACGGCAATACGGTGAAGCGACGTTTTCACTTAAAACGTTAAGATGTAAAGTTTTATTATTAAGAATCGTGCGAGCGACACGCATCGATCCGCTCGACGTGCGTTAGACTTGATGCGAGTACTTATTCTATATTTAGTACCGAGAGAGAGAGTCTTCAACGGCCACCGTGTTGCCGTCCAAAAAGGTATCGACCTTGTTACCTGCCGGCTCGTAGTTTAGTTTTCGTGCTTAAGTTTGACCGCCTAGTTCATTACCATTCATGCGTGCAGTTTAATTAAAGTGACTTGAGAAAAATACCGTATGATATATTAAATATAATAGTTTATACAAAGCCAACGTCTCAATGAAAAGATTCAGTCGTTCAAAGAAGGAATCATAACTGTGTTTTAAGCGACTCCGAAAAAGGGGGAGCTTCTCAATTCGACTGTATTGTTTCGTATATGTTAACCGACATTTATCCTCCGCCATTTCGATACCCTCCGACATTTATCAACCAATTTGAATGATTCTTCTTGAAATGAAAACTTTTTTAGACGTATCTGCCCACCCTTTCTGAATAGTGAACGAAACTAAGCCGTCAGGTTCGGGTCCCTGACGCTGAATCGGGTAAACTCGGCTCCCTTTAGCATGAGTGAAGCGAGTTCCAAACTCGCTTCACTCATGCTAAAGGGAGCTGCAGGGTAAACTCGGCTCCTTTTGGAGTCGGCCGAGTGAGTTCACTGTCTAACACGGAATACATCCTTTAAAAATCACGTTCAATTTTTGAATATTTTATTCGAGTGAAATTTAATATAATACTTAATTTAATTTTATTCGAGTATAATTTAATATAATTTTATTTGAAAACGTCTATCTCAAGTGTAATTTGATAAAAATTTGATAAGAATGTGATCATGAAATTTAAAGATATACCATATAGATGAAGATAAATAAAATTCCTCAACAATGGACAGCACAAGTACCGTGTTCGTGACTGCGTGTTATAGGTCTAATGGTAATTGAATAATAAAATTAAAATAGTTTATACCTAGGACACGAAAGCGATAATTATATTGAAAACGATGATTTGGAGAACTGGTTCTCTAAATCACCCCACACCGTTTTCAGTTTGATACCAGTTTGTATTCGGATTGAAAAGATAAATCGAATATGTGTGCATACGAATTCCCACAGAAATTCGAACTGTTTTTATTCTTTTTGGTTGCTGCCAGAACCTAATTAAATTTTATTAAGATCTTCCGTTAATTTGAACAGCTATAAGATATTGTTTGTCAAGGATCGTCCTTACTGTAAGGCAGTGTTTGCCATAATCGATTAAATTTCTTAATCAAATGAATGTTTGGTTCAACTTAATTATTAATGTCTAAATTAATCACGATTTAAAAAAAATTGCTTTGTTGAAGTTATATTTCTTTAGACGCATTATGAAAAAATTATGAGAGTAAAATTTTACCACCCGCGCGTACGATGCAACAAAATCCGACAGGATGAAGTTAATCACTAAACATATAGTTACATGCATATAGTACAGATATATTTGTAAATACACAAACCGTGTTTTATATTCATACAAATCTAAATTATATATGTGCTTTTAAATAATATTTATATATATATATATATATATATATATATATATATATATATATATATATATATATATAAAATTAATAAATTGCAGTAAATTTTCAGAATATTCATTTATTTTCATTATCACTACTCTATTTAAGAAAATTAATTATAATTTTAAAAATTAAATTTTATTTTTTTCATATAATATAAATTTTATTATTTTAAGATTTTACCAACGGTATATATTCCAGTCCTTTTATTATTTTATTTCCATTAATTATTTTCGTGCTAAATAAAGTTATTATTGTATCATGCCAAAAAAGTATAACTTCTAACGCGCGCACAATTTTCTTTTAATAATCTAATTATAATTAAGTCTAAACTTTTTTATCATTTATTTATAACTAAGACTATTTTTCAGTCAAAAATCTATACATTTTTAATCAAAGCTAGTCGTGAGACTTACATACCAAAATAACTCACGACAAAAATGTATTCCTAAATATAATCCGCGCCATCAACCGTCATTTGAACTTTTTCAAAGAAATGTTTTCGTTTTCGAAATTCAAAGTGCAGTAGACCAATCAGACGATCATTTGGAAAAAGAGTTATAATGAAAATAACTTAAACTTCATAAAAAAATTAGAAATAAACTTACGATTGTTAGTTTTCTGAAACCTTTTGTTATTACTACTACTGTTATTGTTTTATCTATATTTATTGATTACCACTAATAAAGCAGTCGATTGTAATTTTTTTATATGAAATGTTTTATGTGTTTTATATGTTTTTTAATATTTTTATGTTAGTAAATCGATTTCCTGAAATCTTCTAAAAATAAATTTAGTTTTAGACAAAATTAATGATTACAAATAAAACTAAATCAGTCGATAATCATATTAATGGTTAAAAATTTTCAATCATTAATAATTCGTAATAATTAAAGTGTTTAGAAAATCGTTTTTAATCATTAGTCATGATTAACACATGGCTAACACTGTTGTATGTATACAACACTGATACGGTATATTACTTGCTTTCTTGAGAGAATATCGACGATATATTTATTCTCATAATTAAATTCGTATATTCAAAAAATTATGAGAATTACTTATGTTTTACGATCTTGGTCCCTTTTTTTACATTATTATTGTCTATAAAGAAAAACAAATGGAACTGAAGAAATTCATTTCATTTATCTATATAATAGAACTGTAAAGAGGCTGTGTATGTATGTACGCGCATTACTCAAAAAAATACAGTATGGCTTTAATGAATTTTTTTTTATTTGATCCCTTAAAGTCTTAGTTAAAATATACAATAGAAATCATCAAGATCTACTACTATTTACTGCTTTTTACTGCTCCTTAATTAGTCGAAAGCGACATCTGTTCCTACTATAAAAAAAATATCCTGAATGTTTAGTTTCATAAGTCTCCACTGGGTGGCGGTATTTATTTTATTTTTTAAAATATATATTTAAATTTTAGTAAATGATACTGCAATTACTAAACTATATGTCACATCATCACTAAATGTCACATTCTAACACACCTAGCTACATGCACGTTAGACGGAGAAAAATTTAAAATTTAGAAATATCGACACCTTTTCTTGTACGAACAGGGGGCCAAATTAGTTTTTATTATTTTAATAAATAATATATTTATTTGTTTAGATCTATTATATAAAATAATATAATAGTAACTAATAATTGGTTCCTCAAGTCATGAATCAAATAAAAAACAGGACAACATAACTCGAATAAGAAATGCATGTTACGAAGATGGATATTCGCAAATGGATATTCGTAAGTGATGGCGGCAAATAAAACGAAACATTCACGCCCGTAAATAGTATTTCTGGGAACTGTTAATAATTAAAAATGTCCGTCGATTGTTGATCGATTATGGATGGACTTATTCTAAATTGATCTGTGGTCAATTTAGAATAAGTAATGCTCATGAAATGTCTGATCTTCCCAATCTTTCTCTATGGAACTGAAACTTGGTCTCTGCGCTTACAGGATCGCCAAAAAATTGACGCCTTGGAGATGTCGTCTTGGAGGCGTATGCTGAAGATCCCTTGGACCGCTTCCGCATTAACAATTCTATCCTGAAGGAACTCAAGTTCAAGGAACAACTTTAATCGACTGTATAATTGCGAATACTAAAATACACATATCCAGGAACGAGCATTCGATCGAAAGACTGATGGTGCAAGGCCACGTAGAGGGCAAGAGATGTAGAGGCCGATCCCATTCTCGATGGAGGGACAAACTTAAATCAGTAACGCAAACTACCGTGACTGAGTGCTCTCGCAGCGCAGCGAACCGGCAGAAATGGAGAGACATTGCTAAGGAGGCAGTTCAGATCAGGAAGACCGAATGAAGAATAGACATGTACAAGCACCCTCAACCTAGCACCTAAGTCGTCGGAGTAACCACGACTAATCTGTCAAGAGAGCACGACTGAGAAGAATGCAATGTCAGTTATAACACGATTCTCAATAGAAACATAATAAACGTAATGTATAAATACAATTCCATTGTATGTGTACGATTTTAAAATATTTACCCAAGAATAAAATAAGGTAAATCGGTTTTTAAAATTTTTGTAAAAGACAACCATAGAAACAATGATTTTTATATCGCAATCCAATAATTTTTTATAGACTTATAAAAGTTATCGATAACATGTGTTTTATTTAATTTGAATATGTCAACGTGTTTATAAAAAATTTCATGAAAACCAGAGATGACGTCCACAAATTTTAAATATCTCAAAAAAAATATTTCGATCTAGCAACGAATTCCGTAAATACTAAACAGAATTTAACAAAATTTGCGAGTTATATTTCTTGTGACAGTTCTCGATTCGAGTTCAATTTTGGTAGAAATTCGTCATCTCAAAATGGCGTTTTAAATGTTTTGGAAATTTCGGAAAAAATGTATTTGTTTTTAATTTTGAGTGCGGTATTATTAATGGAAGATATCAAATGAAATAACATGAATATAAATCACATATATTTGAGTCTCGGTGAAAATTTTTGGAAATTTGTTTCGATTTAATTTTCTTCCTGATATATCAGTTATTATGTTAACATTACAACTTGTATTTAACTACACGAAATAAATAATAGTTTTATTTTCTATATTATATATATTATATTGTATATTTGTTTTCTTTTCTTTTTTAACATATATTATATACATGTCTTTTTGATATTCTATTGCTACGTCTTTATTCCTTTTGAAAACCGCGACCCAACTCTTGCTGCGACGCACAATTAGTTTTTTATATTACAGAAAAGATTATAACACGCACAATTAGTTTTATATAATTCACAAAAGATTATACTCAAAGTACCATTAATCGAAGTTCTTAATTATATAATTTCATTAAGCCAGTGTGAGGAGATATTTTTTTACCGTGAACAAATATTTTGGTTACATAACCTTTTAATGAAATAATACTCGGATGAAGATCAATAGACAAACACAATCACATGAAATTGCCATTACCTAAATTAGTAATATCGAATTTCACATTTCTTTACTCGTACTAATAAATTTGTCATAATGACATCTTGCTATTGGAGTCAAAACAAACAGGGCGGTAGAGTGGAACCAATATTGGTTTTAGATGCCAGATCATCTTACGGAAACATGGTTAACTTTATTTTAGCCATCACAATACTCGTAATATGAACGTTGTAGGTGTCGTTGGATATATTATATTATTTATTTATTTATTTCATACTAGGGAAAACAAATACAAGTTATGACGCTATAACAATGTTTGAGTGTTATACTATATGGAATTACATCCTAACATTCCCATTTCCGAGCACTACTCTACCTTGAGTACTGATACATATAAACATTGATTAAAATCATGGTATTTATAATGCTGTAGAAAATAATAGTGATAATTTAACAATAACAATAGAAGAAGATTAAAAATAACATAACAATAATTGGATAACATGAGATGACAACAATTGTTGAATGAATAATAATAGCTAGCAAAGATCTTTGCTGATAGCCCACCTGAAGATGTTGTAATACAACGAAACCTAGGTAGTGGTAAAGAACTTAAAGAAAGTAGAAATAATACTACATCACGTATTTTCATTTAGTTGTGAATAATTATAAATAAAATGCAAGAATAAAAAAAATAATAAAATAACATTAATTACATTTGCGCCTGTTGGAATACAAATTATAATAATATTATACAAAATAATAGAAATAATTTATGATCGAAAACGGGAAAATGTTAAAAATAATCATGATAAGAATATGGTAACACAAATTATAATCATCTAAATAACAATAATCATGGAGAACGCGGGTTTTCAAAGTTAACATTAATTAACTATTTATTAAGGGATTGACCCTTAAGCAATATAGTAAAAGCGCACAGTTTGTATTGAGATGACGAACTAGCAAAAATATCGACAGAATGGCGTATCGACAGAATGCATAGTGGTGCACGGATACCGGCATTAGTAAGAGCTGCGGGAGGTGAAACAGCGCCAAACTGCGGGTCGATCTCCCGGGCACACGAAACTGAAACTGATTACATCTGCGATAACAAGAAGTAGGGACATGGAAAGAGTACAATATCGAATACATTTTTCCGATACCTAGTATTTTGTTCTCAATATCTCTTAATTGATACTTTTACTCATAAGAATACTTTACACTAAGTGTCGTATCAAATCTGTCTCAAAATTCTATTTTGAATATAATACTTAAGAAACTCCTGTTGAATTGCGACAGAATGGTAACAATGCAATGTTACCAAAATATTGTCATTTGGCAACACTGCACACTGTTTGCAATTTAAGAAAAGACATCGTCTGCTCCATATCAGGCAAGACAACCGACTTAGTACTAAAGTCTGTGGCATTGTCTAATCTCGAGCGAAACAAGGATTAGACAAAATTTTATTTTCAAATGACTGTACAGAGGATGAGCGGGAAGTCAGAGCTGTATTCATGTTCACTCTCCTCTGATCTGTTTCTTGTTTATGTTGTTGAAATAAATACTTTGATTAATTAAATTATTTTTTTATTATTTCGTAGCTAATAAATTTTATACGATCTGCATTAATTTTCTTATCTATAGAAGGATGACTTGTGTGATAGTGTGTATGTAACATTTTTGATGGAGAGAAGGTAATAGAACTCTATAAAGACTGTACCAAATTTGTATGTATTTAAAATATGAGAAGTAACTTGTAAATATACAGACAATAGAGCATTCACGAAAATTATCGATACTTTTAGTTCGATATTTTTACCTGTACGATAGATTTTTATATATACTTCTTATGAGTACAGTATCGATACTTTTGATTCTACATCGTATCCCTAACAAGAGAAACCCAAGCGTTTCAAGTGTAATTGTTTTATTGTAAAAATATTATATAATTATATAACTGTACCGCAATCTGATTCGACGCATTTATTAATTAATTAAGTATATTTTGGAACGAAGATTTTTTTTATTTTGTTTAATATTAAAGGTTTTCATAAAAACTGATTTGACTGGTTTGTTTTAGTTTCAATAAATCACGTGCAGTGTCCAAAAATATAATTTTTTTTTCGTGAAACTTTTTAGCTACGTCGAAAAATTGTCACGTTGAAGTTGTGTAAAGAGCTTTCGTCGCACGGTGAAAGTTTGAACGACCTTGTAATAAATAATTACGTATATATATATACATAAACATATTATTAATTGATTATTATTTAGCAATACTTCGACAAATAAAGTATTTATTTTCGTTTGTACGTATTTATTACTTAAAATATAAGAAAATAGCATTTCTAGGCGCTCACGGGACTTTTCCAGTTTATGTAATAAGGGAATTTAGTAAATAATGTATACATTTTATATATTCAATTAACGTAACATCTTAAACAAAAGAACATAGGTACTTTTAGATAACTAATGATTGTTCCAAATTATTAACTAACATGAACCATTAAAGAAGTTTCACTTCCCTCTGTGAGCTTGTGTAGGTGAGACTTATGTTTTTTTACAAAAATGTATTCCCCTCTATACTAGTTTCAGGCCGAAAAAAACTGTCAAGTACGAATAAACTCACACTACGAAGGTTCTGTACACATTTAAGCACTTGCAAGCATTTAAACGTACATAGTATTCCTATTAAACTATTTACAAATATTAATTTTTCACAACGTAAATATGTTGCCTACTATATATTTCAAGCCGTAAAAACTAAGTAATTAATTAAGTATAATTAGAAATAATTAATTCTTGGATGTTTCGTTGTATTTGTGATATAAGACCTCACATATTGTGCCCACTTTCAAGATTGTAAGTTGATAGGAAATAAACCCTGTAGGTTTTGATGATTAGTGAGTAATAGTATGGAGAGAATAAAAAAATACATCTTAAGGGGTCAAATTGTTTTGTTACGTGAAACAAACAAATTGAAAATGTAAGGATATAGGCCTCAGTATAGGATATGTCAAGAGAAACTGACGGACGAGCAGTGACGGACCTACGGAAAACCGAGCATTAATCTGCCCAATAGCCTGATTGTGGTTGCAGCAAACTATTAATTTATATGTTACGAAGAAACTTCTTGAAATATATGACCACTATGCCTTATTAAATTTGGTAATGTTTTATTTTATGACAAAACATAACTTTTATTATTGTTATTGAAACAAAAACTTGAATAACTATGATGGTCTTATAGCTCTACATAAGTAAATAAACACTCAAGAATAAAATTAAACAACAACGTACAAATACAACGATTATAGCGAATTGACTGATAATTAATATCAATAAATTGTGTACAAAATTTAGATGTTTCACTTCTAAGTATATGATTTTCAATTGCTTAATTCATAAAAGTTTTTTTTATGAATTAAACAATCTAATGAAGAGGATAATAAAACATATCCTTTGGCACTACTTACAGTACTCGTAAAAACATTACACCCTCTGACAGAAGTATTATACCCTAATGCAAGGGTTGAACTGGTTACAGGTGCCTCACATCGATAAAACCTTCCATAAATAAATGTAAATTTCATGTAGGTATGTAGCAGGATATTTGCGAATAAAAAAATGTTATTATCCAACTCTGCAATTTATCTTGAAAATGATTATTAAATGCAATTTAATTTGGAATCAGAAACTGACTTCATCTAATTTTGGTCCATGGGTTATTTTGTTGTTAGTTATATATATATATATAAGTTTGTTTCAAAATATGTTAATCGAGGTTATAATTTATTCATATGTGTAGATTCATTTAGAATTTACGAAGTTATAGATTAACAAACATACATTTATACAAACTGTTGCATTTTTTATATTAGTTAGAATTTGTATTATTAAGTAAATGAGAAAGATATAGAAATAGTTGTTTAGTATTTTATTCCTATTTATTAGTCAATGTAAGTCTTCCAATGTTAAAGCCTTTACATTGGAAGATTTTATATTGGAAGCTTATTAAGTAATATTTCTAGCACTCCAAATTGACAGTTACTTGCAACTTCGCTCGCCTGTTGGAATGTGGCTGAATACTCTAATTAACCAAAATTTCCTCACAATCTGCCTACATTCCTTTTTTTAACAACATTTTTGGGTTTTTCACTGGTAACTTTACAAAATTTTAAATAACTACCTTAAGATAAGAACTGACGAAAAAAGCGACTTAATTCCTTTTTCGTAAACAACATTGCTGGTTTCCTTAATTATTACGATGAATAATAAATGATACTCTTAATATAATAAATAATACTCTAATAATAATAAATAATACTCTAACACCCTTGAAAAAAGTGATATTCCAGATTACCTGTTATTCGCGATTTCTTTTCTTTATTGAAATGTGACTGAATACACTAATCAACCAACTTCGTCTCCATAATCTTAATATTCTCCCTTTATTTCTTTTTCGTACACAACATTTCTAGTTTTCTTAATTGTTACGAAGAATAATAAATAATAACCTTAAAGTAAACGCTTATGAAAAAAGCGACTTATTCCAGATTACCTGTCACACGCGTATTCGTCCGCGTGTTGAAATGTGCCCGAATACATATATGACATTTATATAATATCACACCGAACCAATCATACATGTAACCGAATAGACATATGACATTTCTATTTTTCGTAATTATTACATGGAATAATAAATAATAAACTTAACGTAAAAACTCAGGAAAAAAAGAACTTATTCCAGATTACCTGTTACACACGACTACGTTCGCGTGTTGAAATGAGACTGAATACCCTAATCAACTAAAAATGTCGTCTTCATATTCTCCCTATCTTATTTTTTTGCAAACAACATTTCCCGTTTCCTTAATTGTTACACAGTACAGTAAATACTAATGTTAAGTAAAAACTCACGAAAAAACTCGTTCCAGATTACCTGATACATGAGACTTCATCAGCGTGTTGAAATGTAACCGAATACACTAATCAACCACGTATTTCGTCACCCCAATTTTCATATTCCGCCTAGATTTCTTTCTCGAATGAAATTTCTAGTTTTCTGGCCTGATGTATAATTTAATTTCCATACTTTTAGGGGTTGGGATGGGGGGAATATATTGAAATATTTTATGTGGTGAATATTTACGTTGTAAAATAATTGTGTGCTCCATACCTGTCGTGTTGCAAAGACCAGTAGGTAGTTCAAAATTAATGATTAAATATGTAAAAATGCATGTACTTCTTTTTCAATTAGGTGCAGTTTTAGAAATTCCTCACTTATTGGCGTAGAAAATTTATGGATATGTGCCAATGGAGGTTGAGCCTGGAGTTAGTCAGTCCCTCGGGTTTGATTTATAGGTTTTCATATTAAAACAGGAAACTTTTATGATCATATAACATGTTTCACGTATGTAGATCTGTCGGTCTGTCACAGCCGCAGTCTGTATAATTTTAGATGTGTATGTTTCAAGTATACGGTTAAATGTGCTATAATAGAATTATTACGTAACCATATATTATTTTTTGGGTTTAAAAAGCAATAAACTGAATCCTTATGATATCAGTCAGATATCCATTTGTCTGTCTGCAATTTGCTCAAAAATTATTTTACCTAGATACTTGAAATTTGGCTATAAAGCATTTCAACTGGCACGTATCTCAATAGCGTTTAAAATTTGCCAAATAAAAAAATTGAAAAAATCGAAAATAAAAATTTCAAAACTATTTTTTTTTCAGAATTTCACGTAAGATGCTTTTAGAAATATCGTTGAAAACGTTGATAAAAAATGTCACGCACCTCTCTACCCCTTCCATTTTCGAAACTGCTAAAGTCAAAATTATAAAAAAACAGAGTTACAAAAACTTTAGTAGAAAACTGTAATAATGATTCCAAATATCGCGTTTTTGAGAAATACGCGATACTTTTACATCTACGAAATGTATTTGTACTAGGCGATATATTTATATGATAAACAATTATATTAGTACTTAGAAGTAGTATTATATTAATACTTCTAAATAGTTTCATAGAATCAGAGTTAATATGTACCCGAAAGTACAGGGAATCCTCGCAGTCTTATTTTCGTTTCTAAGACCTGTTTAAAAAAATTTCAATTTCAATCTGCAATGTATGTTCCTCCCTTTCTTATTTTTTAAACTAGCTTTGCCCGATTTTTTTCTTCTTTTAGAACTCTATAAGCACAAAGTTTACTGAAAACGCTAATAGATGGCATGTCAGTCAAATCGTTTCCGTCGGTTCTGATATTAGCGTGCACAAAAAATGTAAATTAAGATTAACGTATCTTTTTTATTTGTGAACAGATTGAAATGAAAATAAGCCTAAATGTTAGCCCAAACTAATCTATATACATCACTGATGAGATTAGCGTACACAACGAAGTTGCGCACAGACAAACAAACAGACAACAATTCTAAAAACTATTGTTTTAAGCTTTGTTGCCTGTTTTTAGTATGAAGCACTTAGTTTTACTTAAAAATATTAAATGTACAGAATCAGTTTTTTTACGATTTTATTATATGTTGTAAATTTAAGAATCCAAAAAAGACAGGTACTAAGATTTGATAAGCGTTTTCAATTAAAATTATTTAGATTTACTTATAGAAAAAATTTCAAGAGAAAAGGATTGCTACTACGCGACCTTACATTGTGTCTTTGCTCGGATGCGCTTGACCTGTTTAAATACTACTTGATATAAACAGGTCAATATTGGGTTCTTAAACAGGTCAAGGTTGATATAAACAGGTATATATCTCTTGCATGAAAAGGTCATAAGAACCATATTTTACACGAGTTGGGCTAGGTAACTTTCGATTTCACTTTACTTTGGTTTCAAAATAGGAAGTCACTTTTTTGTGAACACCCCAGTCCAAGAGTGCTTAACTAAGTTTTGTAAGAATAAATAGATAAACAGCTCTTATCCAGGAAAAACTTAACGTAAAAAACTGCCCTCAAATGCACACAAGGTTTTCAAAATAAAAAAAATTGATTCTGATTGCACTGAAAATTAAATAAAATTCTCTCCCGAGATTATGCGATAGTGTATTTAATAAAGTTTTCACTGTGTTTAGTCGCTTTAATCGATTTATGCAATGTAAACGGTTTAGGCTAATGTGTAATCTGTCTAAAGTCATTATAGAGCTTATCTCTATATAGCGTTTCCGTTAACCGAAAGCTTAATTAACTTAAGCTCGCAGCTCGGCTATTAAGTGGCACGCGAATTTATGTACGTACATAAGTATGTAAAACATGACAAAGTTTTAGCGAATGAAAAATAATTGTATAAACAACTTTAATTTAAATTTATTTGGCGTACAATACAGAGACAAGTTTTTTCATAAACAATAGTTTCAAATTTGAAAGATATTGACCGAGTCATAAAGGTTTAAACTTAACGTTAAGACAAGGACAGCAACACTGAATTGTGATGTATTTTTTTAGTAATGCTTATTGTATTGTATGAGAGCGAATGAGACAGAAATATCCCCACTGTATCCATACTATTAGATTTAAAAGCTCATAACTTCTCATTTGATTTTATTTTTACAATTTTTGAAATATAAACTTATTTTGGCTTCGCTCATATGATGTGATTCGGGTAAACTCGGCGATGGCCCAATTACGACCGAACGGTTTGACGTTCTTCGTTTATACTCGACGCTAAGCCGAGTACGTCTGAACAAGGGGAACGTGTCAAGGGGCCGAGTTAGTAGATACCTTTATTTTTATTTCATCACTTCACCCAGTGAGTCATTGGCGCAGTGGTAAAGCACTGAATTACGTATGACACGCGACAGAACTTTGAGTTAGAATCTTGATACTCGCAGTTTTTCTTCTTTGATTTTACTTTAGAACGTATTATTTCTTTATTAAATTCAAATTTAAAACATTTCTTTATCATACATTTGTTAAAAATTTACTTGATTTTAAGTCAGCGTGTGTTTTAAGTCCATGCAAATCTAGATATGCATTAGTGCAAAAAAATTAGGCTGTTGATGGACTTCGTTTGGACCCAACTGTTCAAGCTTCTTTTTGAAGTGAAAACTTCTTTAGGCGCGTTGAGCATATACACCAACACACTGTACGATGTGCGATTATACGAATACGCTACTAGGATGTGCGCATTGGACACTTTTTGGATGGGTAAAATCTTGTGAGTTCGTGTCACCGACATTCTGTAATAGGAGTATATCTGTAGTTATAAGCTTTAACTCAGCGATTTCAAAATCGTAAGCGTGCTAGGTATGCCCAGAGTCAGTGTTGTGCCATTGTGCCGTTTTTAGGGTTCTGTAGCTAAAAATAGCAAAAATTGAACCCCTATGACTTCATCATATCCATCTTTTCATCATTTAAGGAGACCGGTAAAAGTTTATATACTATTGGGCGTTAGAAGAATAAAAATGACAGTTTTACATAAAAAATGGGAAAAAAATAAACCTCATAAAAGTCTTATTTGGTTTGTCAGTCAGACAAATGAGAAATTTTGGATTTTTTTATGAAGTCAGATTATTTTTCATGATACTAATTAAATACTGTTTCAAAGAACTCTTCGTATGAGTAAAATGAAACAAAGTACATATTGTATCCCGTTACATTCTCCATACGCATATGTAACATATCAATCCATAAAAATATTTATTTGTTCAAATTTTTTGGAGTTTTACTAAAAAATATGACTAATTTTTATAGGCATGACAGTAATTTTTTTAAATGAACATTTTTAATAAACCTGACTTAAAAAAAACGCTCTGTAATCGGACATCCATTTTAATTAAATAAATTTATATTTATAAAATGCACATTAGAAAACAGACGATACTTAAATTTACAATTATATAAATATATCAAAATATCATTGGAATAAAGTGGTTTTGATTTGATTTTAGGGGATTTCGAAATCAGATTTTTTCTTGCCGAAAAAAGGTTTGAAAGACTCAAAGAGAGCTAAAATACATTTTGACAACAGAAAACGAATGTCAATGGTACATAACAATTTATTCTTAATTAATTTAGGCCCCGTTTTACAACCGTCCAATAAAACGGCTAATAACTATTCTATAAATAAATTAAGTGGGCTCTTTATCTGCCAGGTAACCATTTTGCAATTTTTCAATGTTACATTATTCAAAGATAGTTAATTGCGGTTTAGTCCAACCAACTTCACACTAATCATGTGCAAGCGAGATGGACATATGTAAAATCCAATATGTTAGACAGTGACAGGAACAAAGCGTTAATTTGACATTTGACGTTTAACGCAACACACACAAAACTAACCTATAATTTATTTATTTGCATCGTTCTGGTTGAGCGTGGCGTGTTATTATTTATAAATTGTGTTGTGAAACATCCGAAAGTGGAAGAAATGAAGAATTGCGAACGTTCGTCTAATTTCGAAAAATTCGGAGCCCGCTTATCACCAGTTATCGTAATTTACTAGAAGACAAGAAAGCTGACGCAGTCTCAAACAGAGAAAAAGGTGCCGACTGGATATCCATGGACAATAAATTTAATGCCATGACAAGTGGAAATACGAGAGTGAAAAAAGGATTTAAAATACAATTGCCAAGTCTTCAACTAAGTCAAAACATCCATCATTAACCCAATGTTGATAAAATATACACAAAATAACCATAGAGAAACAACCAGAGAAAATATGTTACAGTAAGTTGCTAAACATAACCTAAAACATCATTTTAATTGGCCAATAAACATGTTTCCGGGACTCGAAGTAGCAAGTAACTAGCAGAACTACAGTCCTCCGTTAGGGACTAACTATATTTCTCCGCTAGGGACATTATTTGACAGTTAACTTCTGTCTGACCATTGAAAAATTCAAAATTATGCCATCCTTCGAATAACTCCTATCTGGTTGTTTATCTGAGGATTGAAAAATCAGCCCCAAGGCAAAGGCTACACGTTAAAAAAGAAATCCTTTTTTTTTTAATCGTTTCTAAAAAGTTATTATGTATTTCGTCACAATTTTGTTTCCATTTTTAATTTTTATTTACAACTTTGATATATTAAAAACATAACATTAATTATTAACAACATTTGATGTATTATAAATAATATATTTTTAAAACGCGTTTATAAAGGTAACTTTCTTGTTTTGTATTGTAATTGCAAATTTTACTTCCGTTTTGCTCTTTCCTGGTTGTCAGTCCCGAACCTGTTTGCTTTTTTATATTTTAAAAAATACCAGCTTATTTAAAATTATATTCTCTTCCCTTAACGCCAATTTCATTTTCACCGGTCTCCTTTATAGTTAAACTAGGTGAACACACAGAAATTATGAAAAAGAAAATTTTTAATTATATCACGTCTCGATATTAGTTGGTTTTAATAAATACTGATACGTAAAATTATTTCGATCAATTCGCATTAATAAATTAAGATGGTATAGACAATCAATTATTTTTCTTATGCCTATTAAATATATAGATAATATATTTAATGAGTTTCAAAGTTCTAGAAACAAAAATGTGACTACGAATAAATGTGAAACAAGCCTTATGTAAAGCTAAACTTGTACAGTTTAGTTTTACTTAAGACATCTCAAAATTAAAAATAATGAAATTAAAAATATTTTTTTCTAATAATGTTGGCTTTTTCCGTAGTCGAAGGCCTATTTTTAAATAATACAGTTCTCTGCAATCAAGTTAACCGAAAATATATGCGACTCATAGTAACGAAAAATATATGCGAGTCATAGTAATGAAAAATATATGCCAGTCATAGTAATGAAAAATATATGCGAGTCATAGTAATGAAAAATATATGCGAGTTATAGTAACGAAAAATATATGCGACTCATAGAAACGAAAAATATATGCGACTCATAGAAACAAAAAAATATATGCGAGTCATAGTAACGAAAAATATATGCGACTCATAGAAACGAAAAATATATGCGACTCATAGAAACAAAAAATATATGCGACTCATAGAAACTAAAAATATATGCGATTCACAGAAACAAAAAATATATGCGAGTCACAGTAACGAAAAATATATGCCAGTCATAGTAACGAAAAATATTTGCGACTCATAGTAACGAAAAATATATGCGAGTCATAGTAAGGAAAAATATATGCAAGTCATAGTAACTAAAAATATATGCGACTCATAGAAACGAAAAATATATGCGACTCATAGAAACAAAAAAATATATGCGAGTCATAGTAACGAAAAATATATGCGAGTCATAGTAACGAAAAATATATGCGTTTCATAGAAACTAAAAATATATGCGAGTTATGGTAACGAAAAATATGTGCGAATCTAGTAAGTACATAGATTTTATCCATTTATTGGTATCTAGCAATTTCCAATTAATACAATAGGTTTCATTGTAGCTTTATCATTCAAACCGATATGAATTTTGGTGTGGCTCAAATGCAGTTTTCATATCATACGAGGTAATATGGTGGCCAGGGTGTGCCATATTGTATGTATTTGTATATAGCGTGTGACATTAGGATGAATCCAATGATACCACATTTACCTCAACCACACCTCATATCCAACGATACCTTATTATGTTATAATTTAAAATTAAAATAGTAATACCCATTATATTTCACTGGAAAAATTGCTCCCATAGTTTAATTGCCTATATCCACATACTCGTATACACACATGGTCTGCTGGAAACATGAACCCTTCCTTTTCAGCCTTGACAATGGTCTGTCAATAAATAAAATTAATAACTGGAATATTTTAATAAAAATACTCCGCACGCATAAACGTTTACAATTTACTAACTTTGTAAGAATTGTAATCGTACTAAACAAGTGTTTTTCCCCATTAGACACGAAGCACTTAAATGTATTTAAATACTGAGTTAGGCCCAACTGGCTTTCATCCAACTCAAGGTGCGCACTCAAACTAATAGTTGAACGAATTAGTAAATTCTAATCCAACAACATCATTAATATTTAGCAGGACCAGCTTCTCGGGCGGCGGCCCGCTTTTAATGCCACGGCAGAGGGGATGCTCTGCGTTCTCGTAAAGGGATTAAGATGAAGGGGTTAAGTGGTTGAATTTTCCGGTCCAGCGGGCCGAATATAGAGCGGTGAATTAGCATAACTTCCGTTGACCGCGCGCCTCGCCGCAGCCGCGACGGCTCGGAGCATAATCTCGCCAGCCACTGCGAGGTATAAAGGCTTAACTGATTGATTAATTCTCTTTCTATTTGTGGTTATTATAGATCGGCACAAAGTGAGTAATCGTAGAAACACGCGTTTGAGTTCGATAATACTGTGTAATAACGGCGTCTGCTCTTTGGACGCCACGGCAGAAGTGAAACTTCTGTATTTTCATTTTGTTTCATTAAATTTAATAGGGTAATTGATAAATAAAAATTTCAAGATACAAGCCGAGAAGGAATTAAAAAGTTTTAGATCAAAATTGACCTAGTTATTAATTTATAAATTGAACGTTTAGACAAGGCCAGCAATACTGAATTGTAACATCATTCTAGTAATGCTCATTGTATTCTATGAAAGCGAAAGGGAAAGGGAGATATCCCTACCATTTCATTTAGTTCTCATAACTCTCTTATTAGGGTTCAGTACGTGAAGGGTTCGAACGGAACCCCACGTTGTGGCAAAGCTGTCTCTCTGTCTCTTCATCTATATATAAGAGGTTTCCAATATATAAACGGAATAAGATAGCCAGGTCTGCCCACCATTTTTGGCAAGTTTAGAATTGGCAGAAATGTATTTTTCATTTGAGATGATTATAAACTTTTAGTTGGTTGTAATTTGAAGAAGTTACTCGATGTGTATAGTAGTCATTAAAAAAATTAATAAAAATATACTGGTATAATTGTTACGTATAATAAAACCCACTACTCGCCGTTATAAATATTTCAGGTAACATCATATTTATATTAAACTATTTACAAATGCTAATTTGTCACAACGTTTATATATTACCAACTATATCTTCCAGAGGTGTAAAATGTGGTGCATACATCAAAAATAAAAAGATTCATGATAATCGCGGTAGCTTTCCTGTAATCTTCTGGTCAGTTTTTCCAACCCTGTCTTTTATGATTTTCGAATTAGTTTTTCTACTTAGTTTCGGAAATAAGGATGGAGGGAGGAATCCCATATTTTCGCATTTTTATTTGGCCCTCTCAGATTACCCTACATTATATTGGAAATTTAAAAATGTTTATTACCTTTATTTAATTTTGAATACCTTTAAGATGTATTACAATGCCAATTTTAAGTTTCCTAAAAATTCAGCTGTGAGTATTGCCTATTATATCTTTTATAGCCGTAAAAATGTGGTGCTTTTTGAAAAATTATGATATCTAGAATTATCGCAAACACTTTTCCTACGAGCTTTGCATAAGCTTCAAAAAGCTCATATTTATTTCATAATTTTAGGTTGAGCAGTTTCCGAAATAAGGGGCCTACCCCTTATCATATCTTTTTTGGTTATTTTTAAATATATATCTAAAGATATGGAACTTAAAATGGGCAAAAACAGTTATTTTTGAAGCTTTTATAACTAGCCTTTTGAAACGGTATCCCACGATTTAATGGAATTAATTTAATGGAAATTTTGTTTCAAGTACTTCCATAATTTGGCTCCCTAACATTGGTGTTATAATGCTAAAATTCAAGTTTCTACGTCAAACGTTTTCTAAGAAAAAATGGATGTGACGGACGGACGGATAGACATCTGTGCGGTGTTATAAGGGTTCTTCTTTCTTTTAGAGCTACAGAACTCTACACTTTAAAAAAAATGTAATCTGTAAATTAATCGGCTCGACTTTTCACAGCCAGTTCTCGCTCTACTAGCTCTTAATGAATAATCTAATAATCATTAAGATTATCTAATGATCTAGCTCTTAATGATCTAGATAATTAAGAATTAAACTCTTGGATTTTCATGTTTGTTTTGACTCTTTGTTTATGCTAATTTCAATTCACAGTTAATAAATATATCACCAATATATTTATTTTTATTTTTATTATATGATTTTCTTGCTCACCATTTTCATATGCACCACACACAATCAGGACAGTCAGTCGGACTTACTGACAGTTAAAATTGTATTTCTGTTTCTCTTTAACTGTCAGTCGAGTCGGAAAAGAGTCTCTATCTATTATAGATATATATCTATTGCACGGTCCAATCGCTACCGTGCCCTATTGCACGCTACTGTACCAATCACTAAAGTATCCATACAAAATATGTTTATAACTGCCAGTAAATCCGACTGAATGCCGACCGCGACTCTCCACATCTATTCTCCAAGAGTCTAAACAAATTAAACACATAAAATTAAATGTTTTCCGAGTCGTAAAATAAAACGAATTTGCGACATAACAATGAATATACAGATTAATGTTTAAAATTAAAAACATTATTATATACAAATATATATAGAAGGATACTCTATTAAACACATAGCTGTCTTAGCAATAAAGATCTGCGTATTTATGTAAAAGTAAAACTTTACGAAACTACGTGATATAGTATTATTTCTACTTTCTTTAAGTTCTTTACCACGACCTAGGTTTCGTTGTATTACAACATCTTCAGGTGGGCTATTAGCATAGCTGAAGATCTTTGCTAATAGCCCACCTGAAGATGTTGTAATACAACGAAACCTAGGTCGTGGTAAAGAACTTAAAGAAAGTAGAAATAATACTACATCACGTAGTTTCATTTAATTGTGAATAATGAATTTCTACAAAATTAACGCCAAATATATTCAATGTCTTATTTCCTTTAATTTTTTGCGTACTAAATAAAGTTATTTTTGTATTATGCCAAAGAAGTATAAATTCAAACCCTCGTACATAAGTACACGTATTTTTTTATGTAAATAGGTTTCAAACCACCTCTCTTTTATAACCTTTCAAATATATTAACCATTCAACTAAAACCCTTATAGTTCTTAAAGTCAGGAAATGACGTTAAAAATCCTCCGCTTCCTCCTTTTAAATACCCATGATTCCAGAATAATTCATAATTATATTATTTTTACCTAAAGGACACATTTCGTCTTTCGTCCAATGCTTCGTTCGAATTTCACTTCGCCGCTGCCACCAACAAAAAAATACGATTACTTACGGTAAACGGCGATTCCGATTAAAATCTTCAACTTTTAACATCAGCCAGAGGAAAATGAACTTATTTCTCATTCAAACTTCGCTCCCGTTTCGATATCTATTTTAAAATCATTATTCGAACGCAATATCAACTCAATTTTGTTGTCAAACATTCGGCGAAAGTTCGCTTTGAAGCTTTCGTATTTACGGAGCGCGGGCAGCCGACGCGGCGACATCTGCCGCTGAGTCGTGACGGCGGACGTGATTTATTTACGGGACGGGTGAAAACTTCGAAGGACCTTCAACGTTACGGTACGCACGACGTACGTACGAACATACGGGACCTATTGTTGAACGATGTTACAACCCTCCGGAAAGCAAATGAGGTCGGACCCCTACGTGTCTACATGTGTAATTAACCATCGGACAATCTTTTATTTTTAATTGACTCTAAAACAGGGCGGTTTTAAATCTGATGGTTTTTTTGTTATTTATTTCAATTACTAGCTTTTACAGGTGAGTTATTCCATGTAAAAAAATATTTGATGGTTCGTAGGTGGTATTTTGGAAATAGGGTAAAAGTTTTAAACTTATTTTAAACTACGTTCAAAGACAGCGCTAGACAGTGCGGTTAATTTTAAAGTGCCAGGAGACTTTGGTATTAGTGTAGTGTTAGTGAAACCTCGATGCTTACGTAATGCTTAGTGTAGTATTAGTGAAACCTCAAAACTTACGTAATGCTTAGTGTAGTATTAGTGAAACCTCAATGCTTACGTAATGCTTATATAGTATTAGTGAAATATCAATGCTTACGTAATGCTTAGTGTAGTATTAGTGAAACCTCAATGCCTCCTTAATGCTTAGTGTAGTATTAGTGAAATCTCAATGCTTACGTAATGCTTCGTGTAGTATTAGTGAAACATCAATGCTTACGTAATGCTTAGTGTGGTATTAGTGAAACCTCAATAATTACGACATGCTTAGTGTGGTATTAGTGAAACCTCAATGCTTGCGTAATGCTTAGTGTAGTATTAGTGACAGCTCAGAGCTTACATAATACTTAGTGTAGTATTAATGAAACCTCAATGCTTACGAAATGCTTAGAGTAGTATTAGTGAAACCTCAATGCTTACAAAATGCTTTGTGTCGTATTAGTGAAAACTCAATGTTTAGATCTCCGGTACGTCACATTTTTATAAGGAAAGCTGTAGCAGCCCTTACGAAACAATTAGTTTTTCCAGGCTGAAATATCCTAGATGTTAGTCCATATACATGTGTAAGAATTCATATACATGTGCAAGAATCAGTCCATATACATGTGCAAGAATCAGTTCATATACATGTCCAAGAATCAGTCCATATACATGGGCAAGAATCATAGTCCATATACATGTGCAAGAATCATAATATAACAGACTAAAAATAAACCATACCTTTAAATTTATAATCTTAGGCTTAATATGATATACTTACACATGGCTTACTTACTGTTACAATTGTAAAGTCTTACAGTTAACCAAAACGACTATGGGAAAACTTTTTTCGTCAAACGCTGCAAAAGATGTCAGTATACTTAAGGTGAAAATTAGAATAAAAAGACGGCGGAAAATAAAGTAGAGAAAGAAAAATTTTCAGGAGACTTAACAAGAACGTATTCTCTAATAAATTCGACAGTTCTTACAGTTTATTTATTTATCGTACGTTTATCTACAAAATTATAGATAAACAATTGCTTTTTTATGGTTAGGAATTGTTCGTAATAATACTAAAGCAATTGCTTAATGACATTAAAATTAATACGTCAAATAAATAAACAATAGTTTAATATCTAACAGAAAGGTGAATACGTACAATTAGATCTGAATACAAAAGTACACAAGAACTACAAAATATAACGATGCAAAATTTTAACTAATATACATTCACTCATGATTAACAAATCACACTATAGTGCGACCGCAAACAGGTGGTTGGCAAGTTGAATACCGTGGTAAACTATCTAATATAGTATATTCGGTCCTAGAAGGTGGTATAGTAAAAAGGTGATGGTTTCGTGAGTAAAGCAAGTTATTTAGTATGAAGAATAAAAGTTTATTCAAATTTATGACCTACTGCATTGAGATTTCACGATGTCGTGCAAGTGGACGATTAAGGTAATCACAATTTCATGTTCGAGCGCTGCTACACCTCCTTTTTAATATGCTGTTCTTTAGCTGTTCTTTGGCTGTTCTTTAGCTGTTCTTTAGATTTTCAGCTGTTCCTGTTCCTTAAGCGCGGTTACTACTTTACTGCTTTATTGCCTTACGAAATTTGCTTATAATTTTATCGTGGACGTTAGACGGCCATTAGACGGCCGTTACTTTCAGAGTACGATGCAAAGACAATATGCCCCATTTTGGATGCCATCCTCGACCATACTAATAAGTACAGTAAAAAAATATATCCATAGGTAGCTTATCTACATAGTCAGATTTTACAATTTAAGCTCAGTGACTCAAACTTAGTTTTTCGTAATGTTTTCCACATTTTACTTATAATAATTATAGCTATGGGCTCCTCAGAGCAATATGTACTAAATAATATCTAATATCTTGGGTGACATGCATATTTTTGTGAATATCTCCAAAGCTGTGACATCCAGTATCGTCGTTACAGATACATCGTCGATACATCTAGTCGATACATCGTCGATACATCTAGATACATCGTCGATATGTCATAAAGCTATGACATCTAGTATCGTCGTTACAGATACATCGTCGATACATCTAGTCGATACATCGTCGACACATCGTCGATACATCGTCGATACATCGTCGATACATCGTCGATACATCTAGATACATCGTCGATATGTCATAAAGCTATGACATCTAGTATCGTCGTTACAGATACATCGTCGATACATCTAGTCGATACATCTAGATATATCGTCGATACATTTAGTCGATACATCTAGATACATAGTCGATAGTCGACACGTCATAGAGCTATGCCATCTAGTATCGTCGATACAGATACATCGTCGATACATTACGTCGTCGATACATCTAGTATCGTCGTGACATATATTTTTGTAAATATCTCCAAAGCTATGACATCTAGTATCGTCGTTACTGTTTTCCCAGAACGTTTGCATAAGCTTCTAAATGTTTACATAAGATTTTTTCATAATTTTAGGTTCAATAATTTCAAAAATAAGGACCTAGGCATATTTTTTGCATACTTTTCAGCATATTTCTGAAGTTACTACTAAAATTCTAACAGTAGATACTAAAGTTACTATTAAAGTTCTAACAGTACTAACAGTAACAAATATTTGTATAAGTTGTAAAGTCTTCAAAATTTATGAATCCAGTACATCTTTGACGTCAGAAAATATCATATTTCTGAATATAGGTCATTTCTCAAATGGCTGAAGATCCGTGACGACTTCACATATTTACACTTCGTTTTAATATATTAAAAAATTCTCAGAGCCCAAATTGTCTTACTGCTACTTATTCCTAAACATAACACCACTACCACTTACGAAAAATCCTCCACTGTCCAAGCAGCAAAAATTTCACCTGGATCTTGACAGAAACATCACGTCCCTAAATATTTTCAAAGATCGAGTGAAAAAGTCCTGCCTCTCTTGACACCTTTTCCTTTGTGCCCTTGTCCTTTTCTGTCTTTCCTATCCCAAATAATGTTAATAGTTTGTATTACTTTTACTTTTGTATTTTTTTTAAATTTTTTTTGTCTAATGCATAAAGAATTTTCTTTGTAAAATCTCTTACAGACTACCGACTAAATTTCAACACCAATTGTTATGGTTGCCTAGAATAAATTGCTCGTGTAGCAATAAATCCGCCATATGTACTATGCATAAAAGATGATAAATAAATAAAGCTATAAAAATAAGAGCTAGCGATATCGAGCGGCTTGTGAGGAAAACAGTTGTAACAGAGAGACATGTCAATTATCTTATTTATCCTATAAAAGTTTCTTTTTGCGTTTTGAGGCACTGAATACTAAAAAGGAAAACTATTCGTAGCTAATGGGATGTAACCGCGTCACATTTGTGTATATAATGTGTCAAAATAAATCTTATTTTTGCTAAAAAAATGACAAATTAGATTATGCTCAACTCAAGTTTGCTATTGTAAAAAACCTGTCAAACACGAAGGAAATTCGCACTATGAAGATTCCGTGCACATTTAGGCATTTATAAAAATTTAATGGTACATAATATTCCTATCAAATTATTAAAAAAAATTATTTTTTTAGAACGTAAATATATTGCCTATCAGTAATCGCATTGTTAACAAGTTCGTGCACAAAAAAACAAATATCTTCCATCAAGGATGTACTATTATCATCTATTGAGAAGTTCTATGCCTCTCTCCATAGTGGATCATCAGATCTTGACCAAATTAATATAGGAGCACCATTCGGTTCCCACGTACTGGAGATGTGGGTTTAAATAAATAAAAAAAATACAGTCGAATTGAGAAACTCCTTTTTTAAAGTCGGCAAATAAATAAAGTAAATAGAACCGTTATAGGATTACTTTTGTCTGTCTGATCCTAAGGGTGTCGTACCCTTATTTCGTATTATGGTAAAGTTTAATGAGTAAGTATTTTACAAATATACAAAAAAACGAAAAGCCAACGATCAAAAAATGTAGTTTTGTCACAATTCAGCTGTGAAACGTTTCTCCGTACCAAGTTTCAAGATTTTAGATCGTCAGAAATTTTGATGAGCGAACTTTAGAAATTTTGATGAACGAACTTTAGAAATTTTGATGAGCGAACTTTAGAAATTTTTATGAGCGAACTTTAGAAATTTTGATGAGCGAACTTTAGAAATTTTGATGAGCGAACCTTAGAAATTTTGATGAACGAACTTTAGAAATTTTGATGGGCGAACCTTAGAAATTTTGATAAGCGAGTAAGCGTCAAAATACGTGATGTTTGGATGGCTTAATTTTCCGACCTTTTTATTGTATTGAGTAATTTTCTTGACACTCCCTTTCTCAGGAACGACCAGAATCGTTCCTGAGAAAAGGGGTTTTGACAGACAGAGCTACATCAAAGTGATATTACAAGGGTTTCGTTTTTATTACTTTGGGATATGGAAAAACCAACTGAAATTCAGTCTATTTTTTTACTACATTGGATATTGGACAGCATATCGAAGGTTCTTTTGAAAGTGTTTAGAATCGACTATTTGTAGATTTCTGAATATAAAAAAAAATTCGAGAACATTTTTCTATTTGTTTATCAAATAGTGTTATATTTTTTGCTTTTTAGGGTTATTTTAGGATTCTGTACCTCAAAGAAAAAACGGAACTCTTTTAAGATAACTCACATGTCCGTCTGTCATTTTTCCACAAAACCGCTTGAAGCAGAAACTTGAGATTTAATACAGCAATGATGTATATTACATACCTCGTAACTCGATAGCCTAACACTCAAAAATATTTATATGGAAATTTTAGAAAATGGAAAACCAATTACTTGAGAAAAGTTTTCAACATTCCACATATAGTGTGGGGTGTCATTGGACAGGGTTAGTTTTAAGGATATCAAAAATATTCTTTTCTTAATTTTAGGTAACATGTTTTCAAAGATACATTGAAAAATATTTTAAAAATATCCAAATAAATATTTCCACAACTATTGTACCTAAAATTATGAAAATAAAAAACCTGTCAAGCACGAGTGGAACTCGACCATACACATTTAGGCATTTATAAACATTTAATGGTAAATAATATTCCTTTTAAACTATTTACACAATTTTTTTAATTTATGAAAATTTTTGAAAATTTATTAACTACTATATCTTTCACAGAAGCATAATTAATAAAAATTATGTAGTATAATTAATGACTTATTTGTGCTATGAGACCTTGCTTCTTGCCAAATTCAATGATTCTAGGTCAACGCGAAGTACCCTACAGGTTTTGATTTAGTTGAGAGGGTCAAAATATGCGGCATAAATGGTTGTATGTTTAGGGTTCTTCTTGATAGTGTTTACTTCGAAGCTTGATTTTTTTACAGCTCCAAGGGACCATAGATCTAAGTACTTGTATTAATTTCAATTTGACACCTCCACGCGTTCCTGAGAAAAAGGGTCTTGACAGACCGTCAGACGAACAACGAAGTGATCCTATAAAGTTTCCTTTTTTTTCCTTTTGGGGTACGGAACCCTAAAAACGAGGTTTTTAGAAGCCTACGCAAAGGTTGCAATAAAACTATAACAGCAATTCTAGATGTTATAGCTCTTTAGATATCTACGATAATATGTATGTCTCCTCTACTTAATTATATTAGGTAATATTAAATATTCAATATTGCCTAATATAATTCTCAAATAATTAATATTACCTAATATAAATATCTTGAAAGTCCATATTAGCGATGACTTATTATACTTAAACAAAGTAATTTCACTTTACTTTAAAGCCAGATTAGGCTTGCACTTAAACAGTTTATTAGTTCAGCAGTTTTAAAAATTAGACGGGATGCATTTTTTTATGCACATCCTTAAGGCTATGCCACTTAACATTATCCTTATAATTAACCCTTTTAAAAGATACCCTGTACACTACATAGAATCAAAAAAAATCCGGTACTTAATTTTTTCCCTTAAAAATTATAAAAATATTTAAAAATGTTAGCTACTGCATAATTAAATAAATAAATTTAACATTTAAGAATTTTAACAGACGCGTGAGTGATTTTATGAACATTTTATAATTATATATATAGTTATTTTGATACCTTACTTTATAAAAATATTACAAAGTGAGGTATCAAAATAAAAAGACGCCGGAAAGAACATTAAAATGCAAATAAAACTAAATTGAACGCGAAAAAAGTGGTAAAACTAGTTTTATTGTTATTTATATAGTCTAGTGTTACGTGTGCAAATTAGTCATGTAACTATCATAGCTATAAAGCTAAAAGCTTTTATCGAAAAGCTGCTGATTCAGCCTGAGGCGCTTTGGTTCACAAACGTCGAACTTGCAGATTCACAACTTCGTATCATTAATTTTAAGCCAGCCGTCAGAGTGACGTTTCGATTTATCGTTATTTTGAGTATGAGATTTAAATGTAATGACGTTTTTGGATCTCGAATTCATTATACGTGTTGTTTTGTGAAATAAATTCACGGTCTATAAACGTGAAATACAAGAGTTTCAGCTCGTCACAACACAATAAATAATCGTTCGTTCGTTACGTCCGGAAACGTTTATTGAATGAAAAGTAAGTTCATTGTTATGTTTGCCTTTTTAACAAGCTTTTATTAGCTACATGTTAACGTAAATATGTACGTAAACAATGTTTGCAAGTAATTCTCACCCATTTCTAATGGCCGTATCAGTATGAAACTTTGCAAACTTGTGCAATTGTGATGACAATGTGAAATTGTGATGAAAATGACAACGAACTGATATGATGATGGAGAAGGAAGGTATATAACAGAATACCATTGTAATTTTTGAAATTTTTGTCTGCCTGTCGGTCTGTTTATATATCACAATGACGTTACGTATATAGATTAGCGCCCTGAGAATGGTACTCGAAAATTGAGATAATTTGTCTTTATTTAAAAGCCCTCTGTCTATTATTTCTAGTTCATGCGTGGCTTTGTTTAAGCCATACGTTATATTAGTGTGTAATTTCTGATAGGCTGTCTGTATGTTTTACTTAATTGTTTATATTCACATCAGTAAAAAATTACAAACCAAATTAAAATGGATTTTCCAATTTTTCCTACATGAGAACTTCTCTATGGCCAACAATAAACCCATTGAGTTTGGGCGTGTTTCATTTTCTCAGTGAGCCAATTGGATAATGGAGAAGGAAGTGGTTATGGGAACTTTTCTCTGGTTAACATTATACCTATTGAGTTTGGCCTCGTTTGATTTATCTCAGTGAGCCCTTTGGTTACATATAATACCCAGGAGGCTTTGATGATGTGATGATGTCGCCACCGTGGTATGTTGGTTTGATCACAAGGCATACGGCCTTTGACTGTGAGGTGCACCGCGGGGACTCGCTCGTCCAACTGGGCTGGTTTGGTGTTCTGATTGGTTGTAAGAGATTGCTCTCGTAGCAATAAGACCGCCATATGTATCAATTAGATACATTCAACTTGCTGAAATAAATAAATGATGAAAAAGGAAGGTGGTCAAGCTTGTTTCTTATTCGGGATTTATTATTACTTATTTTTATATTTAATTTGAATTAATTTGTTTGTTTATGTGTACTATAAACTATTATACTTTTGGCGATTGTAGATATCGAACGCTTTGGCAACCTATAAGTTGGACACAGTTTTTTCGTGATAAATAAATAAATAAATAAATGTGTCTGTCCATCCAATTTCGGTACGAAATATGAAAAAAATCTGGTGCTACCGAAATGTGAACTGCATTTTTGTAAATTATTTGTAACATTCTAATGTATCAAATCGTAGTTTCAACGACTGAGTCGGCATAATCGATTTCCATGAATCATCTGTTTAGCTTTGATTTCTGTTCAATACCCAAAATAACGTCAGAATGGTTAACATCAATCAGAGGTTAGATACTGACGGCGCACTATAAATATAAACGGAGATACATGAACCATTGACAGCAGTGCGGAAAGACAAAGGTGTTGGCATTGTGGTGTGAAAAATTTTATTTTTTCTCAAAAATTCCAAATTGATACTGGCCAATAGCCAAAATGGCAAAGTTGAATGAAAAAAAATATCTAGAACGAATAGAATTACCATTATGAGATTACGTACTTGTATTTCTCTTTATTTCAAAAGAGAATGTTTAGAAACAAACCTATTTGACAGTTAAAGTATGGTTGGCACAAATATATATTTAATCAGTTGACAACAATTTACCTAATTCATTGCATTTCAGCTATAATTTTTTAAACGATATATTGTAATCACTAGATTAAATTAGCACGATAAATAATTTTATAAATATCAATGTCACACCCTTAATTTAATAATCTGAATTGATAAAGTTAGAAAAGAGAAATGAACAACCCTTGCTGTTGATCACATAAAACTCGGAGATACAAAACATTTCCCGAAAATATTTAATATTTTGACGTGTACGAAGTCTATATCCATATATGCTATTCATACGTATATTTACTTTACAACACGTTGGAGCGAGATAGATGCAATGAGTTAGTTTCAATCTGACATAGACGATGGGCAAATGTCTTACATACAAAATACGTCTATAGGATATTTGATGTAACAATGGTGAAACAAAAAAATATGGACGAAGTCTATATCCATATATGCTACTCATACATATATTTACTTTATAACACGTTGGAGTGAGACAGATGCAATGAGTCGGTTTCAATCTGATACAGACATTGAGCAATTGTCTTACGTACAAAATACGTCTATAGGATAATTGATGTAACAATGGTGAAACAAAAAATAATATCGACAAAATCTATATCTATATTTGCTACTTTTACATATATTTACTTTAAAACACGTTGGAGTGAGATACATGTAATGAGTCACTTTCAGTCTGACATAGACGATGGGCAATTGTCTTACATACAAAATACGTCTACAGGATGTTTGATGTAACAATTGTGAAAAAACCCATTGTGATATGGTTTTTTTTTATTCAAATAAGTGTTGGTAATATTTTGTAGTATAGCATTATTTGATGGCAGTATATTTTGTTTTACTTTTACAAATCAGTTCAGATCCTAGCTTGATATAATTGCTAGAAATCTGCCAGCCTTGAGAGAGGCCTTTCTGTCTTTGGAGATAGCTGCATGGGTCTGGCAATAAACGACTCCAATACTAAGTATATGGCTATACAAAAATCTCCACCAAATAATGCATATAATCGTTTGGAGATTGGCTCACATACATTTGAAATGGTTGACTGCTTTACTTAACTTGGATCTTGTGTTAACAATAAGAATGACACGATCTCTGAAATTCAGAATCGCATATCATCGGCCAATAAAGCATTTTTTGGACTAAGCTCCATCCTTAAATCTTCCTTTCTTACAAGAAAAACAAAATTATTAGTATATAAAACTCTTATTAGGCCAGTTCTAGCATATGGTTCAGAAACCTGGCCTTTGACTAGAACTGGAGAGAATAAAATAGCAGCGTTTGAAAGAAGGGTTCTGAGAAGAATTTTTGGGGGTATCAAGGAAAATGGTATTTGGCGAAGACGTCTTAACTCAGAAATCTACAGGTTGTTTGGTGACCCTGATGTCATAAAAACTATCAAAATCAAAGGAATGAACTGGGCTGCCCACGTATCTAGAATGAAAGATCCAGCAAAGAAAGTTTTCATCGTAAAACCTCTAACAACTCGTAGACAAAAATTACGATGGATCGATTCAGTGGAAGAAGATTTTAACATTCTCAGGATAAAGAACTGGAAAACCCAGGCGAAGAGTAGAACTTCCTGGAAGAATCTCCAACAGAAGGCCTTGGCCCACCCTGGGCTGTCGTGCCAAATAGGATGATGATATTTTGTTTATATTAGTTAAACTTTGGCTCTTATATTTTTAATGATTATTTTTATTGTTAGATATACTTATTTAGAAAAACAACATTACAAAAATTTTAATATTAATATACGGCATTATTTATATGCACTTTGGTATTATATAAACCGGCCCGTAGCATAGAGGCTAACACGTTAGCGTCCATCTAAAAGATTATGAATTCGATTTCCGGCAGGATGTTTAAAGATTCATAAATTCTATTTATGATAAATTGTAGTATGTGAATGATTTGTTATATTAAAGAAATAAAAAAAACTATTAAGAATAAAAAAAATTTAATCACATTTAAATGAAACTACGTGATGTAGTATTATTTCTACTTTCAAATATTGAATATATTTGGCGTTAATTTTGTAGAAATTCATTATTCACAAATGAAACTGCGTGATGTAGTATTATTTGTACTTTCTTTAAGTTCTTTACCACGACCTAGGTTTCGTTGTATTGCAACATCTTCAGGTGGTCTGTTAACAAAGATCTTTGCTAATATTCTACGTTCTTTAAGTTTTTTACCACGACCTAGGTTTCGATGTATTACATCATCTTAACACATCACATTACATCATTACAACATCTTCAAGTAAGCTATTACATCTTCAAGCGGATTATTAATGAATTTATGCAAAATTAACGCCAAACATATTCAATATTTTTTAATCACAAATACATCCGTATTATATTACTAACATGAATATAAGCAAAAGGTTTTACAATACTCACATTTAAATGAAACTACGTGATGTAATATTATTTCTACTTTCTTTAAGTTCTTTACCACGATCTAGGTTTCGTTGTATTACAACATCTTCAGGTGGGCTATTAGCAAATATAGGTCAAGGTTTACAATACTCGAACCGCCATTTTGCTTTGTTTACAAACATTTTTTTTGGAATGGAATGGAGTACATTTATATATAATAATTTAAAAATATGAGGGTACATAATGTTTAAATTAATCTGTCTATAAATGTTCACAGGTGTAAAAATATGAAATTCTCAAAAACTGTTAATACTAAAAGATCCTAAATCTTATGGTTTTTGAGTTATAATCGCCATAGTTTTCCTGGGGTATTTTTATTAAATTCTACCAAGTCTGCTTTTTTATGATTTTTCGTTCAGTAATTTTGGAAATGTGTGGAGGAGAGTGAACTTTTTTACACGTTTTGATGGCATATATCTAAGCGTAGGCCACATAAAATTCTAAAAAAATATTTTCGTGTTTCTTATAACTAGTCCTTTTAAATGATATCCCTGGTGATAAATAAAACTAAACATGTTTGTTTTCTTCACTTAACTCGTTCCCTCCAAAATTTAATTGTAAATATCTTAAAGTATTAAGCTACAGCAAAATATGAGAGTTAATATACTCTGTTTTACATACAAATTTTTTCTCAGAAACCGTATCTACGTCAAATGGTTTCTGAGAAAATTGATTATGACGGATACGTGAGCGATTTTATAAGGGTTCCGCTTTTCCTTTTGGATACGGAAATCTAAATAGTCCAGCATGTACCGAACCTAAGCAAGGAGTTTTAAAATTTACAAAATATGTGAATTTACATTACTTTTTTTATTTTATTATGTAAAATTTAAACCTGCCAATAGAGAGTAAAGTCAGAAAGAATTAGGGGGGCTAAAAATAAGATACAATTTTCGTCTGCCTGTCGGTCTGTTTGTGCATCACGTAAAATTTACTAGACAGATTTAGGTGATGATTTCATAATATCGTTACGTTATATAGATACTCGTGCGTAATTAGCACTGTAAGTGTGCTCAAAAACTGAGACAATGTATCTTAATTTCAAAGCTCTTTATGGCTTTCATTTTCAAGTCGTAAGTGGCGTTATTTAGGCCATAATTTATGTTCGTGTCGTAATTTTCGACTGTTCTGTACAGTCTATATTATATAAATATATAATTTGAAATAAAGAAAAAAATGTCGACCTACACGACACGTAACCATTGGTGCAACCGTGATTAAATATGTCACTAATAACTAAATAAACCATAAATTGATAACTAAGTAATTCACGCCAGTGAAGACCCAAAAAACATTAAATAATATAATAATGATTATTTATTGACTCTTACATATTTCCATCACTTCCGAGACAAGAAGTCAATATCACCTATAAGAGGATATCGACTTCTTGTCCTAGAAGTTCCAGTTACTCATAAACATAGAGTTAAAGATATTAAACAAATTGGGCGGAGCTATTTATTGTTGGTGCGGCCGAGATTTGTGCGTGGCAACGTCTCCTCCGATCTCCTTATAGTATATGTTTAAACTCACTGGCGCTCATCGTCATTCAGATCTTGCGTTGTGTGATTACAGTGAGACTGGTACTACCACAAGCTCAGTGAGTGAGGTGAACGAAATAAATACCTAACGATGATATTGAGTAATATTTGTTATATGCGTTCAAAGTCGAATCTTGGCCATGATATATAAAATTATTGAAATTTATGGCTTTTTTCTATTAGTTTTGAAATTTTTTCACTGATATATTTTTCCAGTGAATTTTAATGTATTTCGAATTACACGCTCGGAATAACTTTCAATCTCCAATATCTGAGGTGTATAACCGAAGATATTGGGGATTTAAAGTTTTTAACACTTACCCGAGCCGTCGTTTAGTATTTATTTTATTCATCTCCTCCTTTGAGGTTTTATTAGAACTAATTTAACTGTAATCACATCATCCACTAATTCACATGTCGAGCAACACTGAACTGAAACGCGCTCAAAAACATGTTTCGTACCGTCACATGTTTTTGAGTGACCTCAGGCGACCCGTGTAGGGCAATTCTGATGAAGTACTTTCGAGCCTTTGAACCGATATATCGAATGACACTACAATGGTTTGTCACGCTCTCGCTCTGGCAACTGTGCAGTATGAAACACTCGCGCCAGTTTCCCATACCTGACACCACACACCGCTTTATAATGCGTTGTCACGTCAAAAGTCTCAATAATTAACCATGAAAGAAAAAGAATTTATTTAAAAGAATTTATTCTTATTTTTTTTCTGAACTTTAAAAATTAGAGGGGACGAGAAACACTAAAAAGCTTATAACTTCAAAAAAATAATCTAAAAAAAATCATCTTTATAATCCTTATTTTCCATCTATAATATTCCTCGTAGGCGTTCTAGCTCAAATATTTCAAAATAATATTATTTTTCATTTTATATATAGATTATTTTTCATCTTGTCAATATATAGTATATATTTCACGAGCGTAAACGTATCTGCCCATATTTTAGTACAAGCCAAAAAATATGAAAGGCATTGAAATCTATGCGGTGCCCACGTGGTGTTCAATGAACTTATATCTATAATTATATGAAATTAAAAAAATGTCGACCTACCATTCCCCCATTCCATTCTACCATTCACCCCTCAAAAATAAACTAGACAATATTTTTAAAACGATTTATAATTTTAGAACAAACAAATAACATAAAAACTTTATATAATAAATAATGGACATTTTTACAAATAATTTTTGAATTATCCTTCACACAGTAATAAACACTTGACAAAAATTTAAAAAACAGGTTAAGTATATTATAACATATATATGGGCAACAATACGCGCTTCCCAGCCAACGAGGGGCGTTACATCGAAGCATCCGTGACGTTTCACTTTTTCTCAGTTAGCTCCCCATCCCAAACATTTGTTCAGAAGCATTCGCTTCAAAAAAGGTATGAGCTGCGTTTGAAAACTCTATTAGAATACGCATGAACAAAAATGAGCAATTTAAAGTTTCCCAATAAATTTTGGAAAAATATCACAATTCTCCCTAAAATTAAAAATTCTTAATGAGAATTCTACTGATAGAACGTAATAATTCCACATAGAATTATAAATTAATGATTTTTCCTTTACATGTGCTTTAAAATCTTCTTTCGGGTCAAATTTCATGATTCTATGTCAATGGAACATACCCCATATATTTTGATGAGTGATTCTGTACTAAAAAACGTGATGTTTTAAAGGTCATACCTTTTTATATTGCTTGATTTTTTTACAGGACTTTGAGACAGTAGACATTCGTATTTCAACTATACGCCTTTAACCATTGCAGATAAAGTGTCTTGCCAGACGGACAACAAAATGATCTTACAAGGGTTTCGGTTTTCGTTCTAAGGTACCGAAGCCTAAAAACTCTTAGGAGGGAAGTCAAGTGACTGTGATGTGAGAAATATATATTTGAATAAATACTCGCTGTCTCACTAACCCAGACCCTTCAGATTGTGCGAGAGGGAGAGCCGCAATTCGTATGGCGACCTACCTAAAAGTTTGTCGTAAAATCATTATCTGGGTAACAACGTGCCCTCCACTTTAAATCTTCACTGATTTTTATGATTATGATCTCTTTTTTTAGGCAAAGGATCTAAGACCAAGCGTTTAAATTTGTCTCATTGGATAGCTAAACATTTATTTGCAAGCGTTTTAATAAGACGATATTTTTTTGTGAAAAACTGTTATATTTAGATGGTAATATTTGAAATTTTATAATCGATATAGAAATAACGTATAATCCTGGATATACCCAGTGAACACATTGACATAAGAGTGATATTAGAATGATGTCATGCCAGGTTACAAATTACATTAGTTTTCACTATTTCATATATATAACTCTGACGTAATGAATGCAATGATAAACATGACGTCCACGTGACATCATCTTAACTTTATTGATATAAATGGGACGTAATAATGATTTAACAATGACATTAAAAGTTATTTATTTAAATGTTACCTGAATACGACTGCGTAGTTACGTCCAAGGAACCTTTTGAAGTAAGGCACATATCATAATGACGCCATGCCAGGTCACAAGTTACATAAGATATTACAAGTATACTTGAGTCGTAGGAGAATCGTTATTTCACGCTTTTTAGGTCAGCGTTTGTGCAACCTAATGAATGCGACAACGTCCACGTGACATAATCTTAATCTCGCTGACATCAAGTTATTTATGAAAACTATATCGCAGTACAATAGATGGCATTCTATATCGCAGTACAATAGATGGCCTCCCACTACGAATACTGGAAACCACTTCGGACCTCGTCATGCAAATCGACATGTAGTGCCATCTAGTTACTGGAGAGCAAATGTCCTAGTGACAACTATAATAACACGTCGGGATATTAAAATCTATTTTAACGTCTTTATGGCTATAAGTTTTGCAATTATAATTTTACGCGATCCTCGTAAGTACTTAATCAACAATAACTATGCAAATTAATTGTTACGGTGATTCACTATTGAGTACAAAATGTTATGGGGTCAACGTGATATCATACAATGTCCATAATCTCGCGAATGATGTAAAAAAAATTAGGACCGTTAAACAATCTTATCACTATTAAATTTGAAAATAATATATTTTGTCGCACATTAAGGATAAAGTCAAGATCGCATAGAAACCACTAAAACAAGTTGTTAATCGTTTGCAAGAAGACAATTTTCTACTAATAATTAAAAACGTTATCAAGTCATATCCTACTTTCAAAAATTCAAATGATATTAAAATATTGACGCTACAATTTAATGGTTTTACTTTGAAAACAAAATAAGAAAACTGTTGTTTATTATTAGATGATAATATTTTATTTATCAAACATATTGAACTTGTCAATAAAAACATAAAAATAGACAGTGAACGTTTTATAGAATTCGATTCTCTATTCTTAGAGCCACAACATGTGATTCAAGACAATTAAATATATACTGAATTCGTATTACACAATTATTCGAAGAAAGCTGATATTTAATTATTTATGGCGTAATGACATTTCCCACGTCATTGTTACAGGTTTTCTTTTGCCTCGCATTATGTGGTTATAGTTTGCTAATGTAAGATGGCGCCACAAAACTTTTTACAACTCGAACTACGAATAATTTGCGTGTCGTATAAGGTAATATTTAATGTTTCTCGGCCTTGTTGGTTGAGATCAAATTTACTACGTCATACTGTTAAAAAAATGTACTTTAGGATCTATAACCATCTCATTAATATAGTACGACTGATTTATTATGTCAAATCTGCGTAAAATAATTACTTATCATTGATGTAATAGTACGATTGGTTTATGTCTACTGTACGTAAAATAATGACTTTTGTGTTACGTCATGATATGATATAAATATTACAATGTACGTAACACAACGTACACCATGTACGTAGCATATAAGTCATTAAATTATATCATTTTATGTCAATGCCATATCATAATTATATCAAATACCATGACGTCATAAAAGATCATAACAGATGTCAATTTTACGTCAAATTTACTGAAATTGTCATGACCTTCATATGATCTGGTTGTGACGTTAGTTTTAGGTCAAGTGTTCACTGGGTAAATATCAGATACATTATAAAAAACCATCAGATTGGTGAAGTTTTAAGGGAAAAGAAGGCCACAGTTTGTATAAAAGTTTGACACTTCATTATGATTCTTTTTGAAAAACCATTTTCTAAATTGTGTCTACATTATAGAAGGAAAGTATACTCCAAATTTCATGATTCTAGAGCCAGTGTTTGAGACTGAACGTTCGTATGTCATTCAACATTTTACGTTCAAAGTGATAAGAGAAATGAACCTTGTGAAAATATATCGTAAGAAAAAATATACATATAGTTTATTATTATTCTGTCTGATAAATTTTCATGGATAAAACTATTTTTTTCTTTGATTCTTGGGCGAAATTTGTAAAATATATATATAGCTATAAAAAGAACATCTTAGTGCACGGGAGTGCGCAGGTCAGGTCCTCCGAACATACCGGCAGCGAGCAAACTGGCCACTATTTACACGAAACGTTTCGTGCCACTTTTGTCCCATCGTAATTTAAGTCCTATTTGAGACACATATGTAAGACTACACATTGTCCTGCTATTCGTCGCGTAAAATTCTAAATTTCATTATCGTACTTTAAATAGATACTGAAATATGGACCCAAGAAAATACTTAAATCACTCACTCACTGGCTGACTCGCTTACTCACTGGCAGATCACCAAAACCTTTAGGTCCTTCTAATAATTCTAGCATCATAAAATTTGAGAGGAATGTTACGAAATAATTATGAAATTAGTCGAGCGTGAGTTGGATAGTTCGCTATTCTTCGACAAACCTAGTGATGCAGTTTCTCTCCGACAGTTTATTAAGTTCTAATAGAGTAAATAACTTTATTTTATACTTTAACATAAAGTAAATATATAAAATAAAATAGATTTCTTAGTTAGATTGGTAATAAATTATATAAAAACAGTATCAATTAAGCTTGGATAAAAATTGGAAATGTTCTAAAACGCGCTAACAAAGTTCTTTCTCACAACGTTATGGTTGCCAGACGTCCGGGATTTTCGGAATTTGTGATATTGTCCCGTGTCCAGGAATGTAATAAATTTGTCCCGGAAATGTAAAAAATTATGGTAATTTTTTAAAATTGTCTTTATTGACATTTTTCGTGAACCTGTACATGCCATAGCTGCATTACATTTTGCTAGATTAATCAGTGGAAAGACCGGAATCGCATGATTACGGATCAAATCAAGGCATAATCTTAAATTCAAATAAATTGCGAAGAGTTAGAATTCAACTTCAATTTATTAAAATAACTAAATCAAAACATGAACAGAATAAATTAAATATTATTGTCATTGTCAAATTACCAAAGTTAAGCTTCGAGTTGAAATTAGATAAGATTAATTATTGCAGGACAAATTTCTTTTACCAAATATTAGTATTAGCTTTTAGGAATTTGGATAAATGTGATTAACATAACGACTGTTTTTATATTAAATTACTTATAATTATTTCCACAATTAAATGAAACTACGTGATGTAGTATTATTTCTACTTCCTTTAAGTTCTTTCCACGACCTAGGTTTCGTTGTATTACAACATCTTCAGGTGGGCTATTAGCAAAGATTCTTTGCTAACAGCCCACCTGAAGATGTTGTAATACAACAAAACCTAGGTCGTGGTAAAGAACTTAAAGGAAGTAGAAATAATACTACATCACGTAGTTTCATTTACTTTTGAATAATGAATTTCTATAAAATTAACGCCAAATATATTCAATATTAACAAATAAATAAACTTTATTAAATAAAAAATTATTTAATAAATAAATAAACTTTATTAAAAAGTTCACTTTGTATTTTGGCAAAAGAAAACAACTTTTTTATTTATTTTTATTAATCTGAATGTTTTTTGGGTGCAAAAAAATCTTTTGTTGAGTCAAAATAATTGTTTTTTCTTAAATCACTGGTAGTTATAGATATAGTAGTAGAAATGACCCGGAAAAAGTGATTTTACATATGGCAACCCTGCGCAACGTACATATACTAACGCTTACTGCCAACATTTGGATAAATAAATGTAAATAATTTGGTTTATTCCTGTGAAAATATTGATAGTGAAGTGTAATTCTATACACCTACATATTCTTAAGTTCTATTTCCTGTGAAAATATTGATAGTGAAGTGTAATTCTATACACCTACATTTTCTTAAGTTCTATTTCCTGTGAAAATATTGATAGTGAAGTGTAATTCTATACACCTACATTTTCTTAAGTTCTATACACCTACATTTTCTTAAGTTCTATACACATACATTTTAATATTGATAGTGAAGTATAATTCTATACACCTACATTTTCTTAAGTTCTATACACATACATTTTAATATTGATAGTGAAGTGTAATTCTATACACCTACATTTTCTTAAGGGTTTCATACCTCAAATTGACGAATGGGCCCTTATAAAACCATTCACCTTTCTTTCTGTCAATCCCTCCGTCACAGCCGAGTTTCTCAGAAACTGTGCGATATAGAAACTCGAAATTTGGCTTAGTAATACACTTTGTTAACTTTGTGATGTGAAAAAGATAATGGCGCGTTCGGATGGGAGTCAAAACGTTTTGATGGCACGTCGTGACATGCCGTTTGACTAGCTTCGGGTCTTGTCGACTCTTTCCGACTTAATTCGGACACCTTCGGGTCTTTCCGACTAAACGCTTCCCTCTCTACTACACCACACACACACTACTTTACGTGTGTATTAGTGTATCAGCATTATATCTTATTTATTAACGCTTACAACTTTACTCGTTTATATACAAACTTTGTTATTGAACGTACGACGTCGTAAAAATATTTCAATGTAAAAATTTAAATATTTCACATCTGCCAGGCGTTCCATAACAACTTACATTTTTTTGAACTCTAATTTTCATAAAATATTCATACAATATTTAATGGAGCTCATGGACTCGTAGTGCGATTTTTACTCGTAATTCACGATTTTTATATAAATAAAATAGTACCAATACTATTTCCTTTTAGCATAGCGTACTAAAATTGTGTATACACAGTGTCTGGGAATAACTGTCGGACAAAGAAAGACGTTATTCCTTGATTTAAAAATAATTAATTGTTGTTAAAATTGAAAATAATATTCATAATTATTTGTCATCTTTTTCGTACACACGATACTTGCGCACATGGTTCAGCACCGCTCGGGGGAATAACACGCGAACAGCTGCGAAGACATCGCCACTGCGGGTAAACACCGCACTCCGGGCAAGTATTGGGTGTGTTAAAAAGAGTTACGTGTAATATTTTTTCTTTGCACTCAATTGGAAAAAGGGTGTGTTTGACGTTTTATTTCAACGACAATTTATTCTTTTGTAGCCAACAAATAGTGTCTTTCTTCGTCCCGACGTCTATTCCTGGACACCGTGTATAAGCATTTGAATTTATAAAACACTTTTTTTCATTTTTGCTACCCGCAATGTCGCTACCGAACGTATATTAACACAGATTGGTTTTAATAAAAAGTGAACTGAGAAATTATGTTCCTCGACGGGAATATCTCATGCATTTTGCAAACAAACCGAGGCCTGAACGAGCTCGGTTATGTCGCAGGCCAACAAGAAATTCATTAAAATTAATGTCGCATAAAATTGCTGCATGAAGACGGCCAAGATGAAAATGACGGTGAAAGAAGTGGCATTAACGTGAAAAATTATTCAATAATTCTCGTTAAGACATAAAATATGTATTTTTTTATTGCATACGCTTTGCATACGATTTTTATAAAAATGTATATATACGTACATATCGAGTTGTTATTTTTAAATGCCATTATAATTTTGTATTATATTATATTTTTTATCATATCGAGTTTAAAATTTCAATCCGTCGCAATGAAATTTCATAAAGTGGTATTTATACATTTGAATAGTAGTAAATTAAAAACAAAACCTGTTAAGCACGAGTAGAACTCGCACTACGAGATTCCGTATACACTTATGTATTTATAAACATTTAATTCTACATAATATTCCTATTAAACTATTTAGAAAATTTTAATTTTTTAGAACGAAAATGTATTGCCTACTTTATCTTTTACAGGCGCATGTTTAAAAAAATATTTTTATGTGATATAACTATAAATTAACGATTTTGATTCTTTTTTCTTTACTTGTGCTGTGAGACCTTACTTTTTGCCAAATTTCATGATTTTAGGTCAACGGAAAGTAGCCTATAGGTTTTAATTTATTTGCCAGTGTCATTTAATGGGGCAAAAATAGCCGTATATTTAGGATTTTTTTATTGCGTTGACTTAGAAGCTTGAAGTTTGACTTAGAAGATTTTTTACAGCTGTAAGACACCTTAGATCTAAGTATTTCATATTAATTTTAACTTAATACCTACATGTGTTCCTGAGAAAAAGGGCCTTGACAGACTGACAAACGGACAACAAAGTGATCCTATCCTGTAAACGTTAAAAATTACAATAAAAACGATCCACGAAAATAAAATTAAAAAATACGTTACAATATTCTTTATAACAAAGCGTGTTTCAGCGAACTGATGTCACAAATTTATGCTCCCAATAAAAACTACCATAATTTAAGGAGACATTAAAAGATAAGTTATTTTATTTAAAAATTTATCCATAATTAATTGTTGAAATACTTAAAAAAATAATGTTATTATTCTAGATAATATTCGAATACAATAGGTAAATCTAGAAAAAATTTACCATGAACCGATATGAATTTAAAAACTAAATCTGATTGACTGATATATGAACGATTAGTAAGTTTGTTGAAGGGTTGTAACTAACCCAACTGACATTTGATTGATTTCCTAATTATCTCATAATGAGTGCCAAATTTTATGCTGCTAAGACCTAAGAGTTTGATGACCTCACAGTGACTGAGCGATTTAAGTATAATAATGACATTTTAAATTCTACACGGGGTTTAGTAGAACAATATGTAATTTTACAAATGTATCAAATTGGAACTAAATTACGATGGGTGAAAGTGGCTCGAAACTTTTTGTGTAAATAGTGTCCTGTGTGCGTGCGACCGGTATGTTTTGAGGACCTGCCCTGCGCACTACAGTTCTCTTAGATTTTCTTTTTAGAGCAATATCTTTCAAAATTTCGCACAAGAACCAAAGAAAAAATTGTTTCGTCCGTGATACTTTACCAAAGAGAATAATAATAATACGCATAGTTATATCTTTCCTTACGATATATTTTCAAAGGGTTCACTTCTCTCATTACTCTGAAAGTAAAATGTTTTTTGTAAATGTGCAAATACCAATATAATCGACTTGAAAGTTCGCAATTAAAAAAGATATTATTTTTGTCATAAAACGTTTTCAATACATCTATTACATTAAGCCCTAATATTCATAGGAAAATAAGACTTTAGAAACTATTAAAAAATCTTTTTAAAAATTAAATATCACTAATAAGATCAGTCATTCGCTACGATGACATTTTTCCCATAATTTTTATTATAGGTATGATTTGTCCCATTATTCCGAAATTTTAATTACCGAATATTTAATTTTTTCCTTCTTTTTATTATTCAGAATTATGTGCTGAAATACCCAGTGAAAATGTGTTGTAAGGAGCAAAACACCCCTGCATAGACGATAATTAAATAATATCGTTGTAACACCCAGCAATAAATTTTCTAGCGATTCTTATATAACATTTTAACAGGGGCAGTCTGTTTATTTCTTTTTCAGGATTTGTTTCCAACACAGCTTACATGAATAACGTGAAGCTTCTGAACAAATCATACTTAATATTATAAAAGGGAAGGTTCGTTTGTTTGTTTGGAGGACAGGAATGACGTGAAACTTTCACCGTCGAGTAGCTTATGGGGTCAAGGACGTAGAGTACATAATACCTTTTTAGAATATTATGTACAATAACCTTAATAATTAAAATATTAAAGTAAACTTTTTAAACCATTCTAGCTACATTAAAACAACGTATGAAGATCTTGTAAAAGATGGGAAAGTCTATAAAAAATGTGAGCTTTCTCACCCACAGAAGTTCACGGATGAAGTGAAATTTCTTTAACGGATCACGTTAATTAATAATTTATAATAATAATTACTTATTTGGAAATATATTCTGTTTTTGTTGTTATTCGGATTAACACTTTATTTTTTTAAATTTATTGTAGTATACCTAATAGATTTTCTCTCGAAACTATTGAATAAATTACAATATAACACTCACTTCCATTTTTTAATTAAACCATAGACAAAACTAAATACACTACTAAAGACGCAAAAACCGGCGGCTATCTGCCTACTCATCGACAAATCAGCGTTTGAATAAACTTTTTAATTTTTCCGACCGCCATGCTGTTGACGCTCGGCCGGTTCCGCCGAGTTTCGGCATTTGTTTTCTCAAGAGTTACACAATTTTAACGTGACAGAAAGATATAGACTTTCGTTAATGTAGTTTCATTACAAAAAGTGCAACATTATATATTGCTAATATTATAGATTACGTTGTATGCAGGGTATATATCTTATTTCATCACTCTCTTAAATATGGCCACCAATATCCTTATTAATCTTATAATAGAAGAAAGGAAGTAACTACTTTGGTAAAGAAGAAAGTTTAACTTTTGATAAATATATTGGTTTTAATTTTTTATTGTTATTCTAAACACATCATATTTAGTCTTCGAATATTCAAATATGCAAAGATTTTTTTTATATCTTAAATGTTGCATCAATCTAAATTTACAATATTGTGGTAAATCTTTTAGATCGCTCGTATTTTGATCAAAAAAATTGCTTTGGACAAAACCAGAGTATTATCCTCTTCAGTCTAAATATTGACCATGAATGAAATATTGGTATTCGTTTTGCAAAGAGTGTAAGACTAAACTCTCTTATCACTATACAGGTATCACATTTAGGAAGTGAAACTTCTATCTTGCAGAACTGAGTTGAAAGTCAAGTTACAACTTACAATTTAAGAAGTCAATTAAGAAAGAGTTGATTAAGATATTTACTAAAATTTGCTTGTAATTAGAAAACTAATAAATGGAACATTATTTTTATAGGTATGAAATATTAGAGCAATAGTATTAGAAATAAGTTTCAGTTACGTATTTTCCCCACCCGGAGACGTGTAGCAACTAGATAAACTCAAATATATCACATACAATCAAACTAACCAATATAATAATAAACTTTTCCATTTTCATAACCGGGCTCTCGTTTCTAATCTTATCGCGTGAGCTATTTTCGTCCATTTCCCGTAATGAATTTATTTGCAGCACATTCTGTGTTCAGTTTTTAGGATACAAAATGTGCAATGTCCCTTTCCATTAAATGCTTTAATTTTATTTTTTTGATATTTAAAACTAACTTTCGTCCACGCCTTCACCCACTTGTTATTGGGAAAATTTCAAAAACTTTTTTCCAAGAAAATAAGTACAAATTTTAATCAGGCCATTAACGTAATTACAAGGTAAGTTTTATGTTGAACATAATTGACACACATGCGTTTTAATGATACAGTGCAGCGCGCCGTGAGGGTTATGTGATAGTAGTCTGGACTAAAATACAGTGGAATAATTAACCCACTAATTTTTGGCATGTCAAACGGAATATATTCCACTACTTTTAAAAATTAAATTAATATCACCAAATTCAGTTTTTCTTGTGCGAGTATAACCTTTTTAAAGTTTGTATTCACTGCTCTATTCCTGTAAATGATAACGCCTTTATATATAGCATATCTTTTAATCTATGATGTATAATATTTATATGCAAAATTTTATTGAAATCCGTTGGGCCATTTAAGCGTGAAAGAAAGAAAAAACAAGTAAACAAACAACATGTCACTTTTATTATATTAATAGGAATTTAGTTATAATAATGTGTTATTTTCAACGTTGATACATCTATACGTTATTATAAAACTTTAGCAAAGTGTGTTTGTAAAATGAAGATATTTAAAAAAGTTATGGAATATGCTATTTAGACATTTATTTAGAATTTAGAGTCTGTTTGCCAGTCCATTTCTTCGAGTAGAACGCAAAAACTACTGGATCGATCGATCGATCCACGGGACTAATATTTAAAATTAAAATTTACCTTCCTTTCAAATATTTATTAAGGAACATTTTGTCTGTTTGCCGGTTTTTAATGTGAAACATCTAATGGCATCTTTGCATGGCAGTTAAACGTTCTGATGGCCTGTTGTTACGTGCCATTCGGACAGTTTCGCGTCTTGTCGGTTCTTTCCGGATTAATACTTCTCCCTCTACTACAATACACACACGTTACTTTACGTATGTATTAGTGTATCAGCATTGTTTCTTATTTACTAACACTTACAACTTTACTCGTTTATATCGGTGTATTGTTTAAACTGTATTAATACGATAAAAGTGTTTATTCATTTAAATTATGAGTTACAGTGGAAGCGAAAAAAAATTTAGATGTTTCACATCTGCCGGGCGTCCCATTTTTTTAACTGTTTTTTTGTTTGAGCGTCACAACTTGCCTAACGTTTAGATCAGAATCTAAAGTACATTTTTATCTTGAAATCAGGTTATAAACACACGGGCAGGAAGACCAAGCAAGTCGCCTTAAAATTGTGATAAATAAAAATTGTCGAAACTCTTGACAGCCATTTGGCTTCAATTTTTACTGTTATTAAAATAATTTTGTCTGGATTAAGTGTACTTTTGGGACTAAAATATTTTTACAAAAAAAACGATTCCACTATTCAAAAAAAAAAAAAATATATATATATATATATATATACATATATATAGTTTTTTTTTCTTTTTTTTTATATATAAGTGAAGGAAACCGCAGTCAAAATTTTGTATTTACTTCTAATAGAACTGCAAAGGCAAAAATATGTACATGAAATATTTCTTTTATTCAAATGATTTTAAAGGCTATAAATAAAGTACAAAACAGGTTTTTGGACTTTTTTTTATCTGCCTGTCTGTCCATTTGATCACGCAACACGAAAAAAGTGGCAAGTTGGTTTACTGTTGTATAACTTTTAGCCTGAGGAAAGATGTGTTTTTTTTAATAATATATATATATATATATATATATATATATATATATATATATATATATATATATATATAAGGTATTAGGTGTTTTAAATTACAATAAATTGTACGTTATGAGCGTCTTTTTGTTACAAGATTGGGCCATTCAGTTCTATACCTAGCTCGAATAAATAAAAAAAAACCGTTGAGAATACCATTTATAAATTAATAGTAAATAATATTTAATGACGTATAAAACCCGCCAAATGAAATCGAAGGTTCCACGTCTTTTATTAATATTAATTACAATTAATATTAATTAATATTAATTAAAATATATAATTACCACGTCTGCAGTGAGACTTATTTATCATTGCTCATCACTAACATGGACTTCCTTGCGCAATAAATATTTAATAATATCTAATGATTAAGTAAAGGGAGGAGCTTATTATAGGTGAATACATCAAAAACTTTGACATCATAATGATTAATTAATTTTCAATTTTTGGGAATATTTTTCAATACGTCTCTGAAGATATATGAAACTACTTTACTGTTACAACTGGCACTTTCAAACGACACTCCACACACGAATTTTGAAAACAAATCCTATAATTTTAACCCTAAAATTACCATATGAGTCTTTTTTTATGTTAATTATTAAGATATATTTAAATGTATAATATGCTTTGTTATTATAACGAACTTCGAGTTTCTACGTCAAGACCTTTCTGAAAAAAAAACGGCTGTGACAGAGGGAAGACGGACCTTATATGAATATTTCCATTTGTTCTTTGGAAATATGGAAGGAAGGTGATTAAAACAAAATACAAACATAGTCCTTTTTTGCCAGTACAAAGCCGGAACCGGAATCTTGTATATTACGTAATATGGATTAAAATTTATTCCTATCATAAAATTACTTGCAAGTAACGCATAACAACGTTACGTAGTCTAACATAAAATCAAATATAAATCGAGAACCGACGTATCGACGAAGCCACAAGTTGCTTTAAGGTTCAATAGGCGTTTTTACCTAATGGGATAGAAACTGACTTGCGGATTTTCCGATTGTCAAATTTTCCCGCAAGGTGTTGGTATGTTGCTTATACCTTCTTTATACATCATTGTGTACATTTATACTCAAGTTTTGCCTGGATTTATTTATATTTCACCAAAGTGTTAAGGCACATTTTCACGTTACAGAAAAACTAATATTTTTAGCAACTAAAAGTAACCCTGCTTCGAATAGGTTATAAATGTAAATAATAAATATACATCTATTCAGTATTGGGAATTCTAGATATACGTTATGAGGTAATATATGCTAAAATTAAACTTACAGAATATTCGTTGCAGAGAATATTACGTGTTTAACTAGGAGCGCAATCAATATCCACAATTAAATGAAACTACGTGATGTAGTATTGTTTCTACTTTCTTTAAGTTCTTTATAACGGTTTAGGTTTCGTTGTAGTACAACATCTTCAGGTGGGCTATTAGCAAAGATAGTATAATATATCTTTGCTAATAGCCCACCTGAAGATGTTGTAATACAAACCTAGGTCGTGGTAAAGAACTTAAAGAAAATAGAAATAATACTACATCACGTAGTTTCATTTAATTGTGTATAATGAATTTCTACAAAATTAACGTCAAATATAATCAATATTTGCAACCAATATCATAAAAGATGGATGCTATCCCACAGGAACTACCCCAGATAAAATAATATAGCCTTCGTGGAATAAAAAGTTGCCTATGTACAAATGCAGATTATAATATCTTCTTATGCATAATTTTGTGTAAATCCGCCCAGAAATTACGGAGTTATAGAGTAATAAACGTACATCCAACTTTAGCATTTACTATAAAACCGTTAATTGTAAACGACAATCTGTTGAAATATTAAATAGGTTAAATAAACTTGACCATCATTTGAATTTGGAAACCACGTTTGACATAATGGCCATATTCATTACTATAAAAATACATTTGGAAATGTTTACGCTACCCACGCGTTGCTGGCGGGCAAAAAGGCCCTAGCTACGCACATTTTTTTTCGAACTTACAAGTACGTCAAGCAGTTCTGAAAGTTTTGACCTGATGACAAACGGATGTATGGGTGAAATATTTCTTTCCGCTTCCGGGCGAGCAATGGATGTTGAAAAAATATCTATATCCTTCTTGTTATTCCGACGATATCCAGTGGAGGGGACGTATATTACGTATAATGAGAGGTATTCGTTTGGAATTTTGTTTCTTTCTTGTTTCTTTATTTGTTTGTTTACACACGATTTTAAATGAATACACCAATCCTATTTTGTTGAGGATAAACTTTTATATCTGTACTTATAAAGCGGAAAAGGGTTCGGTAACAAAACAGACAATTTTGTTTATTTTCTTTGTTTTATTTGCGCTAATATCCGTAACCACATATCCGATTTCAAAAATTCTTTTTGTGTTAGAAATTCCTTACTTTGGAGGAAGACTTTGAATTGTATATCCAGGCCACGGTTCATCTGAGCAGTGCACTGATAAAAAATGTGTAGAGATCAGATACACTCTAGGGAGACCGGTTTATTTATTGACTGTTCCTCCCCGAGTGTTCCCACTGATATACTTCAACTCCAACAACCGATGTTTGGAGAATGGAATTGAGTTCCATGAACAGCTTACGCCCGTATGCACCACACGGCCAATTTATGTTCCTCGTTAACCATCAATCGAGTCGGAAGAAGAGTCTACTTTACCGACCGTGCCCTATTGCACGGTCCAGTTGTTAAAGTATCCATACAAAATAGGTTTTAACCGTCAATAAAACTGACTGAGAGTCCTGACCGTGCGTGCTGCATACGGGCGTCAGTGAGGTATCAAGTAGCGGGGTTCGCTCGCGGGATCCGGTCAATTCTCTAGACAAAGACTTCAGCGAATACTTTTGAATAGCCTTAATTTCCAGCTGTTCATTTTGCATACGTATAGTATTTTTCAATTGCCTATTTTTTCCACGCAGGTGAAACCGCGGGTTACAGCTAGTTGACAGATAAAACGATGAAAGTACGTAATTCCACATCATTTTATCGACTGCTATTCCGACTCCATCTATTTACTGATTTAAACAAGTATTTCCCTAACGTTCTCCATAATAATCGTTAATTAGCTAAATATGTAGGTATATACTGATAATATGTAGCCATATTGAGATTTAAAATAGTTTTTAGATTTGCGTTAAAAAGAAATACAATTTCTTTTCCCAAATTTGGCCTATTCAATCCTTTCCTGCTAATTCCATTGGACTCTAAGAGGATGCGCCTTGGGATATTGGTTTTATAAAGAAATGTATTATTGCATCCTTAAACCTTTATAGTTTCGTATAATAGCAAAATGAAATAAGTTTTCCAAAAAATTACTTCCCGCGAAAGGCAACGGCGGCGTACAGCCGTGTCTGCGGCTGCTTTTATTCTCTCGCTGTAGTAACAACGTATTTCTTGCGGCAAACTGACTTTGTTTTGTTAAAATTTTTGTATTGGACCGGATGTTGACTCTGAAATTTTACCATATTTCTTCCAAGATTATACACAATTATACATAATGATTTTGACGCAAATAAACAATTTAATTTTTCTATGGCAACACTGTGGCAAGTTTCTAAAAACCTTATACTTTTCGTAGTGCAGTAGTTTGAAAACAAGAGGGGGTGAAATGTAGTAGTCGGCTCTGCGTGTGGGTGTGCATGTACGTGAGAGAGACAAAACGAGCATTGACTTGGTACAGATTCGAATAATCTCTAGCAGTAGTTGTATTTTGCAAATTTATTTAATTTCGGAAACAATATTTTACCGCAATACTTCCGAGTACCTAGTACTTACATTTTGATTATTTCACACGTTTTAGTCCGTTTTTATGCCACGGTATAATTTTTTTTAAATTTTATTTTTTACCGTATTAATATTTACCGTATTAATAATTTCCATAGAGGGAAAATATGGTACATTACTCAAAAACTATTATACTTAGGATAATCGTCCTGTTTTTTCTTGATGTTTGGTTCAGCAGTTTCGGAAATAAGGTTAGCGGGGGCTTTTTTACGTATTTTGAATGCATATTCTGAAGATCTGCCACTTGAAATTTAAGTTTAATAATTAGCCCTTTGAAGCGATACCCGTCACGATATTTAAAACTAAAAAAAATCGATAACTAAATTTTCTCCCTCTAAAAGTACAATTTTGAATGTTTTTAGATATTAGCAAACATGCAGGTTAAAATGATTAATTACCATTACCTAATTTTAAAGTTTCTACGTCAAACGGTTTCTAAGAAAATCGGCAGGCAGACAGAAAGGCAGGACACGTGAATGATCCTATAAGAGTTCCGTTTTTCCTTTTGAGGTCCGAAACCCTGAAAACTTTCGAAGGTCTAATAATCAATGGAATCTAAATTTAAATTTCTATCCATTACTTATCTGCCTCTGTTGAGATGCCCGGAACCGCTTTTTTGTCCTTACATACATAGTGATCTGCGTATTTTTATTTTTAATCAATTTCCTTAAAAGAAATGACGCTATTGGTCTTATACCGATTTTTCGTAAATTTATTGTATTTCAGCATATCAAAAATTAAAAAATGAGTTGTTCCAAAGTTTCCCAAATTTGAACATGATTAGTCGCAAGTTATGATTTCCGTGAAAATAATACGTCGCTATTTGGCACGGGCAAAACAGGCAAAGGTAAAAAAAACAACTTTTCATATTATATAATAATTCAACTTAATATATTTTCAAGTACTAAATTGATTGCCACTGGTGTCAGGTTACTACGAAAGGTTTTCGAGAAATCGGATCACGAAATTGGTATATTGCGTGTCTGCATACTCACTGCGCAAGAAAGGAAATTCGGTACGGTTCTGTAGCTCCGCGTGATGCCTTTCTCATTTATATTTCTTTAAATTAATTATATTTTCCGTTTGAAGCATTTGCTTAAAAAAATTCTCTGGATAAGTCTAAAATGGTAGAAATTATGAGACATATAGTATGACATTCTAAACGTTTGTTATTGTGATGTTTGACTGCGAGACATTGTTTATTATCATATTAGCAGCTTCTTAAAGCCCAGCGTTAATAACACAGAGGACAGTCTGTAAAGCTTTTACTTTTCAGAAACCCTCTTCATCAACGCCAATTTTCTTTCTACCACCGCCAACATACGAGAGAATTAAAAAGCATACGAGAGATTTAAAATGCATTTCCCATTGACAACAAAAAAAAGGTACATCCGAAAATTTTTATTTTACGACTGTACGTTTTTCTTGTTGTCAATATTTTTTTTTGTCGTCACCGATTGTACTTTCCATAAATTATTTTGCATTACTCTTCAACATTTTCATACTCTCCTACATTTTGGTCACAACAAACAATACCGCCGTAACTCCAGTAATTGCTTTCCTATATTTGAAGACGCTGTTCTACTTAGCTGTGGTCTGGATATATCCATGCTATTTTTTTCAAGCTTTCGAGATCTGGTTTCCAGAAGATTGAACATTACCTTAAAATAGTATTTGTAGTAAGTCCCAATTTTTTACCTTGTCATTTGAGAAAAATTTAAAGAAAACTTAAGGTTTATTCACAAAATAATAATTGAGTGCTGACAGAGTTAAAACCCGTTATACATGTCCAGGAAGTTGCCACCGATGACTTTTCATAAACTTTAGTTTATAAAGATTATACATTTTTTCCTAGATCTGGAGCTAGAGTAAACAAAGTGCCAAAGTGCATTATCGTATCTATGTGACATTACGCTATTTTGCAAGTCATTTTTTTTGGGACACTACTTGAAGGGTAGCTAGCCTCTTCACTATAGGTACACATAAATTGTGCCCCGGATTCCACTATTAAACATATTTGATGTAATTGAATCGATTCCGGCGACGAATAAAATCGTATTTATAATAAAGGTTATTTATAAATTTATACATATTTTTCTGTTATCATTAGCATTAAAATAAAAGTCGAAAAAAATATTACTAACAAAATCGAAAAACTAATGAAGATATTTAAAGTATACATAAACCTTTTTTATTTATTGACGCTAAGTTTATAAAGAAATTTTAAAAAATATGAAGGCAATTTTTTTACAGATAATTTTTTTGCGAAACCCCTTTTCATGACTTCAAAATTTTCAAGTATATTTCAATATTAAAATTTGATTAACATTAACTTGTGTAAATCTTTGTATTTTTAAAACTAATTTATAAAGTTTAAACATATTTCTCTGTTACACTATAACCTTTTTAAAGCATATTTCCGATTAAATCATAAACTAATTATTTTAATTAATCTGTAATTGCGAATAACCAAATTGTCTAATGATTCTCGATAAAAAGAATATACATTTTTTTAAATGTAAAAAGAAAAATAAAAAAATCTGTTTAAATGTCAGTCTGTTTGATCTAATACCACGAAAAATATAATTTTAGGCCTATTATCCTAGGAAAGGTCTTAATGCTACGAAAGTAAAACGAACATGCCAGGTTAAAAACATCATTATTTTTCAACATAAAAAATGCAATATTTGTACCACCAAAATATTTTGCAATATAGTCTGGAGGATCTGAATAAGTAATGTATTGATAAAATATCAGACGAATACAATATCGTTTACACGATTTATCTTGTGAAAAATATTAACAAAAACACCCACCGGAATTCCAACGCGGCCAATTTTAATTTTATTCACTTTTACGTTAAAAATAATTTACGTAAATCGCTACCCGGTACAGCGAATCGGCAAACAGGAAATTCTCACAATAAATTACCCCAACTGTCAGCGCTGCGCGTATCACGGAAATGCCAAACGACATAAGCCTTAAGGCTCAAAGTCCTCTTAAGATATTGGCCTTATTGACATTCGGCCGACCTTTACCTTTTAATTGTTGCCGTGACTAAATCTTTTAAAGACCACATTTCCACAAGCCATTTGCCTTTTAACTTATCTTAAGACAATTTTCTTCATTTTTCTTTTAATTTCGAATTATTTTCAGCACAAACGCAAAGTTTCTACGTGATTAGCATAAATTATGAAACTTTGTTGACATAAAGAATAGTATTTACTTACCTCGCATTAAAACACCATATTTCGCCAAATTCTTGTTCTGCTTTTTCTAGCACACTTTCATATTTTACTCAACATATCCTCAATTAAATAAATTGTAAATATAACACATTTTATTTTCACATACCGTGTATCAGTTTCTAGTGATTATCTGTCAATTAATGTATGTTTAAAGGACAATATTAGAAAAAGTGACTAAAAAGCGTAAAAGTGTCGAAGTTTCCGCTCGCTTTCCAACCGTAAACGTCACTTGGACCCGCGCCGATTCAACCAGCCGCCGAACGCAACCCCGCTTGCTGTACCCGCGCGAGAGGAAACGCGACTGCCGCGCTCATATCAGATGGCCAACGCAGCATCTGCAAGATCTCCTCGGACGTCTAACTTCACTCGCGACTCGCGTTCCGCAATCCGCGCCATTGATGAATGAAAACGGGAACAGAGGGGGACAAAGATCACGATGCGGTTGGAAATTTAATATGCGCGCTTTATTAACTCGCAAACGGATGGACTGAGAGCCGCTTACGCGGGGTAAATACTCGCCTGTCACGTACCGAGTGACGTTTGGGGTCCGCTCGGGGCTCGCGGCGGCGTCGGGCGGGCGCTCTTCGGCCGCGCCGCGCAGCCCTCGTTAATAATTACAGCGAATGCCGTAATAATTATATAGCAGTCACGTGGCTACCGCGCGGCAGTGTATTGTGGCGGATTTTGTTGAATAATAGCGCTGAATGGAAGTCGGTAGCGGCAGTGCGCGCGCGGGTGGCGCGATCGACCGCGGCCGGGCGCGCGGGCCGCGCCTGCGCCCCGCCGACGCTCCCGCCCGCCCTTCGCCCGCCCCCGCCGGCCCCGCTCGTCCGCCTGCGGATTACATGCAGATAAACAGAGACACCATACACGAGCACGATGCTTAAAGGTTCGTCGTTTATTGTTCACAGGTTTATAAATATGCTCACTATATAGCATTTCATTTGTGTACTAGGTGTATTTTTGTTAAATAAAGTAAACTTTTTTTAATTAAGCAGCATTTAATTAATAGTGTAAATTGAACAGAAATTTTAAAAATATTTCGTAAAAAATCAAATTTAACATATTAAAAGCAAGTTTTTAAAAATTGCCATTATATAAATATTGCTGAATACGAAAGCAGTCATTTCGATCAGTTTATAAAAATTGTGGGCTCGGTGAATGCTGCAATGATCTGCAAGTCGTTGGCGAGTATGGCGCGCATGAGGTGGGGGGCGCTCGCGTCGCGCACCCGCATCACGAACTCGCGGCGCGCGGGCGGAGCTCCCACGGCGGTCGCGAGGCGAGCGCGCGCCGTCGCGTCGAGCGGTGCGCCGGGCGCCGTCTCGCCCAGGGCGGCGGCGAGCCGCGTGCGTCGAGCCCGCGCCGCCTCCGCCTCGCCGAGCTCGCCCACCGCCAGCTCGTAGAGGCGGCGCGGCTCGCAGCCCGGCGGCGGACCAGCGCCGCCCACGCCGGACGTCGCCAGCGCACGCGCCCCCGCCCGCAGCAGCAAGGGCAACGTTAGTTCGGCCACGTCTGCGGCCGTGCGCGCGCGCAAGTAGTGCAGCGCGCGCTCCGCTTCACGACGCTCGTCAAAGAGTCGCCGCTGGCGCTCGGCCGGCAGTGGACGTGCCGTACGCCAAGCCTCTTCCCATGGATTTCCTGGAAGCATCATACGCTCACTGAGACGACCGGGAGCCGAGGCGTCGTAATCGCGTGGCGAGTACCAGCGCACGAAGTCGGCCAACTCAGCGCCGGGGTTCGCCGCCTTAAACGACTCCATGTCGGACAGCAGGGAAGCGCTCATCATGCGCGCGCGCAACTCGGAGGCGCGCGCCCCGTCGCCTAGGCGCAACATGAGCTCGGCATCCTCCTCGAGCTGCTCCTCCGTCTTGGGAGCGGGCTCTTGTGTGATCGGCACGTAAAGCGGCTCGCCCGCGCGGGTAGTGGTGTCTCCGAGCCGGCACAGGCGACCGGCGGGTGCGGGCGGCGGCGACGGCACGCCCTCTTCAACGTCCTCGTCACAATCGTAGAACTCATCCTCGCCCGAGGAGGAGCCGCGCTCGTCGTCGCGCGCGGATGCTGCCTGCGCGCGCTGCACGCAGCAGTTGAGCAGCTGCAGCTTCTGGTGCAGCAGACAGGTTCGCGCGTTCGGCGTACCCTCGCATACCCTGCCGGCAATATGAGTTGCGTTTACTATTCGAATGCAAATATTTTGATTAATCCATATTAATATAAAAACATATTAATGAATAAACTAAATAACAAAATATAAGGCGCCAATGAGTAAACAGTTAATTCATTACTTTACAGACACCAAACCAACCCAAAGCGTATCCCACATTTCCTACAAATATATTGAATATAATGGATTATGGTGATCTTCTTTACAAGGGAATTAAAAGGACTTTAATATATAAATTGAAAACGACTGACGGAGAGTCTGCAATATTGCTCTCGCCAATTTACTCTCATATATTAGAATTCCATATCCAAAAGGTAAACAGGACCGTTTTGGTGTCTGTCTGTCCGTAGATCATGGTTGTTTTTCTCAACAATTCTCTTTCTATTGTAGTTAAAATATGGCACAATTTTTTTTTAGAATTACTTGTCGATTATAATCAAATATTAAAAAAATTATTATTTCTCGTGTATGAATTTAAGAAATATTTTTTATTTTTATTCAAGAGGGGGTCCGAATGGGGGAATTGAAACTTGGAAAGTGGAAAACCAAAGTCAACTGCGGTATCTTATGAAAGATTTGTTCGCATATACCAAAAATATTTTTCTTTTAAATTTAAGCCACGTAATTTTTGACTATTACGAAACTTATTAAAAGAAAATACGAAAAAATTTGAATAAATCAAACTGTTTTTGATTTATCAGAGATTTTGATTTTTCAGAGATTTTGTATATGTTTTATCATGACAATTCATACTTAGGTACGGAAGGCATTCAGACTTAGGTACGGAAGCATGACAATTCAGACTTAGGTACGGAAGCATGAAAATTCAGACTTAGGTACGGAAGGCTCAAGTTTTACTAACAATTGACGGCATTCGTTTCATACTAAGGTACGTCATAAGAAATTTAACTTAAAAAAATTGCATTTAAAAAGAATTTTAACAGTACTTTATTATAAAAAAAAGTATTAAAAATAAGAAAGTTAGTTTTCCAACAAAACAGAAGTTCAATTGTAAGACACAAATCAGAAATAAGTTGTCATTATGTAAATAAACTAGACAAATCTGTGTTGAAAAATAGGATTCCATAGTTACTACAAGTTAACCGAAATAATGTTAATTGAAGATTTTTATCAAATAATGCTAGCATCTAGAATTCAATATGTTTTTCAAATTAATAGCTAAAAATTAAAGAACATGAGGTGGGAGGGCATTATATATAAACATAAATTAAAAATGAAAAATCATTACTGGAAATTTCTCTTTGGACGACATGCCTAATGCCACCACACTCAATAGGGTGCACGAAAAAAAAGTTCCCACTCTCTTACATTTACATTACAACTTTACTTTACTATTTTGCTACCTATTAATGGAGTCCTCTATACAACATGATATCTTCTTGCACAATGTTATTACAAGGGCTTAAAACTGTGAAACTTTGAAACACGAACGGACAGACGGGACAAAGTTAGCTTTTTTTTGCTACACTAGAATACCATAAAAAACTCGTTAAATTTAGATTCATAAAAAGTAAACGTGATTATCCTAACTAATATTGTAAATCTGAAAGATAGATGTATTTTGCTCTTCTACTTCTAAGAGTGCCAACTAGTGAAGGTTGGCAGTCAGCTCTGCGTATTTGGTCTCTGTCTCTGGCGAGGCGCAAACATAATTTTCTGCTACAACGGAGTTTCCTTCCCCCAGCAACTTTTCCCATAATTATCAGTTACAAGAGTTCGTATCTCTCATGCCTGAGCATATGCTTCAGATATGCCATTTTTACGTTATTTCATAGTCTGCAAAAGTTTGCGTTTCTGGCCAATCCGTTGTACAACCGCCTCATTAGTTCTGAGTCCAAGATGTAGACATCAAGTGTCTATAGGACCACATTTCGAATGTTTCTCTACGTTTCCTGATATTTTCCTTAATAGTCAAGGCTTCGCATCAATATAGAATATTGGCCAGATATAGGACTGGAGAAGATGAATTCGTGGGAGTTTAAGGCTACGATATCTGATTGCTACGATATCTGATTGATATTGATTTCGGTATCCTATAACTCTCTAATTTCTACAAGAAACGTGCACGGTGAAACGGGTCTACAATAAACTTGATCAACAAACGGATAGTTATAGCTCGGATTAACATATATGCTTTACTTATAATCAAGACTTCTAACATAGTTCCTGAGGGACAGCATCCGTCTTTTATTACGTTTATTGGATTCCTACGTTCTCACATGGTATTATTGCAGTTGCAAAAAACAACATTAGAGAGATAAACCATAACCTGGATCGACACATGGCTTACATTACCGTAGACGTGAGCAGAAGATAATATTAAAATAAATATATTCTTTCTGAAATCCACACTAATATTATAAAACGTGAATCTGAGTCTGCCTATCTGTATGTTTGTTATATCTACTGAGTTAAATTACCTTATAAATTATAATTAATTTTAGCAAATAGATAACTCGATATCCAAAAAAAAGATATAGGGTCGCTTTACAACGTCCCACATCGCAATTTTAATATCGTGATAATAACTTATAATCTTCATATATTCATTAACAGATTCTAATAATTACTTGATACTACTTATGGAATATCGAATTCGGTCACAAATAATTTTTTCGGTCACTAATAATTACATGATACTACTTATGGAATATCGAATTCGGTCACAAATATTTTTTTCGGTCACTAATAATTACATGATACTACTTATGGAATATCGAATTCGGTCACAAATATTTTTTTCGGTCACTAATAATTACATGATACTACTTATGGAATATCGAATTCGGTCACAAATAATTTTTTCCTAACTCACGAGTAACAACTAGTACAAAATACATGCATTCACTTGTAAAAATTTTGTTATAAAATTTAACATTTCTACGCTGTGTCGAAAGATTTAAAAACGAACGAAAAGGTATTTTTTCAACCCTAACAAAAAGTTTCTGTTAGGGTATGAAAAAAATACGTTTTCATTCGTTCACTATCGCTAATGAATTCTCTATAAGCCGAGTACAAATTGAAACGTACAAAAATTAAATAAATATACGCAGAGCAGCGCCATCTATGAAGTAGAAAATATATTTTAGTATATAATACGGTATATACGTACGCAAATCTTTATCTGCCCGACTTTTAATGTACGGAACGATTATAAAAGTGCGAGTTACCTTACGTCTAGTGACATCTATTGGAGCAAGTTGGAGTCAGTACAAAGGCAACATTACATTAACCTTTTTTATCACTATTACAAGTTTTTCAGCTTGCTTAGTGATAAAAAAGGCGTTTATTGCCTTTTTTAATATTAAATAGACTGGTTTTTTTCATTGTAATTTCACACAATTAAATTTTGTCCATAGTTTAACGCTGTCTATCTTTCTCAATTTTCCAATGTCGTATCGAAATGAAATGCGCAATGTCCCATTTAAACTGCACTATATTTAAAATCCGCCTCAAAATTCGTCCATCAATTTTTGCTGATGCGTGTACGAACTAACAGATTGAGAAACATTTAAAAATGGTTGTTTTTCTCTATATTTTATTTATTGATTGTGAAATAAAATGAATTTAAATTACATAAAACGAAATTTTGATATGATTAATCTAAATAAAATGAATCTAAATTAAATTTGTAATGAAACTTTAAAAATAGAGGTATATATTTTAATGAATTTTTAAATACTATGCATTCATGAATTAAAAATTATCTTTACTTCTTTATTAAAACCTCAAATAATATTAACAAACTGGCAAACAAGCTTCCGCTTTACAATATTAGTAAGGATTAGGACTTTGTATCACCCTTCCTAGGTACTTCCTTAAAGTAAAATTAACATTATATAATTTTGTCTTTTCCTTCTATCATTTGTCACAAAAAAATGTTTGTCACCTTGTTAATATTACTTGAGGTTATAATAAAGAAGTATACATAATAAAGTTTGTATTAAAACATGGATAATGTTTGTCGACCTATATGTCAAGTTTAAAATTTTGGTTATTCTTTCGTTTTCCCCGTAATATAAAAAGAGAAAGTGAAAACCAATAACAACTCAAAAAAAATAAAAAACCCGATTGCAATAGTGTTTCATTAACCAAAAAGAATTAAACAAGAAAAGCACTCTTCGCACTCTTTATATTAAAAATATATTATTGTAATAATAATGAATAAATATTTATTTAATAGCATTTTCTCAAATATTGAATATATTTGTCGTTGAGTTTGTAGAAATTCATTATCATTTAATATTTATTCCTAACTAAATGAAACTACGTGATGTATTATTTATATCTACTTTATTTAAATTCTTAACCACGACGGTTTGACAATAATGAATAAATAATTATTTAATAACATTTTTCTTAATATTGAATATATTTGGCGTTAATTTTGTAGAAATTCATTATCAGTTGATATTTACTCCTAACTAAATGAAACTAAGTGATGTAGTATTTATATCTACTTTATTTAAATTCTTAACCACGACGGTTTGACAATAATGAATAACTAATTATTTAATAACATTTTTCTTAATATTGAATATATTTGGCGTTAATTTTGTAGAAATTCATTATCAGTTGATATTTACTCCTAACTAAATGAAACTAAGTGATGTAGTATTTATATCTACTTTATTTAAATTCTTAACCACGATGGTTTGACAATAATGAATAACTAATTATTTAATAACATTTTTCTTAATATTGAATATATTTGGCGTTAATTTTGTAGAAATTCATTATCAGTTGATATTTACTCCTAACTAAATGAAACTAAGTGATGTAGTATTTATATCTACTTTATTTAAATTCTTAACCACGATGGTTTGACAATAATGAATAACTAATTATTTAATAACATTTTTCTTAATATTGAATATATTTGGCGTTAATTTTGTAGAAATTCATTATCAGTTGATATTTACTCCTAACTAAATGAAACTAAGTGATGTAGTATTTATATCTACTTTATTTAAATTCTTAACCACGATGGTTTGACAATAATGAATAACTAATTATTTAATAACATTTTTCTTAATATTGAATATATTTGGCGTTAATTTTGTAGAAATTCATTATCAGTTGATATTTACTCCTAACTAAATGAAACTAAGTGATGTAGTATTTATATCTACTTTATTTAAATTCTTAACCACGATGGTTTGACAATAATGAATAACTAATTATTTAATAACATTTTTCTTAATATTGAATATATTTGGCGTTAATTTTGTAGAAATTCATTATCACTTAATTTTTATTCACAACTAATGTAAACTACGTGATGTAGTAAATACGTATTATATCTACTTTATTTAACTTCTATATATTATATCTACTTTATTTAACTTCTTAATCACGACGGTTTGACAATAATGAATAACTGATTATTTAATAACATTTTTCTTAATATTGAATATATTTGGCGTTAATTTTGTAGAAATTCATTATCACCTAATTTTTATTCACAACTAATGTAAACTACGTGATGTAGTATTTATATCTACTTTATTTAATTTCTTAATCACGACGGTTTGACAAACGGTATGACAAAATCTTTAGGCGAGGGGAAGGCATAGTTTTAGGTCAAAGTAATGCAATGGGTAAAGTAGGAATAGTAGTATTTCTTCAAATTACCCACCTGAAAAGCCTCTGTTTATCATGCTTTCAAAGCCTCTGTTTATCATATTAACATACGTAGCCAACGCGCACGGTCAGAAACGTTACTCATGTTTAGGCTTAGCCTCTATCATAAAAATATAAGTATATATTTTAAATACAATATATACATAGATAGTAATATATACATACATAGAAGAAAGAAAAAATTTCAATACAGACTTGTATATTTTATTTTTTGATCTAAAATGCAAAAAAAATTATAAATAAAATGTGCCAACAAAAATGTCTCGAGAAAAATTCTTCCTACCTTGCCCAATATCAATTATCGTGACGTAAAACTATGTCTTCCTGTTATTAAATGAATGTCACCTCTAGAGTGTGACGTAACGAAACACATTTTGAGCGGGTATATCTCCGAGCAATAAATTTTCTAATGTCATGTACATTACGAAAATTTCATAGTACAATGTATATTTAAAAGATTCATTACAAATTTTATTTAAATTCACACGATTTTGTATGCTATATTCTCCTAGAGAGAAAACAAACTAAGTCGTATAAAATTAATCCCATCTATTGGATATAGCCTTCAACATGTTCTATCGCAAAAATGAAAAAGATTCGTTGAAAATTAACCCCATCTGTTAACAATTTAATAAACATCGTTAAAAGAGTTGGGGTAGCGGCATAGTTCTATTCGCAAGTTGAAAATGAGGGAAGAATCACTGCTATGCATTTTTGAATTTTTTTTGCAAATAACAATGTATTTTTAAAAGTTTCATTACAAATTTTATTTAAATTCACACTTTTTTGTATGCTATGTTCTCCAACAGAAGAAACAAATTAAGTCGTATGAAATTAATCCCATTTATCCGATATAGTCCACAATATGTTCTATTACAAAAATGAAAAAATTCGTTGAAAATTAACGCCATCTGTTATCAATTTGATAAACATCATTAAAAGAGTTGCGGTATCGGCATAGTTCTACTCGCAAGTTGAAAATAGGGAACGAATCACTGCTGTGCATCTTTCTTTTTTTTGCAAAGAACAGACCATAATCAGAGATATATTTCTTATATTCCGTCCAGCCTTATATGTGTCCCAGTGGCTAGGTGGTAAAATTAATATCCCAGTGGCTTAGATGATACGAATGTTTGCATCTAAATATGAATTTATATGTGAATTATATGACAGCAAATATGAATTTATATCATCATTCTAAATATGAATTTACATATGAATTATATAACATAGCAAACATGAATTTATATCATCATTCTAAATATGAATTTATATGAATTATATAACATAGCAAATATGAATTTATATCATCATTCTAAATATGAATTTGTATGAATTATATAACATAGCAAATATGAATTTATATCATCATTCTAAATATGAATTTATATGAATTATATAACATAGCAAATATGAATTTATATCATCATTCTAAATATGAATTTATATGAATTATATAACATAGCAAATATGAATTTATATCATCATTCTAAATATGAATTTATACGACATAGCAATAAATTGATGCATCTCATCGTGAATACGTGGAATCATATGAGATATTATATTTATTTATTTGGGAAAATCAAATAATTCTAATTCATTGGCAACAATGTATAACAATTTGAGAGTGTAAGTTGATACACTGCTTGACAGGAAACGACTTTAGCAATTTTCGTATGTTATCTCTTCACAATTTTCGTTTGTCATGTTATGTAATCACTCAGGTTAAGTCTTAAATGTAACTGCAACCTTACACTCAACGTGTAAGGTTGCAGTTACATTTAAAACTTGATACGTTTCTATTAGTCCGAAGTTGCCCTAGCGTTATGAAATCGGTTATCCTTCGGGTGACATTTATTGTGAACTACTCTAAAAACATTATCGGGAAAGCTGCTTCTGTCGAGATATTTCCATTATCTGTCTTCCTTTGCGAGTACGGGATGTATCAGCGAAATCCTTCGAAGTACTTCGATGCGAGCACCAGAGTTAAATATACGAAATCATATCTCACCAAAATGACGATAAAGAACACGAAATCGTGTCAAACCATCTATCTATCGTGTACAAACGTGGTATATTGGGTTGATCACAGGCATACGAACTTTGACTGCGCGGCGCACCACGGGGACCCGGGTTCGATCCCCAGCCGCTCCTCGAGCGGGTTTAGACGGGTGTTCTGGTTAGCTGTAAGAGATTGCTCTCGTAGCAATAAGTCCGCCATATGTATCAGTAAGATACATTAAAGGACATAAATAAATAAATAAGCAAAAGTAAATCGTCATAGAAAAATCTATATCAGTTATTTTTGAATTAATGAAAAAGACACAATTATTTAAAACCGACATGAAAATATACAAAGATCTCATATGTGAATTAGATAAATGATATAAATTTTATTATGTGATACTACACGAGTTTTGGAACACTGCGTAATTTGTATATTTATTTGCAATTGCAATTTGTGGATTATTCGAAAAGATATTTATATTTATAGTGGCATTTTTGGTATTGAAAAAAATCATCGTCTGCTTTCTTTAAACCAATTTTGTCTGTTACGTGAAATTTACCCATATACATGCTTAAAAACAAATAAATACATTGCAGACGTGCCCAATATACACAAAGCCTATTTATTCTTCGTTCATAGATATATGGATCCTTCATGACTGCCTTCAAACAATTGAAGCTGAATTCCAGATATCTAGTTTCAACAGACTGAAAAGAATCATAAATACAGAGAGATACCAGAGGTTGGATGACAGTTTTATGGCAATCTAATAATGTGTACTAAGTTGTTATCCTCAAATTTCTTCTTTTTCTATGCAATTAATAAAGTATTTTAAGCCCATCGTCAATTGATTGATTTCAACCGTACATATCCAATGTGTTTTAAATTTGTTCCCATAATTGTATCATGCCCATCGTCAATTGATTGATTTCAACCGTAAATATCCAATGTGTTTTCAATTTGTTCCCATAATTGTATCATTACCTTAAAAAACAGAAGTTGGAAAAAAGGACGATTGTAATTTGAAAGAAAATTTGATCAAAAAACATTTTTTTCAATTCTGCAATTGAGTATTTTAAATTAATATTGGTGTAAAATTAAAAAAGGAGGCGAAAGTGTATAAAATTCACCCATCACGTTTAAACATGTACATTCTAAGACGAATATCGCGTGTTTCGCGCGCGTGGCTGGACGCGGTTTTCGTGTTGTGACTACCGGTTTAAACGCGTTGAGCAGTTTCAATGCAGCAGCCGTGATGCTAATCATAGCCGCTAACATTTTCGTTTCGTCCGTAAACGAAACAAGATTCTACCGAAGACAGAGTTCGGTGATTTCGTCCGAAATCAGCGTTCGGTGATCTGTTCTTTGTGGTCTGAGAGTGTATCAAGAATCGAAGTCATTCGGAAATTTTCGGCATAATATGGGATCAGTGTTTCATCGCAACGAAGTGTCTGTGAATGGATACAAATATTCATGAATGGTCACACGAAGAAGGTACCGCACGCCAATCTACAGCCACATCTGATGACAACATAGAGCAAGTTCATGACATGGCTTTGCTAGATAAACGAGTGACTATTAATAAAGTATCAAATCGTCTACAAATTAAAGATGGTTCTGTCTCCAAAATTATCCACATTAGACTAGATGTTAAAGAAGCTTGTGCAACGATGGGAAATATGCGTTAAACAGCGAGGATATTTAAAGTTGTACTAGCTACATTATCCGGCTACACCCGAATGTAATATTTTTATCATTATTTTTTTTCTTATATTTTCATATTGCCCCTCCCTTTGATTTTTCTCTTACTCGACGTACTGTTTTTCAAATTTTGGTAAGTCTACTTTCTCTTTCTTCTTCTGGTTCTTTTTTCCGTGCCGTCTTTTCTCTTATCGAATTTACTAAATTGTGTTGGATAAACACTCTTTTAAGTTTTGATATTTTAGCGAAAAAATTCACTTTGGACTCACTTTTTATTTTCTTCGATCCAATCTTTTTTGTAAAAATAATATTAAATATAATACAAGCGTGCTCAAGTTCGTCATATATACATACCTTCGAAGATCGAAATTTCTAGCACACAGCATGCACAATTTCAAGTTCAGAACATTCTTGAACATTCAAATCCATTTGATATCTGCTGGTAAGTTGAAGGGAGGGGGGGGTGTGTTGGTGTTTGTGATAAATCTACGACATTTCAGAACTCTCTATAAGAAACTGGAACATTCTGAGTATATATATATATATATATATATATATATATATATATATATATATTTACATATACATATAAATATACACAACTAATAAAATTATAATATATTACAAACTTGTAAAATGGCAAAAATATAGTTGTCAGTGTCTATATAGAATGACCGACAGATGGTGCTAAGAAAGCGTTACATTTTAGTGAAACGTTACGGAATTACCCATTAGCGTTTCATATTCAGTACAAAAAAGCTCCATTTCAAAAAGCATTTCCAACAAGTAAGCCATCAAACATTTCCTTATAAACAAGCATTTTCCTTAGGGCCAACAGCAGCAACAAAGGCGACAAACGTAGTCCGCTCACACCGTTAACGTCCGAACCGGTCGCTCGCGCCGACCACGCTTCATACGATTGTGACCGTTATGGCCTATTTCACCTTATTTATTACGTTATTAATCGCATGCGCGGCTCGAAGCCAGAGCGGACAACGGTGCGGCCACGCATGGTAATGAGGCGGCCGCTGCCGAGGAATTCGGGGAGCCGCGGCCTGTACCGTTCCGCGAACGTCCAAACTGTCTCACTGCGACTGTACCGTTCCATGGGCCCAAACCGCTCCATAACTCTACATCAAGATTCGTTGCTGCCCACAGATTGGATACGATCGTGGAAGGTATGTAAGTATAACAGGCGCATCACGTATTGCTATCGACTGATAGCGTCGAATTTTGATGACTGCGATTCTTTGTTGTTTTCCTGTTGCTAAAGTTTGCGTATTCAATTAAATATTATAGTTTGGATATGTTTTTACTTCCGTCAATCAGAAGATTCAAATATTGCTATAGCAATTTGTCAACTGGTGTTTTTATTCGTACATATATATGTATGTGAGCTTTCAAAAGCTTATAAAATTTTAAGAGAGTTTCCATTTGTCTTTGAATTTTTCGGTTTCACAGTGCTTGACAGCGCGTGCATAAATATATACTTCTGAATTCGGAAAATCAAGATATGCTTCATCAAAGTTTAAATTTAGGTGCTAGAAAAGCTAAAGAAAAACGTTTCGATTTTATTGGATAAATATCAGGCTTTCTGTTTTAGCATAAAAAACCTGAAATTGTATTATAGTATTATTATTTAAATTAATAAACTCGACGACAAGTACCCTGTTATTATTGGTCAAAATTGGTAAAGCAGATTCTTTGCCAATAGAGCATAGAAGCAGCGCGCATTTTAAAGGAAAACAGTTGTCAAGTTATTGTCGATGCTATGGTAATGTGATGTTACAGTTTACATTTCTGTTTTAAATGTTAAAAACCGTGAAACTAAACGTCTTTCATACACGATGTGAAAGGTGTAATTTAAATACGTTGACATGCATCTCACGTATTTTCTTATCTTTGCCGATTTTTAATGCAATTATTTTCAGGAATATAAGCGTGATCTTTTTACCGCTTTTTGAAAATTTTGTTTAAAAAATGTTATGACGAGTAAATGGATCTTATTCAAATTTCCATTTCACAAATTTTGTTTAATATCTTACTTGTGGTCGCCCAGTGGTCAAATACAAAGTGGCCAGTTGCAATGTTTAAGTTTGATTGTTATTGAGGTTATATTGTCAATGAATATACCTCTATACCAATTGCTTATAATTTTTTTAAAAATTTTCTTCTATTACGTCAGGTGAGAGTGTGTAGGTACAAATACGTCATTAGCGTGTGTCATTTGGCTTAGAATACATATAAATAAAGACATTTTTGCCTAAAAATACGCTCAACAGACTATTTAAAAAGGAAAATTTGACATCACAAAAAATCACAGCTCGAAACACATTCAGTCAATCTGACGTTTTAAAATTCTTCGGCAACAATCGCTACTCTGTGCGACTGTTTGACCACAGACTATTATTAGTTTGACATTAACAATATGAACGTAAACAAATATCATTTAATGTATTGGTAACATATGTTATTTATAAATTTTGGCTTTCTGCAATCCATCTCCATATAAATTTTAACCACACCAAATCTCACACTTCTCCGTACGCGCAATATACTTAAAAAGGAGTAAAAAGTTTTCTCTTCACGTATTAATTTATGGATATAAAATGAGAGGATGGAGTTAAAAATAATAAAAAAAAATGTTGATTCATGTGACTCCTCTCCAAAGCTACCTACATAATTCGATATTAGGGTTTTTGCAGATTATGTCTGGGTTCATATTTATATAAGTCAGTAACATAAATCATGTGTCCTTAATTTTTTTACATAATTTCTCATTGAATCAGATTCTCAAAAATGAAGATGACACTTTTTAAAATTAAAATTATTTTATTAAACTAATTCAATCTCGGACAACAACCAAATAATACAAAAAAAATGTCTAACCAAAATAATCGCTTAACCGAAATTTAACACATAAATCTGAACGATACACATAGCAACGACAACAATGCGACAGTCATCTGTCTACTGCTCGCAGATGGTTTTTGTACTATTTTGATGTCGTTTAAGTTAACCGAAATAATTATACTGACTTGAAAGTTCTAAGCAAACGCTAGTATTTAGACGTTTTTCAGGCATTTCAAACACACAAAAAGGGTTAAAAAATCAGAGGGATGGAGGGAGGTGCAGACATATTGTAAGTTATTTTGAAGCTTAATATTTCGCAAAAGGGCTTACGGTAAATGAGAAAAATACTAGTAAATAAAACTTCAATTTCATTTAAAAAAATATCCATCCTCGATGGAATGGAAGAAAAAAATATGCCATAATTAATAGAGATTTCTATATGAAGCATACCCTCGCAAAATTTCGTGCATATAGACCTCAAACTGTCAGGTCGTGCAGATTGATGAACTGATGGGAGAAACTTATAAAGAGACCCATGTTGCGTAGTCCATGTACAGTTCGTATCGAAATAATATTATTTTTAAAGTGAAATAAACCGATTCTCAGTACAATACTTTTACATCCACCCGCGTTCTCATTACGAATACACCAAGCGGTCTGGCGAAAATTCCACCCAAAAAAACTTTCTTCAAACGGAAGCATGTGTGAATTGCACGAATAAAAATGTTATACAATCACATTTTAATACTCAATCAACCGACCTCATATTATGTCATAAACATGATTGAACGATTTCGCATTAAAAGCAACAGATTAATTCGTTATAACAAAAAAAATAACCTCTAAAATCAGAGCTGTCAACAATGTAACCATAGCAACGACATTAATCCGGCAGTCATCTTTCTCCAATGCACGCAAGTAGCCTTGCCAGTAAATTTTACGGAAAAAAAATAAGTTTTTTATTTTCCCTCCTTTATTTAATATTTTTTCAATTATAATAGAGATGTGTAACTCGCGAGTGAGAGAAATAGAAGGTATGGCTCATATATTATGATCATATCTATCACTCGTTCACATGAAATCAAAATGTATCAGTATGTCACTAGCTCAGGAGCGATCGGCATCTTTTTCGTTTCACCAAATAAATTATTTCACTCACTAGTCGCGTCGTGAAGATAGATATAAAAGTATATGTTTTGACGTTACATAAAGGAGAAAAAGTATGATTGAACTATTTATTCAAATATGCAACTTGATCTATGTAGACGACATAGCTAACTCGCGATTGAATGTGAACGCTGTGATAAATAATACTTTAGTTCGCTAGAGATAAAGTACATTTTAGTTCACTCAAAATGATTGTGTAAACAAAGACTTTTTTGTTTCATTTTAAAATTTTAATTAATTTTTTTTTTAAATACGCCAATCTATTTATTTAATTGTCATTAAAGTTATTTATGTACAATTTGAATCTAGGTTGACAGTTCTAAATTCTAAACCTGCAAAGTATTAAACAAAATCAAGTGGATACTCTTGTAGAATCCATTTTTAATTTCAAACAATATTGCGTAATGTTCGGTCATTCATTTATACCACCACGTTGTATAACCACTGCCCAATGTATAAATAATATCGTTAATAACTCGAGTACTGAGGTACTGAGCTAAAGATTTAAATGAGTTAAATGTATATATATATATATATATATATATATATATATATATATATATATATATACATATATATATATATATATATATATATATATACATATATATATATATATATATATATATATATATATATATATAATGTGTTTCTAATTCTTATCCTTGGATAATATGGTGAACAGTAAAACTATAGCATTGAGTTGCTCTGAAAAGAGATTTATTACATAAACAAATGTTTACACTTTTGCAAAACAATTTATAACGTTAATTAATCACAAACTCACCTGAAAAGAGAAACAACATTTAAAGCTATTGCTTCACTAGTTCGTGTCAATTAAGTATTAAAATATTATACCATATCATATTATAATTCATTGATCGTTTCTAAGAACATAACCTATTTTTCTATCGTGGCGTGGCGACATGTCCAAGTGACAGCTAGCACAGCTCATATGCAAACTTCATGCTGAATGAAGTGTCACTCACTTCGTTTACATCGTTTATATATATATATATATATATATATATATATATATATATATATATATATATCCAATCAAATTATATATATATCACTCTTTTCTTTTCACTCATACATTTTGCGCACCTTTAGATTATAACGAATCGTCTGCAATTTATTCGGTTACAATTTTCTGTGGCATAACTTAAGGGCGGAATTGATTTAAGACCGCGAAAACTTCGTTTTGTTCGTTCCGCGGAAAATCGAATGCTCACACTTCACGATTAATAAGCCTTTGAAAGTGCATATACGCACATACGTAGATACATCGTACGTACAGTCTCCGATGTGATTCGTGCTTATCCACTAATATTTCCTTTGAAAATCCCTATCTTCTCTTACATTAATTAACCCCGTGGGTGCTAACGCACAATACTTTAATTTTGATAAAAATACAAAATACAGTTTTTTTAGAAAATTCACTTGTTATTGTTTCCGTAGGCGTAGAAATCATATTTCTTTTCAATTTAATTTATTTCTTGTCACTTGCAGCTACTTTATTCTTCTACGATATATAGAAATCAGTCTCGTACGATCCGGTACGGTACGTTTAAACCATTAAGAACTAGACAACGTGGAGCAGAAGAGTTCACAAATATAGGAAATCGTACAAATTCAAAATTACCCTCTTTAATCAGTGTACCGTTACACAATGTGGTATAATTAAAAGCCATTTCCTGTACAGCTTTAAAAGTATTACGTTTGAATATATGAATGTTGATTTCGAATTCCGAATATCATGACGATTAAGCAGTTTTAAAATAGTTTTTGAAGCGAAACATCTAATGGCGCGTTCGGATAGAAATTAAAACGTTCTGCTGACGTGCCATTCGGCCAGCTTCGTGTCTTGTCGACTCTTTCCGACTTAATTCGGCCAGCTTCGTTTCTTGTTGGTTCTTTTCGACTTAACGCTTTCCTCTCTACCACACTACACATACGCTACTTTACGAGTAGGTTAGTGTATCAGCGTTGTTTCTTATTTACTAACGCTTATAACTTTACTCGTTTACCTCGGTGTTTACAAACTCCATTATCGAACGTCTTCTCAGTCGTTCAGTCTTGACAGAGTGCTCGTGGTTGCTCCGATGACTTACGTACTAGGTTGAGGGTGCCTGTACATGTCTATTCTTCATTCGGTCTTCCTGATCTGAACTGCCTCCTTAGCAATGTTTTTCATCTTTACAACTCTCATGGGATGTACGATACAGTGGTATCCCGTTACTTTCTGTGCCAGGCATTTTAGGAGTTATTTGGTCACCTAGGTCGCTGAAGCCTCTCCCAGTCAGTTACCTGACTTGGTATGGTTACACCACCATTGCTCGGTCGCCATTGCCTCGTCTGTTATCTGTCAAGAAGCACCCCGGCAACCGATTGGTCACCGCCGCTATTTGGCGCGTGCAGGTGAGGTTGACATTTGAGCCTGTGAACGGTTATCATTGGACTGGAACCAACCAACCTGTTTAAAAGGAGTTATCATTGGACTAGAACCATCCAACCTGTTTAAAAGGAGTTATCATTTAACTGGAACCAATCAACCGGTTTAAAAGGAATTATCATTGGTCTGGAACCAACCAACCTGTTTAAAAGGAGTTATCATTGGACTGGAATCAACCAACCTGTTAAAAAGGAGTTATCATTAATATCCTTAATAGTAATCAGAGGTGTCTCCGTTCATGGAAGCGAGTGAGTTACATAAAGACCATTGATATGTAATACACCAGTTTTTGCCTGCGACTCTGATCACATGGCTATTTAGATTTGATAAATTTAGTTTTATGGCAGTCATCTCTATCATCAGCCTGTTACTATTCATTGCAAGTCATAGGTTCTCTCAAGGCGCGCCACCATACGCAGCCTTTCGTCTTCCCCATCCAGCCGCTTCCTACCGAATTTTTAACTCATCAGTCCATCTGGCTGAGGGGCGTCCCAATCGAGAGCTTCGAGGTTTGTGGTCGCCACTCGAAAGCTCGGCCACTCCATCGGTTGTCAAATCTTCTGTTAATATGACCTGCCCATTGCCAATAGTTTGTTGATGTCAAGCGCTACATCGACTACTTTGGTTCTCCATCGGACTTCCTCAGTTCGGATTTCATCCTTTAAACTTTCCGAGTAAAGCTCTTTCCATCGTTCGCTGAACGCGACTTTAAATTTACAGATGAGACCTATTAGATCGGTGTTTAAATTATTTACTGATATTAGTGTGTAAGTAGTTAAAATTACAGTTAAAGTTTTAAGTTTTCTTTTCGCTCAATACAAGAGCTTTAAGGAGTAAATCTTTATAAATTATGTTTTTTTTTGTTTTATTATTTTCTTGCAAGAACGTGCAATTTTCCCTTAAATAAATGACCTGTAATTGGTCTTGAGAAAAACACGTTCATTTCAATTATTACGTCCCAAAAATATTCACGGAACTAACTTTCCTGACTTATTATAATAGCTATAATGCTGCTATTTTAATTTATCACCAAGGAATTAAACAAAAATAGGTCGCAATCTAGATATTTTCCACATTAAACGAACTAACTAATACTGTTAACCATGTCAAGATATATCCATTAGAAGCCGTTATATATCCATTAGAAGCCATACACGTTACATATCCATTAGAAGCCATTAGAAGATTTATAAGTATAAACGAACAGACAAAGAGACAGACAGACAAGCGGTGTGTTTTATAATACGGAGGAAATGAGTAAATTTTTCGCGATATGCGGCACCTTGTCATTGATACACGTCTAATTATCAAACGCGTTTTGTTTTGTGAGAAAATATGAATTTTTAGGTGGTCAGATTGACAAGTTCACTCTATGCTCTGCATATAATCATAATAATATTGGTGTTCTTCGTTTTTAGAATTCCACACCTGGAAAGGAAAAACAGAAGCCTTATAAGATCACTCATGTGTCCTTCTGCCCGTCTGTCACAGGCGTTTTTCTGAAAAACCGTTTGACGCATAAACTTAAAACTTAGCACAGTAATAAATCATATTACTCCGTAGATAACACTAAAAAACATTTATTTTGAAATTTTACACGGTAGGGGATAGAGGAGCTCTATGGCGCTGGCAATTAAAAAATACGATATTTCTAACATATGATTCAAGAATCATATAATTAATCGATAATTCTATATATAAACTATAACAATGATTCCAAATATCGTACCTACATAATTATATTAGGTATTATTAAATATTTTTTTCATCAGGAAATTCACAATAGTCATGAATTTTTATTAATAAAGTTATTACACTTCAAATGAGATACGGAACCGTTAAAGCGAGTCAGATTTGTCATAAAAATAGTTTTATAATTGATTACAAAAGTTTTTTTAATTTGTCCGTTAAGGCAAGAGGGAAAATGCATCTTAATTATTGACATTAAATAAATTCTATTAAAAAAACATAACAATAGTTTTACATTCACGTTTTTTTCTTGTCTACGTGTAAGATTCACTTTGCTTTCTTCTTCGCATCGAGATATATATTTCAGGCCTCACATACACGCGCGCACGCACGCACGCACTCACGCTCACGCGCACGCGCCCACACACGCACACACACACACGTGCACATATATATTCCTCAAATATAACATTAAACCATCTCCTTGATCCAAAAGCGCCTTTTCCACTCCAGCATGACCTTCGACACGCGTCTCTCGCCGCGGCCACGCGTTCCGCGCCGCCGGCGAACCGCCCGCGTACAATCGCGACGCCCTTTGAAGCCGCCGCCCGCGCCACTCCACGCCACTCGCGGCCCGCGGGGCGCCCTCTCGATACGCCGAGAACAATAGACTCGGCCCCTCATTCGCCCGGGATTATAAAAAGTTTAGTAACCATAAAAAAGAAGCCACTTTGACGATGGCCCTTTTTCCGATATTGATTTGAGGATAATTAGGGAATCTGGGGTAAAATATGCGAATAATGCTATATACACACGGTGTCCGGGAATAAGTGTCGGATAAAAAAGGCGCTATTCGTTGGCTATAAAGAAATAAATTGTCGTTGAAATAAAACGTAAAACACGCCCTTTTTCTAATTGAGTGCAAAAAAATATTACATATAACTCTTTTTAACATACCCAATACTTGCCCGGAATGCGGTGTTTATCCGCAAGTGGCGATGTCTTCGCAGTTGTTCGCGGGTCTATTCCCCTGAGCGGCGCTTAAACAATGAGCTCAAATATCGTGTATACGAAAAAGATGACAAATAATTATGAATATTATTATCAATTTTCTGAAAAAAAACGCAATTTTTTAAATTTTCTTTTAACAACAATATAATATTTTTCAGTCAAGGAATAACGTCTTTCTTTGTCCGACACTTATTCCCGGACACCGTGTATATAAAGTTTATCTGGCATCTATATTCCAATAAAGCCAGTCTTACAAAAGTCACGCCTCGATATGTTGAATATTCCACGTTAATGATGGGGCGAATTAGCAACTTGCAAGTTCTAGAATAATGTAGTACTCACGTAAAATACCAATCAAGCACAAGTAGAACTCGTACTTCCGAAGGGTTCCATACACATTTACGCACTTAATAGTTAAGTATACACAGTATTTCTAATAAACTATTTAAAAATATCAGTTTGTCAGAATATAAATGTATTGCCATATATAAAACACAATACAACTATTCTACCACCGAGTGTCTATTGCTTATTATTGAAACTAAAAATTTGAGCTCTTCTAATACTTAATGTTAAACGGAATGAAATATTATCTAAATAACCTTTAAATATACCAAATTAATGAATATGTTTGGCGTTAATTTTGTAGAAATTCATTATTCACAATTAAATGAAACTACGTGACGTAGTATTATTTCTACTTTCTTTAAGTTCTTTACCACGACCTAGGTTTCGTTGTATTACAACTTCTTCAGGTGGGATATTAGCAAAGATATCTTTGCTAATATCCCACCTGAAGAAGTTGTAAAGTTTCGTAAAGTTTTGTTTCACATTTTTGTAAAGCTTTTTCTTATCTTAATCTTATTTTCAAATCATTTTCAATTATATATATTATTAATAAGTAGCTCTTAAGAAGGTTTTGCTTGTATGTATCCTTTCGAAAATAAGGGTGGAAACCATTACCTTCATTGGTGGAAATATATTTTTAGTATATCTCTGAAGATGTACAACCTAAAATTATGTAATTGTAAAAAAAAAGTATAAATATTTTTGAGACCATCATAACTAGTCCTTGCAAACGATACCAAATTATACATGGAATTAAAAAAAATGTCGTGTACTTAATTTACTCCCACAGATTTTCCATGTGAATCTTTTTATTACTATACCAAAGAAGAATGTTCTAAATGAGCCCACAATGCGAAAAAGGAAAAAAATGTGCATAATTTGTATATATATTTAAAAACATACACCAGAAGTGCTAACATTTTGGTTTACTTTTCACTATTAATAGAAGTTGCGTCTAAATTCTACATTTAATTAAAACATTTTATGACCGGTAAACAAAAAATTACGTTTTAATGTCTATTACAAAACATCGAAACCAGGTGATCGCTGGCGCACCTGTGCCACACCGCACTTCCGTTCACGTCATTTCCTTCATGTCATAATCGCCGCATACGCGGTAGTAGTAGAAATAAAGTAATTTAATTGTTTGCAGTGATACGATTCCGAATTGCGTATTGTTATAATAAAATAAAATGACTCTGAAATGTATCAACTGTTTATTGTTGTAACAGAAAGACAAATAAGGATTATCAACTGTTCATACAATGGCACTTGTATTTGATGTTCCTGTCACAATCGCCGCATATGTAGTACTAGTTTAAATAAAATGATTTAATTATATGCAGTGATACGATTCCGAATTGCGTATTGTTATAATAAAATAAAATGACTCTGAAGTGTATCTACTGTTTATTGTTGTAACAGAAAGACAAATAAGGATTATCAACTGTTCATACAATGACACTTGCATTTGATGTTTCTGTCATAATCGCCGCATATGTAGTACTAGTTTAAATAAAATGATTTAATTGTATGCAGTGATACAATTCCGATTTGTATATCGTTATAATAAATCAAATGACTGTAAGGTGCATCAACTGTTTATTGTTGTAATAGAAAGGTGTAAAAGGGGTATCGGCTGTTTATAAAATGACACTTTTATTTGATATCACGACAGTATATAGTGGTGTACATTAATCATTATGTCAACGCAATATTATAACGTTAAAACTTAAATACAGGGTGTCCAGTGGCAGATTTCAAAGTTTGAACAAATATAGTTTCTGAACGCAACACATAAGAGGGGCGCGGGGGCGTCGTTAGAAGCCCAAGCGGTGCGGATGTTTTAGTAGCTATGGAACAGTGGAGTGGAGAGCACCGCGCTTTTGCCGTCGAGGTGTACATTTCGAGTGGATTTTCGCTGTCTGTAGCACGCCGTCGATTTAATAATCGTTACAGTATTCGTCGATTATGTGATGAACCATCGACCGACCTCATTCAGTCATGGGTAGCAAGGTTCAAAGCTACAGGATCAACATTAAATAGGCCCAGGCCAGGACTTACACCATTGGTAGCTACGGATGAAAATGTCGAGCATGTTATGGTTTCCGTCGTTGAAAATCTCCGTTTATCACTGCGTACACGTTCATCGATATTGGGAACTCCGAAATCAACTTTACAGGTAATAATGCGAAAAAAGCTCCAGTTCCATCCATATAAAATTCAAATTGTTCAAGATCACGATTCTGACTTTGAATCAAGAAAAACTTACGCGGAGGTGATGTTGTTGAGATTTCGTACTGCTACCGGATGGGCAACATATTCTTTAGTGACGAAGCTCACTTTCACATTGGAGGATATGTGAATAAGCAGAACTTTCGTTACTGGGATGTCCACAACCCAAGGACAAATGCATCAAGAGCCTTTACATAAGCCTAAAGTAACAGTCTGGTGTGCCATGTCTGCATCTGCAATCATAGGGCCTTATTTCTTTGAAAATCAACGTGGCCAAACTGTAACTGTGAATTCGGAGAGATATGCCCAGATGTTAAATGACTTTTTCAGAGTAGAACTACAGAATAGTCCATCCTTCAACCAAAACACATGGTTCCAGAAGGACGGGGCTACAGCTTACACTGCTAATGTGTCCATGAATGCAGTGCGGCAGTTATTTCCAGAAAAAAACATATCCCGAAAAGGTACCGTACCGTGGCCACCTAGGTCACCCGATTTAAGTCCATGTGACTTTTTCTTATAGGGATACTTAAAATCCGTTGTTTACAAAACAAATCTGAGCACTGTGACACAACTTAAAGAAAATATTCGAGCCGAAGTCAGTAGGATACCCCTAGTAGTCGTAGAGTCGCTCTACAAACGCGTTTTTGAAAACATGCGTGCAAGACTCGAAAAGTGTGTCAGACTCGATGGCCGCCATTTGGAAAACGTGGTTTTTAAAAAATGAAATCCGCATTTGTTGTTATAAAGTTAAAGTAAACCTACTTTGTATTAGAGGTGTAGTTTTTTTTTTACAATTTTTCAAACATTGAAATCTGCGACTGGACAGCCTGTATATCAACTATCAGAATAGAGAGTTTTTATTATCTTGTCTCTTGATAAGTGTCATTTAGGCGTAATAGTGTATGAAGAATGACATGATGGATAATTTATTTCATCTCATTAGCCCTGACTGTGAATGAGACCAAATAAACGTGTATGAATTATTGAAAATGGTGCTCAATGATATCTAGCAGCGTAAAAATTAAAAATAGGATGGTAAAGTAGATCACTTGAAAATTGCACTAAATGATACTAGGTGGCCCCAAATCTGTACCACTACAATCTACTTTCGCAAATATTTATAAAATTCTACAAATTAGTAACGTTTATCATGTATAATTAATAATTATAATCTTTCAAATAATATATTTTTGAATTATAGAAGAAAATGTTGTTCAGTGATCTCTGACAGCGTAAAAGTAACAAATACAAAGGTAAAGTAGAACACTTGATAATTGAAATATTTCGCTAGATGGCGCTAAATCTTCATAACCATGATCTTATCTTATTTTTATTTTATTGCGTTCATTCTCTAACACACGCAGCTTAATACAAAGGCATTTTTTCATTAAATATCGTAATAAGAGTTTTAAGCTTTAAAATGATATGTTTCATTTGTGCAAAATTAATTTTTTTCCTGGACCCAAGACCGCTTAAACTCGTAAAATGAACATGCTTCTTTCAAGTTTTTACGTAAAGCGACTTCTGATATAAGCGGCTATGACAGATAGACGGACGCACACGTAAATTATAAGGGTTTCCTTTTTAGTTTTGAGGTACGGAACACTGAAAAGAAAAACGAATCCAGTAATCGAGAAAATTTACTTTACTAAATTATTTGCATTAATCTAATTTTATTTAATTAGGTATAATTCATACCCATAATTACGCAGTAACATTAATTATTGACTAGTGACATTACTTACAGTGAAGGAATACTTACTTTTCACTTAAATAAAAACTATAAAAATAAAAACACTAAAAATAAAAACAATTGTTTCTTTGTCTCGCTTTTAAGTCTGAATTACTCTACCACTCTCTGTGAAATTAGGCATACATTTAGCATATGTTAAATATATATAAACATAAGATACTCTTTATCCTGAAATAACTAACCAAAATTATTTTTTTTTGGTAATTACACAATCACCCCATTAGGGACGGGGAGGTAAATATAAATGTATATTTACATTTACAGTGAATAATATAGTTTTAATCTTCAAGTAATCATCTTCATTTTAAAAATATTTTTCAGCACAAGTACAAAAAAGTATTTACTAATTTTACAGAAAAAAAATTATAAACTCACATTCCTTCTTTTCATCCATTTCTTGGGTTCTGTACATTTCATACCATCTAGCCATTTCCAATGCTTAGATCCTATATTTTTAGAAGAAAATCACTCTTAAATTATACCACTATTTTCCCCTTTTCCACACAAGTGGAACTAGGGATCAACACTAGTTTTAAGATAAAATCATTTTATCGTTTTATTCTGTACAGTTTCACTTCTGTCACATACTTTCGTGACGATATTTAAACCGACCGTACATACCTTATTTCGTAACTAAATAAATTGCATATCTATAAATAAAACGAACGGTCTGCTGTAGTCAGACAAAATTTGTATCACAATGAATTGCACTAAAAAAGCATGACATGGTTTTAATTTAAAATTAGGATTGTGTTCTAAATCAAATCGTAAATGTCAAAAACACGGTTGATCGATTCAGCATCAAGTGTAACAAACTTATCAGAGTTATAACAGCAAAATGGTAACCTCCAGAACCTGAACTATCAAAAATTTAAAAATAGCAATAGCACCAAGTCACAGTCATCTTCCTCCGCTGCAAGCCCGCCCTGCCATTGGCTTTTTAACATACAGAAAAACCGTTTTCTGCCCAAATCTTCAAAACTGATCTATCGATTTTAACCAAAAATAAAAGATACCATCTATATAAATAGCCTGCCGGTTATCCAGTTCCAATACAATTAGTTTTTCTTTAGTTTTTGTAGTACACAGGTTTAATCTTTTTGGCTGCATTACTTTCTTGGATAGCGGAAGATGAACAGAAAATCATTGTCACGGTGAAGCAAAAAAAATGTGGAAAATATGAAATTCGTGAAGCAACCAGAGACAAAAGTAAAACGAGATAATGAAAAACAATGTCGTCAGTCACAGGGAAATGAATGTAAAACAGAGTATATAAATATATAAAGCTTCAAAGCCTATGTTTAAACCGAAAGAAAAAAAACTTTTTAAAAACGTTAATTAAGGGAGGGCACTGAAGGGGATACTGACAATGGAAGTCTTAATTTCAATACAATTTTTAATTAACTTGTTTGTCCAAATGACTTACATTTTGTTTTGTAACGTCATCTGTTGATAATTACAATGTTTGGTGTCGAAAGTTGCACACTAAATATTATTAACTTCCAAATTAATTTTAACAAAATGGTTGTTTATAATATATTAATGAATTCTTAATTTTGAGTGATGCAAGTAAAGAAAGAAGTAATAAAGTCACCCAAAAACTAGAGTTTTCGATGGAAATTGATTATATTGAAATAACAAAGTTTAAAAAATAAGAAATTAAAAAGTGCGTGTGTGCCTGCGTGCGAAGGTGCGTGCGTGTGAGTGAGCATGCGTACGTGCGTGCGTACCTGCGTGCGAATGCGTGCGTACGTACGTGTATTCGTATGTGCGTGCGTACGTGTGTGCGTATGTGCGTGCGTGCGTGTATATATGTACTAGTATTAGTATTTGGTATATTTAACTGTATACGTATTTATTATTGTGTGATGTAAAAATGTCTATTATTTATTAGTGTCTCTATATTATATAAATTAATAATTAAAAAATTGATATGCGATGCGAAAGAAGCTTCGCTTCTGCCTGGTGTCTCACGAATCTCACGTCTTTTTTTCTAACCTCATGATTAAATATACAGACAATGCCTTTATTATCACATGAAACTTTTATCAGGCACTTCATCAAAATTTATGACAGTTTTAATACTTTTGACAATTATCGCCATTTTCAACAGTTACATCTAATCACGTTTTATCTAGTTTTTTAACCTCAAAATTTAATATATAATGACTCTATTATCAAATGGTACTTTGCCTAATTATTAGCCAGGCACATCATCGCCATTAGTGATCATTTTTAATACTTTTAGCAATTATGGACATTTTTAACAGTTACTACATCTAATCACGTTTCATCTAGATTTTTTAACCTCAAAATTTAATATATAATGTCTCTATTATCAAATGGTACTTTGCCTAATTATTAGCCAGGCACATCATCGCCATTAGTGATAATTTTTAATACTTTTAGCAATTATGGACATTTTTAACAGTTACTACATCTAATCACGTTTCATCTAGTTTTATTAACCTCAAAATTTAATATATAATGTCTCTATTATCAAATGGTACTTTGCCTAATTATTAGCCAGGCACATCATCGCCATTAGTGATAATTTTTAATACTTTTAGCAATTATGGACATTTTTAACAGTTACTACATCTAATCAGGTTTCATCTAGTTCTTTAATCTCAAAATTCAATATATAATGACTCTATTATCAAATGGTACTTTGTCTAATTATTAGCCAGGCACATCATCGCCATTAGTGATCATTTTTAATACTTTTAGCAATTATGGACATTTTTAACAGTTACTACATCTAATCACGTTTCATCTAGATTTTTCAACCTCAAAATTTAATATATAATGTCTCTATTATCAAATGGTACTTTGTCTAATTATTAGCCAGGCACATCATCGCCATTAGTGATCATTTTTAATACTTTTAGCAATTATGGACATTTTTAACAGTTACTACATCTAATCACGTTTCATCTAGATTTTTTAACCTCAAAATTTAATATATAATGTCTCTATTATCAAATGGTACTTTGTCTAATTATTAGCCAGGCACATCATCGCCATTAGTGATCATTTTTAATACTTTTAGCAATTATGGACATTTTTAACAGTTACTACATCTAATCACGTTTCATCTAGATTTTTTAACCTCAAAATTTAATATATAATGTCTCTATTATCAAATGGTACTTTGCCTAATTATTAGCCAGGCACATCATCGCCATTAGTGATAATTTTTAATACTTTTAGCAATTATGGACATTTTTAACAGTTACTACATCTAATCACGTTTCATCTAGTTTTTTAATCTCAAAATTCAATATATAATGACTCTATTATCAAATGGTACTTTGTCTAATTATTAGCCAGGCACATCATCGCCATTAGTGATAATTTTAATACTTTTACCATTTATCGATATTTTTAACAGTTACTACATCTAATCACGTTTCATCTAGTTTTTTTAACCTCAAAATTTAATATATAATGTCTCTATTATCAAATGGTACTTTGTCTAATTATTAGCCAGGCACATCATCGCCATTAGTGATCATTTTTAATACTTTTAGCAATTATGGACATTTTTAAAAGTTACTACATCTAATCACGTTTCATCTAGATTTTTTAACCTCAAAATTTAATATATAATGTCTCTATTATCAAATGGTACTTTGTCTAATTATTAGCCAGGCACATCATCGCCATTAGTGATCATTTTTAATACTTTTAGCAATTATGGACATTTTTAAAAGTTACTACATCTAATCACGTTTCATCTAGATTTTTTAACCTCAAAATTTAATATATAATGTCTCTATTATCAAATGGTACTTTGTCTAATTATTAGCCAGGCACATCATCGCCATTAGTGATCATTTTTAATACTTTTAGCAATTATGGACATTTTTAACAGTTACTACATCTAATCACGTTTCATCTAGATTTATTAACCTCAAAATTTAATACATAATGTCTCTAGTATCAAATGGTACTTTGCCTAATTATTAGCCAGGCACATCATTGCCATTAGTGATAATTTTTAATACTTTTAGCAATTATGGACATTTTTAACAGTTACTACATCTAATCACGTTTCATCTAGATTTTTTAACCTCAAAATTTAATATATAATGTCTCTATTATCAAATGGTACTTTGTCTAATTATTAGCCAGGCACATCATCGCCATTAGTGATCATTTTTAATACTTTTAGCAATTATGGACATTTTTAACAGTTACTACATCTAATCACGTTTCATCTAGATTTATTAACCTCAAAATTTAATACATAATGTCTCTAGTATCAAATGGTACTTTGCCTAATTATTAGCCAGGCACATCATCGCCAGTAGTGATCATTTTTAATACTTTTAGCAATTATGGACATTTTTAAAAGTTACTACATCTAATCACGTTTCATCTAGATTTTTTAACCTCAAAATTTAATATATAATGTCTCTATTATCAAATGGTACTTTGTCTAATTATTAGCCAGGCACATCATCGCCATTAGTGATCATTTTTAATACTTTTAGCAATTATGGACATTTTTAAAAGTTACTACATCTAATCACGTTTCATCTAGATTTTTTAACCTCAAAATTTAATATATAATGTCTCTATTATCAAATGGTACTTTGTCTAATTATTAGCCAGGCACATCATCGCCATTAGTGATCATTTTTAATACTTTTAGCAATTATGGACATTTTTAACAGTTACTACATCTAATCACGTTTCATCTAGATTTATTAACCTCAAAATTTAATACATAATGTCTCTAGTATCAAATGGTACTTTGCCTAATTATTAGCCAGGCACATCATTGCCATTAGTGATAATTTTTAATACTTTTAGCAATTATGGACATTTTTAACAGTTACTACATCTAATCACGTTTCATCTAGTATTTTAATCTCAAAATTCAATATATAATGACTCTATTATCAAATGGTACTTTGTATAATTATTAGCCAGGCACATCATCGCCATTAGTGATCATTTTTAATACTTTTAGCAATTATGGACATTTTTAACAGTTACTACATCTAATCACGTTTCATCTAGATTTTTTAACCTCAAAATTTAATATATAATGTCTCTATTATCAAATGGTACTTTGCCTAATTATTAGCCAGGCACATCATCGACATTAGTGATCATTTTTAATACTTTTAGCAATTATGGACATTTTTAACAGTTACTACATCTAATCACGTTTCATCTAGATTTATTAACCTCAAAATTTAATACATAATGTCTCTATTATCAAATGGTACTTTGCCTAATTATTAGCCAGGCACATCATCGCCATTAGTGATAATTTTTAATACTTTTAGCAATTATGGACATTTTTAACAGTTACTACATCTAATCACGTTTCATCTAGTTTTTTAATCTCAAAATTCAATACATAATGACTCTATTATCAAATGGTACTTTGTTTAATTATTAGCCAGGCACATTATCGCCATTAGTGATAATTTTTAATACTTTTACCATTTATCGATATTTTTAACAGTTACTACATCTAATCACGTTTCATCTAGTTTTTTAATCTCAAAATTCAATATATAATGACTCTATTATCAAATGGTACTTTGTTTAATTATTAGCCAGGCACATTATCGCCATTAGTGATCATTTTTAATACTTTTACCATTTATCGATCTTTTTAACAGTTACTACATCTAATCACGTTTCATCTAGTTTTTTAATCTCAAAATTCAATATATAATGACTCTATTATCAAATGGTACTTTGTTTAATTATTAGCCAGGCACATTATCGCCATTAGTGATAATTTTTAATACTTTTACCATTTATCGATATTTTTAACAGTTACTACATCTAATCACGTTTCATCTAGTTTTTTAATCTCAAAATTCAATATATAATGACTCTATTATCAAATGATACTTTGTTTAATTATTAGCCAGGCACATTATCGCCATTAGTGATAATTTTTAATACTTTTACCATTTATCGATATTTTTAACAGTTACTACATCTAATCACGTTTCATCTAGTTTTTTAATATCAAAATTCAATATATAATGACTCTATTATCAAATGGTACTTTGTTTAATTATTAGCCAGGCACATTATCGCCATTAGTGATAATTTTTAATACTTTTACCATTTATCGATATTTTTAACAGTTACTACATCTAATCACGTTTCATCTAGTTGTTTAATCTCAAAATTCAATATATAATGACTATTATCAAATGGTACTTTGTTTAATTATTAGCCAGGCACATTATCGCCATTATTGATAATTTTAATACTTTTACCATTTATCGATATTTTTAACAGTTACTACATCTAATCACGTTTCATCTAGTTTTTTAATCTCAAAATTCAATATATAATGACTCTATTATCAAATGGTACTTTGTTTAATTATTAGCCAGGCACATTATCGCCATTAGTGATAATTTTTAATACTTTTACCATTTTTCGATATTTTTAACAGTTACTACATCTAATCACGTTTCATCTAGTTTTTTTAATCTCAAAATTGAATATATAATATCTCTATTATCAAATGGTACTTTGCCTAATTATTAGCCAGGCACATTATCGCCATTAGTGATAATTTTAATACTTTTACCATTTATCGATATTTTTAACAATTACTACATCTAATCACGTTTCATCTAGTTGTTTAATCTCAAAATTCAATATATAATGACTCTATTATCAAATGGTACTTTGTTTAATTATTAGCCAGGCACATTATCGCCATTAGTGATAATTTTTAATACTTTTACCATTTATCGATATTTTTAACAGTTACTACATCTAATCACGTTTCATCTAGTTTTTTAATCTCAAAATTCAATATATAATGACTCTATTATCAAATGGTACTTTGTTTAATTATTAGCCAGGCACATTATCGCCATTAGTGATCATTTTTAATACTTTTACCATTTATCGATCTTTTTAACAGTTACTACATCTAATCACGTTTCATCTAGTTTTTTAATCTCAAAATTCAATATATAATGACTCTATTATCAAATGGTACTTTGTTTAATTATTAGCCAGGCACATTATCGCCATTAGTGATAATTTTTAATACTTTTACCATTTATCGATATTTTTAACAGTTACTACATCTAATCACGTTTCATCTAGTTTTTTAATCTCAAAATTCAATATATAATGACTCTATTATCAAATGATACTTTGTTTAATTATTAGCCAGGCACATTATCGCCATTAGTGATCATTTTTAATACTTTTACCATTTATCGATATTTTTAACAGTTACTACATCTAATCACGTTTCATCTAGTTTTTTAATATCAAAATTCAATATATAATGACTCTATTATCAAATGGTACTTTGTTTAATTATTAGCCAGGCACATTATCGCCATTAGTGATAATTTTTAATACTTTTACCATTTATCGATATTTTTAACAGTTACTACATCTAATCACGTTTCATCTAGTTGTTTAATCTCAAAATTCAATATATAATGACTCTATTATCAAATGGTACTTTGTTTAATTATTAGCCAGGCACATTATCGCCATTAGTGATAATTTTAATACTTTTACCATTTATCGATATTTTTAACAGTTACTACATCTAATCACGTTTCATCTAGTTTTTTAATCTCAAAATTCAATATATAATGACTCTATTATCAAATGGTACTTTGTTTAATTATTAGCCAGGCATATTATCGCCATTAGTGATAATTTTTAATACTTTTATCATTTTTCGATATTTTTAACAGTTACTACATCTAATCACGTTTCATCTAGTTTTTTTAATCTCAAAATTGAATATATAATATCTCTATTATCAAATGGTACTTTGCCTAATTATTAGCTGGGCACATTATTTGAAAAAATTAAATTAACTATAATCATGAAATAATGTATCATGTGGTTATAGTACTTTGGGTAAAACCCTTATTAATAATAAAGAAAAAGTAGATAAACATAAAAAGAGTGGTATCTATAAACTTAAATGTAACGACTTTAATAGTGTATACATAGGTCAAACAGGAAGAGATTTTAATACAAGATATAAAGAACACATCGCCAGCTGGCAAAATAATAAACCAGACACATCTCACTTTGCTAAACATCTCATTGAAAATAACCATCACCCCCATACTGATATTGCCCCCTATATATTACAAATAAATACAAAAGGTAATAAACTTAATATCCTAGAAACATTAGAAATAAACAGACATAAAAAAGACACCAAGGTTAATATATTAAATGAATAACTAAATATAATATCATCACCCATACTTAATATCTTCTAGATATTATATAATTAGACAACATTGATACTACAGTACTCTCGAAATTGTTTCAGCCGAAATACACATATAAATATAAATATAAGTATATATAAAAAAAATTAAAAGAAATAAATAAATAAAGATATGAATAAACAAAACCGGAGATATGTAGAATTAGTGATATTACGTTGTCCTTACTTTCAAATACCCTTGCTTTTATATAAATATATTACCGATAATAACTTCCATTTAATTTTATTACATACACCGGAACATTTACATTGTACAACCTCACATAATAACAATAATTGAATTTATTATCCGCACTAAAAAACTGGTATATCGTAGAAATATAACAAAACTTACACCGCGCCCCTGCAATAAATTCGCTAACATAAGCAGTGGAAAAACCCGCACAAACCCGACTTTCGCTATTGTATTTGAAACATATAAATGCTGTTGTATGTTCCTAAGAGTTAAACTTTGCTAATGTCCCACCTGAAGATGTTGTAATACAACGAAACCTAGGTCGTGGTAAAGAAATTAAAGAAAGTAGAAATAACACTACATCACGTAGTTTCATTTAATTGTGAATTAGGATTATTTTCGACATTAAAATAATAATGGAGACAGATAATCTTTACAATATAACAAGAATGGAATCATATTTCTCCTAAGCAACGATGACGTATCCAAACAAATAACGCCCATCAACTACTAACGCCCATATGGACCACACACAGTCAGGACTCTCAGTCGGATTTACTGACAGTTAAAAACGTATTTTATATGGATACTTTAGAAAATGGACCGTGGAATAAGGTACCGTCGGTAAAATAGACTCTTGTTCCGACTCGACTGACATTCAATGAGAAACAGAAATACGTTTTTAACCGTCAGTAAGTCCGACTGAGAGTCTTGACTGTGTGTGGTGCATATGGGCGTAAATCTTTCCATTGACATTTTGGAAAAACATATTTCTATGACATTTTCAGGTAAAGTCGTCAGATATAAAAATAATTTAAATAAAACCCAAATAAATAATAAAAATAGACAATCACTTTTTTATTCAACACAGTAAAAAAAAAACATGTGTGCAATTCACAAGTGGTAGAAGTGAAACCTTCAAAAATTTTAAATTTTAGTTTTCAAGTTTAGTATCAATTTTTTATTTTGATAAAAACTAAAATAATTAGAAAAGTTTTTATAATTCTTCCTCCCCTTCCCCTTCCCCTTCCCCTTCCCCTTCCCCTTCCCCTTCCCCTTCCCCTTCCCCTTCCCCTTCCCCTTCCCCTTCCCCTTCCCCTTCCCCTTCCCCTTCCCCTTCCCCTTCCCCTTCCCCTTCCCCTTCCCCTTCCCCTTCCCCTTCCCCTTCCCCTTCCCCTTCCCCTTCCCCTTCCCCTTCCCCTTCCCCTTCCCCTTCCCCTTCCCCTTCCCCTTCCCCTTCCCCTTCCCCTTCCCCTTCCCCTTCCCCTTCCCCTTCCCCTTCCCCTTCCCCTTCCCCTTCCCCTTCCCCTTCCCCTTCCCCTTCCCCTTCCCCTTCTCTCTCCCCCTCCCCTACGGTAATTGAATATGCCTTAGTCTAAATTGGGAGAAACATTGCAAGATGCCATTTAAAAATGATTGTGTAATCATAAACATTTATTGAAATTAATTAATTCAAACATTTATTGAAATTACACAAGGTAAGAAACAAAATAAGACCATTTTCACGACCTTTTCGTATTATTCTTTCTGAGACAAAATATTAGAAATTAAATAAACAAGTTCTTACATTTCGGGTAGACGGTAGCGGCGACAAATGCGGCAAAAAATGGATAAATCAATAAACACGAGCAAAGCCACGGACTTATTAGTTCGTCATAAATTTTTATTTAATTATCATTAGAATAAAAATGAAACAGTTGTGTTGTTCCAGTAAAAGTTAGCAGTACGAAAATTAGTCCGTCAACGATTTACGAACAGTAAGGTGCGTCACAATAAGCCTTATTATAATGACCTTTTCATGTTCCATGTTCAAAGTAATGTAACTATTAATCAAACTAAATGTCAAACTGACAGCTTGTCAAAAATTAAAAGAAGTAAATTATAGAAGTTTGCGTGTCTACGGTTCAAGTTTCAGACTACCTACGAGGGGCGTGCAATAAAAAATTTTCCTTATTTTTATGTTAAAAGCGATTAAGGTAAAGTAGGTTACTTATTCCCTACGCGGGCATTCGTTAGCAGCATAAATATAGAGATTCGTAATTAACAGATCATTAGTATCGCTGTAATGAACGGTCCAACACAAGCACTGTAAGCTGTTTTTCAATGATTAATAAACTCCACCATAGGCAGTTATTAAAATCCCGATAAAATAAATGACAAGCCGAAAAACAATTAAAAAATATATCGATGCCGTTTACGGGGATTTCCCTTCTCCGTTATTCAATATTTCACAAGAATTTACTAAGCGAAATTAAAAGTGGTAAATACAATTATGAATTTGACCTCTCCAGGATAAATCTGTCGATCAATATCAAAAATTTATCAAGTAAAATTAAGTAAATAAAATATTGAATATGACCTCTCCAGGATAAATCGATCGAGCCAACTAAAAAACATCATCAAAATCGATAAAATTACATTAAAAAATTATCAAAAAAAATTTATAAAATAGCAAAATAACCCTGTTTTGCGGTCGATGCTATTCGTAATATAATTTATAACTATCTAAATATGGTAAGATTACCTCAAAAACAAACGCGCATTGACTCTCGTAAATAGGCTTGTAACTCAGTGGTAAAAATATCAACGAGTTTATTGAGAGAGCTCTTACCAGACTTTAAACCTAATATATCATTATGACCTCCAAAACTAGACAGGAGACGAACCAAAGACACAAGAGGCCATCTTAAAAAGTCCAAAATAACTCCGTTTGTTGAGAGGTTTATGACCAGTTTCTGGGAGTAAGATGGAATATTATTGATTGAGTGTAAGGAAGTCAGCCAATACTATTAGACAATTGTACGTTTCTATATTTTACTAGCTAAAAGCAGCATTTATGGAAAAATGCCGTGGGAAATTGACAGAAGGTGTCTCCTTCTCCACGACAAGATGCTGGTTCACACGGTACAAGTTGCCAAGATACGTTTATAAATAGATTCGAAAAAATCAACTACCTGCCGTATAGTTCAAATTTGGCCTCGGATGACTTTCCTATTATCCATAACCTTAAAGAAAAATTTTCAGGAAAAACACTTTGATGTCAATAAGTCATTTAAAGAAAAGTTTTGACACTATACAAGCACATTAATTGCTCGATACAATAATTGAATTGTTACATACACCCTAAACTGTTACGTATGTCGTATAGAATTCATTACGATAACAACTCTATCTTTCGAATAATTAAATTAAAAATAATTTCTTTAACCAAATTAACACAATTCTCGAGCAACAAACGATTACAATTATAATATTCACAACACTAACTGTCAAAGCATAATATCACTTTAACAACGACGATAACACGATGGCCATCTTCTACAACACGCGCGCGGCTTTGTGCAATCTTTGGGACAACCAGTAACATTGAATCATTCAGACGTAATTTTCATCGAATGAAATCTATAAAATCTTGAACATTCTCGAAGTGTCATTTATCGCAAAGCTATCACATTTTTTACATTAATTATGTAAATGTTTATGTAAACTAATAACAAATAATAATAAACATAACTCAAATACCCGAATGTCGTGAGGGTATTACTGTCAATGTGGGGTAAATAGAAAAGTAATATTATTAAAAAATGAAAAATATATCTTTTTCACATTGCACGTATAGCAACACTTTATTAAAAGCCTCTCGTATATACACAATGCACAGCATGTAAAATACAAACCTACATTTCTTGCTATCTATCTTAGTTATTGAGCTGAAATATACGACATAGAGATAAGGCCGTAATATAAAGTTTCTCACATACAGAAGCTTACACGAATATAGGCCGTAAGCGACAGAGCGTCGCCTTCGGCGCCGAAGCCCGACAATGAGACGAGCCGATAATCCGATTGAAGTCCATCGAGCGCCTCGATTAGGCCGAATGGCGGACGATTGCATTACATCCGCGCAAAGTGGATAAATCAAATATAATCGCGCGGATCCACCGCGTCGAACTTCAAGCAACGCACACGGAACGACTCTATGCTAGATCTGGTCTGGCGGACCGTCCTGTAGTCTGACTGAGCTAAATATGAATATAAAATAGGTATGTGTACAAATTTGTATATTTGGTATTCTTTAGTACGTTCATAGAGATTAACATACTCATTCAAAATAAAACCGACCAAGTGTGAGTCGGACTCGCGTTAAGATATTTCGATATAATTTCTATTTATTTTATAAATAAAAGAGCGTAATGTACGTAAGCAAATCTTGTTCCCAAGATTTACTTAATATACGTATAAGGTGAAGTTTTAGTATATTTATTAATTTTTATATAAAATTTTTTAGAGTTTACTCCCTAAGAATCGATTTTCATATATAGCGCCCGGTATGAAGTTTTATGAGGAGTCAAATTAAAAGTTCAGAGCGTACGAATTTCAGAGCGTTAAAAAAAGTGTAACCATTAGGTTCTGATCTTACAAAGTTCAGAGCGTTAAAAAAGTGTAACTGTTAGGTGGCCTCTCCGTGTAACATTTCTGCGCATCTTTACAGTCAGATATCAATATGTTTATTTGGCATTTTCTTATGGCGTAATCGCAATGACGGAGTGTGACACACATAGTTTACTATCGTTCGCTTATATCAAGATGTAATAATTAAAAGTCATTATATGTGAATATTTGGTGTCTTCCATCTTACAAAATTAAAAAGTCTCTTTTAATTTTAACTCCTTAGCCTGAAGTTACTAAATGTTTTTAATTTTGTTGTACAAATTTGATCTTGTTCATTTATAATTTACTTTAAAATAATTATATTGTTAGCATTTTTTTATTAAAGAATTGTCCATGATATTAATATTTATATTTGTATACAGTGTTCTATTTTATACATTCTAAGACAATCGTACTTAAGGAGTAAACTCCAGTCGCGTGTCGGAGCTGACACGCAAAATTTCTTTTGCCACAGCAGTGCAACTTCGTATATTCAGAAACTTAACCGTAACGAAAAATGAAACACATCGATAATGAGGAGAGCAAGTTTTGGATCGGCATTCTTCTTCCAAGCAAATCATTCAGCTCGTCAGTACTTAACAAATCGCCAGTGAAGTAAGCCTAATCTGTTTAAATTTTTGTTACGACGCCAGTCGTAGAAAATTTCATATCGGTCTATAGGTATCCTAACTAATATTTTAAATGTAAAGTGTTTTTGTTGTTCACTTAAAATAGCTTTAAAAACAACCTGGACTTTACCAAATTTTGCACATTAATTAAGAATTAATTAAAATTGTAATTAATTCGTATATTCGTAATTATCCAGTTTCGAATTAACTAAAATTAGTACATAACACTGACATATTGTTTATTATGCATGTTTGTACAATTTATTTTTCCTAAAAAACACATTTCACAACAAACAAAAATTTTATTGAATTGCCTCTATGTAGCACTGCCGTTACTTTGCTTATAAAACGATATTGCCTATAAAAATATATTAAGAGACCTAACCCAAGTTTCAGTTTTAGGTCATTTTTACCCGGAAAGCTACTATTCGTTACTCCCTAATCGCTTTAAGCTTACCCCTATTGCCTACCACTGCCTTTACGTGAAACTTAAAATAAAATTAAGTTCTGTAAACTATCTGTGAAACGTCACCCACGGAATACCAAATTCCGTCATAAATCCTACCGAAAAAGTGCGCAAATTCTACTGTTAACTCACTTTCCTGTACTTGACATTGGCAAATTATTTCTTAGCACCGCGCCTTTTCACATAAACAAATGTAATTACATTCACTCACTCACCCAGACCATTTCACTCACAGGACTCGAGTGTGTTACCGTGGTAACGTGCAGCTGACTAGTACCAGAACTACCTAAGGACAGAGGTATCACGCTTTCCTTGCCCCAAAAATCTACAACCCACTCACTTCCAACCTCCCTGAAATAAAACATGCGACCGACAGTTGTCGCATTTAATAGGTCGGTACGCTGGATCCTTGACAAGCTTAAATTGGAGAAGAATTGTTGTAATGCTTGACATGATTTATACATGAAATATCTACCCCATGTCTACTAGTGACTGCTTTGATGTATAGGTCAGCCATATGCAGTAAATATGCAAAGGCACTTTTGTACTTTCATGTACGTATACACATATATATATATATATATATATATATATATATATATATATATATATATATATATACAATGTGGATTTGACCGTTCGATATTAAATGAATCCTAATAAAAGTTTGGTTACAGGTATAGTATTGGGTGGTTTGTAGTTTCAAACATTATGTATTTTCACCAAAAACTCGCTAGGTTTCTACATCGATACCGGTGCATAAAGTTGTTTATTTCTTAATTAAAGGTAAACAGTAAAATAATTGTTATGTCTGGACAGAAATCGCGTTTTGATTTATTAATTTGAACATAGCTTGAATTGTGAATGTGTAATTTCAACTATTTTTGTTTGATTCGATTATGAACGCGCGCCGAACAAAAGTCGGTAACAAACATTGTACATGCTGTTTACGTTTTGTTTATGTTAAAATGCTATTTAATTTGTTCGAAGAAAAAAAATTAACATCCAGTACTAACTGGGTTTTCATTTATTGTCGAAACGTCAAACCCTCCGCCCATTGGCAATTTATTGGTTTATACACTTCATCCTAGGCAGTACAAAAAAATTAAACTTCCAGGATTATTTTATTTATTTTCTATAGAGGTCGCATTTCAAAGATATTGGCTATTGGACAAATAATTAGAAACGCATAAAAAAATAGAAATTTTAAATTTGGAATATAATTTACACTGAATTTCCCGCGTATTCTGTTGTCATTGTATTAACATTTTCGTAGATGTAAAATATATTTTGACACTAAATTATTTCAAAAATTGGGACAACAACAAGACTTGTGACTCATCTACTAAAAAAATTAATATGACACTTTATGATCGTGATTGATCTTACAACAAGATTGCTGATCATTTAAAATACTCTAAAACAAAAGTTTTCAACGCGATTAATCATTTCAAAATGTTAAACACCACCGATAAAGTTATTCGGAGCCCTAAAACGCAAAAAAACAATATCTTATGAAGACTCTTGAATCGTCCGTTTAGCGAAGTCTGGTCCGTTCAAGGAATCTGAAAACATTCGAAGTGAAGTTTTTGGGAACAAAGATCTATCTGCACGTACAAACATTGCAAACGCCAAACTATTTGGAAGAATTTCCGAAAGAGTACAGTTTTTGACGAAAGAACACCGGAAAATTTGTTTAGATTTTGCGACAAAGTATGGAAATTGGACAGAAAGGCAGTGGACAAACATCTTATTTTCGGACCAAACGAAAACGAATCGATTAGATGGAAAACAATATGCCTATCGACCTGCCTATACACAAATCCTATACAAAAAAGTGAAGTAGAGATTAAAAACAAACATAAACATTACACTTTGTAGATATTTCTCGAGACATGATATTGGGACAGAGTGCTTCCTCGTGCAGAAGAAACGTTGCCAGTGTTATGCAAGTTTCAGCATAATAATGACCCTAAACAAAGTTTCCTGTCTGAACAACAAATGACTGTATTAGATTGGACTGCTAACAAGGAGTAAGGATTTAAAGCCAGGCTTTAAATCCCATAGAAAATCATTATGAACATTATTTTCAATTTTCTGAAAAAACTCATCATTTAAATTTTATTTTAATGAGATTCAACTATTTTTCTGTCAACGAATAATATGTTTCTTTGTCCGACATTTATTCCCGGACACCGTGTATATGTATATATATATATATATATATATATATATATATATATATACATAGTGAGTTAAAGTAGAATCCATAGATAATTGCATAAGTAATGAATTATTAAAAATAAGATTATATTATGTTTGTCATAAAAAATAGTGTAAAAAAATCATTTAAAAATTTTGAGGATTTTTTATCACTTCGCCATTTACACGCAAAATATATATTTACCATGATGTTTATAAAAATAAATAAATAAATCTATCGTTCTTCAAACTTTTTATAAAATATACATGTATACACAACCTCAGACGTAAATTAACCTGTGAATAATGTCTGTGGTGAAAACTAAATGAGTTTCCGATACTGCTGCTGATGAAAGAGATGTCAATAGTCGTCAACAACTGTCGTCTCTCTTTGATTTTTGAGCCTACAGAATCATACGGATCACACAGTCCAATTTTCATGTCTATGACACTAGGCAATATATTTATATGCTAAAAATAATATTAATATTTGCAAACAGTTTATTAGAAATACCACGTACCCTTAAAGGTTTATATGTAGTTAAGTGTGTACGAAACCTTCGTGCACTACGACGGTTCCATATAGTTCTAGTCTTATTTAACCTAACTTTATTATATTTAGGTTAGTATAAAAGGTTTATTGTATTTAGGTTAATTTTACTATCATTTTACTAATTCAGAACATTATTATGATACTTCCAAAATATGCTTCATAATATGCTTCGAATATACTTTCTTTACTTACACAAACACATTTACCAATACAGTACATGTAACGATAAGAAATTAATGATTTGGTAAAGTTTAAACTTTTGAAGTAAACATGACTACAAAACACACAAGAACTACAAAAGATAACGACGACACATTTCGGCAAATTTTCTGTCACTCGTTTTGCAAATCTCACTCTGGTGCGACCGTTTAATACCGCAGAAAACGTACAAATTTTCTTTCACTCACTATGCAAATCTCACTCTAGTGCGACCGTTTAATACCGCAGGAAACGTACAAATTTTCTTTCACTCACTATGCAAACCTCACTCTAGTGCGACCGTTTAATACCGCAGGAAACGTACAAATTTTCTTTAACTCACTATGCAAACCTCACTCTAGTGCGACCGTTTAATACCGCAGGAAACGTACAAATTTTCTTTCACTCACTATGCAAATCTCACTCTAGTGCGACCGTTTAATACCGCAGGAAACGTACAAATTTTCTTTCACTCACTATGCAAATCTCACTCTAGTGCGACCGTTTAATACCGCAGGAAACGTACAAATTTTTTTTCACTCACTATGCAACTCTCACTCTGGTGCAACTGTTTGATACCGCAGGAAACGTACAAATTTTCTTTCACTCACTATGAAAATATCACTCTACGACCGTGAAACCGTTTTTCTTTTACCAACTATGCAAACTCACTCCACCAATTTTCTTTCACTCATTATGCAAATCTCACTCTGATGCGACCGTTTAATACCGCAGGAGAATAGTATAGCAAAAATTTAATAATTACGTGAACGCAGGAAATTGTCAGGTACGTAAAATGAAAATTGACTCAATAATACAGGGCAAAGAATTTTTCTTTTTAATAGTTGGAAGATAAATTTCATAAGAGCAACGTGTATTCTGAATTGAAAGAAATGGAAACCTAGCATACCCAAGTGGAAATCGGTAGGAAATAGCATGGATGAGTAACCATACTGTCTCATATACAAATAACGTCTTTTACACAATTTCAATTATCAAGCTGTACTTGGCATGGTGCAGGCTCCAAATAATAGAACCAGCATCTAATTAATAGCGTTACGTATGTTCTACACTGATTTTGTGTATATATTTAACGATCATATTCATAGATAAATAAAATAATATTAAACAATAACTTTCAAAATCTAATAAATGACCAACGTATACTATATAGTTTTCCAGAATTTACATAAAATGAATATGTTTTTCCTACTATGGGTACATACCAAATAAACCTCGTGAGAAACTATGAAAAAGAAAATGATACTAAAAAATACAGATGTGTGTAAAACCAACGTACTTTCCAGATCTTTGGCAAATATGGATTACTTTGAGCTCAAGTGTAATGGAAAGGATAAGGACAAAACCGTATTATTTATATGTACCAACTTGTTGATAAGAAACAAACTAGACGTTCAGCAAAAGAACTGGTATTTTTGTCAGGTTGGGTATTCTACTTAGCTTGTTGTGCAAGTTCGATGTGACTAAGATCCCGACTGCAAGCAGCTTATCGGCTATTAAGTTGGACTAAACAATTATTATAAATAAGAAGATAAATATTTACATTCAAGTTATTTATATATTTTTTTATTTACGTGTCGGGTTTGGTGCTATAACGACAACATTTTAATGCCTAATTTAAAAATAATTTTATTACACAAAATTGATGCCCAATTCTAAAAAAAAACAATTAAAAGAACAATGGCTTAACAAAAATTCACGCGCAAACGGTCGTCGTATTGCTGTCGTTGCTATGAACGAAATCATCACAGCAACGACAGCAATACGACATCAATCTTTCCACTGCACCCGCAAACAACTACCCTTTTGGCTTCGATCTCGCCAGTAATTTTTAGCACATTTAATGAAACTGTGATCGAATAAAATTATTAACAAACAATTTCCAACATTTCCGGGCTGTCGTTGGCTGTCATAGGAGTATTTCCCGCTTACGCATTATTTTTAAGTGACATATGTACATTTTTATTTAAAATAATAACAAATATTAATATATCATTATAGGTAGAAATTAAAAACACAAAGCGCCATCTAGAACGATTAAGGGAAATTAAATAGAAAGTATTTATTTTCATGACTTTGTAATACAAATGAAATGGAAAACAAAAACATTTTCCTTTAAATTAAGCAATAAATGCAATTATTCTGCCGCACCTTTCTATTGTGTATGTAGCGTTTCAAAAATCTTCATAATTCGATCCTTTGCTCCCTTACGAAGTTGTTCCGTTATTCTGTTTGCGTACTTTCTCAATTTTAAATTCCCAAAGATTTCCTGGAATAAAAACGACTATGTCATTACCCTAAACGTCAACTATTTCTGTGCAAAAAATCACTATTGGGACAAGAACAAACAATTATACTTTCGCATTTCTGATAGTAGTTAGGATACACAACTTCCCTAATAATGGTGTTTCGGAACATTACTAAAAGTACACTTCAGGAAAGGCAGTCCTTCCTTTATGACGTTTCCACGGCAGGCCAGATCGGCTCCAAACCACACCACGTGTATGCCGTACAAAGGCAGATAGGGAACAATATCGCCGGCCGCCGACTACGACGCGTCACGGCTCCATAATGGCGCGTGCCTCGAAAGTAGAATGCTCGTATAATATCCGAGCAGGTACGGCTGGCGAAAATGTACAGCGATAAAATTGGAAAGGGAAATGGAAAAATGGCGTGTATATGGAAAAGTGTCATAATTCAATAATTACATCTTAACACGGCTTATCTTTGGTTGAAACGCGCCGCGTAAGTCATAATTCTGTTTACTAAACCACGCACATCTCATAACACGTTCAGCGCGGAGCCCAGTCTGCCTGTCAACTGTCTCAGGTCGCTAAAATTGTCATTCAAAATATCGTCAACAATTATGAGCGAATGGCTAATTATTTTAGGCGATTTCTGATATTAAAGTAATCCGTCTTACCCGCATATACATCTTCAAAATTTTCTACCGATTAAAACGAAAATCTGCCTTTATCATACACCGGGAGTTTTACCGCTAATTGATTACGGAATTGTGTGCTATCCTGATCTTATTGTAGAGTATTTTTATAAATTGGAACGTCTTCCAAATTTATGCATCCGGTACACTTTCGGCCGCAGAAAATATGATCATGTTTCTAAATACTGGTCACTTCTCAAATGGCTGAAAATCCATGATCGACGCCAACTTCATGTACTTACACTTCTTTTTAATATATTATAAAATCCTCAGAGCTCACTTTATCTTACCGGCAAATTTAAAGATTTGTCTACTCACGGCCTTGGGCTACGATCTGAAAGTTCACTCACCCTACTTATTACTAAACATACCCCTGCCACTTACGAATAATCCTTCACCGTCCAAGCAGCAAAAATTTGGAATCACTTGAATCCTGATGAGGAAAATCACGTCCCCTAAATATTTTCAAAGATCGAGTGGAAAAGTCCTGCCTCTCCTGAAACCTTTTCCTTTATGCTCTTGTCTTTTCCTGCCTTTCCCATCCCAAAACACGTCAACAGTTTGTATTACTTATACTTTTGTATTTTTTTTGTCTAATATAAAAAAAATAAAAAGAATTTTCGTTGTAAAATTGTTGACTGAAAGAGATTGCTCATGTAGCAATAAGTCCGCCATATGTAGTATGCATAAAAGGTGACAAATAAATAAATATTGATAAGGCAAGATTGCGATCTTTTCAAATATTATTTCACCAATTTTTAGGCGACATTTCACTTAAATAAACTAATATTATAATATATTAATTTAAACTAATAAATAAATATATATTCACATATATGGAGGTAAGATTGCGATTTTTTCAAATATTATTTTTAGGCGGAATTTCACTTTTAAATAAACTAATATTATTATATGATAAAATAATACTAAACTAAATTATCGTATAACTAAATTAGCTTTTCCCATTGCTAAAAAAGGCCGATTGGTTTTCAACATCTGAAAAAATTATCTCCCTCCCTAGTGTCGCGCTATCATCACTCCATCCAACAGCACTTTGTTTTTTTTTTTTATTGTGTTTTGTTGTTTGATACCATAGCACACAAATATTAAAACAGCTTTATATTAAAACAAAATTTCTCTACGAGAGTGAAAACTGCCTTGCAATCCATGTAGTAGAACTTAAGTTTATAATTTGAAAAAACAGATAAACATTGCATTACATATATATCAGAGATTAACCAAATTGAAAAGTGCAGTAAAAAACTTTGAACTTATTTAAAAAGGAATAAAAGACAGTACAACTTCCAAGGTCTGGAGCACAGAGCGCACTGATTTTGAAATGGCGGAGTATAGGCCTGAAATGGCGGAGTATACGTATATCTTATAAAAAAAACAAAGGCACACCACAGCATCAGACTGGGGTCAACCCTAAGCGAAGCACCAACATAACCATCCTGGGCTATACTCCGCAACGAACTTGTTATCAAAGAAAAAGTAATGTCAAACATGAATACATTATTTTAAATTAATCATTGGTCAGTTGTAGAATATCTAGAACACTACGGTATATCTCATCTTTAGTAGGTATATACATCTTAGTATAACCAAGGAAAAAACAATATATAAAATTCGATCAAGTAACAAAGCTCACAATTAAATGAAACTACGTAGTGTAGTATTATTTCTACTTTCTTTAAGTTCTTTATCACGATCTAGATTTCGTTGTATAACAACATCGTTGCATAGCAACAAAGCTTTTATTATATACGCGATACGTATAATAATTAAATTTAAATATATAATACAAAGCAAGAGCTGATTTTACATTAGGGAAAAATCAATACTCACAATCACTGTTAATATTATAAAGTGAAACGTTATCTACTTGCTCGTTTTTTTCACGTTAAACGGTGCAATAGATCTCAGTAAAAATTTCTATAAGTTAATACACATCCGAGATTAAAAGATAGGCTACACACAATTATATTATCCTTTACATACCTTTTTAGCCTTTATGTTAACAGCAGTGCTGTGAACATAAAAGCTAAAAAGATTATGCCTGTGCACAAAAAACTGAATGCGCTACCAGAACTAATGGAGAAGTTCGCAACGATATCTACCTTTCAACAAGTAACAAACAATAAAATATCGGTTTTAATCACAATTAAATGAAACTACGTGATGTAGTATTATTTCGCGAAAGATCTTTGCTATCTTTATCTTTGCTAATATCCCACCTGAAGATGTTGTAATACAACGAAACCTAGGTCGTGGTAAAGAACTTAAAGAAAGTAGAAATAATACTACATCACGTAGTTTCATTGTGAATAATGAATTTCTCCAAAATTAACGCCAAATATATTCAATATCGGTTTTAATGATAAGTAAAAATATTATTTCTGAAAATATTATAATTGTTGAACGCATACTTATAATTTACAGTTTAGTATTTATAAAGATAATCAATCATTATCCTAGCGTATATTTACACGATATATATATATATATATATATATATATATATATCTAAATACATATATATATATATATATATATATATATATATATGTATTTCGACCGGGCGGTTAATTCTGGCGAACGGATCATTTGTGCATATGAATAAGGAGCAGAGAAAGGGGAGGAGGACCTTCTTAAAGTACCATGTCGCCCCGGTACTACCAAGCCGGTCTATATTTTCTTAATATCAGGCGGATGAAGCTGGGCCAAAAAAAGATAGTTCAATAAAAAATTGACATACGATCGTAAAATTAAACCAATTAACCAGATACCTAAACTTTCTAAAAGTTTAGGTATCTGGTTAAAGCATGCTCTGAAAAATTATTTTAAGATCTTTCCTAACAATCAGTTATAATATTGACTCAAAATAAGAGTTTGTTAACATTTAAATGCAAGATTATTTTTATATATTCTATTCAAAAATTAATAACAAAAGCTAACTCATAACAATATAAATTTATAGAAAAAAGACACCAATTGATAAAAAATAAAAATATTTTGACACCTTAAGAAAAAAAAATATGAGCCGTCATGTAACACCTGGCAGGTGTGAAATATGAACCTTTTCTTTTATATTTTTGTATTAAAATATTTTTACTTTAACAAATTGAAAACAAAAAAATAAATATACAATAGTTGTTAATATTTTATTATTAATTTAATTTAATTTTTATGCAATAATTTATCACAGAAATATTTCTCAATAATCTATTGGAAATATATAGAATGTTTTTTGATACTTGATGAAAATATTGAAACAAAGACGCAATTGCGTTTCTCTGTAGAAACAAAAGTTTTATTTACGATATGTTTTTACAATAATTAACTAAATACATTATCTTATAAACTAAAGATTTACTTACCTGCGAAAACAAAAGAAACAACGTTTAAAGTCCTTATTTCAGATCTATTAGGATAATTTTATGAAGCAAAGTTTCTTACGATAATAAAAACTTCTAACTCATATTTCGACAAAAATCACAATTGTCAGCCGTCTCTTCTATAGGCTCTGACCATAACGCGGCAATTTCTTTTTTAAGAAAAGTGACGATACTAGTATACAAGTGTAGTAGTTTTCTTTACATATATTTTCAATTTTATAACACTATTAACCAACAAGACGCTAAGCTGGATGGCACATCGCGACGTGCCATCAGAGCTGAAAACCTACCTGAAAACATCGATTTTAGGTCATGCAACATATCCATCACATCATACATTTCAAAATTAACATGTAAAGAAAATATGTCTCTTCTTGAATAAATGACAATCATACCCAACAAGGTCAGATCCGAGAGCATCGTGAAGGCATCTCGCATCCCGCAGTGTAAGCTATATGTTCACGCGTCACGTTCAACCGCGACGTGCTGTCACGCTGCATCGAAATGACGGAATGCAGTTATGCACTGAACGTTCCACTTATTCATAGCAATAAGTCATGGCGTTGTAACTATCAACTACATGATGAGTCAAGTATATATAACTAACATAACTAACATATATTTAACAAACATTCCAAATCAATTGGGACAATAATTTACCGTCATTTTAGATATCGAAGAAACAAACACTTAAAACAATCTTAACATAAGTTCAAACTTTTATCTTTAAATACTATTAAAAATATTGAATGCAACAAGACCTATTGATAAATTTTAAATGACCTGTTTATAAACTTTAAAGTATAAAAATGAAATCATGTCTAAGCCCGCTAATGATGGGCACCTATTATTGATGTGAAACATCTATAGGCGCAGGTATAAACGGGATCGTTGGCGCGGCGACGCTTGCCGTGGCGACGTGTCGCCACGCTATACTAAGGTATATATAGTCTATATGTAGTAGAGTGTACGGTATGGCGACGTGTCGCCATGCGCAACCGACTACGCGACCCCCTCCTCACTCAGTTCGACGCTGTTGTTTACTACGGTACACATAACCTGTGCTTTATTATTTTTGTATTAATTGTAAATAAATGTTTATTAAATAAAGTCACCATTTTCTGTAAGAAATTCGTAATACTTCATTTTTTCATTATGCTATATTTAATGCCTGTAATAATCTTGTCTTTTATGCATATTACTTGTACTAACACGATGTTTCACATCTGCCAGGCGTCCCGTGACGGCTCACTGGTTTTTTTTTATGTTTTATTTTTGTCAATGATGGTCACAATGATCCCAGAAAACACCTGTAAAATGGTACCTGTGGAATTAGTAGGTACACCAATTCTCTATGGTGAAAAAATTAATTTTCGATACGAAAAATGAATTTATAATTAGAAAATTTTGTGGTTAATGTTTTATTGGAAAATTTTGAAAGTCTGCTGGGTTTGCAAGCAAACGGTCCTAACCGTCAATGGCTGAATCAACGAAAATCGAAATTATCGGCAGTTTTCTCTGAACAGTTCGATAATCGAAATTATGTTTAATGAACATATATTAGATTTAATTCAATTTTAGGGTTCGAAACACTTTTCGGGCAAGTCGAGTTCGACCGGAACTGGCTGGATTTTTAATTTTCACTAACATAATTAAGTTAACAGCTGGTTTTTTTTAATTTGTACTAATTTCGTTAAGCTAAACTGGCTGGCTTTTTTATTTTCATTAACATCATTACAATAAACTGGTTGGTTTTAATTTTCACTAACATCGTTAAGCTAAAGTGGCTGGCTTTTTGATTTTCACTAACATAGTTACAATAAACTGACCGGCTTTTTAATTTTCACTAACATCACTATGATTAACTGACTGTTTTTTTTTATTTTCACTAACATCATGATGATAAACTGGTTGCGTTTTTAATTTTCACTCATATCATTAAAATAAACTGGCCGGCTTTTTTTATTTTCCCTAACACTATTAAGACAAACTGGTTAGTTTTTTTTATTTTCATGAAAATCATTACAATTAACTTGTTGGCTTTTAATTTTCACTACTAACATCATTAAGCTAAAATGGCTGGCATTTTGATTTTCACGTACATATTTATAATAAACTGACTGGCTTTTTAATTTTCACTAACAGCACTATGATTAACTAACTGTTTGTGATTTTCGCTAACACTATTAAGACAAACTGGTTGGCTTTTAATTTTCACTAACAGCTTTAAGCTAAATTGGCTGGTTTTTAAATTTTTTCTAACATCATTAAGATTAACTGACTGGCTTTTTGATTTTCACTAACATGGCTAGGTTTAACCTTTCAAATAGCAATACGATATGTACTTGAATGCTGAGCGTAGGTTGTACGTCATACGAGCGAATCGACCCTAGTTTAAAAAAAAAGGTAATGGACACAGAGTTATTTCAAGTCACGAAGGCCATCGCAGTTAGATGTTTGTGCATATCGTGCATTTAGATATAAATATTATTTTATACAAAATATTAAACGATTAAAGACGTTGTTAAGGGACGTTTTTTTCAAAGAGCCTTTTTTAAAATTTATGATTTTATAAACGACAAAAATGACTGGGGCAATCAATCCAGTTTATCAAACTGGTATATATAAATAATTATATAATTTTTATACTAAATAATATAATTTCACATTTGTTTATTGTTGTAGATCTGTCTTTTAATATTATATACTAGCGTGACCCGTGCGAAGTCTTCGCATTATTTATTCCATTATGAAGCTCAGATGACAGATCAAACAAATATTTTACTAAAATTGACATATAGAGGCGCAAGTATCAAAAGCATTGAGCTAAAGCGCCACTTTATTTATACGTGAGTGGATTTGAAATTAAACAAAAATTTTACCGACCGTCAATCATATTGACGTTGAGCCGTTAGATGGCAGCATTGCTGTTTTGTGTATATAATTTTAATAATTAATTAATTTGCAAAAACAATAGCAATAATAAATTTTTTAGTTGTGGATGCCGGTAGAGCAAGCAATTATCTATAAAATGATATATAATTTATGTGGATTAGTTGTGAGGTTTTTTCTAAAAAGGGAGTGTAACATCTTAACCTTAGCGTATTAATATATATGATGATGATGATAACAGATGTTGTATATACATTTCCAACTCACCCAAATTTATCTATAAACATAACATGCATACACGCACACACCTGCAGAAATACTCTACAGTTATCATTTCAAGTGTAATTCCCAGAGATCAGAAATTCAGACAGCTCCTAACTACGTTTGTCACTACGCGAAACTATTTCTATTCTTATAATCATTTGGAAACGAAACAAATCACACCATTTATATACTGTAAATACATACAACAGATATGGCGCTGTAAATTAAAAACCAGCAAATCGGTTCATACCATGGAATTAAGAATCTTGTTCACACGCTTCTTACAAATTGAAGGGATTCTACGACCTCTGCCAAGGGCCAACTTAAATTGCCGACAGTTAGACGGGAGGCAGAGGGTGGCCTGTAAGGCCAGTCTTGAGGCAAAAGGAGGCCAGAATGACCATGAGTACGATGAAGGATTGACGCTGTCGATGACCGGGCTGGCTGAGATTGCAATAAAATAGTTATTTAATATCAATCTGTGATTTCTATGTCCACATAACTACAAATCAAGTTGATTCTCGGCAGTATTGTGTAAAAAACAGGAGCAATTGAAGAGAATATCACTTCACAGATTGCAGAGATTAGGACGCTCTTTGCGCGAATTCATCCGAAGTGATAGTCACGGAAACTCAAATATACCATTCTAACTTCAAAATCCAACGTCGTTTCAGCTCTATGAGTGGAATGTAATGAAAAACCTTACGCGGTGAGTACTTAGCTGTCTTACTGGAAAAGTGATCAATCCTTCATCGTACTCATGGTCATTCTGGTCTCTTTCTGGTCCTTCCTCTTTATCAGTTGTTCTCCATGTGCACTCGCATAGCAGAACGTTCATAGCTACCTTGACCTGGTCTATCCGTTTCATCAGTGCTCTCTCACGTGGTTTAGTGACCTTGGGCAAAGTGGACTTTATCATCAACTGTTGCTACGCCACGACGCATATCCGAGAATTTCATTATTCTAAGCATCTGTATTCTTTCTAGGGCATCTCTTTTTTCTTTTGCTTTCACCTAGTATCCACGTCTCCGTACCCTAGAGGAAAATAGGAAACACTAAACGCTTGAACGAGTCCGATTCCTAATTTATATAAAGCCAAACATTTAAATTGATATTCATTCCTCTATAACTCAGTAAGTTCTGAAGGGATCTAACAAATGACACCAATTTACATAAACGAAATAATTTTCATCCCGAAATCTGAAGTAATTCCTGAGAGATACCATTCTTTTTTATGTTGTTCATTAAGCTCATACCTGATTACGTAATATTGTCTATAAGGAAAATTCCGAATGTTCGACTTTAGCTCATATCTACTAATAACGTGTATACCATATTTCCAAATCCGAGCGTCCCCCCCACGGAACAGTAAACAAAATTATCTCCCTTTCATAACTTAATTATGATGTTAGTACTGAACGCGAATGGATTTTAGAAAAATTTAAACAGATATAAATCACAGCCTGGATACATAAGCTACATTGTGTAGGCTACGTGAACGAAGTCGTGGGCAAAAGCTAATAAATCAAATATTAGCACGGCTGAGGATAAAAAACAAAATAAATTTAAACAGATATAAATTACAGCCTGGATACATAAGCTACAGTGTGTAGGCTACGTGAACGAAGTCATGGGCAAAAGCAAATAAATCAAATATTAACACGGCTGAGGATAAAGAACAAAATAAATTTAAACAGATATAAATTACAGCCTGGATACATAAGCTACATTGTGCTGTCTACGTGAACGAAGTCATGGGCAAAAGCAAATAAATCAAATATTAGCACGGCTGAGGATAAAAAACAAAATAAATTTAAACAGATATAAATCACAGCCTGGATACATAAGCTATATTGTGTAGGCTACGTGAACGAAGTCGTGGACAAACCTAGTAAATCAAATATTAACAACAATAAAGAACAAAACAAATAGTGTCGAAGAGAGGAAGAAATACAATAATGGCAAAGATTAGATATTGATAGATTACTCCAAAATTTGCTGTTTTAAATAAAATATCATGAAAATGTAGGTTAAATAAAAAACCAGTTTGACACAGTTATAAATAAAAGAATTACGGGGTTCTAAATTTAATGGTAAGGGTAGATTAAGAATATCTATCTACCTCATTTGTCCTCGTGGAACATAATATGTATTTTTAAAAATGACATTATAATTCAATATTTGTCTTCTTCAGTCGGACACTTTCACCATCTTTGTCATGAAAAGATCCAGAGTGGATTTTTGTTTCTGGTAAGTATTGCCACTTTTGCAATATTTTTTAACTTCGGGCAGTTATTGGTATCATGCATTGCACTATTATGGACACCGTCGTTGTCTTGATTAAACCTGTCCAACATGTCAGTGCTCGACCTTGAGCACTTTTGGTTTACACTTGGCCCTGCATGACAAGCGTTCCAAGGAGCCTGTGTTTCCAAAAATATGGCCGAAGAAATTTAATATCCGCATTTATATGTACCATCGGATAAGGTATTTCTTCGATTCTCAGATGTCTCAAGATGGACACATTTGTGCGAAACACTGTTAAGGGTACCTTTAAAAGGTGTCTTCAGCGCCACATCTCTACTACATCTTCTGACAGTCTTAAAATCACGGGGACCAGGTTTCCTTCCATAGAGAAATATTGAGAAGATTAAGCACTTCATCAAACGAATTTTGATTTTCCGTTATTCGTCTATCTTCCCAGATTTTCTCGAGTTTCTCTACCACAGACCTAGTAGTAGCACACCATCTTTTGAACTTTTCTTCACAGCCTTCTATGCTGGAGACGGGTGACCCGAGGTAATATAGCTATGCACAACCTCGCAGTTTGCTGAGCACTGAATATCAGTTGTGTTATGCGTTACCCGGATAACGTTGTCGTCTTTAAAAATGACACTGCAATTGAGTATTGCCAAAAATTGTTTCAGTACTTATAAGCTTGCACCTAGAAATTTCGATTTTTTAAATAAAAAAGTTAGTCAAACACTCTAATTATTTCTCCAACAATTATTAAATTCGATGTTTTTGGAATGTTAGAATTTAGTTTATTCAACAGTTTGACAAACATAATATTTCATTACAGCTTTTGACGGTATCAAAATACAAGCTACACACAATGACCTTCGTATTGTTCAAGTGAGCTCAAAAACAACCTGTTTCGGTAAGTGAACTAGAGAACATCGCATCTTATGTGGCCGCTAACGGTACAGCCGACGCGACTGTTAGCGTTTAGACGCGAACGAGAACACGACAACGTTACCGGCAGCTCGGAATTTTGAGAGAAAATATGTAAACAATGTCTCTTTGACGTCGCCAATAGATTACAGATGTAAAACGACGACAAAGACGAGAGAAATGATTAAACAGAAAGTTGAAACTTGACCTGCACACACTCTCACTAAAAATACATCACTTGCGTTAGAAATAAGTGGTTTTTAGTAGAGAGGATGTTTATAAGATCAACGTTACGTATAAGGAAAGTGCTAGAAGGTAGATGAGTTTTCTAGATCCGAGATCCGGTGTAGACGAGTTTTCGAGTTTCCGACGTTAGACATATATCAATTTGAAAGGAGTTTTATACAAATTGCCTTATGATGATTAAAAGAACATGGATATAATGATATTTACGTTTTTTAATGAGTATAGAGGAAGTATATGCCGTTGTGGAAATGGACTTGACTTTGGAAATGGTACTCTATGATGCCTTATAATTGATAAGTTAGTATTACTTAGTACATACCTGTTTGGTGAATCGAATAATTAACAAAATGAAAGGTGCATACGAGAATCGCTACGAAGTACAAATAATCTAGGCAGTGATTGCTTTATATATGTATATGGAAAAGTAGAAGAAATCGTGAGGAATTAACTGAATCGATCCACAGAGACTGGGGTAGTATGCTATCTTCCAGACAAGGGTAGAATAAGTTCTACCACTAGTTAAAGCATACATAGATAAAATGTGATACAAGGAATGTGTATTATTATACATATCAAATATAAAGATCGTACATGAAAATAATTGAAGTATTATTGCTGCTTCGCACAGTACATAATTTGCCAACTCACAGTAAATAATTTACCAAAGATTTCTCACAGTACATAATTTACCAAAGATTTCTCACTGTACATAATTTACCAAAGATTCCTCACAGTACATAATTTACCAAAGATTTCTCATAGTATATAATTTTGCAAGACATGGCGTCCTTTAAACTTGTGTTAGAACACCTGTCGACGTCTGTGACCTGTTTGTAAGCATCACACTCATTTTCATTGGTTACTTACAAGAAGATAAATATTGTGAATTTTTTTTAAACCATATTTCTCGATTTCTTCCCATACGTTTGTCCCAAATTCATTAGTCCTGCATTAGTCCTTTTTCCCGTCAGTTGCATCTACGCAACGGTACCTATTCTCCGAACCATAAAGCCGGGAAAGAATTTACGGGCGATTCACTCTCGTCTGTGGCCGACTCTGGGTCAGTGGCGCAGCCGTTCCCGACACCTCCCGCCATAGCTCGAAACACTCAGCTGTATCGAGATTAATAGTACTGCTTTTTATAAGGTTAATGTCGCATACGCGCGCGCATATCGGCTATGCGGGAACCGGTCTGCACATTACATACACTAAGGTAGCTGCCCACTGACCACAAGAATAAATTTTTAAAAAGCGATAAAGTGTGAACGATGTACTGAGAGTCCATTCGCTCGTTTTCTTGTTTTTATTTCGGAATTTTTTTTATATCTCTTATAATCTAGCTTCCATTCTTCTTAAATATTAAAAAAACGAAATATTTACAAACAAAAAAATATAAATTTGTTGTCATAAAAACCTACAGATTTTGAGTCATAACGAGATAAACATCTGAATAAAATACATAAATAGCGATTACATATTTTCAGGAATCAGCACAAATACGGTAATGTTTTTGTTATAACAAAAAAAACATTTTCATGTTCTGATTTTTTCCAAAATGCTATTTTTTAGCTTCAAAAAATGCGCATGATAATAACTCTTCTAGTTTTTATTGAGTTTAAAAAATATATATTTTTCTTTTGAAGAAAAGTTCATGATACATAGAATATATCTTTAAAATTTTCACTTTAAACTGTCGAAAATTATAAGTTACGTTATTTAAAATGATCTTCTTTTTTTGGTGTTATCCGACACGAAAGATTTTTCTGTGTCAAATTAAAATTAATTTTAATAAATGTTAAGAAATCAATATGACCTACGTACAAATAGATAAGACCTAGGTACAACACGGGCGCCATTTCTTCCATTTATACGATGGCACCTTAAAATAGTAACGTATATTGTTTAAAGTTTCAAACAACTTTAAACAATATACGTTATTATTTTAAAATATAGAATGTAAATATAACATCTTTTTTTTTTCGTTGGGCACCAGTTTCTTCCAGTATGAAAACAAAATTGACTAGTAAAAATTTAACAATATTTAATTTTACTTGACTAGTTTTCACTGGTGTTTTACGTATTTAAATATTAGGGAAAACTGAAAATTTTCCCTAAAATTTAAATATCTAACACCAGTTACTAATTAAGTAGAATTAAACATTGGCTGGTAAACATAATTTTTTAACTAAAAATAAAAGAAGCTCACTATATACAGCATGTAACTAATAATATATATTCCTTCTAAACCAAACGTCTATACAATGCTGACTCCGAATTCAAAAATTAAAAGCCGCTGTGTATCTGGACTTTAAAATTAATTTACATGAGTTTTCTCTAAAACAATTTAAAATTAATTTAAATTCTAGACACACGCATATTAAGTTTTTGAAATGAATTCCAAAATATTATTGGAAACATCAACATCAGCACCAGCTGCTGATCTAACCACTGCTGGACATAGGCCTTGCCCAAAGCGCCACACCAAACGGTCCTCGGCCTTCCGTGTCTCGCTGAACTCTCAGCTCGTCAGTCCATCTGGCTGAGGTCGTCCCACACTATACTTAAAAGTTCATAGTCTCCACTTCAGAATTCGTCTACCCTACTGGTTATTAGATTCAACAATCTGACAATTGTCCATTGTCACTTCAATTTTCTGAAGTTAAGCGCTATGTCGATTACTTTGGTTCTCCGTCAGATTTTTTCATTTCAGATTTTATACTTCAGGGACATTCCAAGCATAACTAGGTAGATAGGTCTATGTTTAATTTTAAAGAAAGTATATTCATTCATTTATTATGCTTAGGTACTAGATAGGTCTATGTTTAATTTTAAAGAAAGTATATTCATTCATTTATTATGCTTAGGTACTAGATAGGTCTATGTTTAATTTTAAAGAAAGTATATTCATTCATTTATTATGCTTAGGTACTAGATAGGTCTATGTTTAATTTTAAAGAAAGTATATTCATTCATTTATTATGCTTAGGTACTAGATAGGTCTATGTTTAATTTTAAAGAAAGTATATTCATTCATTTATTATGCTAAACTTAAAGAGAGTTTAGAGCTATATTTACTTCATTGATATTCTTTTGATTGTTTGTATGTTACCTCATCACAGGATAAATGCTAAATTCGTTTTAATAAAATATATACTAATCATAATTTAAAATTCCAGAATAAAGTACAAACTATAAAATATTGAAATAGTAGCAGTAGATTATATATACATATATATATATATATATATATATACATATATATAAACATATATATATATATATATATATATATATATATATATATATATATATATATATATCTGTTTTGACAATTTCAATATGAGAATCAAACGGCAGAAGAAATATGTGCACTTTGGCAAAATTGAATTTTTCAAAGCTTCCCTCAATTCAATAAACCGAAAACTTATACTAAACCTTATTTTAGATTTTTAAAAAACTTATTTTGTAAAAAAACGGGCAAATGCAAGCTATCCTTGACACACTTAAAGTTCTGCATTTAAAATATATGAAACCTCACTTAAATTATTAATAGTAATACACTCCGACGGGAACCAATGTCGTATTACATCGCATAGTGCGGGCTGACTGTGGAGCGTTTCGACTGAGCCAAACTAATTAATAAAAAAAAGTAATAAAAAAAAATTACACTAGAAAACATTTACACTATGGAAAATTGTTTTCTCTAAAAGCAATGGTTCAGAAGTTATAAGCAAATAAATAATTACATTGATTCTAACAATTATTAATTGCACTCCAATTCCTGACAATTTTGGTCCAACCCATATCTAATTCTCAATGTCAATGATTTTTCCGATTTTTCTGAGCACACTATATCCTTTTCAATTTTTTTTAATTTCCTTTTACTCCCTAAAATTAACTCTCAGAATCAAAATCGAACATTTATGCGTCACGTTTATAACTGGCACAACATACTCCATTACTGTGCTAAATAAAATTTTTTCAAGTTCAACAATTTCCGAGAAACTTGCCTGCATAGACGGACGGATGGATACTAAAGTGTATCCATAAGTTTTCCATTTTAATAATTTTGCCACGGATCACTAAAAATAGACGTTACAAAATTACTTAAACATAAATTATGTTTTTGTAACAACTCGTTTTGTAACAACATATGGTCTCCATACGAAACTACTTATAACCTCATTTGGAGAAAATATTACAAAAGTTAAATAGGTTTTTGTATTACAAAATGTATAGATTTTATTGTCTTTATTTATTCCCCTCAGATTTCATAATAGGCGGTAATTCCCTTCAACTCCAACGGGAATTACTTTCGATCGTGAATTTTTTTTAAATTATTAAGTCATTACTTTGATAACCCATGTATGTTGAGTTTAGTAATGCTTTATGTTCATAGCTGTTACATGAGAGAAATCATAGTTTATTTCGCCTGATAAATTATAAATTTTGTTTAATTTGCACTATAAAAACACAGATTATACGCAAACAAAAACACAAATTTTCAAATACTGATGATAAGCAAAAAACCGGTCAAGCACGAGTTGAGCTCGCACAACGCTTGTCCATACACATTTAGGCATTTATAAACATTTAAGGGTACATAGTACTTCAATTAAAGAGTTTTTACGAAATTTAAATTTTTTGGAACAAAACATATTGCCTACTATATATTTCACAGGTGTATAACTAAAAAAATATTTATTTTATGTGATATAACTACAGATTAACGAATTTTTTCCTTTACTTATGCTGTGAAACTTTGCTTCTTGCCAAGTATCATAATTCTAGGTCAATGGGAAGTACACTATAGGTTTATATTTATTTGAGAGTGTCAAAATATGGAACATAAATGAGGGTATTTGTTGATTGACTTGAATTAGAAACTTGACTTTACAGCTTCAAGAGATCGTAGACCTAAGTATTTAAATTTGATACCTTTACGCTTAATTTCAAATTGATACGTTTTCTACGCCTTCTTGAGAGGGTCTTGACAGACAGACAGATAGACGGACAATGAAGTAATCCTTTAAGGGTTCATTTTTTCCGTTTGGGGTACGGAACCCTAAATATTAAGAAACCATAGAAGAATTATATAAGTAAAACGTTGCGTAAAAAAGTCTGAATTTTAAAATTTGAGACCCGTTTGTCAGTAGTTATTTTTATTTTTGCTAAATTAATTGTGAACCTTTATAATAGTCAAATACGTTGCTTGATTTATTTAGCAAAATACTGATAATCCTTTAATAATATATTCGTTTGCCATTTATAATTTTTACAAATCATTTTTGGCTTGACAATCCTATTTACTTTATCCAGCTGTGTCCTGCGGTTACGCTCGCTTAGAATTATCTTAATCTTAATGATGATATCTTACTTATACTCGGGGGAAACTTTTAAATAGGACATATCAAATTCTGTACAAAATTATTTCCATATAGTGAATCTTCCTTTTATTTATAGTATGAATTTGTTTTCGTCAGTAGACAAGGCAACAAAAAATTTGCCGCGTGGAAAAAATTACTCTCATAAACTTATTCGGTCTTCGGGATCGGAGGCAAATCTTTCAAGTTATGTGGCCTTGTAATGCAAAACTCTCCCTCTCCCTCTCCCTCTCCCTCTCTCCTCTCCCTCTCTCCCTCTCCCTCCCCTCTCCCTCTCCCTCTCCCTCTCCCCTCCCTCTCCCCTCTCTCTCCCTCCTCTGCTCCCTCTCCCTCTCCCTCCCTCTCCCTCTCCCCCTCCCCTCTCCCCTCCCACTCCCTCTCCCTCTCCCTCTCCCTCCCCTCTCCCTCACCCCCCTCTCCCTCCCCCTCCCCTCCCCCTCCCCCCCCCCTCCCCTCCCCCTCCCTCCCCTCCCCCCCCCCCTCCCCCCTCCCCCTCCCCCCCCTCCCCCCCTCCCCCACCCCCTCCCTCCCCCTCCCCCTCCCCCCCCCTCCACCCTCTCCCCTCCCCTCCCACTCCCTCTCCCTCTCCCTCTCCCTCCCCCTCCTCCCTCCCTCTCCCTCTCCCTCTCCCTCTCCCTCTCCCTCTCCCTCTCCCTCTCCCTCTCCCTCTCCCTCCTCCCTCTCCCTCTCCTCTCCCTCTCCCTCCTCCCCTCCTCTCCTCTCCCTCTCCCTCTCCCTCTCCCTCTCCCTCTCCCTCTCCCTCTCCCTCTCCCTCTCCCTCTCCCTCCTCCCTCTCCTCTCCCTCTCCCTCTCCCTCTCCCTCTCCCTCTCCCTCTCCCTCTTTATCTGCTCGTTAAGTACTGGTAACTTCTAAAGTATCTTTGCTGCCGTTTCATTGCCGCGCTCAAAGCATTTCTCTTTTTCTTACTTCTTTTCTTGCTCCCCTCTTTTTTCTACTCCCTACTTTCTAACAAAAATCCCACAACAAATAAATATGTTTGTATAGATATAACAACAAGGTTTATTGAAGACATTCACACTTAAACAATTTTCTCGTCTTTACTCATATAATTTTAACCAACAAAAAATATTTACATTTTCAAATATAGCCGTAATACTTATTCGAATCAACCACTCATTTATTGAAATAGAATCAAAAACAAAAGAAAATAACAAAGCCGACACTATGAATGCCGCCACTAATAAATTATGTCCAACATCGAAGAAAAAAGCGGAGAAAAGGTGCGCACGCGCAGCACAGCTCAGTGTCCCGCCGACCGTCGCCGCGCGCGCTTCTACCCCATCTTTATTATGCAACTATTTAACATAAATAGTAATAAATATTATGGTGACACTACAGGAGGATGTTAGTAAACCATCGTACTGAATGTGATTGTATTATATATTTGTTCTGCATCAGTGTTTTCTTTTAAGTTAAACGTTATAGTGATGTGTAATAAGGGTGTATGGTCTTGTTCTCAATTCTTGCAGGTGTTTGGATCTAAAATGGTGTGTATATTTGTTTCTTCTTTTTTATTTCATTTAATTATTTTACTGTTTCATAGATACTGAAATTCATAGACACCCTAAGATGCTACACATAAACAATCACAGTCAACTTCAGATTTCTAACAGCCCGAATGACGTTAATTGTACGTAAACAAGGTACCTATTTGTGAAAATACTCATGAAAAATTTACAAAAAATACTATTTAGTAAATAAGACCCCGAATAATTGTGCACTGCTGTACAGAGAAGTGCACTACTGTACAGAGAGAAGAGAACAATTATGCACTGTTAAGCACTTGTCTTTAGAGTTTAATCTTAAATTGGCATATATATTTATAACGTGAGTAATTCTTCATCAGCTCACAATTTCATCAGCCAGGTTTTTAAATGGAACCCGTTACAATTTTAAATTACCAAATTAAAAATGGTAATCAGTACACTTTATAAAAAAATACTTCTTAGCAGTTTTTATTTAACAAAATAAAACAGTTTTTTTTATTTAACGAAATAATACATACTGTTCTGATAGTTATTAAAGTCGCCCATGATTTGTGTTAAAAATCAAATATATTTGAGAAAATAGTTATCATACGAATTATGTATTTGCAATAGTTTCTTGCATTAGAATTTACAAATACACATAAGTGTTTAGAAACGAAAAAAAACCTTAATATTAAAAAGAAAACATCAAATTCGAGAAGAGACATTTAAAATTTGACATTCGTTAGGCGCGAATGATACAAGTATAAAAATTTTTCACTAAATATGTCGCTTGCGACCTTTACAAATATTCGAAACGTTATTTATTATAAGATATATCATATGGAAAATGGAAAAGAATAAATACTTTCTCTAAAATGCGATTTTCCCCAGTGTGGGAGATTTTAAAAACTCCTCTATATTCGATTTTTTAGATAGTTTTAAAATAATGGCCAGTTTCTGAATAACTTTTATCGATATATATATATATATATATATATATATATATATATATATATATATATATATATGGATATCTATTTCAAAATTTTGTTTTGAAATTTGTTATTTCACAACTGTTGTTAAGAGTTATGGAATAAATAGAAAGTACTCACATACCAGCCATAAGTGATTTAGTTTTAAAAGAAGAAAAGTAATTTATAAGCAAATAAGTGATTAGCAACATTCGAAAGTTAAATTTTACGTTTAATTACTTTAAAACTTGATTATGTTAAATAATGCGAGGATTACTTCGCTCTGCGCAAAATAATCTCGCGCCATCATCATTTGATGGATAGTTTCATGTTAACAAAATAGTTGTAAAATAACATAACTGACATTAAACGAAAAACGAAAATAACTGCGTGCGTATAAACTAACGATTAAAATAATAACGATTCTAAAGAATGTCCACGAAAGCAATGAATAACATATATTAAGCTGATTAATGATATACTAGGTGTTCGTACATCAACGCTTCACATATTGTGTTATAACTGATTGTACGTTAAATATAGTTATTTACATAGCTTTATAAAGTATATGTCATGCTTTTGTCATTGCTCTCCGCTTGAGACTAGACATTGGCAAAAAAACATTTAAGCACCATTTTCAATAAAAAGCTATACTAACGAAGATATACCGCGCACCTTCTACTTGCGTTCTCTAAAGGATACTGGCGAATAGACTCAATTTTTACACCAAAGCGGAAAAAACTGATTTTCCCACGAAAAAATTGCTCATTTTTTGATCATATCACTAATATATTTTACCTATCTGAAACCCATGGGATACTGAAAATATTTTTTTACAAAAGTGGAATCTCATATAATAACTGCTTTATAAATGCACTGAAAACATTTCCTTTATACCTCAGGATTGCTATGTGAAAAATAACATTTATCGTTAACCGACTTTTATTAGATATAAAATACACGGTTCTTTATAATACCATTACTTAAAATAAAAACATTATCTATCTAATCACAAGACTAAACAATATTTAGAACAGTTCGTTATTTAAGGATCCGCTAGTTAATTCTATGTCAAAAACATTGTTCTCTTTGAATTCGTGCGCTGTAATTCTGTTATCAAATATTATTTTTGTCCCAAAATGGTTCTTAATGTGCTCTAGTTTAAAATGTATTTGATATTCTTAATATCAACATTTTCAATGTTGTCCGTTAATATTTACAAGTGGGCCTGATTAAGTATGATTATTCGTCCAACTCATTTTTTATAAAAAAAAACACACTATCTGAATCATACATAAACATAAATAAATATATTAAAATAATGTGAAAATGTCCAACGATAATTACAATAGGGCAAAGAAGAGGCTAGGAAAAAGAATAGCAGTAAATACGGTGAAAAAATATTCATAGATTGATACAATGTTTGAAAATTAAAAAGAAATTTTCTATATAAACTGAAAGCTAAAGTGTACCTGGAAATCAGGACCTAAGATAATCAAACTATGAGAATACTTTAACCCATCAAATAAAGTACCAAAATAATTCTATAAAAATAAAATCTAATTTTACTTTCAAGTTGTCAGTTTAAAGCAACTTTCGTTTACAATGTTAACTCTGTTGAATTTCGCGCTATAATTTCTGGTCAAATAACCAAATAAGCCAGTATTTGCCCATGGAGCAAGTACAACATACTTAACTATTTTTTAAATAAAAAGTTAAGGAATTCAAAAGCAAAGCTTCTTCCCTTCATATCGTCATAAAGAGCTAAAGGATTTTTTAAGACGTACAGATACACGATCGATTTCAATGGAAGAAAAGATTTTTAACCTCATCTGTACGTACTTTTGTTCACGGTTAAATTTCAAAGTAAGGAATTATATAACATATCATTATATGTTATATAATTCCTTACTTTGAAATTTAACCTCATCTGTACGTACTTTTGTTCACGGTTAAATTTCAAAGTAAGGAATTATATAACATATCATTATATGTTATATAATTCCTTACTTTGAAATTTAACCGTGAACAAAAGTACGTACAGATGAGGTTAAAAATATTATCATCATCATCATCACCATCATCATCATATATATTAATAGGCTAAGGTTAAGATGTTACTCTCCCTTTTTAGAAAAAACCTCACAACTAATCCACATAAATTATATATAATTTTATAGATAATTGCTTGCTCTACCGGCATCCACAACTAAAAAATTTATTATTGCTATTGTTTTTGCAAATTAATTAATTATTAAAATTATATACACAAAACAGCAATGCTGCCATCTAACGGCTCAACGTCAATATGATTGACGGTCGGTAAAATTTTTGTTTAATTTCAAATCCACTCACGTATAAATAAAGTGGCGCTTTAGCTCAATGCTTTTGATACTTGCGCCTCTATATGTCAATTTTAGTAAAATATTTGTTTGATCTGTCATCTGAGCTTCATAATGGAATAAATAATGCGAAGACTTCGCACGGGTCACGCTAGTTATTAATATTATACCATTGTATATTAAGCTATCTTGATACTTTTGTTACGACAATAAATTAAAGAAAGGTATTAAAAAAACTCTAATGTAATATTCACACATTGTTGTTATGTCTATTAACTCTTTAGTTTCCGCAAACGTCAATCTGTTTTCTTTTCAATAAAAAACAGAAGAAAATTTTCCTCGAGCACGATTATAAATTATAACCCAACCTTTCTTTAAACCTGGAAGATGGAAGTCAATTTATATAATGCATACATTCCATAAAATTCCAGGACACGAACCTGGAATCCTGCAGATTCATATATGAAAGAAATAGACTACGAAATTAACTAGTGTTGTAGAACCTGTCTGCTTATGGCGTCGAATTACATTCTAAAAACTAGAACTCAGTCCTAATTTATCAGCAAACTATAGAAAATTATTTATTATATGATATGAATCAACTAAATATAAAAATACAAAATGCATCCTATGTGTCTATACTAAAAAAAGATCTGAAATCACATTATCTATCCTAATCTAGATATATAATCTGTAGATTAGAATTATACCTGTAGATTAGGTTAAATAATGTGACTTATTTTTCACTGATCCTCTATCATTACGTAAAGTGTTTCTTGTCGTGTTCTATTTAAAATTAAAAAAATTATATAATCATATGATTTGGTATGAATTTCTTTTAGAAAAAGTAAAATTTCTAAATTATCCTTAGTAAATTGGAAGAAAACATAAAATAAATAAGGGTTATGGGTTTTAGGCGCGACTCAGTATAAAGTTTGTTGAAAAAAATCAATGTGAAAAGTGCCCTTGTTATGAGGAAAGCTCTCTCAAACATCAAATTTATAACGTCTTTCAGTACGCAATTCATTTTGCTCATTTCAAATGGTGATTTTTGTTTTTCTTTTATACAAATTCGTTTCTATATTGTTTATTATTGTTTTTGATGTCACAAAGAATGGCCGTCGAAAAAATTATAACAAATAATTCATTGCAAAAAAGCGGTTTGTATGAGAAAATTATTCAAATTAATTTTTTATATAAAATAATTACATGCAGATAATATTTTATTAAATACGTCGTTTTTTACTATATCTTCTTTTATTAAATAAGAAAAACAATAGTGAGATTCCAACTTTTTCAAAAATATATTCGTTCGTATAATACTATAAATTGATAGGTCCAATATGTTTATGATAAAAACACTTCCACTGTGTTCTTTATTATATCAATAATTTACAAAATACTGTGATACTGATATTTCGCGCTCGTTGAACTGTATTTTTATTCCATTAAACACTTGTGGCAAGAAATTCTCCAATTACATAAGTACAAAATCATATACACAAAGTAGGTCCCATCAATCGCAAAAACTGTTTCCATGAGCAAAATATAACTTATAAAAAATACGTACTGAAATATACAGGAAAAACTGTACACTGATGTAATTTCAAAACCAGTGAAAACGGTAATATTTTTCTCCTACCCCCGTTCAAATAAGTTATATATAATTTAATGTAAATCAAAATTCAATATCGATCAGAAAACGAATTTCTCGAGCGACAAACATTAATTTTTATTTAAAAATACCAATAGCATATAGTTACAACCATAAATCACTTTAATCGATGTAATTAGCAAGATTGTAATCAATTTCCATTTAGGTATCAAAGTAGGCCATGCGGTATCTGTTAATTATGTATTTTTAAATATATTATATCAATTTACAGTTTAATAATGCTAATAATACACTTTAATTTGGTTGACAGAAAAGTTGGATTAAGAATCTTGATCAAAATCTACGTTTTCAGATAATACCGCGCGTTCAATTTATATTTTGTACTTAACGTAGATTACGAAACTAAAAGTTTAAAAAGTCCTTGAATGAATGCCATAATGACCGTTGATTTGTATCGATATTTAATTTAAAAATATCGATTTCATTCACGAAATTACCTTGCGTTCAATCTTGTTAGTGTTGCAGCGACGAAGTGCATAATTGCTATCTTGGTTAATATTAATTTACAACACAAAAGGGGGATGCCAACCAATGGCACCTATTTAATTTTAAATTGTATATTCATGAAATAAACGTTAAAAATAACTTTTTTAATTATTATAACTTAGATCAGTACATTATAATTTTAGATGAAACTTCTGGGCAGCGTTTAATAACGGAATAATTTATCCTATGCAATTTCCTGTTTTAGAAAATTTAAGTTTATGACAATTACTAGTACGTCGAATTACGTTGAAGTTTTGAATATATTTGGCGTTAATTTCGCAGAAATTCATTATAATTACAAATTAGCCACCTGAAGATATTATCATACAACGAAACCTAGGTCGTGGTAAAGAATTTAAATAAAGTAGAAATAATGCTATAAACATGTAGTTTCATTTAGTTGAGAAATATTTTGAAGTTATTTTCTCCTGAAGGTCCTGTCTCTTATTTATAGCTTATATGTCTTGATAAATCTCAAAAATCACGTTTTTATATATTGTGCATTATGTAGATTAAGCACATTATGTAGATTAAACACCATGGGTGAATTTAATAATAAAAAATGATTTCCAAATAAATAAAGTCGGGAGGGAAATAAGTAGCAAGTCACAAAATATGTCTAATGTCACAGAAGTATATGTTTTGACAACTCGTAGTAAATGTTGTTTTTATAATTGTTTTGTTGCTTTAGAATTGTATTTTAAATTGGTCCAATCAATTCTCTATCATGTTTTTAATAAAATAATGTAATCGTCAATGTACGAACCCGATACGACTTACTTAACTGTATATCTAAAGAATAAACACAATCTGGAATGTTATAAAAAAAAACACCCAAAAATATAACGTTAGTGTTTAATATAGTGTGGCTAATAATAGATATTATGGTTTATTTAACTTGTAAATATGGTACTACGGTACTATTGTATTTATTTGTTTGTATTTACCATTTTAGTAATGCTCGTATCTGTTACAACAATCTTGACAACAGCTTACCTCTTACTGAGCAAAGATCAATTTTTCCGCTTTGGCAGTTAAATACCAGAGTCGTATGAGTTATTCGGTATTTTGAAAACCTTACAGTTATTGAATATATTTGACATTAATTTTATAGAAATTGATTATTCGCAATTAAATGAAACTACGTGATGTAGTATTATTTCTACTTTATTTAAATTTTTTACCACAACCTAGGTTTCGTTAAATGACATCTTCAAGGCTCCCTTATTGGGCTATTAGCAAAGATTATAGATAGAAATATCAATATATATATATATATATATATATATATATATATATATATATATATATATATATATATATAGAAAAATCAATTATTTCCACTTCATATATTCAATTTGACTCTTACTTTCAACGTCAAATACTTTCTAATCTAAGAAAACTCTACTCTAAGAAAAACGATTATGAGAGACTGATGGAAAAATGGACCGACGAATAGATTATAGAATCATTTATATATTCCATTTTACAAAATTTTGTACATAATATTTTTAAAAATTAAAAGATTATGGCAGTTTTATTAAAATATTGAAAACATGTGAACGTTTAAGTAAAATTTTAATATTATGTTTTACTTATCGAATGATGACATTATAAACTGTAATGATAATTTTTTTTTAGAAAAATAAAAAATTATTACTCTTGTTTGCATGGCCAAATTTATGCTTCATTTTTTTCGATTATCATTTAAAGTTTATTTTCATTAATTTTATATTAGTACATTTATAAATATATTAATAGATAATATAAATCTTATTATAAATGTTATACAAAGTTTACACATTTTTAAAAATTGTTTAGCATATCTTTCACATGCGTAAAATTATTATGAATATCTCAAATATTATGAAATTTGCAATACTTGTAAGCTCTGGGTAAATTTTTAATAACAATATTTTTAACTACTGTTATCAGCTGTTTTGTAAGTTAAGTGTGTCAAAATTAAATTGTCAAAATGTTTTCCATTTATTTATTTATGGTTGATTTATTACTAGTTTTGCGTGTACTTAATCCAATAAAATATTAAAAACATATGTACTTAATTCATTTATAGATCCGCAATGAACCTGCACATATAGTTGTCATAAATATAATTTACAACAAATAATACTACATCACGTATTTTCATTTAACTGTGACTTAAAGTTATTATTCAGAGATGTTGGCGTGTTCAAAAATGTTAATAGTTAGAGATTCTAGTGATTACACTAAATGATACAAATATCAATATATATATATATATATATATATATATATATATATATATATATATATATATATATAACAGGAACAAAAAAATTTTGGTCCAGCGTCAATCTCATTACTCAAGTTCTATAGTCAATATTTAGTTACCCCCAATTTACGCACTAGTATTATATGATTACGACAATATAAAGTAGTTTTACTGAGGAAACAGGTGTTTTAGATACGGCACTGTGCCAATGTACTGGCGCGAGCATTCCCTTTAACTTATTAACTTACACAATATTGCTGGATAGATGTTTTCCGTATCTACAATACATAATTCGTAGTGTTTTTTTTTATTCGTCAAAATAAAAAATCTTTCTGGTGTGTTACATAAAGGATATTATTTCGGCGAATTATTATTTTAAAATACAATAAGATACGCGTATTATACTAAACTACTCTCAAATAAAATATTAAACACTAACTGTAGTTTGAATTACTGTATAATTTGAATGATTACACTGAATATACAATAACAATTACGTATTATACTAAACTACTCTCAAATAAAATATAAAACACTAGCTATAGTTTGAATCACTGTATAATTTAAATGATTACACTGATTATATACAATAACAATTGCGTATTATATTAAACTACTCTCAAATAAAATATCAAACGCTAGCTGTAGTTCGAATCACTGTATAATTTGAATTATTACACTGATTATATACAATAACAATTGCGTATTATATTAAACTGCTCTCAAATAAAATATTAATCAAAAAGTGCGCATAGTGCAAATAAAAAAGTAATTGAATTGATATTGTAAACTATTACGTTTTTTGTGTTTAAAAAGTAGTCGATGCTGAAAGGAGCCAAGTTTACCCAATTCAGAGTCACCGACCGATAATGGCGGATCAGTGTCACCAAACGGCTCACTTTCATTCACTGCTTAGAAAAAGTGAGCTAGTGCCCAAAGTGCGCAGGTGCACCTAAAGAAAGGTTCACTTCAAAAAACAATAACCACCTAACACAACGACATTGTATGGTTTATTATTCTTTCAAAGATTCGAAAATCGAACATCAAATCGAAACATACAACATATTTATAAATTTAAATGACTCGAGACTAAGAAAATATAGTGAAAATTTCGTAATAAAGTTAAAAGCCCTCCCTGAAAAAAAATTACATTAAGTAGTTTGTTTGGGTGATAACTATGCGCCCCTATTTTGCGTACCCCGGCACGCAAAAACAAATTTCCATATACTCTCGTTCGCCTTTCTTTTCCTATCCGACAGTTTAAATTAACAATTTTAATGCAATTTATTATAGATAGACAAATAATTCTGTTTCTATATTTTCTTTCTAGCTGTATCAAAATTTACTATTTTTTACATATTAATTACTTGAAAATTTAAAAAATCTAAATAAACTTTAAAAAATATATTGAATAAAAGAATTTAACCCAAATTTTTGAGGAAAAAGCACGATAAATAATAAATAAATTCAAAACCGTTTCAAATGCAGATGTAGATTACAGTAAGTTTTTTTTTAATATTACGCCCACAATTAAAAGCTTTAAAAGAAGTTTATATTTTTTAAAGTAAATAAGCTCAAAATATGAACTCAAAACATGTTATCTTACCTGTTTTCGTGGACACAAAGAATCATTTTTGTCGATCTTTCGTTATACGTATTTCGATAATAGTCTAATCTAATTTTAGAAAAAAATACCACTTTTTTAAATCTACTAAATATCTATTAATTTATTCTATGATAACTATCATTTATCTAGAAATATAAAAAAAGTATTCACATCGTCCTGACAATAAATATGGAAAAACTCCTGAGTAATTAATGTAATTAAATACGGTACCAACTCTTTGCTTCCTACAGCTAGGTTTCGCTAGAATTACTTTTTATAAGTCTCGTCCTAAGAAAAACTATTAAACTATTATTTCGACTGTAACATTTCATAACAATTATATTTTTAACGATATACATACGTAACTCTGTATGCATTAAAAATGCTACATGCTAAAAGATTTCAACAATTAAAGCCATTGAAAACAGGTGCATATGACGACAAAATAGCAAAAGATACGGGCAAAATAGATATACAACCTTTCATCAGAGTAAAGAGAACAGATTTTTATACTAAACCATGCTTATTTTTTTAATATCAATTAATAACATTTGTGATATGTCTGAATCTCAAGGAATATTGAAAATATTACCGAAAAATAATTTCGTAAAAAAACACTTTCCATGTAATAATCGTAAATATATCGAAAACATATCTTTCACACCTCAAGATTGTCATATGAAAAAATATCCTTCACACCTCATGTTTGTCGTATGACAAATAACAGTTATTCTTAAGTGATTCTCTTTTTAATCAATAAAAAAATATTTGATTCTTTATAATACTCATTATTTGAAATACACTTCTTATTTATCTAACATCATCATCATCAGGGAAATACACATCTTATTTATCTAACATCATCATCATGAGAAACTCGACAGTCCTCGGTGGACCCTGGCCTTCTCAAGCAGACTGTTCCAAGCCCTCCTTCTTGGAGGCTTGGAACCTCCAAGGAGGGAGTGTTTTGTCCTCCAAGGAGGGCTTGGAACTAATTTGTTATGTTGAGAGCATCGAAAACACTTTGTAGGCAGTCCGCCCATCTTAATTTGAGTCCTCCTCATGAGCCAATTGGTTTGGCAAAAAAAAATTGTTTTGTCGTTCTATCTTCCTTCATTCTAATTACACGGCTGGCTCACGTCATACGTTGAATTTATATAAATTTATTTAACAAACAGTATTTATTTCTGTGTAATGACGTATTAAATTTTAAAAAAATATTGAGAACCCCTAGCCAATGATCCTTCAGCTAATATTATGTCAAAATAATTTTTCCTTTGTACGAGTGCGTACTCTGTGATTATATTACTAAATATTATTTTTATCCTATAGCCAACAAGTTCTTTAATGTATTAATGATTTGTCATATATTCTTATAGTCTTAATATCTGCATTTCCATCGTTGTCACATATTTACAAGAGGATCTGATTAACTATGGCTATTCGTCGGGCTCATTTAATACAGCTATTCAATAAATCAAAGTTTGATACTTTTATGGATAATAATAGACATTTTGGAATTAGAGAAACATATTGCTTGTTTAGCGTCATCTTATAAGTTTAAAATAAGTAAATAAATAAAAGTATTACTTTTAACATTCTTTATTGTCTTTTCCAGTCCTTTTATCGTTATTAAGTGTCTGCTTCTAACGGATATAAATTGTTGCACTATTAAAGGACGTGATATAACAAATTGTGCAATCAATCGCGACAACTGTTAACGCCGATGTAAAGCTTTGAAAGCTCGGCTTATTACCGTTAGCTATTGAACAAATAATGAATGTGATTTAGTCTTAGGTTCGAGAAGTATTACAGTTTCCGTTACAAGGAATAACAGGACCAGCGGAATAATGTTTCTTTAATGTCTTTATGTTAATTTGAGTTACTAAACGAATTGTCACGATTTCGATTTCTGTCTATATATTGTTATAATAAAATTCAATGTACCGGATATAGGACAGTAATTGAATTAGGAAATATAAGTTTCTATTATCATCAGATAAAACTATGAACACAACGATCTATTTCTACTGTTAAAGGACTTATGATTCTTTTTTTGTTTTAAGCTTTAAACTTTACAACTACAAAAATTCGAGAGTAGGATATAGGTAGAACGCCACAAAATAATACGATAAAATTATAAATATCACATATATAATTATTTCATTTTTAATTTTGACTTTTGCCAAAATATATGCTCGGAATCAGCAAGAAATTTATGATATTGTTCACGCAAATATTATGTAAAGTACTAATTTGCACATAGTTTATAAAATATAGCGATACATCGTAAATAAATAGAATTAAGACCAATTCTCTTATGTAAATATGTTTGCTGATAGCTCAATGCGCTAGGCCAACTTGAACGGAAATGTCATAAAAAATCAGCTAAGATACTGGCTAATATACACATAACAACGTCACCTATTGCATCAAGAAAAACAAACATAAATTCTTTTTCAATTCGTTCACAAATTTATTGATAGATGGCGCCACAACAAATTTTGCAACGCGCTTATGTTATTCATAATTTGATTTTTTTTCAGAAAAAAACGCTATAGGTTTAAATATTTGGATGATTGCATTCTAATTAGTGCTACAGATTTTTTTTGACTTCTTTAAATTTAATGTCATATCAGTTTACGCGTATGTTACATTTAAAGGGTAAAATAAACGTGCACACGCATTACAAGCGAAATATAGAGGAAGTTAGTCAAGCGTGTTCATATTTATATTTTTTTGGCTGCCATAAAAATATTTTTAGGAACGAACTAATTTATGGTATGCTAGTGTATAAATACGAGATAAAAAAATTATCCAAGCGAATAAAAAAATGAAGGTAATAAAAGTATGTCATTAGCGTAGAATATGAAAGTGAATAAAACAGGATAAGAAATTAATAACAAATGTATATCGAAAGGCGTTTAATAATAAAATGGTAATTGAGTCACACAGCCTTAAGGCGAAAAATCGGTGCATACAGAAAGCGTGAGACAAAAGAAAGTGTGACTCCGTGTATTGAGATACATTTATCAGTATCACTGGACATATGGAACGAACGAATAAAGTGTGACCATTAAATCTGGACTAAACTTAATTATTTCCTTTTATACCCGCGTAGATGGTTTATAAACCCAGCGAGTAACAGAAGGTTTACTCCCTTATTTATGGATCACTCCCTAAACGTAGGTGTATTGAGACACATTTATCAGTATACCTGGATATATGGAACGAACGAATAAAGTGTGACCATTAAATCTGGACTAAACTCAATTATTTCCTTTTTACCCGCGTAGATATTTTATCAACCCAGCAAGCAACAGAAGATTTACTCCGTTATTTATGGATCACTCCCTAAACGTAGATACTAGTCTATACCCCATTTTCAAATAAGTGTCCGGGCTAAACATAATTGGAAGTTTAAAAATTATTTTTACAACAAAATATTATACGTATCTGTACTTACCTATTATGTATAATATTGTATTGTATTGGCTTATCAATAGTTTTGACGTAGCCAAAATCTATTGTATCATAAATATACTTATTACTCATTACCCAGAGAAATAAGGTATGTGATATTTATAATTTTTCCATGTTATTATAGAAGATCTACCATTCTCTCATGTATCATACTGATATATCTTGAATAGTATAATCACGGCAATTTTTTTTCAAGTTACATCTATATGATACATGGGAGATGAGCAGATCTCCAATAAGAATATGATAAAATTGTAAATATTACGTAACTTATTTCTCTGGGTAATGAGTAATATGTATATTTATGATACTATAGATTTTAGCAACTTCAAAACTATTAATAAACCAGTATCGAATATCGATATAAATAACTATGATACATAGTAGGTAAGTACAGACCCGTATCATATTTTTCTATAAAAATAATTTTTTAAACATCAAATTATGTTTACCTCGGACACTTAGTTTTTCATACAACTGACGCAAGGATGAACTTGCTAGAATATATAGTATATGTTGCTAGAATATATAGTATAGTTTACGAGTACACAAGGGGTGGCCCGATATAGATCAATTTGAGACGAGTTTACAGCAAACAGTTTGTGATCACAAGCTCTATACTTCATTTGTAATAAAATAGAATAATATTAAAGGATATGGAATATAATTTTCCATGTAAACGTTTGAACTTGGAAACAAGTACCATGTTATTGTTTTCGAAAGCCAACTGAACAAAAGTGTATCATATTAAAGACATTAAAAGTAGGAGCAAAGAGTGGTTAATAAGTATATTACCTTCCTTATATGTATCTCAAATAATTTTTTTGAGCATCAAACCGTACGTGAGTTATTGAAAACTCATATATATATATATATATATATATATATATATATATATATATATATATATATACATATATATTAATCCATGAATTTGCATATAGGTAATATATATCCTAAATTAAAAGATAAGTTACATCATCACCAATAGCTCGACAGCTCAGGGTGAGCCAAGGCTTTCCTTTGAAGCGACTTCCATGCAGCCCCCTGTGTGACAATCGATCTCCAGTCACTGATCACTAGCACCCCAAAATCCTTCTCCAACGCATCTATACATCTTATCTCAGGTATTCCTTTTCTTCTCTGACCATGTGGTTTAGCCAAAAAGATCCTTTTGAGTGGGTTTGAATCCTCCATTCGAACCAGATGAACAGTCCAATTTTAATAAATTTTATGATGTCTGGGTCTTTGTAAATTTTACATATTTCTGAGTTGTATCTCTTTCTCTAAGCATATTTTTTCTTTATGCCTTCAAGAATTAATCTTAAAAGTTTTCGTTTAAAAATACCCAAATGTAATTACATATCATTTATACATTCAGAATAGTGAGTATAAACGCTAAAAAATATTAAGCCCGCGCATGAAAAATTCGATGTGCTGCTATTCATTTAATTTTTAAAAGTAGCGGAACATGGTTCGTTTGATATGCCAAATTCACGAGTTAATAATTGCAAGGCATTTTCGCCTTGACTACCATCGCATATCTCGCGCGGCGTACCGCACTACACCGTAACAAATCTTAGAAGACAGTTCTGGCAAATTATTTTCAAAATAATACTTACCTTGTTACTACATAGCTGGCATGACTGAAATCTACATAAATATCCGCAGCCTTCTAGTTTATTTTATCTATATTCAGTAAATTCAAGATAATGTAATCGAATGAGGGAATTTTACTAAAAAATTTGTACCTAACAATATGAACTTGAGACTGCTAACGAGTATTACGGTCCATTAGTAAACCTAGATTTTTAGAGTTGAAGAAAACTAAACTAAGATCGTCAAAAGGGTGAGCATTCCATCGTGGCCTAACATTTGTTTAACAATTAGTCCTAAGCCTCGCCAGAGCGTAGTACCGGTCTTAAGACAATGTAACACTTATAAGATGAGTTGAAATAGTAAATTAGACACCAGCATCAAGCACATGAAATTTTATAACAGCTAAAGACAGCGCTCGTGACAATAACCCACAGTCGATAAGAAAGCTGGTAATACCATTGAGCAAACAGATGGTGTGAGTAATTGATTCTTCATGACTCAAATAAAAACTAGCAGTTAACATAAGTTACAGAAAACTTTTTGACAAATGATTTTGTTATTCAATGCACATGTTTCTTCGCAAAAAAAGGAAGATATTTTAAGGTACTTCGGCCGAAGCTGAGTTTCCTTTGCTCGTAACACTTAGACGTTCACAGAATACCATATCGAGGCAAACATTAAACAAACATGACGACGAAAGCAAGTCGGGCGTGACGAGAAGAGGCAAGTATGCTAGTAAATAAGCGCCGCGGGGTCTCGGTCGCACGCCCGCGTTGACCCACTGCCTCGCTTCTCGATCCACCTGGCTGGCGGGCGGCGCTGTTTGTTACGTCGCCGGCGCGCGCTAACGGTACATGGCGGAGCTCGCTTACTACCTTCCACCGTCTCATTGGCTGGCGCACGATGGCTGATTACTATAACGTGTTCGACAGTGGGATGCTTTGCGTGCAATTCTGATTAAACGAGGCAGCCGTCCGACGGATGCCGGTGTCGAAACTTATGCGTTTCAATAAAATTGTATCGTTCAATCTCCCATTAAAATAACTTCTAATGTCGTTCAATTTCGTTGAAGTTACTCGTAATATCCTTCAATCTTCCAATAAAGTTACTTGTAACAGTTCAATCTCCCACTGTTGTCACTCATAATCCACGTTCAGAAAACTTGGGCATGCTCCTTACTCCCAATAATAGTACTTCGTTTTTACCCGACTACGGCAGATAAAGAGATATGATCTTCACTGGCTACGTACAGACTAAACTACTAAAGTGATTTCAACACGTGGTTACTCGTAATCTACATTCAGGAAACTTAGGCATTCTCCATATTTCCAATAACTGTACTTCGTTTTTACCTGACTACGGCAGAGGAAGGGTTATGAATTTCACAGGATACGTATGTATGTATGTGTGTGAGTAAATTACCTCGTACAGACTAAACTACTAAAGTGATTTGGACAAATGAGGTGTCCTTAGATTCGTCATGACCCAGAGAGTGTCCTAGTGTATATAACCTTATGAATTTCATAAGCTATGTATGTATGTATTTCGTTTCTCTTAGTCGATTTTCCGTACAAAGGTTTTAGTTTTTCCTCTTGTATGAGCATTCCATTCAACACTGTCAATCTATGGAATTCTTTGAATCCTAACCTGAGACATTCACACGGATTAGCAAGATGCAAAACCTGGCACTTACTTGATAGCGAAATTTGGCGCCATGTTTATTTTTCCTTTTTCGTATTGTCAGTTACGTGATAATTGCAACATTTTGCCGTCCACCGTGGATGATTTACTGAAAGAGATTGCTCTAGCAGCAATAATTCACCTCGTGTACTAAAACTTTACTTGCGCAGTTTTAAGATCACCCACTTCATGACGGACTTACTGGAGACGCCGTCGATAATAATTTATATCGGAAACGTTAAAAATGAAGTTAGCGGGGAGCGGAAAAGATAATCATCTATTTCACTTTCGATCGCTCTACTTGTTCATATGTGAATGAGATAAAAACTGACACTAGAATTATTTCATATTTCGAGTCATTTGTATTTTATATAGCGAAGTGATAAAAGTATCACTTTTGCTGCCCAACGTGAAAGTCGTCTCTCTTGTCCATTAGAAGGGCTTCGTAGCTCTATGTATTCGTCCGTTCTTAAGTCCATGACCTTGGTTTTTTACTACAGTAGTGCCAATGATTCAAATTGTCTATCCCGCACAAATCGGTTCAGTTATCTTGAGTATACACTGGTAAATAGGCAAATAGATAGACAGAAACGACAACGAGGCCAACGCCGCGAACTTCTAATTCAATATTATCATAACCTATACTAATACATTAAGCAGTAAAGTTTGTTTGTGCTAATATTCAGAACCAAACGCCCGATTTCAGAAATTATTTTCATGTTAGAAATCGCATACACTCATAAAGATTATACGAGTTTAGTAGAAATCCCATACTTTCAAAAAGATTATACAAGTATAGTAGAAATTACATACTTTCATAAATATTATACAAGTATAGTAGAAATTACATACTTTCATAAATATTATACAAGTATAGTAGAAATTCCATACTGTCATAAATATTATACAAGTATAGTAGAAATTACATACTTTCATAAATATTATACAAGTATAGTAGAAATTCCATACTTTCATAAATATTATACAAGTATAGTAGAAATTACATACTTTCATAAAGATTATACAAGTATAGTAGAAATTCCATACTTTCATAAATATTATACAAGTATAGTAGAAATTCCATACTGTCATAAATATTATACAAGTATAGTAGAAATTCCATACTTTCATAAATATTATACAAGTATAGTAGAATCCCATTATTCTATAAAGATTATATAAGTATAGTAAGAATTGTAGTGTGAAGATATGTACATATCGTCACATTACAATTCATATAGGTAAAGCAGCGATGAAGCGGAAACATTTTGATTGTTTATTTTGTTCGTTCAATCTATTCTTTGGAAAACAATTCGATTTCAAAATTGTTGTGTTAGACAGCCTATACTTTGACGAAGATTTTAGGTTACATATTCATAGCAGCACAAAAAAATGTAACACAAATCGTGGAAAACTGCTTAAGCGATGAAAGCTAGAGAAACCGTCTTATTTATTAACTGATCATCCCAAGTATACCCGCGATATATCTTCGACCCCGATAATCGACATCGTGTGGCAAACGGAGCAGAGACGTTTAGTGACCGCAGAGAGAGACAGGAGCACAATTCTAGACAAACAGGTCTATGGAACACGATACAAAATCGACAAACAGGTCTATGGAAACTAAATGTCTTACCAAAACCATACATGTCAGTAAAGAAACCTAGAAAAATACTCATACGCCAGGACCATAGAAAGTAGCACGTCATCAAAACACGGTGGCACTCATCAAACTTGTTTGGTCGAATTTATTAAGAAAGTTAAACTACAAAGCTGTAGCTTTCATAGCTCTTATGGCACTTAGCTGACAAAGATTTAATGTGATGTCTATCTCGAGTGTTAATTCTTTTATAGCTATATTGGTTAACGCGCTATAAAATGCGACCGACATCCGAACTCATTGCATAAATACTGGCTCGTGTACCAGAAGCTAAAAACTATTTCAATAAAAGAACAAGTAACTTATGCATTTGATACTCTCGAATAACTCATCTAGAAGATAAAGGTTTATTTCTATATATTAGATTTCCATACCTCAGAAGGAAAAAATAGAAAATAGAGCATAAATAAAATATTTTACGGTAGTTTTAGATAGGGTAAAGTTCAAATTTTTATTTTTTAATTTTATATATCGTGTGGGGTGTCGTTTGCAAATAATAGTCATAAAGAACTCGAAACATTCAGTGGCGTATGCACTAAAAACAGAAATAAAGTGAAAAGTGTGTATGTGTCCCGATTTCCTAAACTACTGATCCAAAAATTACGGTAAAAACAGTGCTGGTAGAATCTGGCAGAAAGATTACAGGAGAACTATGGCGACTATCCTGGACTTCATGGTTTTTTTGAAATCACGATACTTTTACGGCTCTGAAATATATACTAGGTAACATGTTAATAAGATAAAACATAGTACGAATAATATTGAAAGTACCGATCATAAAATAACGATATACCATACGAATAATTTGTTTCCGCAACATATATCTGTTTTAAGGATACCTCAAGTACCATAAGTCGATTTCGTAAAGTGAGAGCTTGGAGTACGCGATGCTGTACTTAGATTTATTTGCCTGCCTGTCTGCCTACCTGTTTATGTGTTTTTATCAGAATCACAAAAAAAACTGTTCAATAGTACACTATAACTAAGGACTCCAACAATATAATTCGGTATGTATTATCTCAATATAACGATACAAACTTTATAAATAACACATGTCTCTCCGTTTCTTTGTATTCGTATCAAATAAAAAATTCAGAGTCAGTTTAAGTTAAATTTTTGTTATTATATTACTCAGAATCTATGAAATGCCTTTAATCACAGACAGACAGAAACATCAAAGATGCAAACACTAACGTCTCCTAATATAATATTATTATAATGTATATCAATATCCGAAGCGAAAAGTTTGTTTGCTTATTTGTTTGTTAGCGCCAAGTTCTGGAACCACACGTCTGGAACCACATTTCAAAATGTCGTTTATGTTAGAAAGCCAATATTTTGAGGAAGATTATAGGCAATATATCATCACACTACGTTACATAAGGGCAGAGCAGTGATAAAGCTGAAAAGTTTGTTTGCTTATTTGTTTGTTCGCGCCAAGCTTTGGGTTCACACGCCCGATTTCAAAATGTTGTTTATGTTAGAAAGCCCATATTTTGAGGAAGATTATAGGCAATATATGGTTACACTACTATTCATAAGAGCAGAGCAGTGATAAAACGAAAAAGTTTGTTTCCTTATTTATTTGTTAGCGCCAAGTTCTGGAACCATACAGCCGATTTCATAATGTTGTTTATGTTAGCAAGCCCATATTTTGAGAAAGATAGGCATTATAACATCACACTACGTATAATAAGGGCAGAGCAGAAGAGTTTGTTTGCTTCTTTGTTTGTTGGCTCCAAACTTTGGAACAGCACGTCCGATTTCAAGTTGTTATTTCTGTTAGAAAACTTACATTTTGAGGAAGATTATAGGCAACATATCATCACACTACGATTTATAAAAGCAGAGCAGTAATACAGGTGAAAAGTTCGTTTGCTTTGTTTGTTTATTTATACACACTAACCTCTAGAACAACAAATCCGAAACAACATATTCAAAAATTACTTTTGTTACAAAGCCCATACTTTCACGAATATAATAGGCACATTAGCACGTCACAAGTTATAGGGAAAGAGCAGTGACATAAAATATAAAAGAAGTCAGAGAACACTGCTAAAACGGTTCAAGGTAGAGAGAGACCGTCTTATTTTCCATAATGATCATCCGAAGTCTTCCCGTAATATACCACCGATCCAGACAACCGATATCGTTTGGCGAACGGAGCGGAAGCATTTAGTGGGCGGAGGGATTGCAGTTGAAAAACAAAAGATACAAACCTGCTGGTTTGGTTTACTATTGAACAATCTACTATTCTTGTTGTCGCCAACAACCCTGTCTTGTTGCTTGTTGGCGACAACAAACAACGCTGCGTCAACAAAGAAGTTTACGCAAGCTAAGACGCGAACAAAAGGTTAATTATAAATAATGAGAAAAGCGTAGGAATAAATTACCATGACGCTTTTACTAACATAAAATTTTATGGTTTGGACGGGCATAAAATAGTTAACCGAAAACCATCTCTTTATGTGAAGTCGCTCAATTAGTTAAAACTTTCTCCTTTGCCTTTTACTTGGAATTACCATTCCAAGTAAAAGGCTTCAAAAAACGAACTCTGCATTATAACGAGCACAATTGACCTATGACACACATTACGACCTTAAGAGTGTGTGTCACTGCTTGATTTACGAGCTGAAAGAGCGCTAACTAAACAATTTCAAATTCTGCAAGTTTTGTTTTAGCTCACGTTACTAAATTCTATTTTGTTACAAAATTATTATACTTAAATTCATTATTTTTCCGATGTCAAGTTTCATATATGAGTACGTTTTACATCGTAAAAATGATAAATATATTGAATTAGCATTCAGGAAAAAAAATGCTTCCAGAGAAAATATTTGTGGAAAAGCATGAATTTCATTGGAGTCTGCTTGCATAAATATACGTATGTGACATTAAACTCGTCGCGTTTAGCTTCTATCGACTTGTCTTAATAAGTCCTTAGGTTACATATTGTAACTGGGAGGATGTGATGATGTAGGAGGGAGGTGGTCATGTGAATTTCTCAATAGCGTAAACTCATTGAGTTTGGGCGCGTTCGACTTATGTCAATGAGTCCTTTGGTTGCATATTGTAACAAAGAGGGTTTGATGATGGAGGAAGTCGTGGGATCTTCTCGATGATTAACAGTAAGCCAATCGACTTTGGACTCGTATAATTTGTGTCAATGATTATTTTGTTTACAGAAGTGTCTTATTTACTTTTCATATAAATTATACCTATTCTAAGTACCTACAATTTTGAATGACACAATGTTCTACATAAACATTCTTCAAATATATACATCGTAAATGAATGAAATATTTATTTATTCTGAAATCATATTGGCAATCATTGTTTCACAAATATTTTTTACAATTAATTCTCTTGAAAAGCCCATATATATATATATATATATATATATATATATATATATATATATATATATATATATATGCTTATTTCAGAGCGTCACATGCATTACCCATTATTAGACGCTGATTTGACAGCACCTCTACACAAGGAACTATAGTATATTCAATATGATTTTTAAATTCTTGATACAGAATGTAAATATAAAAATCATAAAATAATCTGCGAACACGCTGTACACAAGCTTTTGCTAAAGACCATTTTAAATTTCGAGACCCCCTTTCGAACGATACTATTTATTTTATCATCACGCAGCCAATTGACATTATGCCACCTTAAGCCCAATTCACAAATACATATATATATATATATATATATACATTATATTATATCTTTTCAGAGCGTCGCATACATTAGCCGTTATTAGACGCTGATCTGCCAACAAAAAATATTTATACAGAATGTAAATATAAAACTCATAAAATAATCTGCGAACACGCTGTACACAAGCTTTTGTTTAAAACCATTTTAAATTTCGAGACCACCCCCCCCCCCCCCGCCCCATTTCGAACGATACTATTTATTTTATCACGCGGCCGGTTGACGTTAACCACTTTTAAACCGCGCACGCCACGCAGCGTTTACCGTGCCGCAACTCATATTAAACTCAATCAAGGAGAATAATATTACCATCAACGAACCGCTGATCGGCGGAAACAACGGGGCGCCGGCCGCGAAGAGCGAGGTCGGCGGCGTCTCCGCCGGCGGCGTACAGTAACGCACCCAATTAATTCGGTTACCTCCGGGGTCTGTTACATCAGCGGGCACCGTTACCGCCATTTGCATAACACGGCCGACCGAGGCCAGTGTCGAGTGTGGGCGCTGGCGGCAGCTAGACCCGATCCTGTTATGAGATCGTCCGAAATACAATTTTCGGTCATTCACTGCCGAATACCTGAATAGAGATGAGCAGGCGGGCGCTGGCTAATCGGCGTAACGTGTAATTGATACAATATTTTTATGTCGTGTTTACCATAATGCCTTGGTGGCTGGCGGGCTGGCAGTGTTGGATGGGGGCTTAGGAGCTCCGGTTTTGGCCGTGAGTTGACTTTCTACTAAAACAAACTGGCATGCTCTACTTGAGAATAATGGAATTTTTTTACTTTCAACAATTGTTTTGGACAATGCATTTCGAAAAATATTTTTAATCGATGGCAAAACAAAAAGTGCACATACCCCGTTTTTACTAAATAAACAATTGTAAAGAAGAGTTAGAAATGAAAAAAGTTAACAATAAAGAGTAGAGTGAAGAGGCAAGAAGATACGCAAGAGGGAGTTTTTTATAAAAAATTGTTGATGAAAATTAAACTATTTGAGAAATCATTATGAAAATCCACAGTTTTCCATTCTGATAGTCAATCGATCGATATAAGAATCACAAAAATCGTCAAGAACTGCGAACTATAGCATATTCTAATACATACAGAGCAATAAACGCAGACGCATATCATTCTTCAAAGGCAAATTTTCATCATAATAAATACTTGGAAAGCTTTTTAAAAACCTGTCAAATACGAGTAAAACTCCCACTACGTGGGTCCCATACACATTTCGGGATTTATTTACATTTAAGCGTATATAGTATTTCTATAACACTATTTACAAATATTAATTTTTCAGAATGTAAATACATATATTGCTATAATATATCTTTCAGATGCTTAAAAACAGGTTGCATATTTTGAAAATTATAATTAGATCTAGGATAATAGCCGCAGTTTTCCTGTAATCTTCTAGTTAGGATTTACTAACCCTATTTTTCTCAAGAATTTTAGCTCCGTAATTTCGGAAATAAGGGAACGGAGTGCTATATTTTTATATACTTTTAAAATGTCTTAAAATATGCAATTGAAAACTGCGAAAAAATTTTTCATTCCTCATAAGACGCCTGTTGAAATTATAAGCCATATGACACCATAAAATAAAAAAAAAATTAAGACCTTTATTTACTTCCTCTTCAATTGTTGTACCAATATATTTTTAAAAAAGTTTATAGTATAAAATATGTACAATAAAACGTATTACTATGCCAACTTTCAAGTTTCTTGAAAATGTAAAACTATATCTTTCATAGACGTAAAATCATGGGGCATATTCAAAAAATTATGACACCTAAAATAATCGATATAGTTTCCCTAAAACCCTTGAATGGGCTTATAAAAACTCATGTCCTTTTTTCATAATTTTAGATTCAGTAGCTTCGGAAATAAGGAAGGGGGTGTAGCATATATTTTTACGTATTTTTCAGCATATCCTTAAAGACATAAATTCCTAAAATTATGAAAAAATATTTTTAAGGCCCTTATAACTAGCCCTTGCAATCCAGATGGACTTCCCCTAACTCCAAGCGGAAACTACTACATTATTCTTCCCGATGTTTCTTAGCAATTATCTAAAAATTGGTTTATTAGCGAGTATTACACCTTGCAATTCTTGACCAGACATGGCTCCTTCCGCGCAAGATTACATCGATTTGCATTAAGATATATCCCGGTATGGTCATACGATTTCGATACGCAGGAACTCGAATCATGTTTTGTTCGATCATGACGAGGCGTGTAGAGTTATGCTTGATAGCATATGTCTGTATAGAAGTAGAGTAGAACCACACGAAACGTTAGGTCGAGGATTATTTAGCCAAAGTGACTTGGTTGAGTGTGGACCGTTCTTTGAGGCATTCAGAGTGTTCACAAAAAGCGTTCTAGTGAAAATGGAAATATTGAGTAGGGAATTATAATAGCTCATTGAGTAGGGACAGTGCTTGACCCTGTCAGGTGGAAGCGTTGTGACTGTAGATACGGACACTATTAGGGGACCTATGAAGGTTCCTTCTTCTGCATGAGGGGTATGTTACAGGTCCCAAGAGAGGCTCTGAGACAACCCAGGTGGAAAAGAACGAAATAGTCCTTTCAAACGATGCCTGCATTATATATGGATTTAAAGAAAAAAATTTCCACTTCTTAATTTGCCCTACCTAAAGTTTCCAAAGGATTTTTTTTAAATTTTAGTTATTGCAATATATTAATACATTTTATTACGATATGTGAATATGTTTAGGCAAAACCTAAATAATCAAAGTTGAATATCTCGCTTTCGAGCAATTGCAGGTACGGTAGGAACACGGCAGTTAACCATGTACTCCTATTCCTTGCTCCTGGATAAACAGTCTAGACATTACCACAATTGAATTGAATTAACGACACACTGCTTACAACAATCCACCGCGACGCTCGGCACAAAACCTCCCCGTCGGTTAGCATTTACAAACAAGTAATCGTAATAAACCTATCGCAATATTGACTCCCATTCTTCAAACATGGATCGACGTAAAGCGCCGCGTTTCCGAAAACGCCCACCGCCCAAACCCGACGGAGCTAGTTTCTCGAACGGGTAAACATTTTCTTGGAGGGCGCCACGCGCGCATTCGCCCATCGCTCATGCTCAAAGGCGATCAAACAAACTATAGCTCACGGAGGGCGGCCCCGGGCGGCGCACCACCGTCAGATTGTGCTCGGCCGGGGTCGAGCAAACAAACGGCGCTGTTTGCGTTGCGCGGGCGAGCGATCGGTGCGGGCGGGGGGTCGCGGCTTTGTGTCCGCTGTGGCTGTTTACCTTTGGCGTCGGACCTTTTTTCGCCGACGTCGTCGTGCTGTATAAGTTCTGGCACTCGCAGATCGGGTTTCAGGTGAGGCGGGCTTTGTGTGTTAAATGAGGGGGAGACGGAGTGAGTGATAGCTTCGAGTTTGTTTTCAAAATGGGTTTGGAGACGTTGACGTTTGTAGAGTCATATTGCATGCCACGAGCCAAGTTAAGTAACGTGATGTGTCATATGTATGTAGGTGTACAAGTATCGAGTGACTAGTTCCTATCCCGTCTGGGTCACCGAATTTCTCTTTTAGTTGCGGATTGCGGTTTTACACTTTATGATCACATCACGGATACTCGAAAGATGTTCGTTTAGTGTGTTGAGATTTGTCATGCAATATGCGTATAATTTAGTGAATAGTGTGTTAAAAATTTCAACTATATCCATATGCAAGCAAAGAGTCGATCGTTCCGATTCTAAGTGGATCATGCCGGTGCCACATCACTTGTAAGATGAAGATACGCGTGTGATTTTCTGAACATTATGTTACAAACACAAACTAAAACTAAATATTAACCACGGGTTTTATACATTTAAAAGCATGTTTTCCACAATTCTCGAAAACTTACATGGACGATGAGTTCTAAGTACCACGTTCCTATTGGTCCCAATGGTTAATTATTGACACGGTAACGTAATATTCCGGAAACGAACTATAATGTTTGAGGACGAATGAAACAGAGAGATTTTAGAACCTGATCCAAAGCCAAGAAAAAGCTGAAAATTTGAACTTGAGTTCGACTAGAATACGGACATGCTTTATAACAAGAAAAAAAACAATAAATCAGTATAATACGTGTCGAAACATGCTAAGGTTTCGTAATAATTCCAGGAAAATGAACAACAGTACGGCTTTGTAAACATTTCAGCAAACAACCTGACTAATGCAACGTTACCGATTTTCAGACCGATTGATTCAACGAAACCATTTTGAATTACATTATTCTGCAAACAAGACAATGGCATAATAAATGATATATGGAAATGCAATCGCCTGCCAATAGACCTTTTCGATGACACTCTACTCATAATAATGTCATTAAAAAAGTAATTAAGTACCTCCTTTTTAATGCCAAAAGACCTTTTCAATGACACTTTACTCGTGGTAAAGAGTCATTGAAAACGTAATTAAAACCTAAACTTCATTTTAAAAGACCTTTTCAGTGACACTCTACTCCCAGCAGTATCATTGAAAAGTCGACAAAGATCGCGTAGTGTCAGTAACGTCATTAAACAGGTCATTGAAAATATCACTTTAATTTCCAAAGACCTTTTCACTAACACTCTTTTGTGTCATTGAAAAGGGCATTGAAAACCACAATTTAATTTCAAAAGACCTATTAAATGACACTCTACTCAGTCGTAGCTAACAGACTAATGGACGTGAGGAAATTATGAAATTCCGTAATTTAGCTACAAAACTCTAACAGAATGCTTAATGACATCTTGATAGTTTTATATACAGTAGTTGATTTTTTGTCTTAGTTAACTGATATTATTCCTTATTACCTTATTCAACACGTGCTCTCTTTCACTACGCACGCTTAATTTGTAACTCATTATAATCTCGTTATTTTCTTCAACAATTGTTTTTGCAATATTCGTTACCTTGCATTACGAGAAAACTTCCGTTACATTCAAATATACGCTTGAATACACAAGTGTGAAATTAGTTGCAGGTGCGGCCGTTGCGTGTTTCGTATCATTTTCAATGTACTGTCTTTAACATGGAGGCAACTTAAACGTAACAACGCGAAGTAGTTCCCGCGCTACTTCAATGGGCCGCGTCGATCTCACGCACTGCTGTGTCCAGTCACGAAATCACGCGTGCGCATTAGCCACGTTTTTACTATTTATAGAAATACATCAGAACTTTCTACATTTAACTAGCAGTTACATAGCCGCTGTCGAGGCTTTGTTTAATACCTCTTTACGGAAACCATTGTCTGTTACCTCGGATAACGTTGATCGCAGTTAAAATATAACTAAAAATGGCCATAATTTATCTACAACATACTTTATCTACAATCCAAATGGCTATAATTTATCTACAATCCTTGATACGAGGTACCGACAACTCTGTTATTATAGGGAGGTAATATCTTACTAAAACTATCATTGAAATAAAAAGCACTGAATCGCCAATCATATTCAGATGCTGACCGTCTTATTCCACTTGTAACGAGGTACCAACAACTCAGTTATTATAGGAAGCCTAATATCTTATTAAAACTATCATAGGAATAAAAAAACAGTAAAGCGCCAATCGGGTTCAGATGCCGACCGTCTTATTCCACTTGTAACGAGGTACCAATAACTCTGTTATTACAGGGAGTTAATATCTTACTAAAACTATCAAAAAAATAAAAAGTAGTGAAATGCCAATCGGATTCAGATGCCGACCATAGTATTCCACTTGTAACGAGATGCCGACAACTCTGTTATAATAGAGCTAATATCTTACTAAAACTATCACAGAAATAAAAAGTAGTGAGTGCCAATCGGATTCAGATGTCGACCATCTTATTCCGTTTGTAACAAAGTACTATCAACTCTGTTATTACAGGGAGCCAATAACTTATTAAAACTATCATAGAAATAAAAAGGGTTAAGCGCCAATCGGATTTAGATGCCGACCGCCTTATTCTGCTTGTAACGAGGTACCAGCAACTCCCTTATTATAGGGAGCTAATAACTTACTGAAACTATTATAGAAATAAAAAGAGTGAAGCGCCAATCGGAATCAGATGCCAACCATTGTATTCCACTTATAATATGTTGCAGTAAATGGTAAAAAAATATTATACAGTAGTTCCAGCTAAAATAAAAAAGAAATATTAATCTATATATTTTCTAAATTGTTCCTATATCGTTGTCTATAAATAAAACATGTCTCTAAATGAAACAGGAATCGGTTGTTTGAAAAGAGTTTCCGAATATAACTTCCTGCTACATAAGTTTATCCCGTATTTTAATCGGGGTCCTCTATCTAACCCAAAGTATTTGGCCGGATTATTGATTTTTGCACAAAGTAACTGCCATCGCAATCCATAGGCAAGCCCAGACTCTCTTGTCCTAGATATATACGTAATGTTATCTAATGACAACAGCCGAAAATAACAGCTCAATATACCTTCCAAACCACGAAGGAACTCATAAGGAGACCATTAAAAATAGAGTTTGTGGTCACCCTACAATTCGCCGGTCAGAGCGTACGAATCTCATTGATAATGTAAACTCATCGAGTACAAATCGGCTATGTGGCTATCCATTTTTGAAAAATGACACAATAAAGATAATATTTTTTTTTAAATGCGACCCATATATCACAAAAAAATTGTTTTAATAAATATAGTAAAAAACCATAGTCATTAAAACTGTCTGATGAAAATTCGTATCGTCGAACTTAAAAATTGGGATATCTAATTAATAGTTAAAAGTATAACTATTGTATAGTTATTTCATTGCTCAATATCATATACAAACATATCAATTATCAATATTTTTTTTAAAATTGCCAGGAAAAACTGCTTTAATCTGGTTCAAGTTTGAGATAATATGACTCTCTTTTTTAGGTATTTGAAATTAATTATACCTTAGTGTGGACATCCGCCTAAGTAACATAAATTTTATTCTAGTATATAACTTACAATTCATCATAACATCCTATATAAACATAAAAATAATCCCTTGGTGACTAATAAACACACTATCTCAAGTTCGTTCAAGATCGAACGATCTTGAACTTGAACTCAGAGTATGAAGTTGTTTTTTTTATTATAATAAGGGAGCCAGATAACGCGAACTCAATTAAGGGTCCGTGGCTAAACCAGGAAACCTTATAGCCATGTTTGTCTGTCTGCACCTCTGTAAATCAAAGACTATTAGTGCCATAAATCTGAAATTTCCCATGGTTATACATATCTATAACGCCTTCAAAAGAAATAAATTATTCCCTACATCTAAAATGGAAATGATTTTTTTTTCAAGCACCACATTGTTTGGGGTATCGTTGAGCAAGTTTCTCCAAGTATTGGAGGTGTATCATGAACACTTCGATACAGAAATCCGTTTACGAAATATTAAACTTAAAAGTGGTAATTTTTGTTAGAATTACGTGTCTCCACCCCTATCAATTAAAGCGATTCTTTGGAGTATTTAAAATATTAATGTATATAAAGAACTTAAAAGGAAAATTAACACAGCTAAATAGATTCAACTAGCTTACGAGTAATAGTCAGTCAACACTTGTAATAGTCGTCACCGTGGTGTGTTGGGTTGATCACAAGACATACGACCGCGAGGACCCGGGTTCGATTCCCGGCCGCTCAAAAAGCCCAACCTTTCTAGGCTCTGGCAACCATTTTCCTATGAGATCTTCTAAATCTTATGTGGACACGACAACAACAACAACAACAGGTGTAATAAAATATAACGTGTCCATTAGTCAATCATCTAAATGAGTAGAAAATGCTAAGACGACATACGACAATTCCAAATCATTTCTAAAAAAAATCCTATAAAATTTGCTGTTCCAAAGAAAAATATTTAGAATTGCTTATAGAAAAAGTCTTCAAATTTACTCAGTATGATGAACAAAATCACCTGAATGAATAATACAATACAATATCGTCACCAAGGTATGTTGGGTTGATCACAAAATATACGGCCTTTGGCGATGCGGCGCACCGAGGGGAACCGAGTTCGATTCCCGCTCGTTCGTCAACGGGGCTGGACTGGTGTTATGGTTGGCTGTGAAAGATTGCTCTCGTAGCAATAAGTCCGCCATATGTATCAATTAGATACATTAAAGTAGATAAATAAATAAATAATACAAACATGTGCTTTATTACACATTTTAATTATCTTTTATTATTTTAGCAACATATTACTCCTGAAGCTAGTATATACCTTATGAATTTAGACACAGTAAATGTATAAATAAATTAATAAAAAAATTTAAATATAGTACATAAAACAATGAACACAAAATTATGGATTATAAATTATTTTTAAGTTTGAAAGTTAAGGTTCTTTTGTTAAAGAATATACCACATATCTCTATAATCATTTGAAACTCCGAACTGAAATTACGAAACAGAATTTAATTTAATAAATTATAAAATGTACTTACCTACTCACTTTTTTGAAAACACTAATAGCTAGGCGAGAGCAAGTCAATTCAGATTGCTTTTACAAAATTTTCCTTTTGTAACAATTGTGTATTTTAATTAAGTTGTATTTCACTAATACATAACATATTGATATATACTCCTCAAAATATAAAATAAACGCTTTTTTGCCTCGACATTGCAAAAAGGAACATATGAAATCACACAAAATTCACAACTCGAAACTCACTCAAGTCAATTTGACATTTTAAAATTATTTGGCGACAATATCTACTCTGTGCGAATGTTTGACCACAGACCATTATATATTTGACATTGACAGTATGAACGTAAACAATGAATCTTTTATTATTGAACGTAAACAATAAATATTTTAATGTATTCGTAATTTATAATTTAATGTATTTGTATAAATTTTTGCTTTTTACACTCCTTCATAGAAACTTTTACTATGCCAAATTCCACATTCCTCCGTGCACGCAATATGCTCACAAAAGGGTACAAAGTTTTCTCTTCAATACAAGACATATTATATGTAAATTTTAGCTTTCTGCACTCCTTCATAGAAACTTCAACTATGCCAAACTCCATATTCCTCCGTGCACGCAATATGCTTACAAAAGGGTACAAAGTTTTCTCTTCACGTATAAATATACAAGACATATTATATGTCAATTTTAGCTTTCTGCACTCCTTCGTAGAAACGTTAACTATGCCAAATTTCACATTCCTCCGTGCACACAATATGCTTACAAAAGGGTACAAAGTTTTCTTTTCACGTATAAATATACAAGACATATTATATGTAAATTTTAGCTTTTTGTACTCCTTCATAGAAACTTTTACTATGCCAAATTCCACATTCCTCCATGCACGCAATATGCTTACAAAAGGGTATAAAGTCTTCTCTTCACGTATAAATATACAAGACATATATGTAAATTTTAGCTTTTTGCACTCCTTCATAGAAACTTTTACTATGCCAAATTCCACATTCCTCCGTGCACGCAATATGCTTAGAAAAGGGTACAAAGTTTTCTCTTGACGTATAAATACACAAGACATATATGTAAATTTTAGCTTTTTGCACTCCTTCATAGAAACTTTTACTATGCCAAATTCCACATTCCTCCATGCACGCAATATGCTTAGAAAAGGGTACAAAGTTTTCTGTTGACGTATAAATACACAAGACATATATGTAAATTTTAGCTTTTTGCACTCCTTCATAGAAACTTTTACTATGCCAAATTCCACATTCCTCCGTGCACATAATATGCTTACAAACGGGGAATAAAGTTTTCTCTTCACGTATAAATACACAAGACAAATTATATATAAATTTTAGCTTTTTGCACTCCTTCATAGAAACTTTTACTACGCCAAATTCCACATTCCTCCGTGCACGCAATATGCTTAGAAAAGGGTACAAAGTTTTCTCTTGACGTATAAATACACAAGACAGATTATATGTAAATTTTAGCTTTCTGCACTCCTTCTATTTAAAGATCTGATTACTTGTAATATTACTCGAATTATAATTACTCCTATCATTAAACTCGGGACTGGCTCGCTAATGTATAATAAAACACACACGGGCGGGGTATAACAGAAACTAAACATCCATACTGCATTCACTTTCTAGCGAAACGTAAGCCAGTATATACGTTTTTTTATTATATCGCAATAAAATTTTATTATTTTATTTCATAGTTGAGTTTATACGGTGTTTGCATTACTAGACTCCGAAAGCATTAATATAAAATACCGCGCCAAGCTCCGCCCTCGCGTGCGAACACAGTTTACTTAAGCTTGTACGAGAGTTATTCTTATAAGATTTCTCCCGGGGAAACATGTTGTGGCTACCGTACTGTTGAGCTTATAAAATAGTAACGTGGAAAATCTGATAAACAGGGCCGAAAAGTGTTTAAGAAAATCGTGTAATTAATTTTGGATAAAAATTAGAAAAAAGTTAGAAAAAAAATTAAATTAAAAACAGCTGGAGATATTTAGAAGAAACTACCAAATATTACATTTCATATTGATCGAACAACTGGTTTACATACATGCACGCACATGCGTGCATGTACGTGTGTACATACTTATGTACGGACTTAGTGCGCGCTATTATTAATTTTGTTTTTTTTTTTGAGATTCTAGAGTTTAGCATACGTTCATTCCATTTAACCGTTTCATTTATATAATTTTTCATGTCTGCCTTTTCTGAAATTAGTGAGAGGATTAAGCAATTTTTTAACAAATTTGGCAAATTAAAAAAAAACTTATTTTGCAAACATAGACTTAATCACTCTCGTTCACATAGCTATTTTTTTTAATTTTTCCCTTCCGTTTTCCATCATCAAAGTTTATGGAGATTCAAATGTAATCTCTATTCCAAATTCCACAAGACGGGAAACGGGAAACCGAATCCCACCATAAACACAAACGTGGTGCGTTTTTGTTCTCAGACGCAAAAAAATTACAAAAAGTTAAACCCAAAACATCAATAACAAAAGCAGTCATTTATTTATATAACTAATCGTGCTTGAAGTATAGTTTACATATCCAATGTTGAAGTTGATCGTTTCTTAATTTGCGATATTAGTAAACAAACTGTTTAGTAACTACTGACATCGAAACATACCACGCCCCGGGGAAGTCGGACTTCCGCGACATAATAAAGCGTTTGACGCGGAGGTATAGATGAATTAATTATCTCGTACACACGTACGCAACTGACGTAAGTCCGCATTAAAATTTAATTATTGAAATAATTAATTAACTAATGAACTTAACTGCTCACACGGACGCCGCACGCGCACCGTCTGGGAGAACGGCTCGCGTAACAAAATTTATTCGGCGCTGATGACAAAAAGCGTCAGTGACCGAACAATAAACGACCGATTATCCAACGCGGGACACAGTTATGCATGAATTACACAAGCGGCAACCCACAATGCCTTTCTCACTTGTAGTTCCCACAAACCGTTAGCTGCAAACGAGCCGACGCTGTGCGAACGGCGCCGCGGCGCCCGCTCAATTGTCGTGATCCGTCAGAGAGATTTATTGGCATCACAGGTAGATTGAAAACGTGTCGAGAATACGAAATTATTGAAGGATACAGAGAACAGGTGTAAATGCCTTTACAGGCGGAAACGAGAAACGTTCTAAAGTGTTTCGCTACAAACTGATTACTTTTCCATTTGTTTCATGCTCACTATTTTTTTCGTACATTCATTATAGTTTTACAGCGCTTTAATCATCTACAACTACTTACATCATAACACCCTTCAATCATTTCGTATTCTCGACATGAGGGTATAGAGGCATTATTCCTAGACCTGCATTGTCTTAAAACTTCTACTGGAATTCTCAAACTTTCGCCATCTAGCCTATAATTGCGTAGGAACTTCCGAAGAGCATCAATAATGTCGTCGCTGTAGTGTGTTGGATTGAACATAAGGCATACGGCCTTTGACGGCACAGGATACAGGTTCGATTCCCGGCCGCTCGTTGAGCGGGGCTGTACTGGTGTTGTAGTGAGCTGTATGAGATTGCTCCTGTAGCAATAAATCCCCATATGTGTCAACTGTATACATTAAAGTTCATAGAAATAAATAAACACAGTGTAAATTCTTTATAACGATGCTCTTTATAATAGACAACTCTCTATAACGAAACACTGCTTGATCTGATTTGGTTTGCCTTCTAATCCATATACTCTCACTTTTGTAACGAACCCGCCACTCTTTATTACGAACGAGAAAACATTCTTTAGGCGGCAAAAGTTGTTTATTGTTTATTATCACTGAGTACATATTTATTATCAATAGGCTCACATAGATTCCGAAATTATCCTTACGAATGCCGACAATTCTAAGCATGAACAGATACGGTCTTAATGCTTTTATTGTGTACAGTTATTACTGCTCTTTTTGTTAGGTACACATATTTACTGGATAAAGTTGACCCTTAACACATTACCGCTTTCGTATATAAGAAAATACAAAATACATAGGCTATTGGAATAGTAAACCAGTTCAATCAAAGTTGACGGATTATTTTAAATAATTGTTTTAAAATGTCAACTCTTCCATATCACCTGAACTGACCAAACTCCTGAATTAATACCTGAAAAACTATAACAGGTGTGATACAATATAACGCTATGTGAAATTCAACGAAATTTATTGGTAAATAATTGGTGGCCTTGACATTCAAAATAGAAAAGATCCTATTGTTCACGATACGTCTTGCAATGACATCTTGCCAATCCTTAATTTTTTATATTCTAAATTTTTAAATTTTAAATTCTGTTTAATATAATTTGATAAAAATCTGCAATATTCTCTCAATTTTGATTTCACTCCTCTACCTTGATGGAAAATTAAAATTTTGTCAAAATTACAACCCAAGCCAAGTTCAATTCTAACTTATAATATAAATGTGAAAACGAATTTGTTTGTGTGTCTATTTGTTCTTCTTTCACATCTAAACCACTTAAGCAATTTCCATGAAATTTTGCATATACGTAGCCTGTCAAATCACACAACATGTCAGCCTATGGCTATCTACTGCAGGATACAGACTTTTCACGTTATTCTTTCCACGCTTTTCATCTAAAACTACTTAGCCAGTTTCAATACTAAGATCCTATGTTTTCACGAGAACTCCTTTTTAAATTTTACCAATATTTATCCTCTTTCCACGTGGGTAAACCCGCGTGTCAAATCTAGTAATAATAATGACAAACAAAATTAATCTGGTATTAATTTTACATACCATGTATTACGAAACCAACTCAAATAGAAAATAGACAATAAACATAAAAAATATTAGTTAAATGTGATAACCAATTAATTTAACTACTAACATTAATTTAATCATTACATTTAAACATTCCACATCGCTCCGATACAATTAACGCTTTTACTCCTAAACCCACAGAAATGGTCCGAAATTAACGATTCGCCACGCGCAACTCAAACATTTTTTTAGAAAGCATTTAGCTGCTAAAGCAGATCCGAAATTGCGATATGCCGACCAAAAACAATTAACTTAATGGCCGCAGCTCTCGAATGGAAGCGCGCCGGCGGAGCCGACAAAAGCTCCCCGGAAAACGTCCGGCACGATACGGCTAGAACGTCGAATGAATAATGAATGCGGACAACGGGGATGATAATAGGCCGCAAGCCGGCGGACTTTTGTAAGAATCCGATTTGCCGCGGGCCCAAGTCACGTAATATAAGAGACAACGGCCAGTGAGTATATAAACACTACCGGAACTGATAATGGATCTGGGCACAGAGGCCTCAAAATGTAACCAAGTGACGAAAATGATCACATCTGTATTTCTTCTCTGTCATACGAAGCCCATCATTAAACAAATACATACCCCTATCAGACAATTTTTCTCCGTTCGTTATTTAACCATACTTTCCCAAATACAATAAGGCTTAAAAGGGTAAAATTTTGCATGGAAATCGCTCTTACTACAAAAACACGGATGACCAGAGAAGGTCATGACCTTCGAGAGACATCCGCTTGAGTTTCTAAAACCAAGCATATGAAATATCATTAAATTCGAAGTTGCATTAAATTTACCTTCAGCTTATCACCACTACTTAATTAACAATTTGATTAAGGATCGTGTCATATAGAGAGAATAATATTAAACATCACACTTAAGTTTAAGATAAACAGAACTACAATTTGGAGATAGCTAACCCGCATTCAAAATTTCGGAAAGACTATATTGGTGAACAGAAAATTCTCCCAAAGAAACCAAGCTGCAAAACCCGACCCACTTGGTTAATTCAAAATTGAGCTTATGGAAAATAGTCGAAATTGAGAAATTTTGTCCTTTCAGAACGGTACGATTTATCGAAAAATAACCCCTACATATATCGATTACGATATATGTACGGGCTATTTTTCCATCTACGCGATTTATTTTCTTAATTTTAATTGCATCAAAAAATAATTTTAGATTTTATTTTAATTGTCCAAAAAATAGTTATTAGCTTGAGTTGTGAGGGCAAACGGTTCTAAAACTATTTATTGAAGCGCCGTTGAAAAATCGACGATGCTGTTTTGAACCTTGATTGTTTAACGGGTTATGCTGGCCAGCACATTATACTAAATTATTCGTCTGTATATTTTTAGATATTACTGTCTTTTTACCCTCATCTGTGTGAAACAGATACGTACCACCCATACCATACAACACCCCTTTTTCATAAAACGATGTTAAAAACGTAAGACATATAAAAGATATGGCGCGAATAAGGTTAGTTTCATAGTGAAACATTTTCAGTTTAACATTTTTTCTAAATAAAAAAAAAATAGTTAATTATCGGGATAAAATACAAGGAAAACGGAAACTCCTTCGCTGTACGAATAAACGTTGCTAAACTGTAATATGAATTAGACTATGGTATCCGTATCCGGAAGCTTCGTGAATACGGATATACGTTCAAAGTTCATTTCAAGAACTTTTTCCTGTCTTTTCTCGCTAATATATGTTTGTCAGACTTTCTATATATTCTATTTACTTACTGACACTAATCACGAGTATATACACTTATCTTATAACTTGCTCATTTCGTCAATATATTTACTGTGATGAAACGTTGTAAAAACATGCTTTTGATTAACTCGAAAACAGAGATGAAGTAAAATTAATAAAAGAATAAATTATTAAAATACCTTTTCTCGTGCTTAAAATAAGAATAAAAATGTCTTTTCGCGCATCTTATGAAACGGTGTGCTATTTACCACATTCTTTTTACAATATAGATATTTACCACATTCTTTTTACTAAGGTTGTCGACAGGGGAGTTTTTTCTCTAAAAAATATAACATTTTAAATTTTTTTTTAAAAATGTTAATCTAAATGTAACTTTCAAAAATGACATTCATCATAGTCTGTATATATATATATATATATATATATATATATATATATATACATATATATATATATACTTCGTATGAGTACACTCTACAGTTCGCGATTCTTGGCCGATTTTGAAGATTCTTTTTTCTACCAATGGTTCAATTATTAGAATAAAACATTATTGACAATGTTTTGTCAAATAGTTTAATTTTTATGAATAACTTCCTAAAAAACTCCCTTTTTTGTGCTTGCCGACTGTTCTCAGCCTCCATTTGATGCAAGTTAAAAAAATTAAAAAGAGCAAAACCAAAAGACAAGTACTTTTTGTCTCTGCACTTTTTAATTTTTTTATTATTGACTTTTTTATTATTTTTTTTTATTTTCACGAATAGTTGTTTATTTATAAAGTAATAAAGTGCACATTTTCGCTTTTACTAACGATTTACTTTTATTTACGTACATCCTTAACATTTTGTGACAACGGAGCGACAGTTTGGCAGACAGGCAGTCAGAGAAAATGTTCTATGATTTCTCGAAAAATCCGTCAGTCGCCAGCGACATGCAGTAGGTTCCACTTAAGACCTACCAGCGCCAGGCGAAGGAATCTTGATTACACCGGGGAACATAAATGCGGAAATAGTGCAGAAATCATTTGTCATTTAGCGTCCACAATACACCCACTCTCCTTTAGATCTTTAAAAAATGTTTAATTTTATACTAACAACGTTAAATATTTTAAATTTCCAAGACTAGGTGAAAAATTCCGACCATTTTTCCAGCTCTTGTACCATGATGAACTTATTGCATCGGATGCAGAACAAATGAGGTTAAGCGAGGTGATAATGACGATGCGATCAAATGACTAATGCGATCAGTCGAGCAGTCGAGTCACGCGAGCGTCCCAAGTGCCCCGCGTACGCCGTCCCCCGTCCATTATCGGAATTGCTTTCCACAACAGCCTCCTTAGCAAACAATGATATTGGAAAGCTCTTTATAACGCCTATATATTAGGTTCGCAACTAATAAAGCCGCCATTTCGTTTTAGGAGTGTTAACTCATGTCGTGGACATAGATAATATTTCAATTGCTTCCCACGACATGAAGCTGTTTTTTTTTATTGTCAGTAGATATCCGGTGGGAAATCCTCGAATCCGTTTTAATAAGAGTTTTAAATTTTCTAAATTTAATGTGTTGAAGCAGGAAAACTCGCTCGCTTGATTCCAGAGCTTTGCAACTTGGACAATAAGAGGTTTCTCGTAAGAGGTAGAAGCCTGTTTAGGAATAAGTATGTTAAGTAAGCTTTCTGAGCATAACCCAAGCTGTGAGCAAACAAGCCTTAAAATCAAGCAACGAAGTAATTTAAATCCCGAGGATTTTGTATTATATTAAAAAGAATTATAAATGTAAAAAAGTTGGCACCGATCAGTGATCTTTAACCATTGGAATATAGTATCCGGTTAGACAAAAAAATCGAGAGTACATATTGTTCTTGGTACACAATTCCACATTACTTCTACGTAACTGTCTTCCCACAGAAATAATTGAATCATCATCATCATTTACATTAATACGCTAAGGTTAAGATGTTACTCTCCCTTTTAAGAAAAAACCTCACAACTAATCCACATAAATTATATATCATTTTATAGATAATTGCTTGCTCTACCGGCATCCACAACTAAAAAATTTATTATTGCTATTGTTTTTGCAAATTAATTAATTATTGAAATTATATACACAAAACAGCAATGCTGCCATCTAACGGCTCAACGTCAATATGATTGACGGTCGGTAAAATGTTTGTTTAATTTCAAATCCACTCACGTATAAATAAAGTGGCGCTTTAGCTCAATGCTTTTGATACTTGCGCCTCTATATGTCAATTTTAATAAAATATTTGTTTGATCTGTCATCTGAGCTTCATAATGGAATAAATAATGCGAAGACTTCGCACGGGTCACGCTAGTGTTATATATTTATAGTGAATGAAAACATTATTACAAGCGATCTTATCATATTCAATTCTTGTTTTTCTAATCCTAACGTCTTCAAAATCCTAACTTGTTGAATTATTACTTGCCTTTTCATTATGACACATATCGTAAAAAAAGCATAATGAGTGATAATAAAAAGCAAAGCTTGTAATATAAAGAAAAATTATATTATTTTTTGTTTGCAAGGGGAGAACTTAATATTTTCGAAAAATTTAGTATTTGGAGTATGTATAAGACCAAGTAGAACCTTTTCAAAATTGTTGTCTGATTCTTGTAGAATTTTCATCTTACAAATGTTTGAGAAACTTCTTAACCCACTTGTTACTGAATAGAGTTTTTCTGTCAGTTTCTAATGAAATACAAAAAATTATATTCTTACAAGTTCTGATAATTACGAAAGATACAAAAAAATATTCATATATTGTAACACCAGTAATATATGCTATTTGTGTGATGCATCGCCTTGAGCGAGGATTATATGAGAGATCAAAATTTCCCTCTTCGAATACTTGGGACCAGTTCCTGGTTGGGTCATAAAAGAACACACCTTTATCTTAAACAAAATGTATGAAGCAAGAGCATTTTAAGTTCACTGTGCGAAATTTCTGTATTTTGTTTCTTCTTTACTCTCCAAAACTCAGTTACCATCTGAACAGAAAATCAAATATCGCCCTCTTTATATATCCTACCAGAAACGTAACAGAAGTTTCTACAGCATTCCAGAAATAGGTGAAAAATGTGGTGAATTATTTTAATTGCCAACCTATGTTACCCAATATAAATAAGGACTAGTTACCGATGGCATTAGTCATTACGAATAAACAAAGATTTAGAAATGAACAAGGACTAGTAGCCAATAGTCGAAACATAAACAGAAACGCAGGAAATTATGGAAAAATACATATTTAAGAAAATATTAACCGGGTTTTTTATTCATTAAACACGCAAAAAAAGGTACTGATATTTGCTAGCAACAATAAATAGATACAAATATATAGTTTTTTATAATTATATATATATATATATATATATATATATATATATATATATATATATATATATATAAATGGCAGAGACAAACCTGGTAACAAAACGGTCTAAAAGTGGCAAATATATGGTCCACCAAATCGTTATTTTTACATCTTAATTTCGCTATTAGACGTCTCCATAGGAACCTAAAATACTGTACTTCATCACAAGGGCGAATAATATTTTAAAAGTACTAAAAAAAATTATGCAGACGCAGTTAACCTTACTTACTGTACAAAGTACAAAATAATAAACTCAATTTTCTATCCTACGTTAGATTCACGACACACCGCTAGGGAAGGTTCCCTAGCGAACTCGTTGCCAATACGATATTTTATTTAAAATTAGCATAATATATTCGCTAAACAAATCCAGCGAAATATTACCCAAAAACAATTTATTTTTTTTGGGTCCTCCAAGCATAGTTGAATAAATGTATTTGGAATGCATGCGCAATACAATTGCACTACTAACGCCACCTATGACTGAGCTCCCCAACTGCAATATCGTAGCCTTGTGTATCAAATAAAACTTTTATTTTTTTACGGCAATTATTGTTTATTATTGATGTTTTAATGGTTATGTAGGAAATCGATACACGGTCGGCACGCCAATCTTGGATAACAACGTAGGTATTCGGTTCCGCGTTACAAATTGACGTTTTTTACAATGAAACTGCTAATTACCGCTGTTAACTTTAATTAATTCTATACAAAATATATTAATTTAACGTGAATCGAAAAATTGGTCAATTAATTATAATTAGTGAATAAAACATATATCGTACAATTCTACCAAATAAAATGATTGGACTTTAATTTATATTAATATATACAAAAGTAAAAATGGGCAAAACAATAGTCTATTCCAGATTTACCTGTCAAGTGACGTAAAATGTCAGCTGTCGTCAAATGTCAAAATGCCATTACCACACAAAAGTAATAATACCCATCATTGCATATAAACTTCGGTTAAAAAAAAATTGGAAAAAACATTTAACTCATTTTAAAAATCTAATTAATGCAAAATTTGAACTCAAAATAGATCTCGCGCACACTTCATTGCCTGCCGACTACTTTATTCGAGATGAACTTCGTGCGATCGGATGCAAAGGTAAATCATTATCCATCCTGGCGTGATAAATACACTCCCGGTACGGATAATCCCAAGGGAGTTCCGCCGTCTGCCGGAAACATTTCTAATCCCTAATTATTGCCGCCGTATCGGCGCGCCGTGGGCGCCCGCCCAACTGCGCAAAGTAACTCTCGGAGGATAATGAACTGGGGCAAGAAATAAAAGCGAAAATAAAAAGCCACTACGATTAAAATACTCTTCAGAATGTTGGAAAACAAATAATGTGTCATCACTATACGAAGATTATAGACAAAGTTTGTTATTTATTTGTCTGTTTTCGTGTATTTAAACAGTCTCAGCTTAACTACTAAATTAAATTTCAAAAACTCCATGTGTCGGGACAAGTCTCAAAAATTACTTAAAGCTTTTGAAACAAAAAAGTTGGACCTTTTTAAAAAAACAACTAATTGCAAGTCTGGCTCGTGCATTCAGGGTTCCGTACCTTGCATGAAGTAAAATTACTGTATTTATCATAATTCATCACTAATATTGACTTCTTAGCAAGCAATATTTAATAAAAAATATTTAATATTACCTAATATAATTAAGTAGCGGGGAGAGACATAAATATTGTCATGAACATCTCAGAAACTATGACATCTAGAATCTACGTTATAGTTTTCCCATAGCCTATACGTAGGTTTCTAAAATATTATTCTTTTTCACAATTTTAAGTTCAATGATTTCAGAATAAGGATATGGAATACCATAATTTGTTTGCATATTTTTTCAATATACCTCTGTTCCAGCACACTATCTAAAATCATAAAAAAATGTTAGTGAGAATCTTTCAAACTATATATGCAATTTTAAAAATTTATTATCGTGTCCTTAATATACTGATTTCATAGTAAACAAACGCTACCAAATCAGCAACTATACATTAAAATCAGTAAGTATCGAATGTTTATCAACGTTTCTTAAAATTAACAAAGTGTTCAAGATTAAAATTACAGCAAGCAGGAAGATTTACTGCCAATAAGTAAATGAAATAGGTATTTAATTAATCATCATCATCATCATCATCATCATCATCATATCATCATCATCATCATATATATTAATACGCTAAGGTTAAGATGTTACTCTCCCTTTTTAGAAAAAACCTCACAACTAATCCACATAAATTATATATCATTTTATAGATAATTGCTTGCTCTACCGGCATCCACAACTAAAAAATTTATTATTGCTATTGTTTTTGCAAATTAATTAATTATTAAAATTATATACACAAAACAGCAATGCTGCCATCTAACGGCTCAACGTCAATATGATTGACGGTCGGTAAAATTTTTGTTTAATTTCAAATCCACTCACGTATAAATAAAGTGGCGCTTTAGCTCAATGCTTTTGATACTTGCGCCTCTATATGTCAATTTTAGTAAAATATTTGTTTGATCTGTCATCTGAGCTTCATAATGGAATAAAAACGTAATAAGCAGTGTGCAAAATTAGAAATGAATTGAATACCTGCAATCAATTTTGATTTATTAAATTGAGTTGATTAATTTATAATGCGAAGACTTCGCACGGGTCACGCTAGTTTATTAAATTTTTAGTTTATTTTATTTCCATTTGTTTCTGGAAACCCCCATACCCATCTTACAGATTTACCCAAAGCGCTCGACATGTGGATGAACAAATGACAAATAATTATAAATACACAGTAATTTAGATAAATACCATCCAGCAATCAGTCGTGAACTACTAAGCAACTCTATGATCCCATTTCTAAAACGATCAATGGAGCAGAAAAACATATCTAGACTGGGTGCATCTCGCAATACTGCGTTTAACAATGTGAAATTTAAAAAAAAAAGTCACTTCATAAAATTATTTTGTTGCGTATAAAAATAATAAAAAGCGCCCCCTGTGGTATGTAGCCAAAATTTCAACATTCATTGAAATTAATATCCCACATAGCCACAATTAAATGAAACTACGTGATGTAGTATTATTTCTACTATCTTTAATTTCTTTACCACGGCCTAGGTTTCGTTGTATTACAACATCTTCAGGTGGGATATAAGCAAAGATATCATACCCATCTTTGCTTATATCCCACCTGAAGATGTTGTAATACAATATACATAACATATACCCATCTTTGCTTATATCCCACCTGAAGATGTTGTAATACAACGAAACCTAGGTCGTGGTAAAGAAATTAAAGATAGTAGAAATAATACTACATCACGTAGTTTCATTTAATTGTGAATAATGAATTTCTACAAAATTAACGCCAAATATATTCAATATCCCACATAGTATTACCGAAATACTCGTACTTATATAGACTAACTACCAGATGGCATTAGGATAGCATTACATGCCGATGAAACACTCCAGATCTACCCCTTTAAATATTTCATTTTCCTAATTAAAAAAATAATTGTTTTCTTACAGCTTTGATAACTATACTAGACAAAATATTTACATTAAAAACAAGACCTAAAATAAAAAGAATAGAAACTTCTGGAAACGCTGACTGTAAATAAAATAAAAATACAAAAATCTCTCCTAAAACATATTGTCTTAAACCATGAAAGGACTAAATATTTCATTGCAAATGAGTCACAATTTAAAATGGTGACTTTATGAAAAAACCCCATGACGTGTGCCTCTATTAAGAAGTTTCACTTCCTTTGAACGTGCTCCGCGTGTATTCTTTTCTAATTCTACTTTTAATTTTTATTTAATTACTTTTTCCTAATATATTTTGATATTACCAAGAGACCCCCTTCCAAGATTGGCTCGCAGCCTCCTCGCTCTCGCACAGCATAGAGATCTACCTGACGCGGTTTTCATTACCGAGCCTTTTGTGAAATTTGACGCGCTCACTTTCGCTGAGGCATGCGCGTGACGGCGGATTCTGGGTCATGGGCACATGCGGCGTGCCAATACGCTCGTTTATCATCCGACAATGACCGCCGGGCCAATGTTACGGGAGGTCCGCATTCAGGTGCCAATATCGGGAGAGCAAGGCCGACATTTTAACGATACTCATTCACGCGTACCAACATTATAATATGGACATATAAATCGCTCACACCTGTGTATGGTCATAATTTTCCGAAATTGATACTTATAATGTATAGTATGTAGTATATAGTATTAGTAGTACTCAAGTGACCTGTTCTAAAGTTTTAGCTGCTCAGCCTAAAACCAAAATTTTACACAACTGTAGTGCACCAACAATCTAAAATTATACACAATATTTTTTTTCAATTACAAAACACGACATTTTAAGTAATTGTCAGGTATAAATTGCTTAGAAAAACTTAAAAAAACAAAATAAATACTTATAATATATACTATGTAGTATATAGTATTAGTAGTACTCAAGTGACCTGTTCTAAAGTTTTAGCTGCTCAGCCTAAAACCAAAATTTTACATAACTGTAGTGCACCAACAATCCAAAATTATGCGTAATATCTACATTTTAACTAATTGTCATGTATAAATCGCTTAGAAAAGCTTCTTTTAAACGTTTATAAAATAAAAAGAATTAACCTAAGAAAATATGCATATATGTAAAAAAATATTTACGTGACAAATTAGTAGAACAAATAAAATAAAAGTTAGAAAAAGTTTGTTCCTCGTCACTTATGTCTTTTGCTCGTCATAGTCCGCTAATATTTTGGAAAGCATATTCACTGTTACTAATAAAAAATGCTTAAACTTAAGTTATACTACTTTTATTCTGAGAATATTTATACCGTTCATAAAGCTGGTATAACGAAGGTATTAATGGCTACCAATAAATTCAGTAAAAAGAGAGTATAACCATTTTAAAGTTATTTAAAAAATCAAACGTTGTATTTCATAGACAAACAAGTGACATCGTATTGCATAGACACATAAGCAACATCGTATTTCATACATAAACGAGTAAAACATGAGTTTGTGTCTATCTATGGTTGTAAATATAAATGACATCTGTCACATCAGATGGCGTCGTTATTTGCTTGTGTCCGTTCTTGTTAGATTTTTCTCTTTTTTTCTAGTTAGAGCATGCGATGCTGAAAAATAAAGCATGAGCTAAGGATGAAAACGTCTGAACTCGTCATGAATAAAGACATGCTTAGCCACATATTTACATAACGAAATACTATGTAACCTTAAATGTTTAAACTGTTTCACATACCCAATGTGTATGCAACCCTCCTAGACCTTAACAAGTTGTTCTACTCGTACTTGACAGGTTATTATATACATTTTATGCCTCCAATCGAGCTTGATAGGTTATTCTACTCATACCTGACAGGTTATCATGTATGTTTTCAAGACCTCCGCTCAAACTTGACAGGTTATCCTACTTGTACTTGACAAGTTATTATATACATTTTCAATGGCTCTATTCGAACTTGACAGGTTTATTCTCCTCGTACTTGACAGGTATATACATTTTTAATATACATTTACAATGCCTTATTCAAACTTCACAAGTTATTCTACTTGTATTTGACAGGTTATTATATACATTTTCAAGACCTCCGTTCAAACTTGACAGGTTGTCCTACTCGTACTTGAATGGATATTATATACATTTTCAAGGCCTCCGCTCAAACTTGACAGGTTATCACTCATACATTGCCAGGTTATTCTACTCGTACTTAATAGGATATTATATACATTTTCAGTGCCTCCACTTACGTTATGTATTGAACATCGTCTTCATTATTTTTAACAGTTTAAACACCGCGTTAAATACTGGACGTCCGATAAGCATCTTTTCGCCCAATCATTTTACCTTTGAATGCCACTGCTTAGCTTTCTTTGAAACGTAGCACATTAAAATTGCCTAATCGACTATAATACTCCTGAGGACCGTAACGGAAAAAACCGGCCAAGTGAAAGTACGGCGAACGCATCGAAGGTTCAGTACCTCGTTTGAAGTGAAATTTCTTGATTGATTATAAGTCCTCACTAACATGGACATCTTAGCGTAATATATATATATGTGTGTGTGTGTGTGTATGTATATATATATATATATATATATATATATATATATATATATATATTATAATATCTAATATAATTAAGAAAAGTGGACATATTTTATTGTGAATAGAATACTTCGACATCTAGAATTGTTGTTATATTTGCCTTACAACCTTTGTGTAGGCCCCTAAAAACTCTGTTTTTTTCCATAATTATAGTTTAGACGTTTCGGAAAGGGGGGGCGGGGACATGTTTTTTACATATTTCTCAATGTATCTCTCAAAATAATCTATACACATAATACAACTGAAACAGAGTAAATTCTGTATATAGAAAATATGGAATATATTTGATGTCAACTTTGTAGAAATTCATTAACACTTAACTTTGATTAACAAGTAAATGAAACTACGTGATGTAGTATTATTTCTACTTTATTTAAATTCTTAACCACGACCTAGGTTTCGTTGTATTACAACATCTTCGACTGTTGGAAGTTTCTACGAGTTAATCTCTTCAAATTGCCCACCTTAAGATTTCATACAATGAAATCTAGGTAGTAGTTAAGAAGTTAAATAAAGTAGATATAATACTACATCACGTAGTTTCATTTACTTGTTAATAAAAATTAAGTGAAATAGAAAATATTTTAAAAACAGTGATTAATTTAACGTATAGGATGATAATAGAAGCCAGAAAAACCTTTATTTTTATCTGTTCATATTGTGTTACTTTATGCGTCATATTGTGTTACTTTATGCTTCAATCACGCTTTTTTTTCACAAATTTATTTAACGGATTTTGATGAAATTTGGTATGGTAATAACCAAGAGAGAAACAATTCTTAATCCGAATTTCACCCAAGTGAAACCGTGAGGCGCAGGTAGTACTACATTTATATAGCAGCTAGTACTACACCTATATTGCAGCTAGTACTACATCTATAAAGCGTGGTGCGCAGCTGGTACTACATCTATATAGCAGCTGGTATTACATATATAAACAGTGAGGCGCAGCTAGTACTACTTCTATATAGCAGCTAGTACTACATCTATATAGCAGCTAGTATCACACCTATATTGCAGCTAGTACTACATCTATAAAGCGTGATGCGCAGCTGGTACTACATCTATATAGCAGCTAGTATTACATACATAAACAGTGAGGCGCAGCTAATACTACTTCTATATAGCAGCTAGTACTACATCTATATAACAGCTAGTATCACACCGATATTGCAGCTAGTACTACATCTATAAAGCGTGATGCGCAGCTGGTACTACATCTATATACCATCTAGTATTACATATATAAACAGTGAGGCGCAGCTAATACTACTTCTATATAGTAGCTAGTACTACATCTATTAATTGCGAGGCGCAGCTAGTTCTATATCCAAATATATTTTTGAAACACTTCTAGTCAATTAGCAACACACATTCTCCACTGATAACAAAAGATGGAAAATCTTTTTTAGATTTTTTTTCTGTTTGTATGTGCGTCAGTCACGCAAAATCTACTGGAGAGTTTTTGTTGAAATTTTATATGGCGATAGTTCATAATCAAGAGCAATATAAGAGATAAAATTCTTATTCCCAATTTCACGCGAGTGGGGCACAACTAGTAATATCTAAAATTATGAAAAACACATTTTTGAAACCCTTCTTGCCAATTGGCAACACGCCCCACACTGTATATCAACATTTAAAAAAAATCATATTTTAAATTTGCCTCCCTAAAAAAATTTCTATGTAAATAATTAGCTGTTAGATATCAACATGCCAAATTTCAAGTTTCTACGTCAAGTTGTTTTTGTACAACGAACGTGACAGCCGGATAAGTGAATGATCTTATAAGGGTTATGTTTTTTCTTTTGATGTACGGAACCATCAAAAATAACATAAAGAAGATAATTTAGAATATCGTAAAGAATTCACATCATACTTTCACGACATCATACCTTTACTTGAAACTGGTAGCAAAAAAACCCAAATTGAATACGTCAACAAATTAAAATTCGCAAGAACTAAAAACGCACTAAGATTAACAAATTTCACACGCGGCAACCTGCCGATCTGGGCTTCCACAACGTCAATCACCGGCATCAAGTGTTTCTTTCCGGTTTCACATACGAACAAGCGCGTTTCTTAATACCAGCATTAAACTCGGAAATTTACGAGTGGGCCAAGAAAAATTTGAGTAATTACCTTAGTTTCTCATTATAATTGTTTAAGAAACTTAACAATGCATACATTATGTGTATGAGGTGCAGTCATGGCCGTTATTAAATGCGTGGTCGCAGTGAACGCTGAGCGCATGAAACTAAACACGAATCGAAAAGAGGCTGATGGAGAAACGATCTCTAATTACGGAGTCAAGGGAGCGTGGAGATGGTACCACCTTCGTTCGACACAGTAGAGTCGAAGTAACTTTATTCGATATACCATACCGGCGCATTTACCAATTAACTCCGGAAAAGAATTCTACAACTGCATAGAAAGCGGACACCCATAATTAGTAAATTAGCTCAGCTCGCCTGGAAAATATTTGTGATGCAATTTCTAAAAAATATCTTTAAAATCAAAATTATCATATACTTATGTAAATATACGTACATACATAAATATATATACGCGCTCTAATCCCTAAGGTGGTTGGTAAGAAGTAACCAACCACCTTAGGGATTAGAGCGCGAACCAAAAAGAGCGAATTACCAAAAAATTTTATTCCGATATAAAAAGAATCTCATATTCATCTGCCCGACACGGGCTATGCGTATACACAAAGTTCCACAGAGTGTAATTCCAGAAATATATTTTTTAAATTAAGAAAATTTATATAATTAGGGGATATCATTCAGTTACTATTTAAATATACATTCCTACTTATACGCATGAAATTACTCAGAACGAGGTGGGGTTATTTTCTCAATTACCAAACAAATTTATTCCGATATAAAAAGAATCTCATATTCATCATGATACGGGCTACGCGTATACACAAAGTTTCACAGAGTGTAATTCCAGAAATATATTTTTTAAATTAAGAAAATTTATATAATTAGGGGATATAATTCAGTTACTATTTAAATATACATTCCTACTTATACACATGAAATTATTCCGAACGGGGTGGGGTTATTTTCTCAATTACCAAAAAAATTTATTCCAATATAAAAAGAATATCATATTCATCATGATACGGGCTACGCGTATACACAAAGTTCCACAGAGTGTAATTCCAGAAATATATTTTTTAAATTAAGAAAATTTATATAATTAGGGGATATCATGCAGTTACTATTTAAATATACATTCCTACTTATACACATGAAATTATTCCGAACGGGGTGGGGTTATTTTCTCAATTACCAAAAAAATTTATTCCAATATAAAAAGAATATCATATTCATCATGATACGGGCTACGCGTATATACAAAGTTTCACAGAGTGTAATTCCAGAAATATATTTTTTAAATGAAGAAAATTTATATAATTAGGGGATATAATTCAGTTACTATTTAAATATACATTCCTACTTATACACATGAAATTATTCCGAACGGGGTGGGGTTATTTTCTCAATTACCAAAAAAATTTATTCCAATATAAAAAAAATATCATATTCATCATGATACGGGCTACGCGTATACACAAAGTTCCACAGAGTGTAATTCCAGAAATATATTTTTTAAATTAAGAAAATTTATATAATTAGGTGATATCATTCAGTTACTATTTAAATATACATTCCTACGTATACGCATGAAATTATTCCGAACGGGGTGGGGTTATTTTCTCAATTACCAAAAAAATTTATTCCGATATAAAAAGAATCTCATATTCTTCATGACACGGGCTATGCGTATACACAAAGTTTCACAGAGTGTAATTCCGGAAACATATTTTTTAAATTAAGAAAATTTATATAATTAGGTGATATCATTCAGTTACTATTTAAATATACATTCCTACTTATACGCATGACATTATTCCGAACAGGGTGGGGTTATTTTCTCAATTATCAAAAAATTATATTCCAATTTAAAAATAATCCATGTTTACCTGCATGACACAGACGACATGTATATACAAATTTTCACAAAGTGTGATTCCGGAAAAATATTTTAAAAATCAAGACGATTGATTATTTATAAATTAAGACACTAACGGGTTTATTTTCTGAATAACTAAACAATTCTATTCGAAAATAAAAAGAATCCTATTTACATATAAATGAGACAATGCTACGCGTATGTACAAAATTTCACAGAGTGTAATTCTGGAAAAATATTTGTAAAATCAAGATCATTCTACGATTAAGTAAATATACATACAAACTATATTCATGATGTTATCCCTAACGAGACGATTTCCTTAATTATCACACAATTTTATTACGAAACGAAAAGAATCGTATTTTCATCTGCACGAGACAAGCTACACTTATATACAAAGTTTCACAGAATGTAATTAAAAAAATATATGTTTAAAATCAAGAAGATGACTACGTTATTATCCACTTAATAACTACTTAAATAAATATACAGATTAATAAGGAACGTGTCTATAATTCATACAGGTCATGAGGCAAAGTACACTTAAATACAAAGTTTCACAGAAGGTAATTCAAAAAATATATGTTTAAAATTAAGAAGATGACTACGTTATTATCCACTTAATAACTACTTAAATAAATATACAGATTAATAAGGAACGTATCTATAACTCATACAGGTCATTATCTCATCAGCAAAAAACGTTCAGGAACTATACGCAACTTCTCAACTGTTTCTGAAAAAAATCAATCTCAAAACAAGTTTTAATATGTTCACAGAAACATTGGAGCGTATTTCTATACTGCTTGATGGTCAGAATTGCCTTTAAGACTAACAAACACGTTCTTTGTTACAACCTATATACATACTTATGTCTACACTTATTCTTAACGTGGTAATTTTTAATTACCTAAAAAATATATATTCCGGATAAAAATGTTCCTCTGCATGAGTTTGCAGACATGAGTTTTAGAGGTCATAAGTTTGCAGAGACAAACAAATAATGAAACAAACCCACTGAACAAATTCATAATATTGACATACTAGTTAGGATAATGCACAAACAAACGGATATTTGCAAACCGAATCTGTTGAATCTTAGAAATATCGCAATAAATAACTATGATAACTAATCTCTCGGTATCCTATAAGACACATAAAATTTAAAAAAAACATTGACAACGTAATTGAACTCCATAACATTTCTATATAAATATTTTGCAGTGAGATATATACATAAAAATATTGAGATATATAAGTCAAAACATACTTTATAACCGTAACTACTGAGATATATGAAGAGATATTAAAATATTTTATAAAATTCAAGTTTTATGGGAAAATATTCTGAGGGAAACAGCTGTAGAAAACAGACGGGCGGACATGGGAGTGATTTTATAAATATTCCTCTTTTCGTTTTGGGGTACGATACCTTAATAAGTATCGGCTTCTTAAAAGTACAACATGTCAAGAAATCCACGAGGGCAAGGTCACTTTAAAAAAATATTGAAATATATAAGTAAAAATTTACTTTATAAAATTCAAGTTTTAACGTCAAAATATTTTGAAAAAACAGGTGTAGAAAACAGACGGGCGGAGACGTAAGTGATATTATAATAAATGTTCCTATTTTTCGTTTTGGGGTACGGAACCGTAAAAAGTATCGGTTTCTTAACGATTACAACACAATCAAATATTCCATAAAGGCGAGGTCACTATCAAAAAGAGGAGTTTATAAAATTATTATAGCCGTTTAAAAACCACTTATTAATATTTCGTTAAATTAATCATATATTTCGTTAAATACTCAGAAAGAGCCAAAAACACCCCCATGAATGACTGCTCTATCCGCACGTCACCGTGTTCGAGTATATTCGCAGAAAACGCTTAGGTAGCTTTTACGTGTCTAAGGGGCCAGCCAACGTGCAATGAAAAATAACTTTTTCCTATCACCCTAAGTGGGGTAACGTTTAAAAGGGCTCATTTTCCTACGCTATCAGCACATTAAAGTTAAAAAATTGTGCGTGTCAGTTCCGACGCGCGACTGGAGTTTACTCCTTAGGTACTATTGTCTTGGAATGTATAAAATAGGTAACACTGTATATAAATATCAATATCATTAAATATAACTGAAAAATTCTTTAATAAAAAAATGCTGACAATATAATTATTTTCAAGTAAAACACAAATGAACGCGATCAAATTTATGCAACAAAATTAAAAACATTTAGTAATTTCTCAGAAGTTAAAATTAAAAGAGACTTTTTAATTTCGTAGGATAGAAGACACCAAATATTCATACATAATTACATTTAATGATTACATCTTGACATAAGCGAACGATAGTAAACTATGTGTGTCACACTCCGTGATTGCGATTACGCCAAAAGAAAATGCCAAATAAACATATTGATATCTCACTCTAAAGATGCGCAGAAATGTTGCGCGAAAAGGCCACCTAATGTTTACACTTTTTACGCTCTGAACTTCGTACGATCAGAACCTAACGGTTACACTTTTTAACGCTCTAAACTTCATGCACTCTCAACTTCTGATTTTACTCCTCATAAAACTTCTTACCGGGCGCTATATATAAAAATTGATTCTTAAGGAGTAAACTCCAAAAAGTATGTCTCTTCTTTATCTCCCAACTTTTTGGCTTAATATTTTAAAAAAAACATCTTACTGCGATCTCATTAGGATGAAAAAAAAGAGCACCATTTGTAACGATTATATGCATAACATAGGTATTGAATCGCAGTTGTACTCGTACTTCAGAAATTAATATTGATTGAAAATGAAGATTAAAATAAAAGTAAAAATATTAAAAAAGATTGTTCACATTAAAACTAAATAATATATATACAAATGTTTTGAAGCGAATCTTCCATTTTTATCAAGTAATGAAACGCTGAGAGATTTTATTGGCATATAACGCTACCCTAACGCCATCTATCGGTCGATGCATAAAACTATTATCAAAAAATTAATATTATCTTGGATGTCAAAATATGGACGTATTAGTTTCGTCTGTACACGTTTAATCACGTAAAAAAATTAATTAACAACAATTTTTACATAATTACACATAATAAAATACTATTCTATTCTAGTCTATTGTTATTATAGACACTATTAGTATTTAAGACAATAAAATCGACGATATGGCTATAAAGATTAATGTGTGACAATCATAATAAAAACGTGACTATTTTCACTGTATGCAACTTATTTTATTACATCTAATGTATTAATAACGTTTAATGAAGCATTACGAAACTATTGTAAACCTAACTATAGCCACATTAGTCAACATGAATTTTCTCAGTGTATTTTCCTGAAATTTCCTTGCTATTTAAATAAAAGGAAAAATATATGCGGCGTGTTATCTCGTTTACCTTGACTTCGTAAGTTAAAACAGTACAAGTTTCTATCATAGCTTATGAGATATTTAACTAATATAACTTCGTTAAATGTTATGAGATATTTAACTAATATAACTTCGTTAAATTAAATCATTGTTCAAACATCTTCTTTTAACATCGCATTTAATTTAACGATCTCGCTAAAGAGAACCATCTATTAGAGTTAAGAACACGCGCTAACTGAACGAGTGTCAGGCGGTACGAGCCAGAGGCCCTAGGCCCCAACGACGTCACACCCGCAATCCGTTCGCCGTTCGACGTTAATTGCGAGCACCGTTTTAAAATTTCACTCGCTCTAGGTATGCAGAGTAACGCTTCGAGAGATTAATGCGATAAAGTTACTTTGTCATTAAGGCGTTCACGCACCGTCATTCTCCCGCACGTGAGCAACTAGCTTGTGGAGTAAATTTTATTATAAGTGTGCCGTATAACGTGTCGATGCCATTTACTCGTAAATATGAAATACGGCTCCGGTTTATTTAAATACAGGGACTGAATTTCGCAGTTTCAAACAATTTTATTATCAATCAATCAAAATGTAAAATTAATATAAAAAACGTCATATTGACTTACATTTCAGTAAAATTGCACTTTTCTTTTGCAATTCCAATTAAATTTTATTGTAAGTGTGCCGTATAACGTGTCGATGCCATATACTCGTAAATATGAACTACGGCTCCGGTTTATTTAAATAGACGGACTGAATTCCGTTGTTTAAACAATTTTATTATTAATCAATCAAAATATAAAATTTATATCAAAAACGTCATGCTGACTTATATTTCAGTAAAATTGTACTTTTCTTTTGCAATTTCAATTACATTTTTGAAAGTTTTGTTAAGGATCACGTCCTGAGTGTTTTATCAAGTTGGCAAAAATTTAAAACTAAATATCTGGTAAGCGGTTGATCCTATGAGAAATATTATTAAATTACTTTTTGTAGAACATTACAATTTCTATAATTTCCTTTCTGTAGCCATTATTGTACAAAATATTTTTCGCTAGTTGTATTGTAACGCGTTAAAATTTACCAAAATTAGTTTCTTCAAATTGTTTCGCAAAATACTCGTCAAACGTTAAAATGAACAACAGCAATCTTATAGAGCACTATGTTATTTAAAATTTTTGTCATAAACGCCATTTCGTGAAATCAATACTCAATGGGAAACAGCGCGTCAGATTCCAAAAAAAACCGTTATTGTCGAATTTCTCCTGAAGTATTATGGGACCTAAAAATAGCAAAATGTCTTTTTAGGTAGTAAATATGTCTTTTTTTTGGGTAGTAAATTTTCTACAATTTTTGTTTAAAACTTTTTTTCTACTATCAATAGTTAATGAGCTATAGCGAATGTTATAAAATAGTTTTTCTAAATATTTTATTAGTTTTTACAAAATATCTCAATAACTATTCACCGTACTATAAAATATGTTTATAATAAATTTAATAGTACATGTTTATAATCAATTTAGTAGCACATTGTCTAAATCTATAACTGGAAACCTTTTTCGTTACATTAATCGTTTTTGAAATATAGGCCGCTAAAATTGCGATAGATTGACATGCAGATTGATAGTTTTTAAATGCAGCCTGCCAAAAATTCAACGGTCTCGCTATTTATCGTATATTAAATATGTTTTTAAAGGTTGTAGAGCATTTAACTCTCTACAATTTTCATTTAATTTCAAAAATTTAATAAAAGAAAACAGTGCGTTTCAAACCTATACTTTTGAACAATTTGTTTAACTACACAATTTGCTTAACTACACAAACTGCGATCCATATTTAAAATCATTTAAGCATTAATCCATAGAAACGTCAAAAACCGACAGCACGCTACTTGGTGGTTGTGGAAAAGAAAATTGAGGAACGTTGTATATTCACACGTCAAGAATAAATTCCAGTTTATGAAACAAGTTAAATTTAAATTTGTTAATTAATGAATGGGTTAATCATATGAGATCTAAAACAAGAGAAAAAATTTAAACCCAACTACGGAAAAAATAACTGCAAATCACAAAATACACATATACATAGTTTTTATTACTGTGAAATTCATAATATTATATACCCTAAGACGCTATCTGTATCACGACAAATCTAAGTACACCTCATTAGTTGAAATCGCTTTAGTAGTTTAGAACGTACGAGGAAATAAACTTACTCCCATACATACATACAGATATACATAGCCTGTGAAATTCATAACATTATATACCCTTTTATATTACATCATAGTTAGTGAAATCCAAAACATTATATACCCTTTTATATTACATCATAACCTGTGAAATTCAAAACGTTATATACCCTTTTATATTACATCCTAACCTGTGAAATACAAAACGTTATATACCCTGTTATATGACATCATAGTCTGTGAAATTCGTAACGTTATATACCCTGTTATATGACATCATAGTCTGTGAAATACGGAACGTTATATACCCTGTTATATGACATCATAGTCTGTGAAATTCGTAACGTTATATACCCTGTTATATGACATCATAATCTGTAAAATTCATAACGTTATATACCCTGTTATATGACATCATAGTCTGTGAAATTCGTAACTTTATATACTCTGTTATATGACATCATAGTCTGTGAAATTCGTAACGTTATATATATACCCTGTTATATGACATCATAGTCTGTGGAATTCGTAACGTTATATACCCTGTTATATGACATCATAGTCTGTGAAATTCGGAACGTTATATACCCTGTTATATGACATCATAGTCTGTGAAATTCAAAACACTTCCTGTGCCGTAAACTGATAAAATGAAATGTTAAATGTTCATTTGTTTGTCGGTCAGTTTTTCCTTTAGTTACCGAATCATAACTTTGGAATCGTAGACTAATCAAAAAGACGTAAATTGATCAAAAACCTATCAAAATGTTTCGGAGAGAAATATCCAATCCGAGACTTTTTATATTTATACGTCCGTTATGGATATCAAATTAAAACGGGCTGTATGTTGTTTTCAAAATAATAATTCTAAAATTTTAGAAATTTTGGAGTAAAACAGAAAATCGCACTTTTAATGCATGATTGCTTTTGCGCATTATTTTAAAACCCATCGATCACATTATCACGAAACATTTTATTACAATATCGGAGCTAACAATTAAACGAATTGAAAACTTCCTAAAATAACAATCCTGAGGTATCACCTCCAATCCTGAGGTATCACCTCCAATCCTGAGGTATCACCTCCAATCCTGAGGTATCACCTCCAATCCTGAGGTATCACCTCCAAATCCTAGGTCAAATTATAAACACCGAATAAAATTACTTTTTTGATTACTTTTTTCGATTTGTTTTCCTTTTTATTTCTAAAATATTTCAATTGTTCCTCTATAAAACACTACTTCAATATAAATTAAAAAACGACCGCAAACTATCTATAGTGAGTTTTTATATTATAAAAAAATATCGTCTGTAAAACAAAATGCGCAAATTTCTTTTATTAATATTATTTTAACACTGAATATTTCTGTTCTCATATTTATATAATTAGGACTGGTAATCAGGCAAAAACCAATGAAAAATACAGTTATCACCGACGCCTTTGGCCATATACGTAATAAAAAAGAAAATCCGGACAAAACTGAGGCCGAGGAAAGTCGCCGAATGCGAAGAAAATTGTTTAAAAAATCTGTTAGAAAAATCATTATGAAAATCAATAGGCTTCTATTCTGATATTCAATCAATCGATAGAAAAAATAATCACCAAAATCGCTGAAGAATTGCGACTTGTAGCGTGTACTCATACGTACTTAAATACATAAGTACATACGTGCATAAGTACATACATACGTAAGTACATACGTGCATAAGTACATACATACGTAAGTAACACGTACAAACTAACGGACGACGATGTATGTCATTTCTCAAAAGGAAATTTATATCAAAATACATAACAAAAATAATAAAAACCACACTATTTTTAGAAGGGTACCTGACCTTTCCAAAAATTTATTTTAAAAGCCAGTAAAATTACCCGAGTTGTAATTATTTCTATCATGAAAACTCGTGCTAGTCAATAATAAAGCATACACCAGCAGAATGTACAGTATGGCCAATATCACACAACCTAATAATTAAATGTGTAAAAAACAAATTTATCATTTTCCATTCCCTCAGGGGTGTAATTTTGTAAAACCACCCTTAGTAAATTTCTGTGTTATAAAAGGAATTTACACTCCAAATTTCACGTTTTCAGGACCAGTGGGTAAAACTAAGCGTTAATGTGTCTGGCAGTTATTTATGCTTCTTTTTCATATACATTTATGCATATTAAAAAAAACATACACGCGGGGAAATATATACCATACGGGGACATGCATTACACTTCATTTGCAGTAATAATTAGTTTTCATTCTAGAATGTAGAACATTAACTAGGAAATATAGTTTCAGCTATAAAAAATCATTATCAACTTGAAGTTCCCAGTTTCTCTATACATCCTAGAAAAGATACGCTAGACTAACTAAACAAAAACAAATTAAAAATATCATTCGTCATGTTTGTACAATAATATTTCAGAAACTTGTAATCGCAGAGTAATCAAAACTACGTCTATACATAGTTCAGTTCATAAAACATATACTTTTTAACTTTTAAATACAGTAGAATTAGATTTCGCATCCAATGCTCTAGTATAGAAGAAACAAATTGTATAGTAAAAAAAAACACCATCTATCTTATAGTGTTCGCACTATGTTCTATTACAAAAACAATGAAGTAGTAGAACATTAACGCCATCTGTTTCCGATTTGACAAACTTTATTAAAAGAGATACAGTAGCGACGTATTTCTACACTGAAAGTTTCGGCACAGTTGCTACTGTGTCTCTTTCGATTTTTATGATTTCTACGTCGCAATTAAAATGTGGAATTTTTTGAATTTTGCTTTTTTCTAAATAATGTATGTAGAGTTATGCCAAAACTAACTTCATATCTCCATAACTAAAAATCGCTTTCTGAAGCTATAAATGTAGACATCTTCGCAGACGAGCAACGGGAAAGATCTCGTGCGATATTGGCCAAATAACTCGCATTCCGCAGCGGCAAACGCGAGGGCAATGGACCGACGCGACGCACGCGGCCCCGATCGCTGCCATTGTTCTCCGCGGCGCCGCACTTCTTTTCGACGCCGGAAAAGCCGAGGGCGCCGCCCGCTCAACTTTTGCTTTTTATACGGCTTTGAGATGCAATCACCTGCCTAGCGATACATTCACTTATACAAGTATACATTAGTATACGACACAGAAAATATTACATCACATAGTATTATACAGTAGAATTACAGACGAATTTATTTAATATTTTGACGATCAATTTAAGCAACAATTCTTGTACAACTATTGTACACAATTTGTATTTTTCTCTATACGTTGAGTTACGTTAAACTACATCTTTGAATAATTAAAACTAGTTATTAATGCTCCGAAAGTTAAATCCGAGAATGAGAAAGAATCGCGATGCAGCAAAAAAACGATTTGTAAAGAAAGCTACTAGAAAAATAAAATATGAAACACTCATGACATGAGTCATGTCATGTCAAAAAAATCGATGCTAATTTTCATGCTTGAACCATTTGATATTATACTTGTTATAATATCAAATGTTTCAAGCCAAACAATTGCTTGTTATATTATACTTGTTGAATATATCTGCTTTCAAGTTAAGATTGTTTTTAATAAATTGTAAGGTTTGTATAGGTATTACGAACATAATAACGTTAATACTGTTATACTGTGTTATTTTAACAAATCATAATACTGTAGGATTATGATAAACCTGCACCATTGTATGTACCAGAAACAAATGTTAGTACTATTTAGAAAAAGAAAAATATTTGTGCATATTGTGTGTGAAAACATTGTCGATTTTAACGTTTTTAGATTACGACAGTCAAGATCGGGGAACAAGTTCACTTTAGCGAAAATGTGATTTTCCTATTTTTTTTTGCTTTAATTGAAAGACTATAGGCAAAAAACGAAGTATCAATTAAAAGTAGGGCTCGGTCACGATTATTTTATGGAAAAGTAGAGATTTAAAAAGTTCACTTTGTCAAGGAAATAAAAGTTATAAAAATTTCGACTTAACTGCCATTATTCGTGATTTCACACACAGTATTTGTAAGTCCAAAGACGAATTGATATAAAAAAACAAACCCAAAAAATAAAAATATGAAATGTGCAAAGAGGATCGCATAGAGTGAAGTTATAAAATTTATATTTGACGACCAACTGACAGGCGTTTCTTCATAGAAAGAGCATTTTTCAAATCAATTTTTAATAACGAAATAATCGTGTCCGAACCCTAATTTTTTTTAAATATGTCGTTTATTATGTATATTCTTTCAATTAAAACAAAAAAAACTGAGAAAATTACATTTTCGCTAAACTGAACTTATAACAAGATCGGCAAATGACATTTCATAATATAAACTCTTTTTAATATTTCAGCGTATTTCTAATATATTTTCCAATGTTTCACAAACTTTTCTAATAAATACACGATTAATATTGCAACAGCTTTAATGACATAAACAACTAAAAAAATATAAATCCGCAGTAAGCGTTGTTAGTATTTTTGTTTTTTTTTTAATAACTTATTCAATAAAAAAAAATTTGAATGCAAATTTATCACTTCTATAAAATTCTATGTCGTTAAGATATCTCCACTGGGAGGATGTAGGAAGTATACATTTTCACAATATTTCTAACGTTAATGTTTAATAGTATAATATATTTATGAATGGTACCCCCTTGTAACAAAGTGTATCTTACCAAATAAAAATAAAAATCAAAATATGTTATATGAACATCAATTTATCAAAATGTACACGCATGATAAAATATCGTTTAATGAAACATATTAAACTCCCGAAAATAATTTTCATAAAATACCTATATGGCGCCCAGCACGACTCACACCAATAATATTAAACACTCACAAATAAAATTGAGGCTAATCAAATATAAACGCAATAATTTGGAACGATCTGGCAGATCTGGATTGGCTTACAGTGTAAAGCTGCCAGAAAAATAAAATGGCGATAACTCATCTGTCAAACCGGCTCGATATTCATAAAATTGGATATTTGAATACGCGGGTCGCATCTGTCTCGAAGCCGTAGAAAACAAATGCTCAAACCATACGAGTATACGAACGACAATACTATTACATTGTAAAGTCATGTTTTAATATCTATCGTGTTCAATGTTATTATTAAAATATTTGGAACAAGCTCAGTTTAGGGAAAATGTGAATTTCCACCTTTTTTGTTTTAAATAAAAGATTATAGATAAAAAACGAAGTATTAACCGAAAGTAGGGCTCGGTGATGATTATTTAAAAAAAAGTGATTTGAAAAATTACCCATACAAAAGCGCACTTCGACAAGGATGTATAAGTTACAAGTTTTTCGACTTAATTACCATTCTTAATATTAATAAACAAAGGATTTGCAAATACAAAGAGTAATTGACACAAAAAAAAACCTAAAAAATAAAAATATGAAAATGCACAAAGTAGCTCGCATAAAGTAAGGTTATGAAATTTATGTTTGACAGCTAATTGACAACCGTTTCTTCATAAAAAAGAACATTTTTGAAATCAATTTTTTATAATGAAATAATCGTGTCCGAGCCCTAATTTTAACAAAAAAGTTACTAAATAATTCTAAAAAAAAAACGGGAAATTTACATTTTCGCTGAACTGAACTATAAGTTTAGTCAAACATTTATTTTCATCAAATATTTATTTACCGACACAAAAACAAAATTATTTCTTTTAAAAGTAATTTCTCTTTATTTCACCTTAGGTACTGGCAATAAATAAAATAAAAATAAAAAAATGGATTTGAATTCTATTCTTAAAATATATGCGTCATGATAAGTTGAATTGAACTAGCAACACTTCGACGTCACATTAAAAATGTATTTAAGCAAAAGAGTTGCCAACAGTTGAAACTGAAAACATAAGTTATGAATAAATAATTCTTTGCAGGTTCTGCATAACACAAGGTCTAAAAATAATTTCATTTCCTTAATTTGTAATAATTCTATTAAATTTACGTTACGTTTTATTTTTTCAAATTTGATTTCTTTCAAAATTTCGTAGCCATTTTAACATCAATCAACTGTTCATTCCATTTAGTTTTTTCATTGTGTATAAAATGACGTTTCTATAAAAACTATTTCTATTTTAATAGAAAAGTTGAAAACTTTGAAAAGTCGAAAACACCGATCAAGTTTTCACTCCGTTTAGGTTCATTGACCATAAAAGAAAATTTCTATAGTCTTCGAATCGACCTATCTGGAGAACTCTCTAATTAAAAATCTAAATATAACCATCTCAAGACACTAAGAGGTTTTGGTTTTAGCTTATAAAATCCGAAAAGGAATAACCTTGGTAACGCTGATAAACCTCGTATATTAAATGTGTTAAATGTTTTTTTATACAAAATGAAAAGAATACATGTGAGGCTTAAAGAAATTATTAATTCTGACAACCCGCAAACTCGTAATTCTTATCTATATTTTTCAGTAAACATTTGAAATTTTCTAAGGCAATATATCTGTACCCCGCGATTTCGCCTGCATGAAATTCAAAATTTGGCTTCATACATTTAACGTCTGAAATTCAATTTTCAATTTCTCGTATTGTACTTCCTGGTAGACGACGTTTCTACTTTTTCTTCCTGGTGTCAAAATAACCGATCTAGCTATTTTAGCCACAAAACATCCTTAATAGTATTTACTTTACGAATTTACTGGTATCGAAAGCTGCAGAAATATGTGGTAGATCCGGAAAATCCGCTCGGAGAAGATCTATTAAAAGAAAGAATTGCGCGGAAGAAGTTTGAAAGTTGACTTCTGAAGATGAATCACTCCAAGATGTTCCGCGTTCAAGGCGGTCCCCTGTTATTGACAACGAAGATTTACGAATCACTGCTGAATTCAATTCAACTCCAACTTATCGAGAACCTTCCAAAATATTGGAAATTAGCGATGAATCCTAGTTTGCATTTATATAAACTGGTAAATTTATGGAAGCTGAACAAATGGGTTCTCCAAAACCAAGCATCAAACAATAAGCTTCAAAGATTAAAATTTGATCTTCTCTTCTTTAACGCCATAAAACAAACAATTTTTTATCATCTACTTAATTCGAGAAATTACTTTTTTTAATACAACATAAATCAAACTCATTACTGGTCCTATATACGATTCAACACCACACACCTCAAAAGCACTACTTCATTAACAAAAGAAATAGCTTTGCGTCTATCAGACTGCGCTTGGTATTGTCCATGAGTTTCTCAACAGAGGTGGAAATATTATGGTTGAAATGCATTATGCACAACTTCAACGTGCGCAGGACGCTTTGTTTCATTCACAGCCAAGATTAGACTATCGTTGGGAAGTGTTATTCTCACAAAACAGTGTAAGATCTTATACTACAGGACATGAACTGGAAAAATTCACGCGTTGGGAAATTTTACACGATTCTCCTAGACGTCAGATTATAAAAAAAGCATTTTCATAATAAAAAAAGATAGAAAATTGACAGATTTCTAAGTCTAATACTTCTTTATAAAAAAATGGGACTTTGAAACTTGTATAATGACGGTAAAATTTCATTGGTTGTCAAGATTATAATTTTAATGAATAAACTTATTTCTGAAAATATTTACTTACATTCAATTTCTACTAAACAAAACGTCACATACTTTTTTGATTACATGACAGAATAGTTAAATCTATAAAACATACATTTACCAAATATCGACAGAATTATTAAATCTGTCAAAAATTCACCACATTCAACCCTATTTAACTCCAAAATGGTGAAATTTCGAAAAACCCCTTTCTAATAGATAACTTCGTTTTAAAAAGAGTACATCCTGCAAACATGATATTAAATGAATAAACAGGTTTCAAGTGGAGTGGCATTAATACGCTGGCTTAAAAAGAGCTATAAACGTTTTCTTCCACTTTTTAATTTCCGTCCACAGATATGCTAGTTTCATTTCTGAAGGAATAGTTTTAAATACTCCTCGATATTTCTTGCAAAATTCTGTGTATAGTTTATACTGTTGCTATGTTGAACTTATTGCAGATAAACAAAAGAATATAATTTCATTGTTTACGCTGTACCGAATACTTACTCAGAATTATTAATTAAACAAAGGACAAAGATGCAGACAAACCACACAGATTTCCAACTGAGATAATCAGTTCCTGAAATAATCGACCACGAGAAAAATTACGACACCAATATACCAGATCCACCACGCCCGTTCTCTTCTGAAATCCACTCTCCGTAAACGACGAACATTCAAAGGAGTGAAATGAAAGCCAGCATCCAGCATCGTCGGAATTTATTCTAGAGCGGAGTCCGCCTTCATTACTACCCACCTATTGTCCGACTGATTTCAATAGCACACGCGCGGCCGCACGCGACCAGAGATCCGACGTTGTTTCCACGCGGCATAGAGAATTTAAAAGACACCAATGTGGATGGACGCGATTACCATTCGAAAACATAACGTCTGCCCGTTTGTAAAGCCGCGGCATGAATGGACCACTAATGGATGTGGTAGAAAGCAAATGGGTATCGAAACGACTGCCTAAAAGAGGACAGATACCGCGTGTTTTAGAAGAGTTTGAGTAAAGTGCGCACTGCGATAATTTGGCTACTTACGTAAAGAAAAAAATTACATTTATTGTTTAGTATAATTATAATGGATTATACTTAGATTCCATAAGTTCTACCGAGAGTAGAGATATTATACACATTTTATTACGAAAGTGCTACCCTAACGCGCAAAACAAAACGGCCGACAATAATTGGTCTGTCTGACAATGGAAAAATATAACACGTTATATTTATTACTTTAACGCACACGTCCTAAAAAAATCGGAGATCCGAATGTTACGAGTTAATATGTCCTATCGGAGAAAAGAATAGAACATATGACTAAACTCGCTGTGAGGGCGACGGGAGACATTTAGTCGGCGGCGCACGCTTTTTGACTTATAGGTACACTGAGTCGACGTGGCCACCGACGTTATCCAACGAAAATCGGCAAACTACTCACCTACAAAAGTCGTTCGTACGCCGTTTGCGTATTGCAATAGAATTATACAACTTACCAGGGCTGCCCTTTCCTATATATTCTCTATGTGTATTTTTATATGGTTATTATATATTTTTGCCGTAAAAGTACATAGCCCATTAAATGGAAACCCCGTAAAAATATATACTATGTGATGATTTGCAAAACGCACGCAATTCTTTATTCGTATAAGCAGTAAACACGTTTGTTTTTCATTTTACCCGAATTAATTTTTTCTCTTCGAAAAAACAAATTTAAAACTCAAATTCAAAACTCAAATTCGGTATAACAGGATTAAAATTGTAGTGTTGAATGTGGTCAAAAAAATTGTCACATACAATTATCATCTATTTGAAATTATATTTTTAATTGATTTATTCATTAACAATGTTTTAACTTAACCATTCAGAAATGTTTTCTAGACTATTAATTTAATTGACGAAGGCTTGAAAAATAATAGAATAGCCTGGTAAGTGAGTATATAAAAAAACGTTCATCGTTCGTCACAGACGAAATAACTCCAACTTTCATGATACAGAGTGGGACACTAGAGCAGTTTCATTAATAAAATAAATCCACTAATTTAAGACCGGCAGCAATCAATTTTGTATTTGAAAGTCTATTGTGTCTGTGTACTGTTACTTTGTAGTCTCAGAAAGAATGCAAAATTTACTAATTATTTTGCAAATTTGCTAAATCAGACACTACATAAAAATTCTTCAAAAACTATGATCTCACAAGTAAATTCCGAAGGCCCCATTTTGCGAGTTCTAGTATGCATGGTGGAGATGTGATGATTTACGTGGAGGAAATTCATTAAAAAAAGGGGTAGTTAAAAATGTCTATTATTTATTAATCTATCCAAACTCCTTGTGTTTACGTAAAAAGGGAAGAGGGGGTTCCGTATAATAGCTATTTTTGCCGAGCTGAATAGGATTAGTCCAAAAATGTACTTATAATAAGTGTTTTGTCATTGAAAGATGCTATCATAAAATAACATCATTGAATATATTTGGCGTTAATTTTGTAGAAATTCATTATTCACAATTAAACGAAACTACGTGATGTAGTATTGTTTCTACTTTCAACAAAACTTTCAAACAATACTACATCACGTAGTTTCATTTCATTGTGAATAACATCAACTGGTTATGTCATCAATATGCGACTTACAACACACACACACGCACGCGCGCACGCCCGCGCACACACATACACACACACACAAAATCTTTGTTTACGCAGTTGTATGATGGTAGTCAATAAGCTGAAATTTACGGCTTTTACTTTAACAAAGGACGTGTCTATTATTCATACTGGTAATTTATGCATCAAATTGCTTATATTCGAGGCGTGTTTCTATAAAATATATTCTTTTGTATAAAAATACAAGAGAATTTTCGAGAATTTTCGTATAGTTTCTTAATATTTTTTTCTGATGCACAGAATCATCTATGCATCTATGTGACTAATACGTTCAGATTTTCTATGTTACACCTGTGTGTGTGTGTATATATATATATATATATATATATATATATATATATATATATATATATATTATGTATACTTAGGTACATAGGTGGACCATAAACTTACTACGCAACAGGTAGCGCCGCTTCTATTTTCATAACCGCGCTGAAAAATAGGCAGAAGTTATAAAAATAGAAAGGCGAGCGCTGAGGATAATACCCTTTTCTGAAAGATATTTATTCACGTAACCTCGTAACAGAACGTGGTTTAATTAAGTAACTTGCGAACGGCAAAAATGTCAAAGGTTATGTTGCTGGGAAAATATATACACATATTAAAACGTTAAGGTAAAAATGTCTGGCTATTAAAAATATTTTCAAAAAAATATTAATTCGGCAGCTATAAATAAATGGCCTTGAACTACGTTCTAAAGATAAGAAACTCCTCCTAATCCTTCATTAACAGAACTGCATTCTACGGAAACACCACAAAATTATGGGATAAATTATACCAATCCATTTCAAAAAAGAATATTTGTAAACAAACCAATTTGCCAGTTAAAATATGGTTGGCACAAATATGAATATGCATTTGTGTATATATATTTATATTTATATTTATATTTATATATATATATATATATATATATATATATATATATATACATATATATATATATATATATATATATATATATATATATATATATATATGTATATATATATCAGTCGACGACTATTTCAAAACGCATTGTATTTCATCCATAATAGTATTAAACGATATACATACTACAATCAATATATTATTTTAATAAATTGCCACATAAAATATTGTTATAAATACAAATATTAAACCGTTATTTTAATAATATAAATTGTAAAACTTAGAGATGAAAAATGGACAACCCTAACTGTCAATCAAACAGAACTCAGAGGTATAAAACATTTTTCAAAATATTCCAACACGTATGAAGTCCATATCGATATGTTATTTAGTAGAAGTCATTTATTTTACATCGTGTTGAAGTGCAATAAATCAGTTTCAATATGCCATAAATGATATTCGGCTGTCTTTCTAGAAAAGCGAAAAAAAATTGTGACATTTTATTTTCAAATAAGTGTTATAAAAAAAAATAAACATATATTAACATTTTGCAATATGCACTATAAGTTTTGTCCATGTATTTTTTAAATAGATTTTACTCCTATTACATTTTTTTTATATACAGTCAGCACATTTTCGATGATTATTTTTAACATTTATTTTCAAAAAAATAACCATAGAAAAAATTTTAATTTAAGTGTTCTGCGTTACTTATACTCATTTTGGTATTATATGATATAACGTAATACAATAAATTAAACACTGTTTATGTAGAGTAACATCCATTAAATCAATAGTAAATTACTAACGTGAATACAAGACAAAGGTTCACAACATCTGAACTGTCATTTTACTTTGTTTACAAACATTCTCTTTTGGCTGGAGTATAAATACAAACTCACAAAGTGCGGCCTCAGCGTCTGTGTTCAAATGTCTAAAATCGCATTACGTAAAATAATCTACGGATCGAATACCTCATCATTCATTACCCCCTATCTCTGATGCGTGACCTTTAATATTGTTTGTACCCCTGTATATATTATTTTTTCTCAATTTTTTCCTTTTCGTTTAGACGACATAATTTTATATTTGCTATTGGCGGTATCAATAATCTCAATCTATCACTATATTAATATTTCTCACTCACAGAGATCGCTCATTTAGTCTAAATTTTGATTGCTCATATAGCATAGAGTCTCTCTGAAGATTTGTCTTTATGCATATCACGCGAAAACTCGTGTATAGATTAATGGAGTTTTCACTATTTCACAGCTTAAAACCCGAGGAATAAAATGAGAATACCATCCCGACACGACGTCCCAACGTAAGGAATAAAGTCTATTCGACTGTGTGTTCATATCACATAAAATTTTCTGAGTCAATTTAAATAATGGTTTTATTGTTACGGCACTTAAGAGTTTAGAAAAGAAACTAAGGTACATTTTATTTATTACATGTTAGTACGACGTTAAAATTTTAAAAAATTAAGTAAACGTACGATCAACGTGCTGACTACCATTACAACTATTGTCTATTGTTGCCAGCAACTGATAGAACTTAACACATACATCCGTTAGAATGGAGCAATTCGTTAAACAAACTTGAACGATAAATTGTTACCAAAGTTTTCATAACGAAAATACAATACGTGTATGTATATAAATAAAAAAGTTTTTAAACAACTTAAACGGAAACGGTTGTTAACTTTTTGGCACAGGTAAAATCAATAAATACTCAAACGTAAAGTCAATAACTTTGTGCATACGAAAAAATAACAGGTAAAACCAAAAATTATTTCTCGTAAATAGTCGATATGGCCGAGTTCGCGAACAAAAAAACTAATTTTATGATACGTTTTGTCAATCGAATGAATAGCGGGTATCGGATTAGTCATCAGCGAATGATATACATCAGTCAGTGTTTTGTATATGCCAACGCCAGATAATGTTCGTTAAGACCACGCTACTAGCTATGAAATTCGAATCAGTTACTTCGTGGTAATAATTTGGATGCTTAAGGTAATCGATTACAACGCCTATAAACAAACTGAACGACTTGACACGAATCGATTAGCAAAGTGGCGCGCAAGAGATACCTAGAAAACTCTGTAAAAGATAGTAAATTAGATTATGGATATCAAGTCAACGATTAATAAAATGGCCAAGTGGGTGTCAGATCACGCATAAGGTAGAGTTCCATAGTATCAAGACTTGACGTGTCGATGATCTCAGATACTGCTCGATGTCAATAATTTGATTAATTTACATTAGTGACATTAATTTTCATTAACCAAAATTATGTTTAAAAAAAGTCCTAATTTTATTCAGATTTTTCAAACCCACTGTAAAAAATTAAAAGCGGGAATACATCATAGATAATTTTTAATTTCGAAAAATGGTGTTTAGAAATTAAAAATGGTAAATGGGATAATATAATTTTGAAAGACCAGCCCAATGAAATAACCAGCCTCACTTACCTAAGCTCATGGACGAAGTGAAATTTCTTTAATAGTCCATGTTAATAAATATAATCATCAATTATTTAGACCTATGTCCTTTTTTCTTGTTATTCTGATGATCTTTGGCTTGAACCTGGGTGACAGCGAACTTGAAGCCAGTATGCTGCTACAGGTGCCACTGGTTAATTTGCTGTTTCTTTTATTTCTCTCCATTTTTCTTCAAATATTTTTTTCCATTTTTCTTCAAATTTGTCTCAATTTATTTCCACGATGTTTTGTTTGATGCATTTCGCTAAACTTTCCACGAAGCCAGTATACTTCTATAGATGCCACTGGTCCACAAACTCTTTTTACTACTTCCCTCCATTTTTCTTCAAGTTTTCTGTTTGTTTCGATTTGTTTCAACCATATTTTATTTGGTGCACCTCGGTGGTCTTTCCCCGAAGTCAGTGTACTAATATAGTTACTACTGGTCCACGAGCTCTTTCTACTACGTCTCTCATTTTTCTTCAGGTCTTCGTTTTCTCGGGTTTGTCTCGATTTATTTCAACCATAATTTATTTGTTGCATCTCGCTGGACTTTCAGTGGAAACTCAATAGATCAAATCAAATACTCTAAAGAAGCTGGGTAAGAAAGTCGGAACTCGCTCATGCGACACTAATATCCAAAAAAATCTTGTCCAATGAAACCGATCCAAGGATAACTTTCGGCTCCATCTTACACTTACAATTTTTGCCCAGGCTACATAAATTTTTTACCAAAAATCGAAAGATCAAACAATAATCTGGCACACAATACAATCACTATAATAAATAAAACAAAATTACATTAAGAGCATGTCACACTCCAACAAATTAATAACATCCAATCAATAACATAATTAAATAATGGATGGTGCCAACGATTTGGGTCCAAATTTGTTGACAAGTTCAAAACAACTTACAGAAGTAAATTTACATAAGATTCTTATTGAGCTATACAGTGGTGGACCGGTATAGATCAGTTCGAGACCGGGTTAAAGAAAAAAACTTATATTCACAAGCTCTTTACGTTATGCTTTTAGGTTTATTATGTTCACAAGCTCTCTGCCTTATTTGTTAAGTTTATTATAACGTGGAATGAAGAGAAACAACAGTGAAGGACATAGAATTATCGGCGTAATCGTTTCAAGTCGAAAAGGAGTCTTATGAATTCATTGAAAAAGTCGACGAAACAGAAGTGTATCATAACAAAGACGTTAAAAGGAAAAAAAAGAAAAAATCAAAAACTATTATCTTTCATATGCATTTTGAAAAAAATGGTCGAATGTTTTTGAGCATCAAACGATACTTGAGTTGTAGAGTACTCCACATGTAGTACAAATATAAATTTATAGGCGAGAAGTAACAATGAAAGCGTTCAGAATATAGAAAAATTCAAGTACGAATAAAACTCGCACTACAAAGTTCCGTACACATTTAGGCACTTACAAGAATTTAAGGGTACATAGTATTTCTAATTAAACTATTTACAAATACTAATTTTTCACAATGTAAAAATATTGCCTACTATAATTCCTCGTAGTATTAAAAATCATTGATTTTGAGTTTTTTCTCTTTACTTATGATTTAGGACCTCCCATTAAACAGAATATTAAGAATATAGGTAGACCGGAATCACCCTATAGGTTTTTGATGATCAGTTAGTAAAACTATTATTTGACTAAAAGAAACGCGTTTCAAAGGGTTTCACGCTATCTTTTGGTTGTGTGAACCAATAAACTTGAAATATGTACAGCAATGTAAAGTTATAGGTCTCAGTATACAATATTAATTTCAACTTAACATTTCAAGCTGTTTCTGAGAAAAACGGCTTTGATAAACAGACGGACGGACAACTAAGAGGTCCTATAAGGTTTCGTTTTTTTTTCATTTTGAGACACGGAATCCTAAAAATCGAAACAACTAACAAGTCTGTAAATTGTTTATTGTTTTACAAAATAGTCTCCAACATACATACATTATAAAATATCATCCAATTTTCGAAGACAGTCAAGGCTATTTCACCGTTCAGAAATCGTGTTCCTCATCATCAGTGAGATTGATACGACCACGTTTGAACTCCTTAAAAATTGTAACAAGTAGCACAGGATGAACCTTCATCATAACCAATCGACGTAAATCGTAACTTTCTTGTTGATTCAAGCCACAGCGAAAGGCATAAAAAATCATAGAACAAAATTTTTCTGATATTAATACATTAATTTTGACGTTTTAAAATTCGAAATTACCTCAAAAGATTAACAAAAGTATTAAATTTATTTTGTATCATCATTATTACAAATGGCTAGTTCGGAAAACTTTCAGTGATACCCTCGTACTTAAAATAAAATGCATCGTTCTTTGGAATATGAATAAAAAGAAAAAACCTGTATATTTGTTCAGAAATATCAAGCAAGATAATAAATAAACCATATTTACCTTAATATCTATTTCAATTGCTCTATTTTATTATATATGTTGAAAATGTAACACTAAGAGAAAACAAAGGCCAAAATTTTCAAAGTCCAAGGTCCAAATTTTTTTTAGAATTTCTCATCAAAATTACTTAACTATTTATGATAAATAAAAAAGGTTAGCAAAACAATAAGGTGTAAGGAAACCAATTGCTTTAAGCTGGTACTTGAAGAGTACTTGAGCCACTTGCTTAGTGGCTGCTTGAAGCTACGAACAGAAAAACTTAAACTAAGCGATCATCGCCATTATCTAAACGGCTGAAAAAGAAATATATTCAGGATCCAAACCTTAAACTGGGTGAGAAATAGCATCGTTTCGCCAGCTTTATGAGCACTAAGATGTCTAAACTCATAGCAGCTACTCTTTGGAGCGAAAGCTAAAAAACCAGATACGTCAACTTCAATAACGGGCACATGTTTTGATGTCAAGTGGACATTGGAGCATGCGACGCGCTAACATTCAACGCTGGATAGCTGCACATCCATAATGTCGGCTGAAAGATTTCTCTGACGAGCGCGCGCAATGAGAGAAACGGCCGCGGAACTAATCTGCGAGAGATCAGTGCTGTAGAAAGTAAAACTACTTCTGCCATCGATTTGTCGCGGATGCGTTGACATTGGAGACATATGTATGTCTTCACGCTATCGCGAAGCCGTGTAGCAACGAATAACGGCTAGCAACGAATAACGGAAGACCACCCCATCAAACTATCCGAAATTTCCAACATTATCCTCTTACAGTAAATCTTGAATTCAGTCATCCTTTGCCTTTTCTTTCATGTAGCATGCCACGTGAGACTCAATCAGCCTTCATAACTCACAAAGACGAACACCTCACAGAGACATTGGCATTGACAGACATACATTCACGTTATCACATAATGAGGCAGGTCAGGCAATAATGGACGATATTTTCGCCAAATTATTATAAAATTTCCACCATTATCCTATTTCTATTACATCCGAATTCAGTGAAATCTCACAGGGTTTTCTGCACACCATTTTTTTAAATACGAATGCCACGTCAGATTCAATCAGCTATTATAATTATTAGTCAATAAATAAAAGGTCATGACTGTAAAATACCCAAATTCTGATTTTGTTAGCTCGCACTTCTGTTATTTACGTTTACAGGAATAGATGTATTCTTTTCTCTATTGGTTTCAAGCTGAATAACAGTCTTTGGAGATACTTGTCACTCCATTCGTACGCCTTATCTAAATTATGGTAGACATTGTAACTACTACTAGTAGCTAGTTCCAAATTTTTCATTTTAATTTTATGTTCAACAAAACTGTTTTCGCAGCTCCGCCCACAATTACACATGTTGCTCGCACGATAACAGCATGCGGTTGCCGTTTAATTTATCACACTGCATGCGTACCCTTAACCTCACTATACTCTCCCTTCGGTTTGCGTGGTGACAAGCTGGAACGAAGTTTTGTAACGAGAGATTTTGATCCAACTTTTGGTTTTTAAAGTTGTGATAATATTTTGTATTTTATGTTTACGTTCTTATTTAGTTACATATGTGTACTTAGATTAGTTAAAATGGAATAATACTTAACCGCCAGCTAATTTCTACTGTAAAGTTACGTACATAAATATTCGCAGATTTCAGGATTTTATTTCTTAACGACTTCATGAAACTTGAACCTAAAGCTTTCTAAATGATACAAATTCGACGAAAAAGAATAAATTAACTCATTAGCTTCGGAGTTTACTTTTATCAACACACAGAGTGACTCCGTCAATGGAAAATATTTTTTCTGTTTCGTTAAAGTCATCTCTATTAATTTTATTAAACTTGTAAAACGGTTTACATTTGTAAATGTTATAAAAAAATCGAAATTTTCTAGTTTTACTGTTTTTTTTAAATATACGTAATATTAAAAAAAACAGTTTTGCCCATCTTCTAGCAAAAACCAAATCACCGAGCGAGTTAAAAAAGAAAATATTACTAAGCGAACATTTTAGATGTTTCTATAAATCATTTATTACTTTAGAATCTGAAAAACCGCATTGCTAAAGACAGCACTCGAGCTAAAGGAAATATTAAAATTCAGCGCAGCTCTCAACGACGAATAGAGAGATGCAATAATGTGGACGCCCAGCTGCCGCTGCAGAGTACTGGACCCCGTTTGGGACATATAAAAGGAGAAACACTGTAAGCCGCACCTTACAACCAGGAATGTACAAAGAAAGGAAACTAAATGCAAATAGTTTATATAATTTAGAAACGGGTTGGCAGATTGACAAATAAAAAATATTAACTGAAACGGTTTAAGTTATCCAGGCAACTACGAAAAGGTTAATATACAGATTTAGCAGTAAATAACCCGAATACTCTCGTGGAGACGAAAAAGATTCGAAAATACTTGGAATATTAGCTTCATTTTGTACTATTACAGCACACAGAGCAAGTTTAACGTAGTACACAATAATATTATGTATCAAATATATATTTAAACACTTTAGTACCTAAAAACTCGTAAAATTTGTATCGTATCACTCATGTCGTATCATTGATTTCATTTGAAAGTATTCACTAAAATCGTTTTACGGAATTTTTCCCAAATTTTCACATAGTCTTGTTTGGAAAAAGGAAAAGGTAAGCCAAGGTTTTGCAAGGTGTCCAACTTTGAAATATAATATTTCGTAAAGGGCGCTAAAAATAAGATTGGTGAACGGAAATATACTTCATTTTAAAAAATCGATAACGATATACCATACAAAGGGGTTACACTAACCTTTGTTTAGGAATGAATCACAAAATGTAAAAACTACGAAAGTAACAGACGGAGTCTGTGCGTGCGAGTGCCGTTTGTCTGTAACAAATAGACGGCACTCGCACGCACATGACGAAACGAAAATGACAAGTTCGCTGTTTGGTCCTATAAAATGACTACTTTGATCGTAAAGCTGCCACATTGCTTATTAAAAAATTTTGCTCACAGTGTTACGCTATCGTAACGATTATTCTGAGGACATTTTTGTTAAAATCGGTCAAAAAATTTAAGCTTTAAAAAGTTATATGCTCGTATACCCAACACGCATCTTGGCGGGCCACAGTTGAAAAAAAAACATAATTTTGACAAAAGCGAAAGAACATTAAGGCATTAAAAATGAAGCAAGACAAGAAATTTCGTAAAAGGATACCATGAATAGTAATAAAAAATATCATTACTGCAAACAGGAAAATAATGTAAATATTCTATATTTTACACAGCAAATGAATGAAATAAAAATAGTACATACAAGGCGAGGTCAACAAGTTCGCGGAATGGGGTGGAATTCTCCCTTTCGATATATTCTCCGTGGTGCTATTTTTATTTTAAATATATTTTCCTTTACTTAACCGTATTTTCATTTCTCAGATCTGTCGATTAATTTATTTATATCCCCAAAAAATGTTTTCTCTTTATCTTAAAAAGAAACTAAAATTGCAGACTTGACTTCTTCTTCATCGCTGAATTTTTTCTCATTTCTGGCACTGAATAATAGTTGCAGAGTACCAAGTCTGGGCTGCAAGGTGGGTGTTGCAATATTCGAAAACCGCACTTGTGAAGGGTAGCCAACGCAACGTGGCTCTTGTGTACAGATGCATTGTCATGCAGAAACAGCGCACCTTCCGCTAATTTTCCTCGCCTTTTCTCCTTCAATTCTTCTTTAAGCTGCTCTAGTAGACCATTAAAGTCCAATCCCGTTATAAAAACACCCTTATCTTTGAAGTCAATGAGCAGGATACCACCTGTGTGTTGTGGTGTTTTTCTTTCTTTGTCAGAAAATTGGGGACAGCTCGAAATTCGATTTTCTCCATAGTCGATTATTTATTCCAGACTAAGTTGCTTGATCGATGATAGCTCAGAGGTTAATGATACAATTAAGCTGAAAATTGGTATATATATATATATATATATATATATATATATATATATATATATATTTGTAATAGGTCTCTCATTAGTATGTAAGTAAGCAACCCCCACCCCTCGCCATCCCCTCCATTCGGCGAACTTTTTGACCCACCCTCGTATCTAAATGCACAGAGATATAGATAGCTTTGTAATATGTCTTTTTCGCATAAATTAAAAATTGTAATAATTTATACACCACTTCTGACTCCAAGATCAGCTTGCACAAATCCGCAAAGCGTAAGTGACAAGCGAATCGCATTTCCACAATTTAAATTCCGTTAGAGCGTACAATAGGAAATGAAATGTCTGAACGCTCACCGCATCTGACGCGTCGGCCACAATATTCCTGAACGAATCGAGTGACAGGTTCGTATTCGATTCCCACATTTTATGTCGAATCTGTAGTACTGACCACCCAGGGAAGAAAGTAGTAACTTACTTTCTGCAACTTTACAAACGAGCATGACAAAATTATAACGCATCATATAAAGTTATTGAAGTTTCACCACCTGTATGTAAACTGACATTATTAAAAAGTGCTTAAATATAACATGATTATTTAATCCTGTATTCTTTAAGCCCTTTTTTAGTTTTGTAGGAAAAAAAGTAAAAACCAAAGTTTAATTACAATTAAAAACCATTAAAGAGCAATTTACCATGTCCTTTGTTAAAAATGTTGGTGTGAAATTGAAATTATTAAAAATAAAGCCCTATACAAATAAAGACATAAAAATAATAGAATAAATTTAAACGTTTGTATTCGTATTTCAAAACAAAACGTCACATTTGTTTCTTAAATGTGAACCCCGTAGCGGAGATATGTCACAATTTCATTACACTTTCTCAATTTACGAAAGCATGGATTAAATTTCAGTTGAATAAATTTTATTACGATTAGCCTCATAAATGTCTAAGAAATGGGACGAAATATCAAATCGCTCAAAAAACAATTCGATCAAAATTTTGAGTCAATTAAAAACGAAAGCGGTATTATAAATCTTAAAAGATGAAAGAAATTCAGGCGACCCGGAATTCATTTGTAGAACAGATAAAAAGAGTATTTTAAAACTGATAAGGCTCTTAACTGAACAGATTCCAAGCTATTCCATAGCTTGATCGCAAATTAGCTAAATAACAATTTCTAGAGCAAGCTAATCTACAGTTTGGTGAAACTATTAATATGAGTCTTCAAATTATTAAAAAGACAATGTATTTTAGGTCTCGTTAGGTAGGTAGGTACTTTAGGTCTCGTTAGGTAAGGTATTTTAGGTCTCGTTAGGTAGGTATGTATTTTAAGTCTCATTAGGTAAACATATTTTAGGTCTCGTTAGATAGGTATGTATTTTAGGTCTCGTTAGTTAGGTAGTACTTGAGGTCTCGTATTAGTTTAATTGAGTTGAAATATTTTACCTTAAACGAAGAATACACTAACCTTCAAGACTTTACGACATCTTTCCTACTTATACAATATTCAATAAGATTCATCTATCTGAATAACTTTTCCAGATATTCTAAGCTTAAAGCATAACATTTCCAAGATCGTCTTGTTAATTTTATTAAAATTTAACACTATTTTTATATTAAACTATTGGTTTAAAATAAAAATTATTACTAAATTATTTCCGGTTTATTATGCTATCCCACTTATTTCAATCCTAAGTGCTTAAAAGCGCTATTATGTCGTTCCACTGTAGATCATTAACTACAAACTATTGTGTGAACGAGTTAAAGTCATATTCACGCAATATATTGAAAATTATTGTAGTGTTTGGAAAATAAACGGTGTGGATACCGAAGAAAAAAAACTTTAAAAAATAAATAATTTTATTACTTTCCATCAGCTTCTTTGTATAGCTAACAATGCCATATTTTTTTTTAATTTAAGTAGTTAATTTTAGTTGCAAAATTTATTTCACAATTGGTTAAGTCTTGGAGGAGGGGTTAGATTTGAAATTAATAATGCTTTCCTATAATATCGAAATAATATAAAAAACAGCTTAATATTTCTATAGCAATGTGAACGAATATCGCCGATTTAAGTTTCGAGAGTATAATAATGACTCATACATTTATTTCTATAATTTGCCCATAATTTTGTAATTGAAATTTTACATAAAAGGGTTAAAAAAGGAGTTTTCTTTTCTATAGAAAAGTCTGAACTTAAGACACATCTTTGCAAAAAGGAAAACATTTTGTTTATGTCTTCTACATAACAGTACATAGAACAACATTTGCTAATCCGAATATTTTGATCAAATGAAATACTTACACACAATGTGATATTTAAGATTTGTTAAACAAACCGACAGGTTTTAAATAGGTCAGAGTAACAGATTATATGCCTACCGACAGGTTCGACGTTCAGGAAACCTACTACTATTTCCTATCAGCTCTTCATACTTTCATGAATAACTCTTCTTCAGTTATGCTGCCAAATTATCGCTGAATCACAGCGACATAATAGTCCATAAAATCTTTCAAAAGTCATCTGAAAAAGCGCACCCATCCCAAATTCACTCGCTTCATTATTCTTCCATCACTATCTTGTTTCCTAAATGACTTATTCTCCTTCTTTTTCTTCCAGGATATAAAATAATTTAGCTATTTTGTCGATATATATTATTCGGTGTGTGCTGCCTCAAAAAAAAATTTTAAGGACATGTTGAATAAAATAAATAAAACATACACGACACTTTATATATTAGTCCTTTAGGTACAACAAAAAATATATCATCTTTTTTTATTCAACGTATAAATCCAAAAAATAAAAAAATTAATTCAAAAAGTTTTTTATTTTAATTGTAGTTTTAATTTATAGACGCATTTTTTAGAATTATTCTGTTATACAATTTTTAGAAGGGTACAATTTTTCTTAGAAGACAAGCATTTGATTTATTTATAAATGTATATATATTTTTAATGAATAAATTTGTCTCTATAGACTATAACTAACATATTACCTTACAACAATCTTTTCCATTTTTTTCAGATTTATTTATATTGAAAGAAATATTAACGCTGACTGAAAGGCAGTATTTTTTCCAGCATTAATAATAACCTATAATAACCTTCATTACGTAATATAAAAAACAATAATACATTTTTCTTGCAAACCAATAAATAAAGTGATATGTATATCTTTTTTATATTTTTCTATATCAAAACAGCGAAGGCGCTGGACGTATACAACCCCTTACAAACTTTATTGTTAATTTGCAGACCACCTCAGAATTGGTTATTTCAACTCTTTCGCTGTGATAGCATAACTTCCATATTTTTATTTACGTTACATTAAGGACGCAACGGATAGTTTACATCGAAAATAACCTTCAAAAAAGAATATGGCAAGAAAAATTACCATCTACTAAGTTTTCTCGCTAATAGAAATATCGAAGCTCTTTTAAAAATTTAAGGTAATTTTCCAAGCCATCCCAGCCTGTACTAACCCTGAAAATGTATATCTCCATAATCAACCAATGAACATAACAAATTGACATAAATAAGACTATTTTTGCTCCAAACAAAGATCAAAATCACTACAGTTTTAAGACACAATCGATAACCCTATCGATATCATAACGGCACAACAATCACATACATACGCATTTGACATATAAATTACAGTTTATTTGCGTAAGAAAGGTTTGGAGCGCGGGCAGGCGCCAGAAGTCGATATCGGAACGGCGCGGCGGGGGAAGCCAGTGTAGTCTTTGCAGTCGCCATTATCGGCAATTATTGTGATATATTGCTCTCTTATTTTGTTTAATTCGATGTTATTATACGATCCTTCTTGTCGTTAGACGCATTTTATCATGTTGTCGTCAGACATTCTAACGTCCACAGCAAAATTGAGGAAACGAGATTTGCGTTTTGTTTTTATCGACATTGGAAATACATCGCTATTCTTATAATTAGACTTAGTAAAATAGACCGGTGAAAATGGTCCTGGCGTTACAAAATGAATACCATTTAAAAGGCCAATATTTTTTAGAATATAAAAAACCAAACAATTCAGAGATTGATAATCTGGAGAGGGCAAGGAAAAAATCAATTTTTAATCATAAACTAAAATAAAAATTAGTTGTCTTCATAAATGCGCGCATATTGTACTTCAAATATATTAAAAATTATTAATTAGAAATAAAAAAGAAGTGACCACGAGTGTACCGATGAAGAAACACTGTTTTATTGGTTGTGGAGGTATTTTGTGATCGATGGTGTAGTTATTTTGCAAAGTAACAACTACCAGTAGCCAATATCTCGAACCACGGTTGATTTACAACTATCCGTCAGAGTTTATTTATAAGGGACCACAAAAAAATATTAGTATTAAAAAGTAGTAAAAAGTATTAGCATGAAAAAATACATTAATTGTATTTTTGATAATTTGATAAATAAACTATTTTGAGCTCCCTGGAATAAAAATATATATATTTCATCTCAGTGTTCTCCGTTTATTTATTCCGATATCACAAAAAACTACTGACAGATTTTAACGAAAGTTTCTTTATTTGAAGCTTAGGGTCCAACTCAAAAACAACGTTATGTATCAACAAAAACCTGTCAAGTACGAGTGGAACAATATGCGGCATAAATGACCGTATTTTTAGAGATCTTGATTGCGTTGACTTAGAAGCTTGAAGTTTTCTTATCATTTTTTTATAACTCCAGGAGACCGTAGACCTAAGTATTTGATTTTAATTTCAACTTGATACCTCCACGTGTTCCTGAGAAAAAGGGTTTTGACAGACCGACAACAAAGTGTTTCTATAAAGGTACCTTTTTTCCTTTTGAGATACGGCACCCTAAAAATATATATTAGATCGCTATATTAACATTAAATACAACAACTTGGATCTGACTTAATAAAAAAAAATATTGTACATTTTGAAGCAAAATAATTACATAAATTCTCTAATTGATTGTTAAAAATTTGAATGAACAGATGTTTTGAAATACTTTTATTGACAAATTCCAAGTAAAAGACAGTTTCACAGTTGCTACAACGTATATACGTACAGATCCGGTTTTGCTGTTAGTTTTGTTCAGTTTAGTTTTGGGGCTCATTCTGTACGCAACAACTTCGAAATCAAATAAACATAAAAATGTATTCATATCCTAAAGGAGCTAAAGATACACCAGCTCGGTCAGGACGCCCGCGTAAATGGAAATTTCATGAAGCCGAACAATCGAGTGCAAGTGCGAGATCATTATCTAATGCTACTAGTGAGGACATTCATTGCAATAATATGCATTGTTACAAATTTATTGAGTCACTGCATTGTCAGAACTTGTTATGTGTCGCGAGTGTAAACAGGCAGTGACATTTGAAGAAGCTGGCATCGAGGATTGGGTTTCAAGATAGTTTTATTATGTCATTGCGGTCGTAGAAAAATTAACTCAGGGCTATTTATCAATAATGGACTTGAAATTAATCGTAGGATTGTACTTGATATGCGTCTTTTAGGGGTCGCTAGAGAGGGGATTAACATATTTTGTAATTTTATGGACATGTGCGACGGTTTGAGTGAAACTGCATATAATATAATTGTTATGCATTTATATTCACCACGCAATGCGTATTTCAATATTGCTGTAAAAAAGCTGTGAAGAAAGAAAAAATCAAAAATGAAAAACATGGCAGACCAGTTTCAAATTTAAAAGCATCAGGCAATGGTTCATGGAAAAAACGTGGCTTTACGTAAAATCTAGCTATTGTTCAGGAACACCAGTCAGAATGTCAAGAGAATCACCAGGGCTCAGCGGGTGCAATGGAAGTCGAATCAATTAAAGAAATTTTTTTAAGAACAGAAGAATTGTATGGCGCGAAATACGGTAATTACATAGGAGATGGCGATTGAAAAACATTCAAAGGAATTCTAGATTAGAGAATAGAGAAAATAGATTAATTCTAGATCTAAACTATAATTACATAAATTCTCTGGGCAGCACCAGATGGCGTTACATGTATTGCACACAATATACAACCTCCTCCATCCAAACTTACAAAATTTAACTTGTTTTATAATTTATAATTTTTTAATGAGATAATATTCAACCTATGTCTATCCTAAAGGTCATTTCTAAGTATTGGTGAAAGAATTTTTGAAATCGGATGAGTAGTTTCAGAGATTACCTCCTACATCCAAACTTACAAAATGTTTAACGCACTGAACTTCAGACTTCACTCCTCATAAAACTTCATACCGGGCGCTATATATGAAAATCGATTCTTAAGGAGTAAACACCAACAAGATTCTTTCCGAAACAAAACTTTTCTTATTAATGTTAAATAATTCATCATTTTTAATTAACAACGACAAAAACATATCACAAACGTGTTGGCAGATATCCGATATTGACCTGGATAATTAAATGTCCGCTTTTATAAAAAAAAAAACACCGAAACACCCGACCGTAAAGTTTTCAATTATCGTAAGATCATACCACACACACAAACTAGACCCACTATCATCGATAAAAGAAACATACGCTACTTTCAACAAAATTACATGGCAACCCTGCTAATAAATGAATGCGGCTGATAAATATCTGCAAAATAATAACTATAATTACATAAATTCCCTGGTCAGCAATAGATGGCGTCATGTGCTTTGTATATCCCCAACGCAAGTCTTTGCTTATTAGATACATAAATATACTTAACTTTAGCTACGTTACAAAATAATTACTATTAACAAAGCTATTTATTAAAGGAATATGAGAACTCTTTAATTTAGATTATAGAATTATTATTTCAGAAAACATGGGGATAATAAAACGTAATTAACTACGTTTCATTACTAATTACGAATTTACTGTACGCAGACGTACTACATCTATTTTAATGTAGGTAACCATTATATACACTATCTTTTTTTAATGAAATAACGAAACAGACAGTTACAAAAACCATCATTTCTTATCAATGTTAATTATTTTAGGAGGAATATGAGAACTTTTTAATTTAGATCGTAAAATTATTATTTCAGATAACATGGGGATAATAAAGCGTAATTAACTACGTTTCATTACTAATTACGAATTTACTATACGCAGATGTACTACATCTATTTTAATGTAGGTAACCATTATATACACTATCTTTTTTTAATGAAATAACGAAACAGACAGTTACAAAAACCATAATTTCTTATCAATGTTAATTATTTTAGGAGGAATATGAGAACTTTTTAATTTAGATCGTAAAATTATTATTTCAGATAACATGGGGATAATAAAGCGTAATTAACTACGTTTCATTACTAATTACGAATTTACTATCATTTCTTATCAATATTACGAATTTACTATCATTTCTTATCAATATTAATTATTTTAGGAGGAATATGAGAACTTTTTAATTTAGATCGTAAAATTATTATTTCAGATAACATGGGGATAATAAAGCGTAATTAACTACGTTTCATTACTAATTACGAATTTACTATACGCAGATGTACTACATCTATTTTAATGTAGGTAACCATTATATACACTATCTTTTTTTAATGAAATAACGAAACAGACAGTTACAAAAACCATCATTTCTTATCAATGTTAATTATTTTAGGAGGAATATGAGAACTTTTTAATTTAGATCGTAAAATTATTATTTCAGATAACATGGGGATAATAAAGCGTAATTAACTACGTTTCATTACTAATTACGAATTTACTATACGCAGATGTACTACATCTATTTTAATGTAGGTAACCATTATATACACTATCTTTTTTTAATGAAATAACGAAACAGACAGTTACAAAAACCATCATTTCTTATCAATGTTAATTATTTTAGGAGGAATATGAGAACTTTTTAATTTAGATCGTAAAATTTTTATTTCAGAGAACATGGGGATAATAAAGCGTAATTAACTACGTTTCATTACTAATTACGAATTTACTGTACACAGGCGTACTACATCTATTTTAATGTAGGTAACCATTATACTTACCACACTATTTTTTTTTAATGAAATAACGAAACAGACAGTGACAAAAATCATAATTTCTTATCAATATTAATTATTTTATAATTCATAGTTAACAAGGATATAAATATCTCGCAATCGTGTTGCTAGATATCCGATATTGACTTGGATATCATGTCCGATTTAAAAAAAGACCTGAAATAAAAAATATTTAATTATCGTAAAGATCACACCACACACACACATACACAAACTAAACCCGCTATCATCAATAAAAAACATCGGCTACTTTCAACAAAATTACATGGCAATATTGCTAATAAATAAATGCGGCTCATAAATATCTAAGTGTCATACTTGAAATACACGAAACACACTTAAATTTTATTCAACTTAAAACTAAACCAAACAAAAACGAGTATTGTGATCCAAAGTAGCACGATAGGACGTAACACTTCCCATATCTAACTCAGAGCTTCGAGGGTCTCCACTTTCAATCAGCTGTGAAATCAGAGCTAACAGAAATGACATCGACAAAACTTAACAAAGAATAATAAATTAATACCGCCCATAAATACACGAGTGCTATATTTGAAATACATGGAACACACTTAAATTTTATTCAACTTAAAACTAAACCAAACACCAACTTGTATTGAGATACAAAGTAGCACGATAGGACGTAACACTTCCCATATCTAACTCAGAGCTTCAAGCGTCTCTACTTTTAATCAGCTGTGAAAGTACAGCTAACAGACATGACATCGAGAAAAACCTAACAAAGAATAATAAATTAATACCGCCAATAAATATCCGAGTACCATACTTGAAATACACGGAACACACTTAGATTTTATTCAACTTAATATTAAACCAAGTACAAACAAGTACGGAGACATTAAGTAGCACAATAGGATGTGACATTCTCCACAATCAAACCTCAGAGCCTCGAGCACCCTTCACTTTCCATCGGATGTGAAATGACATTGACAAAACTACACAAATCAATATTCGCATTCGCCTTGTGCAATACAAAACACAAAAGTTGTCATTATTTTTTTCGAAAATATTATTTAATCTAATTTTTATCCTTATATATCTAAATGCAATGTCTGCTGTCTTTCTGTCTATTCGCTTATAACTTTACTTCTACTGAATTGATTTTGAAGCAGTTTTCACCGTCGTATAGGTTGTTTATACTGAAAGATTTTGTAGATAAATCCTATGGTAAAATTTGTGAGGATTGTTCCAGAGCAGATAAGCAGAAGCATCAAGAATAGGGAAGACGGTGTAGAGTTGGGTCGCGTTAGAGGTAGTCATTCTACCACTGTAGTTCAAAATTACAATCTTCACGAGAGCGGAGCTGCGAGAAAAAGCTAATATAGAAATAAATTTAACAATTTGGAATGTTTCCTTATGTTATCCTTTATGTGATACTTCTCATAATGGTTTTGGGAATAAAAAAGGAAATTGACCGCTTTTAATAGTATTGAGAAAATAAATTCTCCCAATATTCTCTTAATATACCGAATCAAATTGTAATGCCTTGCATCTGCGCGTCCTTACTGGCTACAACTGTACCAGATATAATTTCTTATGATCTCTGAGGAAAAAAATCTGGTACACATATGAATGAAGAGGTATTGTACCATCACTACTGCGCATAATCGATAAAAAAACTTCTAACCTCATTGAACTATTAAAAAAAGCCGATGATTTCTGGAAATCTTTTACCGCATTGCATAGTTCCAGCGAAAATGCAGTTTTCACCATGCACAGACGGACAAGTGTCTATTAACTCGACGGTGGTAACATTTCTGCATCCTTGATGGACATGTTTTAGCAAACTGAGTACAGAGAATTAGACTATTGAGTAATATTCTCATTGCAATAGATCCGTGTTTACATACATTTTTTCTATTTATTCTATAATGGATAACGCCCATGTTCATTCGCAAACAAATTAATATATAACCGAATTTAATGTACTTTAAGTAATTTCAGTAGTCTGAATAGTATAGAAAAATATAAAGATTATAACGGATGATTTGACGAAGTTGTTTACCTAAGTAAAACAGTCGCAATGTCATTTGGCGGGGCTCTAAGAGAAGAAACAATTATTTATCGAATTCTAAAGTTTTCCGAAATGAAAATTATCCTGAATGTTCATTTGAGATATGTTTTATTAGCGTACGATTGTAATAAATCGGTTCATTCATTAAGGACGCGATCTTGGTACCTACATTTGAAAACAAATTTAACCAACGCAAGGTAGCGACAACGCAAGGTAGATTCAAACTTAATATTCTTGTTAATTCGTATTAACAAATTTCTTAATAAATTCCTTTACAACTTCCGCGTTCCTTCTTTGTTTCTCTTAATACAGAAATTTGAATGGAAATACGTAGGGTTTTTTATTATTCTGGAACTCAGTAATTTCTGAACGATGAATTGATTAATTTCTGGGTTAATTAAAAGTTAATTAATTGTTTTCTGGATTAATTCCGCAATTTCTTTTTCACTTATTTTCTACATTTCCAAATTAATATTCTTCTAAATGGAAAAATTCCTTAACAAGTCACTTTCAAACTTCGGCATTCCTTGTATATGCTTTCTTTCTTGATTAATGAGAATTTGAATAAATAGCTCCGTAGTTTCTGAATTGATCTACGCATACGAACAGATTGTAGCCTGAGTTAATACATAGGCTTATTTTTATCTCAAAATCTGAAGTAATTTTCGAGGGATAGCGCCCATTTTTTATGAAGTTCGTTAGGTTCCGACCTCATCACGTAGTAGTGTCTATAAGGAACATTCTGTAAGTTTAATTTTAGCACTAATTCATACCGTTTGTCCAGAATTACCCAATCCAAGTATGTCAAATCCAGAATTACCCAATTCCGTGGATATAACTCGATCACAATATTACTACTCAACGTGCACGGATTTTGTTAACGTTACAAAAGATATTAGTTATCGCTGGATTATCACATAGACTGCATTACTGTATTTCACGCGAACAAATTCGCAGTCAGAAACTAATAATAATTAAGTTAAATTTTCTTGTTATATAGCCAGTCACAATCTCACTATAATAGCCAGTCATAATCTCACTCACATTTTCTGTAACGAGAGGATAATATTGTTTAAGACAAAATTAATAATTTAAGATTGACAAAAAAATTAATTTACAAAAAAAATCAGATATAAACAAATTTAAAACTTCTGAGTCGAAATTCGTGCCCTTAAAGCAACAATTCTTTAACTATTTTAATTAAACTTATATTCCTTGTAAATTTTCATAAAGTAGTGATTACTGCCTTTGTTTTTTTTTAATATACAGAAATTAATATCATTCCGCGATATTAATCCCAAAAATTATATTTTAAGGTTATTAAAAATAATAATCTTATTCAAATCTCAACATTCATAAAAATAATATACAGTCGATAGATGGCACTGGGTTAGCGTCATGTACCAATAAAACGTTATGGAATTGTTTCAATAAGAGTTTCATATACATATATAAAATAAGTTTTAATTGAGAAAACAAATTGGTTTTAATATTGCGGTGCATTAAAAATAGATTATAACATACAAATTTCCATAAAGCGGTCGGTGGCAACGGGTGACGTCACAAAACAGTATTTATACTTGTATTCATTCGAACTAACGATGTACTGAATTGGCAACAAACATCACGTATACGTTTGAAAATAGACGAGGAAATTAATCCGAATCAAGTACAAGTTTAAAAAGAATAATGAAAGTCATTCGGAAGCGCAGTGTCCCATAGGAAGCGGAAAAGAACGGGGTCAGCCGCCGAACTGTGCGGGACACCAGTCTTAATTAAGAGTATATAAATCCACGACGCTAATCATTTGAATACAAATTGTCTTAATGACAGCGGGAAAGTAAGACAAAGGCAGCTAAACTCGCCCAGTGCTTATTTGGATGTCCTGGTTGCCTACTTAGTCCGCATTTAACGGCATCACCATCCCAAAAGGCCCATTGATCCACTTCGTAATAGCTCATTGTGAGACGTCCGGTCGTGTGTACGCTGAACATGCTGAATTACCGTACGCATCACCATACGACACTGTCATAGAAGTCCGCTCGCAAGCGGAAACGCTTAGGGTTGTACCGATGCACGTAAGTTAATACGTAAGTTCATACTGGAAACGTTTTTGAATTCGGTATCGATCTTTCGATGGCGATGCTGCATTTGAGAAAAAAATTAACATTTCAAAATATACCGGCAAAAGTCCATGTAATATTGGTCCCTGGTATTACTAGAATAGAAATTATACTCGAAAATAAAAAATTAAACCTTTAAAAGTTTCATCTAATCGTGAATCAGACAAATGAAAATCTTGTTTTTTTTTACGAAAATCTAACTAGACTTTTTTCATAAATACTTTGTAAATGCAATTTCTACGGAAGTCTTCAAACCAGCAAGGTGAAAAAAAGTGAAACAATATGGAGGTGTTTCTATCTAAAAATATTTTCTTTTGGTTGCCATCTCCTTTGACGTAGAATTAGGTCTTTCCCAGCATTAAACGGGTGTCACTTTCATGATGCGATATATTCTCTGAAGAGTACGATATAATGAAAAAAAAACGCCCCGCTTCGAGCGGATTACTAACACAAAATCAAAGGGATATAATTAAAACTTATGGAATAGTTAATAATATAGCTACCGAGCCACTTGTTTTTTAATTATGTATTTTTTATGAATTTATTTAAACATTTATCAAGAAAAACTCTTAAAAACTGCTGCCTTCACTTCCCCCCCCCCACCTTATTACCAAAATATCACTCTCAAAAATCGGGAGGAAATCATGAACATTGAGAATTAGGTACCAGATGAAGGAATTAGTTATCAGGATTAAAAAATTGTAGCGCAATTATTAATTCTTATGAAAAATTGAATTGTTTATTTTCCCTATAACTGCTGAACCATTGGTTTTCAAGAAACACTTTTCGGAAAAAAAATATTTCTGACGATATAAGGAGATACCCTTTTCCTTGCAGATTTTTAAAAAAAAATAAGCTCGTTCAGTCGAAACGCTCCGGACTCAGCTCCACACATACGCGATATAATACGGCATTGGTACAGTCAGCAGCAGATGGCGTCCAACGACCAGTATAGTTTGCACTTGTCTGATTTTTTTCTTATACATACACTCATTCTGTTAAATAAATTATAATATTTTATTCCAAGACGCTGCCAGCAGACGGTTTTTTATAATACGCAACACATATAGCATAAACGTAAGAGTCGGCTCTCAAGTACGTCTCACTCTGACACGTGTATTTTTCGAACGTATTTTGTAACAACATCGATATTATTTTCGAACACTACGCCGGCATCACTTCATCCCTAGAAGCGCCAGCAAGTGTAACGGTGGCGGAGGCACCTGCGGCCGTTGCGTCACCGCGCCGCGGCCTAACGGGCGGGCGACGCGCGCTCGCTCAACTGGGCCAAGAGTTCAAGTCCGGGCGGCGACTGCTAAGCGACGATTTCACCTTCGCTTCCATATTCGTGTCATCGACAACTTTGAGCGCTATCGATGCGACACACATCCCGCACTTCCTGCAACCGCGGATGCCGATGAGTCGTCCTCTGGACTGAATGCGACCGCATTCCACACAATCAATCCTAACAATCTTCCTACTCAAAGTAACGCTATTAAACATATATACATATATATATACATATATATATATATATATATATATATATATATATATATATATATATATATATATACATAATGTGGGTTTTATCGTTCGACATTAAATGAAAAACCAGTCTGTTCTAGTTGTCATAAATACTTTAAAATAGTGAAATAAAAAATTAGACCATGAATAAAAAAACATTTTTTAAAATTAAATTGCATTTTAATATAAACAAACCGTATGCACCATTTACAATGTTTATGTTACTAACCAGCAACGGCGCGCTGTTGTTGTTTTTGTCGGCACCAGAAGCAAAGCAGCGCGGCGTGTTTGAAATTACAAACCACTTAAAAATATTCCTGTGACTAAATTACTGAATTTTATTAATTGATTGTTGGTGTACAGTCGAGGAACACCATATGGTTTACAAGGATTCATTTAATGTCGAACAGTCAAATCCACATGTTATATACATATATAGTGATTCCTCATATCAGACAGGATAGAAAATATTAAAGAACTGTGTCGCAATTTTAAACTGTTTCTGAAAAAATTGCTGTGAAACTTGCACTTTTCACTAAAAATTGTTATATATTTTTAAAAGAACGTCTTTTAGATATACCCATAGGTTAAATTACGTTGTTACGGTTATTGAAATGATCAAAAAGTCCTTGGAAAGCAGTAAATTTGAACAAACATAAATATAACGTAAGAAAATCGAGCGATATTTACGCTTTTACCTTATATTTGAATTTTTTTTATATTTTACAGTTTCCAAGGTTTCTCTAGTTTTCTTTTTGTCATGGACTGCAGCTGCACTTACCCCACCTACCAAACAGTGATGGCCACACATTGTTAGAGCGCAGGATGTTACGTCCAGAGTGCGTTCGTTACCTTAAGCGCTGGAAGAAGCGTCGCAACAGGCAATGTGCCCTGTTATTTAATTGATGTAAATTGGAATTAGTGATTTTCATTTTTATACACATCTCTCATAACCATTGTTTTCATTGTTTCCAAGTTTGAGTTTGGAAAGGTCAAAAGGTTATTTATTTACACTCCATTAAGAGAGAGCGGTGCGGAAATCGGTTGAAAAAAAAACAACTCGTTATTTAAAACAAAATCTGGTGCTTTATAACCACACAATGGAAGTTAAAACTTCTAATTTTAATATATATATATATATATATATATACATATATATATATATATATATATATATATATATATATATATATATGTAAAATTATTCAAAAATACAACGTAATTCTTGAAACAATGCACTATATGCCAGATCGTGAACTCTTCTGGCCGGTGCCGAAGGGAGCCGAGTTTATCCGTTAGAATGAAACAAGAGTTTTATGGAAACTGAAATATATTATAAATACTTTAGATTCAAATTTATTTAAATATCTAAGAAAGTACGCGTTGTGCGCCTAATTCACTTAGCCGATGCCGAAAGGAGCCGAGCTTACTCGATTCAGCGTCACCGACACGAGCGTGACGGCTATTCAGCATCACTAACCCAAGCGTGAGGGCTGAGTTTCGTTCAGTGCTCAGAAAGTACGTAGCCCACGTTGCCGTAATGAAGTTTTCACTTCAAAAATGTATGATAATCAATGTCTGTCTTATGCGACAGTTATTGAATGGTACAAGCATTTTAAATGTGGAAGATCACTGATATAACAAAAGTCGTGGAACACTGCTTAAACGGTGCAAAATATAAAAGAAACGGATTATTTATTCACCTGAACATCCGGAGTATTCCTGCCAATATACCCACGATCCCGACGAGCGATGTCGTTTGGAAAACGAAGTGGAGGCGTTTAATGACCGCAGAGGAGACCAACACAATTAAGATAATTCTACGCGGGTGAAACCGCGGAGCACAGCCAATAATATTATAATTCTAAAAGTGAGTTTGTTTGATTACTTACTCGTCTCGATTTCACTACACAAATGATCTACGCGAACTTTTGTACAGATGCATCACCGAGATAAACATTTATTTATGGGAATTAATTTGAAACATTATTTTGGGGAATAGAATTTTTTTTCGTAAATAAATAAATCACGAATAAAAACTTGATTTTTATTCACAACTAAAAGAAATTACTTGATATAATAATATATCTACTTTACTTAAATTCTAAACCACGACCTAGGTTTCACTGTATGACAACATCTTCAGGTGAATAAAACTAAATATAACACGGTAAAGGGAGATTTTTCTGTAAGCTACTTATTTTTGAGAAGTATCTTATTTTTAACACGCTATTATTAACTCTACTTATACGTATCTATGTAACGGAATTTTTCAACTAAATTTATATCCACTTCAAACATCAGAATAGGGTATTGGACTATATTTTTTATTACTAGAATAGAATAAGTAATAACACTAAAAACGGTTAAAATAAATATATCGTACCTAGGAATTTTCATTACAAAGTTATAACGACTTAAAAACTGACGAGCTACGATTCTCGCGAAAACGCCCCATACAAAACACGACTGGCTTATGACGTCACTGGCCCGTATTTAGCATTCATTATAGGGGAGTTTATTAAATACCTTTAGTATCTCGTTAAATATTGAGTTTAAATTATATATTGCATATTATAATTTTCTCATTTTTTTGTGTGGAAACTAAATTCATAATAACGTTTTCTATCTAATGAAAAAAAAAATTACACTTTTTCCTATTTAGAAGTTTCGATTAATTGTTTGTTATATGCATTATTTTTTTCATGATAAGGTTTTTTTAACCTACTCTATAGGTTTAAAACATTTTTACACAAACATATCGACATCAGCCAAATACCCTATTATGTAAAATTTTGCACACGTATCAAGAACCGATGACGGCACAATAATTTCAAAAAAATAAAATTATGAAAAAACTTAAAAATATTTTTAGTCTTAAAATTTTTATAGTTTAAAAAACTCGATTTTATAGCTATATAAACTAAAAAATTAATTATAAACATAAAGATTTTGGTCAAGAGCGAAAGGTGTCTCACAACTCGGTATAACATAATTTGAATAAGCTTAAAATAAAAATAAAGTGATTGACAAAAAAGTATTTAAACTAAAAAACGTTAGGTGTAACTTTAATGTAAAAAAACGTTAGGTGTAACTTTAATGTAAAAAAAACGTTAGGTGTAACTTTAATGTAAAAAAACGTTAGGTGTAACTTTAATGTAAAAAAACGTTAGGTGTAACTTTAATGTAAAAAAACGTTAGGTGCCTAATATTAGGTGCTGTACTTTTTTATAGTTTCTTACATTAAAATTAATTTTTGTATTCTTATTTCATTAAACTTATTCCAAACATTAAGTTATAACCAGTTGTGGAACACCTTTAGCTCTTGACCAAAATCTTTATAATTAAAGAATATTTTCATATCGCTTCAAATGTTGTGTTTTTTAGTTATTTTAAACTATGAAAAATTTTTTACATAGTTTGTCTGATCTTGATTAATTTTAATTTTGTTCTGTAAATCTGTTGGTCCGACTGTATGTTTCGCCATAGCTCTTTAACCCCAAATCTGATTTCATTGGCATTTAGTACACATATTAATTCAAAAGACGTGCGACTTTATATCCAGTTTAACGTTAACATATTAAGTACTGAGTTTTATATCCAGTTTTTACGTTAACATATTAAGTGCTGACCAAAAATTTTCCTGTAATCCAACTCCCCTTCCTCCCCATGGTGACTGACTCACTTTTTTACTTAATTTGAATATAATTATCCCATAAAAATAGTCAGTCATACACAAATTTAATATTTTTAAGAAAATTAGGCATTACGCACGTGAAAATTGTGTAGCAACTTTGCTTAGGTGTTCGTAGCTGGATTTAGGCTGCTCTCTGTACCTTATGTAGCAGCCCTGTCTATGCTTCTTGTGGATAGGGCTGCTGCAATTATCTTCCTCGTTTTTTTTATTACGTCTCGTCCCCCGTTCAGAGTAACGGCGACGTGCGCCGGCTTGCTGTACGCCGTCGCGCGTCGCCGCGTGCCCGCTCGCGCTGAACGCAACGCGAACGGAACGCATCGAAGTGGCTAGCGGGTCAGCAGGTGTATTATTGAGGTTTCGAAGTTACCTCGTCATACGAGCGCTAGAACCCCAAGTATAGAGCTGTGTATTTGCGAATTGCGAACAAACAATAAAAGTCTTGTTTAGTAGGCAATTTCTAACGATAGGAATTTTTTTCAACGGCAGCTCTGACAATGAGAATATTGCTTTTAAAATTGGACTTGAGTACTATTTTAGGTACTGTCTGTATATTTCGCCATAGCTCTTCCTCTACTTCTATCTTCTACATATGTCCGTTATATGTCGTTCAAGAGTATCTTCTATATATGTCCGTTATAATTCGTTCAAGAGCATTTTCTATATATGTCCGTTATATATAGTTCAAGAGTATCTTCTATATATGTCCGTTATATGTCGTTCAAGAATATCTTCTATATACGTCCATTATATGTCGTTCAAGAGTATCTTCTATATACATCCGTTAAATGTCGTTCAAGAGTATCTTCTATAGAAGCCAAATACAAATCACAGATGACTCATCACGAAGTCTCCAGAAACATAAAGCCTACCAACTGGAAATTTAGCACATACTTTTTTTTGGCTCCTGGGTACTCGCTAAGAAAGAATTTTTCAAAATTCAACGGTTAGGGTGCGAAAATAGATACGGAAAATTTTATAGGAATTTCGAAATGGTTAAAATTACAGAGGTTAACATTTTTATTAACTCAATCAGACAGAAGTAAGAAAAATCTATTTCAGCGCTTATAGAAGATCGCTAACCGTAAATAATTAATCGATTTACAAAAAAAAGCGACGCGAATCAAACAAAATACAGTCATAGTTCCTTTTTACCCGGGTAAAACCGGGACGAGCAATTAGTTGATTATAAATATCAAATCTTTCCAAATAATGCTATGTGAGAAATTAAAAAAACGCGTATAATATACTTTTAATTGCAAACAACTACTGTTTGCAATTATTGACGAACGTTACTTTATCCTAATGACTGTGTTTATCTAATCGGCTTAACACATTAATACTTTTTTTAAATGTAGATAAACAAGTTGGTTGACCTTTAACGACCGACCGACCCGAAGCAGACCATCGCAAAACACACTAAAATCTCCGCAACTCCTGTCACGAAACAGTTAACGTACGCCGTTAACTTTAACTGTAATTAACGCTGACAAGATACAGGGCCGCATCTCGTCTTGCTAGGGCCCTTATCTACGTCTGTTTGTTCAGTGATGGTTTTGACAATCTCGCCGCCGAGTTGTTAAAGTTACTTGACGTGGAGAAGTTTCGAGCTCAACCCTATTTTAGAGTAAACGAATAGACGGTAGTTTGTCTTACTTAATAGCGTGTTAATTAAATAATAAATCACCCTTTGTAATTTATATTTTTACCTGTCCTATATATGATACAATTAGTATATTATTAACATTAAACATAGTAATTACTTTTTTTATTGTTAATATTATAAGTACCGTATGTTTACCATATTCATTATGGAAACATAAACAAAATATGTATCTCTATGTTCATGTAATTTTTTTCTTCTATACCTACTATCTTTAAGTTCTTTACCACGACCAAGGTTTCGTTGTATTACAACATCTTCAGGTGGGCTATTAGCAAAGATGCGTTGTATTACATCTTCAGGTGGGCTACTAGCAAAGATGATCGTGAAATGAAAGAACTTAAAGAAAGTAGAAATAATACTACATCACGTAGTTTCATTTAATTGTGAATAATGAATTTCTACAAAACTAACGGCGAATATATTCAAAATCTATATTTTTACACAAAACGATGTGGTTCCCTTCTTTATTTCCAACTATTTACCTCGTTTGAATAGAAGGTTTCCATTATTTCCAGATCAGAAAAGACTATCCAATTAAAAATATTTTTTTTAATTAATAAATGGAAAAATTACCCTTGTTTTATTGAAAAGGCACTAATTCTTCAAACCTAATATATTCTGCGCTTATGAAGTCATCAACTTCTTGCATAGAAACATTTGGAACCAAATTGGAACACATTGGAAATATCAACCTTACCACTGTATTAAATAGGGTATTTGACTGATGTTGATATGTTTTGTAAAAATTGTTTAACAATTTTGTTAAAAAAGTTACTTTAAAATTTTTTTTGTAATTTTTTGTAAAAACAGAGTAAGTTTAAAAAACCTTGTGATGAAAAAAATAATGCATATAAGAAACAACTAATCGAAACTTCTAAATAATAAAAAGTATATTATTAATTTAATTTCCACTCAAAAAATAAAATATGCAATATATAACTTAAACGCAATATTTAATGAGATACTAAAAATATTTAGTAAACTTCCTCATAATGAACGCTAAATAACTGGCCGGTGACGTCATAAGCCAGTTGTGTTTTGTATGGGGCGTTTTCGAGCGAATCGTAGTTCGTCAGTTTTTAAGTCGTTATAACTTTGTAATGAAAAGTCCTAGGTACAATATATTTATTTTAACCGTTTTTAATGTTATTGCATATTATATTCTAGTAATAAAAAAAATAGTCAAATACCCTATTGCATTGTCACCTGATCGCTATTACAGCAGAATGTGATTTGTTTATGAAGAATCAAAATAAATTTCCCAAAATGTGTCGTTGTTACGTTTCATTATATAATGATATTTTACCATTAATTGTATCATTGTGTTATACCACTGCATTGTGTCACACATTTTACAAAGATTTTACATTTGACTTCTCGCCGTTACTGAAAGGTTATGGGCGCACTGTAGATCAACATTAAAATAAGAATCCAGTCATATGTAGTGAAACATAGAAGTGCACAACTGTAGTGAAAATTATAACTAAAAATCCAGAACCAGAGATGTACAGAAACGTAAAGGTGTACAAATTTAGTACAAAATTTAAATAAGAATCGAGTCAGATGTACTGAAGCGTAGACATGCGCAACTGTAGTAATTTCGTATGTGTATGTGAATAAAGAAATAAATTAGACCTGTCGCCGTACTGAAACGAAAATATGTAAACTATAGTACAAAATTTAAATAAGAATCGAGTCAGATGTATTGAAGCGCAGAAGTGCGCAACTGTAGTGCTTCCGTAACAGTAAGTGAATAAGTAAATCAATCAAACCTCTTGCCGTTACTAAAAAGTTCACAACTGTAGTGCAAAATTTAAATAAGAATCGAGTCAGATGTACTGAAGCGCAGAGGTGCGCAACCGCAGTGCTTCCATAACAGTAAGCGAATAAGTAAATCAATCAAACCTTTTGCCGTTACTAAAGCATATAGGTTCACAACTGTAGTGCAAAATTTAAATAAGAATCAATTAAAATGGACTGAAACGTAGAGATGCGCAACGGTAGTGGTTCCGTAACAGTATGCGAATAAATAAAGCAATCAAATCTCTTGCCGTTACAAAAACATAGAGGTTCACAACTGTAGTGCAAAATTTCAATAAGAATCAATTCAAATGGACTGAAACGTCGAGATGCGCAACGGTAGTGGCTACGTAACAGTATACGGATAAATAAATCAGTCAAACCTCTTGCCGTTACTAAAACATAGAGGTCCATAACCGTAGTGCAAAATTTCAATAAGAATCAATTCAAATGGACTGAAACGTCGAGATGCGCAACGGTAGTGGTTCCGTAACAGTATGCGAATAAATAAAGCAATCAAATCTCTTGCCGTTACAAAAACATAGAGGTTCACAACTGTAGTGCAAAATTTCAATAAGAATCAATTCAAATGGACTGAAACGTCGAGATGCGCAACGGTAGTGGCTACGTAACAGTATACGGATAAATAAATCAGTCAAACCTCTTGCCGTTACTAAAACATAGAGGTCCATAACCGTAGTGCAACATTTAAATAAGAATAAAGTTAAATGTACTGAAACGTAGAGGTTCGCAATTGTAGTGCTTCCGTAACTTTATATAAATAAAGAATAAATAAATCAACCGCACATCTTGCCACTAAAGAACCGTAGAGGTACACAAATGTAGAGCAAATTTACATAAGAATTGAATCAAATGTACTGAAACGTAGAGGTGCGCAACTGGAGTGCTTCTGTAACTTTTTGTGAAAAAATAAATCAAGTAGACGGCTTGCGCTTATTGAAAGGTAGGGTGCACAAATGTAGTGCGTAATTTGAAACGGAATCGCGTCAAATGTAATGAAACGTAGAGCTGTACAACTGTAGTACTTCTATAACGATATGTAAATAATTAAACCGATTATTCCTTTTGACGTTACTGAAACGTAGAGGTGCGCAACTGGAGTGCTTCTGTAACTTTTGGTGAAAAAATAAATCAAGTAGACGGCTTGCGCTTATTGATATATAGTGTTCACAAATGTAGTGCGTAATTTGAAAAGGAATCGCGTCAAATGTAATGAAACGTAGAGCTGTACAACTGTAGTACTTCTATAACGATATGTAAATAATTAAACCGATTATTCCTTTTGACGTTACTGAAACGTAGAGGTGCGCAACTGGAGTGCTTCTGTAACTTTTGGTGAAAAAATAAATCAAGTAGACGGCTTGCGCTTATTGATATATAGTGTGCACAAATGTAGTGCGTAATTTGAAAAGGAATCGCGTCAAATGTAATGAAACGTAGAGGTGTACAACTGTAGTACTTCTATAACGATATGTAAATAAATAAATCAATTATTCCTTTTGACGTTACTGAAACGTAGAGGTGCGCAACTGGAGTGCTTCTGTAACTTTTGGTGAAAAAATAAATCAAGTAGACGGCTTGCGCTTATTGATATATAGTGTGCACAAATGTAGTGCGTAATTTGAAAAGGAATCGCGTCAAATGTAATGAAACGTAGAGGTGTACAACTGTAGTACTTCTATAACGATATGTAAATAAATAAATCGATTATTCCTTTTGACGTTACTGAAACGTAGAGGTGCACATCTACAGTGCATAGTCATGAATAAGTGTCGAGTCAGATGTATATATGCGGTATCCGGGAAAAAATGTCTGGCAAAGAAAGACGCTTTTGACGCAGTGGACTTAACATTCACATATTAACGCTACTAGGTTACAACCACTAAAAACCCTACACTAACAGTGACTGATCAAGGTTCCCCGAGGTGTCAGAGCGGCTAAGTAAAAATTGGCTTGTCTCCGATTATTTTACATCACAATTCTTAACGGGACATGGCGCTTTCCGCGCCAGTTTGTTTAGGTTTGCCCTCCGAAATAGCCCGGCGTGTACCTGCGGATTTGAGACGCAGGACATGAACCATGTTCTTTTCCACTGCAGTGAGCACGATGATGCGCGTAGAGTTTTGTTTGAGAGCATACGTCGAAATTCTAAAGTAGAATCACGCGGAGTCTTAGAGAGTGGTATCTTCAGTCACCGAGACTTGGTTGAGAATGGTCCGATCTTTGAGTCATTTAGAGCGTTCGCTAAATGCGTTCTTGAAAAAATGGAGGTCCTAAATGACGCATTGAGCAGGAGCAGAATCTAATCCTGTTGGGTGGAAGCGCTGTGAATGTAGATACGGGACACTATTAGGGGACTTTCGAAGGTTCCCTTTTTGTATGAGGTGGGTCGTTACGGGTCCCAGGAGGGGCCCTGAGACTACCCGGGTGGAATGGCGGGAATAGTGACTGATCAAGGACCGGCTTTATCTCTACGGATTTAAAATTAGTCCTAAATTTTATCAGTTACTAAAAACGCATAAAAATGCGAAGTAATCTTATATATTATTCCTAATTCAAGTTCCAAGCCAGCACTCACTTGTTATTTTAAATTGTCACGCTTTTACTTCAATAACTAATTACGCTTTTATTGTGCGCAAAATTAAAACATACATACTCCCTACTTACCTTCCGTATCGATTGAATTTCTTAAATGTTTTATTATGGAAAGGTTATTTTCAGTTTTAAGGAACGGCACCGATAAAGTATTAATCTAAGTGGTATTAAAAAAAGTATTGCACGTGAACGGATGAAATTACTAATAACTTTAAGAAGAGATGAATTGAAGTAACATAATAGATGCGCGCATACAAAATACATTTTTTAGCTAATTACCTGAAAATATCATTTTTCAAAAGATCTGGAATTTTCTTTCTTTGGCACCGTTTTGAGACCGACTATTTCATGCCTTGTAAAAGTCATAGTTTTCCATATTCCCTTTTAACATGAAGTCACGGAAGATTAACACAAACATTATACTTCTTCACATATATGTCATTCAAAATATGACTAAGTATCGAGTCAGATGTACTGAAATATAGAGGTGAGCATATATAGTGCTTCCGTAACTCGACTAAATCTATTGCCGTTGTTGAAATATAAGTGCAAGTTGGAACGCCTTCCAAATTTATGCACCCGTATATCTTCGGCCTTAGAGAATATGATCATATTTCTAAATACAAGTCACTTCTCAAATGGCTGAATATCCGTGATCGACGTCAACTTCACATACTTAAACTTCTTTTTAATATATTAAAAAATCTTCCTAGCCCAAATTATCTTAGTGGCAAATTTAAAGATTTGTCTGCGCACGGCCTTGGGCTACGATCTGAAAGTTCACTCACCCTACTTATTCCTAAACATACCACTACCACTTACGAAAAATCCTTCACTGTCCAAGCAGCAAAAATTTGGAATCACCTGGATCCTGACATCAGGAAAATCATGTATTTAAATATTTTCAAAGATCGAGTGAAAAAGTCCTGCCTCTCCTGAAACCTTTTCTTTTGTATCCTTGTCCTTTCCTGTCTTTCTCATCCCAAATCATGTCAATAGTTTTTTTTACTTATACTTTTATATTTTTTTTCGTCTAATGTGCTATAATGAATTTTCATTATAAAATCTCTCACAGTATACGAACTAAATTTAAATACCAACTGTTATGGTTGACTGGAAGATATTGCAAATGTAGCAATAAGTCTGCCATACGTACTATACATAAAACATTATAAATAAATAAATAAATATAGAGGTGCACAACTGTAGCCTTAAATTTAACTAATAATCGACTCAGATATACTGAAACACAGAAGTGCGCAACAGTAGTGCTTCCGCAACAGTATGTGAATTAATATACTAACAACATGGGTAAATTAATATAGCTAAAAATAACGAAAACAATAAACGCACTAATTAAATACACCCAGGAGTTCATTCAACCGCAGTATTCGTTCGAACAATATTGATTCAAGCAAAAGTCGGCGTCTTCGATTCGAGTCACGAAACAATTACGTGCAATGTAAATTCCAATACTCGTTCGGCGCGTAACGTGAGACGTCGTTTTGGCGTAATATTGAATGGCATAACGCTAATTGCTTTAGAAATAAATACCTAAGCATTGACTCATTCCACAATAAACATCGTTACGGTGATCACCTTTCCTCCGTAACTTATATTCGTATCTTTAATTTTAGAATTTTCAATTTGCTCCATATTATGCAAATGTGAACAAGGCTTTTTTTTTATTTAGATAAAAATATTGAAATGCTTTTTCATTATTTTACACACCTAAGCATTGACACATTCCACAATAAACATCGTTACGGCAATCACCTTTCCTCCGTAACTTATATGCGTATCTTTAACTTTAGAATTTTCAATTTGCTCCATATTATGCAAATGTGAACAAGGCTTTTTTCTTGATTTAGATAAAAATATTGAAATGCTTTTTCATTCTTTTACACAGCTAAGCATTGACACATTCCACAATAAACATCGTTACGATGATCACCTTTCCTCCGAAATTTATACGCGTATCTTTAACTTTAGAACTTCCGATTTTCCCCATATTATTCAAATGTGAACGAGGATTTTATCTTGATTTAGATAAAATATTGATTAATTAAATTCTTTTTCATTCTTTTACACACCTAAGCATTGACACATTCCACAATAAACATCGTTACGATGATCACCTTTCCTCCGTAACTTATATGCCTATATTTAACTTTAGAACTTTCGATTTGCCCCATATTATCCAAATGTGGACGAGGATTTTTTCTTGATTTAGATAAAATATTGATTAATTAAATTCTTTTTCATTCTTTTACACACCTAAGCATTGACACATTCCACAATAAACATCGTTACGATGATCACCTTTCCTCCGTAACTTATATGCCTATATTTAACTTTAGAACTTTCGATTTGCCCCATATTATCCAAATGTGGACGAGGATTTTTTCTTGATTTAGATAAAATATTGATTAATTAAATTCTTTTTTATTTTTTTACACACCTAAGCATTGACACATTCCACAATAAACATCGTTACGGTGATCACCTTTCCTCCGTAACTTATATGCGTATCTTTAACTTTAGAATTTTCGATTTGCTCCATATCATGCAAATGTGAACAAGGCTTTTTTCTTGGTTTAGATAAAAATATTGAAATGCTTTTTCATTCTGTTACACACCTAAGCATTGACATATTCCACAATAAACATCGTTACGGTGATCACCTTTCCTCCGAAATTTATACGCGTATCTTTAACTTTAGAATGTTCGATTTGCCCCATATAATTCAAATGTGAACGAGGATTTTATCTTGATTTAAATAAAAATATTGATTAATTAAATTCTATTTCATTCTTTTACACCATTTGCATTAAAATACTTGCTTACATAAGCATAATTTACGTTGTAGTGTGTTTTTAAATTTTTTGATGGATAGAAGTTGATAGAACATTATAAAGACATTAACAAGTTATGTTATGCAATTGAAAAGTTACTTGTAAAAATATATCTAACGAAATATTCAGAAAAAATATCGATGTCTTTCGATGTTATTATCCATGCCATACTAAAGTGTTTTATAATAAAATAATCGCAACTGCAATTTGTCTTTTTAATGTATTTTAAGATTTAAAAAACGGTCAAAATTTCATTGGTGCTAAAATTTTGGCAAATCTTAAAAATTGAGCAAGTTGAGGCGTACCGTTTAGACAAAGAAGGCACTACCGTAACATTATATTATTTTTAGTTAAGCTCATTGTGTTCTACGAGAGTGAATGAGATATATCTCTCCATCCCTATCGTTAATTTATAAAGACGATTTATCAATTTATCAATATTTTTACTGTAATATTAATATGACCCACTCAGTCACCCCACTCCACTCCCACTCCCCACTGTAAGTTTTACAGTCCGACTGTAAGTTTTATTTTGTTTTTTTGTTTTGTTATTTGTTGTTTTTCCCAGTTCCTCTTACCGTTTCTGGGACACCAATCAATTACTATTTTTCTCCTGGCTTGCTCTCTTATCATATGTCCTGTCCACCCCCATTTTTGTTTTACTACTATTTATGAGTACAGTATCGATACTTTTTATTCGATATCGTGCCGCTAACATTGCGGTTTGATCCCCCGTCGAAATTGTTGTTAGTGTGAGAATAAACTCATTATAGGTAGACAAATCTCATTGCAAAAAAAGTCATAAATTTAAAGAATAAACTGGGGTCAGTTATTTTTATATTAAGACTATATAATATGTTAAGAGTGTTCACAAATCTCCTCTCCTGTGAGAAGGAGATATTTTTTTGACCACAAAATATTTTTCCGACCACAAACTTCACTATTATTTTTTTTATTTCATAAATAATAATTTCAAAGCACACGTTTATATTTGGGGTCTATGTAGTTTAGCACCAATGAAATTTTGATTGTTTTTTTTTCATAATATGAAAGAAAATACATTAAAAACGGCGCACTTAAGAAAAAAAATGCCGGTGGCAATTATTTAATTTAGAAAAATCGATTTGAAAAAATTTATTCACAACAAATTTATTCATATCTAAATTTGGTTTCATCAATTTCACAATGAATATATAATTAGACATTACACACTTAACTTACGCTAAAACAGAAACATAAAATAATGAAATTAAATCGGATAAAAATAAAACTTTACAATCTATTGAAAATATATCAAATTATGGCGTATGTTTTAGTTTAGGATCACGTAAAGAAATGTTATAAATAAAAGCATGATTTGATATAAAAAACAAACCCAAGATCCAAAAATTGAATAAACAAAAAGGATCGTGTAAAGAGAGGTTATAAATTTAATGTTTAACTAACAGTTAAACATTACACAACACACATTATACATAAATGAAAACACGAATTAATACAAAAAAAACAAACTCAAAAGATCGAAAAATTGAATATACAGAGAAGATCGTATAAAGAGATGTAATTAATACAAACACGAACTGATGTAAAAAAACAAACTCAAAAGATCAAAAAATGGGATAAACAGAAAGGATCGCGTAAAGAAGTCTTATAAGTACAAACACGAATTGACATAAAAACAAAGTCAACAGTTCAAGAAATGTAATATACAGAAAAGATAGCATAAAGAAATTTTATAAATACAAACGCAAATTGATATAAAAAAGAAACCCAAAAGCCAAAAAATTGAATAAACAGAAAGGGTCGCGTAAAGAGATGTTATAAAACAAACACGAACTGATATAAAAAACAAACACAAAAGATCAAAAAATGGAATAAACAGAAAGGATCGCGTAAAGAGGTCTTATAAGTACAAACACGAATTGACATAAAAACAAACCCAAAAGTTCAAAAAATGTAATATACAGAAAGGATCGCATAAAGAAATTTTATAAATACAAACGCGAATTGATATAAAAAAAGAAACCCAAAAGCCAAAAAATTTAATAAACAGAAAAGGTCGCGTAAAGAGATGTTATAAAACAAACAAGAACTGATATAAAAAACAAACACAAAAGATAAAAAAACTGAATAAGCAGGAAGAATCGCATAAGGAGAGGTTATAAATTTAATGCTTAAATAACAGTTGCTTAAATAGCATTTCTTTATACGCACACGTACAATATTGTTCGAAATATAAGCCAGAGATATATAATGCAGACTTATTATTTTTTTCAATGTTGGTACCATTGAAGTACGTCTTTGCACGTGTAAAAATGGACGCTATTAATGACTAGTTAATGTAGGATATTTTAATTTTATTATATTTTTATGATTAAATACTTGATAATTTATGATAAATTGTGCTTGTGATTGTGTGATAAGTGCTTAGCGACATAAGAGAAAGTGAATTAAGTGAAAGAAAAAAGTTTAAAATATATTCCCGCGCAAACAAAATGACATAAAATCGTTAAAATCTATTTTTTACAATAAATAAAGACAACCGGAATATTTTTTTTATTTGTCGTTTCAATGTATTTTCTTTCATGTCACATGTTTTTTTATTAAGTCATCAGTGTTTTTAGTCAGTCATCAGTGTTTTTAGTCGGTCATCAGTGTTTTTTACACTCAAAATATTATTAGTACTACAATTTTGGCAAGTCTTAAAAATTTAGTGAGTTTAGACGTAACGTTTAGACAAGGACGGCACTACTATCATATCATTGTGTTCTACGAGAGCAAGTGAGATTATATGTATCTCTCTGTTCCTACCATTAATTTATAAACTCGAAACTATCTATATTTACTACTGGTTTTTAAAAAAACGTACATTTTTCTGACTACTTAAAACAACAAATTTAACTACTCAGCTGTTATCTTAAAAGAACAACAATCCGACGAGTGTAGATGCTTTTAAAAAAAGACTTCCAGGAAATATTTGATTATAACGTACGTGGTGTGGAAGACATCTTTCAAAGATGCCCTGGACGGCGTTTCACAAAAACGTATCTATCTTGAAGAGCTGAATATCAAAGATAAGCTCTCATCTACGGTGCAGCTACGGACACCAACATTCTTCGGCTACATCTCTAGAAACGGAAACTATTTAGAACGGCTTATATTACAAGACCAATTTTGAGGTCAATAGAACCCGAGGCCGATCACTAACACGTTGGACAGATCTGATCAAGAACGAAATCTACAATGGCGCAATTGCAGGCGTGATACTATCTACCGCCATAACTGGATTTAAAAAGCAAAAACAAAGATCCATCACGAATACAAATCACGATCTTTCTAGCAAAAATACCCGACTAAAGAGAGAGAAAAACATATATTCACATTACGACTTATTTCTTAGAACGGTGGAGCAGACACATATAATGACTTACCTACAACATAAAACGACACCCCCAAAAATGGTAGCACATACACATAACAAGATTATTTAGATAACTCAGTATACGAGGCCAAACTGCTTGGCTGACATATTTTTCAACCACTTTGAGTTTATGTCTCGTTTTATTCCGAAAGCGTTTTAGTTTCATAATAACAACGATTTAAATAAAAAGTCTTCAAATTTGTGTTCTACATTCAACTTAAGTATGCGGTATATTGTATATTTCTAATGTAGGTATATTATATGTGTAAACTATGCATCTGCGGTATATTGTATGTGTAAACTATGTATCTGCGATATATTGTCTGTGTATCTACGGTATATTGTCTGTCTAAACTATGTATCTACGGTATATTGTATGTGTAAACTATGTATGTGCGGTATAGTGTATGTGTCAACTATGCATCTGCGGTATATTGTATGTGTAAACTATGTATATGCGGTATATCGTATGTGTAAACAATGTTTTTTGAACCTATATCAAATAGCCGACGAAAGCTTTTCTTTCACTTTAATTTATTTTATTTTTTTCATTTTCATTTCTAAATACACATTATTTTCTTACATTATTTGTACAAGCCACTAAAGTACAATCACCCTCAGGGTGTTCTTGGGCGTGCCGCATTGATATCCATGCGTATTTACTTATTGATCAACAAATCAAATTAAAATTAATTTATATATTTTACCTCCTAAATTAAAAAAAAATCTGGTGCGTGTTTATGACAATACGATAGAAGTGAAAATTTCGAATTTTAAAATATATAATAATAATAATTATGTGTTCGGGAAATAGGAACAATGAGAAATTATCATTTTAAGATACAATAACATACGCGTATTATATTAAACTACTTTCAAATAAAATATCAAACACTAACTGTGTACGCCTTAAAGTGATTATATACAATAACATACGCGTATTATATTAAATTATACTCAAATAAAATATTATTCAAAAATAAAACGTAAATAATACTGAACTCGCTTGGCCGATGCCGAAGGAGGCTGAGTTTACCCATAAGAACGAAGCAATACGTTTAAGGAAATTGAAATATGTTATAAATACTTTAGATTCAAATTTAATTAAACATCTCAAAAAGTGCGCAAGGTGCGCCTTAAAAAAATAGTTCACTTGATATTTAAGAAGTGTGGTGCGCCTAAACAAGTAGTTCACTTGGCAGATGAACTACTTCTACGACAGGAGCCGAGTTTACCCGATTCAGCGACACCGACCCGAGCTTTGTTTTGTTCACTGCTTATAAAAAGTGCGCGTGGTGCGCCTAAAAGTTTTCACTTCAAAAAGAATATTGGTATTATACCAATATATTGGTATTATACCAATATATTGGTATTATACCAATAATGATAATGAATATATAATAATAGCATTCATAATAAAAAAAAATACAGATAACTCTAACTCATAAACATATTCTTAAATAAATCAGATATATAACAAACTCTATGTACATACAAATTCATATTACATACATATACATATGTGTACGTGCCTAGAAATTCGTCTCTTCCATTCCATTTTTATTCACATCTATACTTTTTTAACTAATCTACTTTGTGCTTTTCACAACTAATGTACTTTTTTGACTAATCATAGTAATAATAATGAATATATAATAATAGCCTTCATAATAAAGAAGAATACAGATAACACTTACTCATAAATATATTCTTAAACAAATCACACATATAACGCACTCTATATACATACAAATTCATATTACATACATATACATATGTGTACGTGCCTAGAAATTCGTCTCTTCCATTCCATTTTAATTCACATCCGTTCTTCTTTTAAGCTGAAATTTCTGACTAATCATATGCTTTATTCATCATGTTTGTACCACTTTCAAGATTGGAGATTCGGCCCCAGACCCACCCTCATTAAATATCCACCTCGACACTATAATTGGACGTTAACCATCGTCCAATTGTAGTGTCGCGCACCTCTGGTATATCTTCAATCACTTCGTTGTCAGTTCAATTTCATCACTGCAATATAATGTACTTAATCTAACTTTTTAAGGCATATTTTTTTCTTCTAATTTTTCAACAGCCTAAGAATTTTGAACTTGACAGTATCGTCCCGCCCATCCCCCTTTTTTCACAATTTTCATAATTTTAGACTCATCTACATAAATTCTTCGTTTTTATTGCGTCAGTTTTCTGAAATGTAGATTCTTTTGAACATTTTTCATTTTGAAGTTTCCTTTACGCTACAAAATTAAATAAATAAAGAACAAAAACCTTTTGACATTTCCTCAATGTTGTCACAACTATTTGAGCTATTCTTTTCGATCTTCAAACGATTTCTCTTTACAATCTATTATAAAATGAATAACTAGTACGTCTCTCTACTTATTAAACTATACAAATAACAAAAACGTAATGGCTTGGATGCGCTCGCTTGAAACGACGCATACGCGCCGCCATTTTAATCGAACGCGTCGAATCCGCTTGCTTAAACTTATTAAAACATCAACTGGCAAAGAGCATTTCCCCCTACAATTAACAGTGAAACGGCCATCGGCGTTTTAAGATAAAGATTCAAGTGCAAATTGCGTTTCCGCATCCGGCGACGTCCGCGACCCACTTGCCGCAGAATGCGTTCCGCTACGCGAGCCGCTCTCGCCGCCCGCCGCAGCGCCTCGAGCAAACGGCGTTGCCAATTCTACTTAATTACAGCGCTTAGTGCTTAATTATCATTCATTTATTTATCTATCTATTTTCAAATATGGAATTTAAGTCATTCTCATATCTCGACTGATGAAAATGAAGTGAAAGAAAAAGACGGGTGTGTCGGTGAACGGACGCACGACCGAAGCTAAGCTTCATACGCTTTTCTATATAAACATATAATAGTAGGATCTCTCACCCTCTCTCCCCCCTCCCTCTCTCTCTCTCTTTGTCTCTTTCTCTCATTTCACTCCCACAAATGAACCAAAATATTACAAAAATATACAATTATTTATTTATTATTTACAACTAAAACAGATAAAAAACACGTTTATACACGCAGCCTATATAAATATAGGTATACGTGGCCTCAATGATGCTCCTCCGCTGGTATGACGTCACTTCCCATTTCGAAATAAGAAGTTCCTTATCTTAAGTATCCTTAGTCACGTAATCCCCTTAAGTTATCTAAACCCCTGCGTAAAGAAGCTTCGCTTCAATAAGGACTTATGGTTAAATGTCTGTCAATATCGATATAGTATTTTTGTTGCTAAGACATGGATAAAATACTATTCTAAGCCATCTATCAGCTAAATATAAAAAAGTACGACTGAAATCAAGGAACTAGATGAGGTCGGTCATATCATTACATAAATTGCAAAATAAATATTAATTAATTAAAATTTGACAAGATTTTTACTCTGAAAAAAAGCAGCAATATTTTCACTGAAAAATTGACTCGTATGTACGCGACAGGAAACAGTAAACGCCATTGAATGTGTAGATATTGTGCTACGAGTGAATATTAGATTAGCCTTGGAATACCAAACACTGTATTATCTATATAAATTATTGAAATACATCACACGACACTATATTTAGGCATTGTCAATAAATTGCTTGGGTACCATATGAGGTACGCTATGGGAAAATTACGCAAAAATGATAGCAGTGTAATCCAAAGTTCATTAATTTATCACCAGATGACACTAATGGCATCTTGCACGGTCCCTATATACCAGAAATAGTTTTATCTGAATGCCCGAAAAAAAGTAACCCTCGAAGGGTTACTTCCAAAGAGCGATGTCATGAAAATACGACACATTTTGAGCACTCACATGTTCCAAAACTATCAATCCTAGAGCAATAAAAACATCACTAGGTAAACTTTATAGTTCCATTTATAAAGAAGTGTTTCAATTCTCTAATTTCATATAAAATTAACGCCATCTATCCAAAATTGTTCGTACTGTGTTCTATTAAAAAAGTTCACAGAAAATTAATACCATCTGTCCTCTGATAAAATTTATTAAATTTATTTTGATTTATTTAAAAAATATATATTTACGAAGAATATCAAAAGGATGTAGCAGATGAATCAAGGTTTCACAAAGTGTCTCTTTTGATTTTTTTTCTGTTTTAAAACGATCCATATATTTTGATGTTAAATTTAAAACACATATTTACTCATTAAAATCCCAGTCGAGTCCACAACAAGCCTCCGTGGCGCAATCGGCTAGCGCGTTCGGCTGTTAACCGAAAGGTTGGTGGTTCGAGTCCACCCGGGGGCGGAAGAAATTTTTAACGAATCTCGATCGCACCCAATCAAAACAGCATTCGACCAGTAGATATTAGCCAGGAGTATGACTGTCTGGTGATCCTGGCTGTGCTGTACTATACCCGTGCACCACCATTTCTCACGACACGAAACGAAGTTACCGCAGGATCAGTTAACAATTTCAAGGCAAATCGCTCCAAAAATAACGCGTAACCATACATGATACAATACATTATTTTTAAGTTGCATAAGCTACAACTAGAAAAATTCACTTCACCACCGCTGTACATGCTGGTAATTCTAACAGCAAGCAGAGAAAGATGATGAAATGTCATCAGGCAGGATACATCAGCCCCTAACAGCAACTTAAAAAAGCATCATGACAGAGAATGTTTTCCATTTGTGTAAAAGTAAATTTCCCTAAGATCTTATGAAGAAAATTATATAATATTTCGAATTTAGTCACCACTGTGTAACCGCCATATTTTTGACAGATTTTCTGATTTAAATAAAAATTATGTTAATTTTTTTACTGACTTAATTTTTCAGCTACGTTTTTTAACAGTTTTTTCTTAATTTTTACTTTTTTAACAATTTTCTTTTATTTTCATTATTAGACGCGGGGGGCGGCGACGGCGATATGTCTGGTCGCGCTTCTTGCGTGCGCGCGCGCCCACTGTCCCTGGCCGAGCACGCCCGGACTGCACGCCTCCTGCCTCTGCGCCCTTAACCTCGCCAGGGAGCTGTCCGTGCAGTGTGACCAGGTGTGTACAAGCAATAGTTTTAACGGAACTTACGTATGTTACGAAAGAATCGTCCAAATCAAATACAAACTGGATATTTCCTTGTTTCATATTTTCACATGTAAAATTTAAGAAGAAAAATTTTAATGCCCATTTTCTATCGTATTTACACATTAAGTATTCAGTTATAAAAAAAAGGAAATTCAGTCAAAAAATGCACCGATGATTCATTACCTCTCGGCAATGAATTTATACATAGTTTGTACGAGACGACCCCTATATAGATCACTATGCAAAACATTATTCATTACAAATTTTTATGATATTGGAGTGAAAATTTATAATAACGAAAAACCAGTGACAAATACACTTTTGGTAAACCACATTTTTTTTACAAATGTAGAAATTATATTTTCTAAGAGTCTTTTTATATACATTTATAAATTAAAATAGTATATATTAAAAATCACCAAAAATATTCCACATAAATTTTAAATAAGTATATTAAATATACTATCATGCCTACTCTAAGGCAAATATTTGTTTACAAAGAAACAGAATTTATTTTTAAATCAAAGTTTTTTATAAATTGGGATGTATGGCAAGACGTAAGTTTTATATACGACATTTTAAATTATAAAACCAGAAAACTAGCATATCCAGACGTAAAAGTACTTAAATTTTTTAAAAATTAAAAATGTATTGCGAAGTGAAAGTTTTTATTGCCATAGTTACCAATACATTTTCGGAGATAAGGGAGAAAACACGAAATAACTATAACTATAAATCCCATTTTATCCCTTCAGGATTACCTCTCTTTGAATACAGAGATTAGTTAGTAATAGGGGTTCCCCCTTTGGGGGCATTTTGAGTATTAAAATTATAGAAGCATCAAAAAAAATGTAATTAAATTTTATTTGCTTCTATGAACAAGATAGTACACAGTGACAAGGTAACGGAGAAAAAATAAATTGAAATTGGGGTACTTAAGGCAATTTTTAACCCACAACCGTTCATTTGCAGGTTGACTTTGCTGAACTTCTGGTGGCACTAGACGGACACGCCAGAAACATACCAATCGATCTACTCTATGTCAACAACTCAACTATCCCCTCGTTGGATGAGGACATTTTCATTAACCTAAAAATTCACAACGTCCAAATATCGGGCTGCAAAATCAGCCACATAGACCCTGACGCCTTCAAAGGTCAAGGTCCCTACATGAAAAACTTGAACCTGCAAGACAATGAATTGGATATGGTCCCAGTAAACAGTCTCAAATCACTCACAAACTTAGCTTTATTAGACTTGTCCAAAAATAGGATAACGGACATTGACAACAATTCTTTCTACACTCTGAGACGCCTGGCAACGCTGAAGCTTTCTGATAACAACGTGACTTTAGCGCCGCACGCTCTCGCAGGCCTCGAGAATTCTCTAAAAAACCTCAATCTGAAGGGTACGAGGCAAAAACGCGTACCTGAGTGCATCCGGGGCCTCCGTAGCCTCGCTTTTCTTGACCTGTCCCAGAATGGCATTCGAGAACTGCCAGGTAAGGACGGCACCCTGACTTTCATGGGATTAGACTCGCTGACTGCTCTCAACCTGGAGCGGAACCTCATCCACAGTCTCGGCGAAAACGCTTTCGACGGCGTCAAGAGGACGCTCAGTTCACTAAGTTTGCTTAACAATTTGCTGCCAGAATTCCCAACGGAAGCCATCAGTACATTAACAGAGCTGCGAGTGCTAGACGTCGGCTTCAACTTGCTTGACAACCTGCCAGTCGATGCATTTCTGAGCAATCCGTCTATAACGCTCCTTGCACTGGACGGAAACCCGCTGAGCACCGTCCCTGAACGGGCGCTCAAACACCTCAACAACACTCTGCGAGGCTTAAGCCTCGGTGGTCGCTTCCTCCATTGCGACTGCAAACTTCGATGGGTAACCGAATGGATAAGGAATGGTGACCTACAAGTAACCTCCAGAGAGAGAAATCCTCAATTCTGCGGTAGTCCACCGAGATTCAGAGATCGAGGCTTTTACAGCATACAACCTGATGAGTTGGAATGTGACGCCGACGTTGGCATAGTCAGTATGACTAGTCCAGAGGAAACTCTCATTCTCGAAAACGACTTTCAGGAGTCAAAGGAAACTAACGAATGGAAGGCTACTGCTACTGAGAAATCAACGAGCCGTCCGACGACAAGCAGCAGTACGAGCACAACAACCAGTACTACAAGCACGACCACGACGACGACAACCACGAGCACGACGCCAGAACCGACGACGCGCGCGAGTAGCACTATACGACCTAGCACGACGAGCGCGCGCCCGCCCAAGGCGAACCCCGTGAGACCCGTGGCGCCCACCTGGCGGCACAGCGCCCAGCAGCGCCCGCCGCTCATGATGGGCTTCCCGCCTCACAAATCCAAGCTGGACGACTCCAACGAGGTGATCGTTAAGAACGCGTATAGGCAGGATAACTCGGTTATCATTCAGTGGGACTCTGACGTTGCTAATATTCTTGGCTTCCGTGTAGTGTATAGGCTGTTCGGTGACAAGAGCTTCAAGCAGGGACCGCCCCTGGAAGCGAGCGAGAGGGAATTTAAAATAAAGAATGTACCGTCTCAGGTCAGTATCCCTTTTCCTTTTCACTAAAATATTACCTATACGTCAACGAAACCCGAAATAAAACTCGGGAAACATATTCACTAAACGACAAAAGACTATACAAAGTAATGAAATAATGGCAGTTTTTGGTCAACATAGACTTCATCACCAACATTCCCGATTCTTTCCAGACTTTTCTTACAGAAGAACATTCCCGATTCTTTCCAGACTTTTCTTACGAAACCCGAAATAAAACTCGGGAAACATATTCACTAAACGACAAAAGACTATACAAAGTAATGAAATAATGGCAGTTTTTGGTCAACATAGACTTCATCACCAACATTCCCGATTCTTTCCAGACTTTTCTTACTGAAGAATATCGTGAATATCGTGAATATATATATTTTAGAAACAGGCTATGTTTAGAAAATGTTGCTAGGAAAAAGTATCTCCTTTGGAAAAACCCATTACATATTTTTGACCATAAATATGCCAAATTTACACTTTTTGTTTCAATAGTTAACGAGAAAAGTGCCCGTAACACACAGACAGATAGCGAAGTGATTCTTTCAAAGTGAAATTTCGTCACCAAAATTAAGGGTAGCTGATAAAACTAATGATACTTTTGTCTTACCCTATCTTGTTCTGATCTATCCAATAGAAAGGTGACAATGAAAAATTGTTGGACATATGAAAGAAATTATGGAATCATATAAAAGATTTAAAAATTTAGGGTTAAACACAGACGAGGATACAACGTCAAAGGAAAGAAATAAGTTTTAAAAAACTATTTATAAATTGACTGCCGAGTCCATCATTTTTTATACCAACACTTCTGATCTCGTGGACCGTGTGTGTGACTTTTGGTGCACACGAGCGATTGGTCGTTGAAAGGTGTGTAGTATCACTGAGCTCATTTCTATATATTTTAAAAACGTTTTGCGACCTGAAGGACTAAATATCAGCTGGAGGACCGGCAGTAAAACCGTTAAATAACAAATATGTAACCTGATAATTTGCAATTAAACGAATTACATATATAGTTTAATAAAACGTATTTTAAGTTTTGTATTCCTTACGGCTAATAAATTCGTTGCTAACACATATTCCTACGTTTCTTTACAGGAGTGTATCGTAGTCTGCGTGATATCACTCGAAGAAATCCACGTGAGTCCAGAATCTGTGCCTTACGGACAGTGTCGCGAGGTACGAACCGTATCAGCGGCCGCTTCCAATATGGACAAGATCACGATTGCCGCTAGCGCAGCCATCTGCGGGACCATCGTGATCGCCGTGCTAGTGTTTGCCGCGGCATCGCGGCGCCGCTCGCACCGACTGCACGCGCGCGAGAAGCTACCGGCGGCGTGCTGCGGCGCGCTCGCCGGCACGCCCAGCCCCGGCGGGCCACTCTCCTCGCTCGCCGCGCTCGGCGCTTTCGGCAAGCAGCGCGAGTGGGATCAAGTGTCAGCCTACAGCACGCGCTCTATACCACGCGCACGCACCTTCGCCGAGCCGGTAGCCACATCGGACGAGATGCGCGCGCACGCCGTCAACCGGCCGACGCGCGCACGCTCGCTGGCGGACGGACAGTCGCAGCATAGTTTTTCGCACTCGAGCAGATATGGCGTCGCCGGCGCCTACCCGTCGAGTCTGCTAGGTTCCAGATCAGGTATGTAATACGATGCCACCTTCTTGTTCTAATAAAAGGATTATTTTAAATATATAATCTTATAACACTAGAGAAATTGCAAAAAAATCGGTGACCCAAACATCAGAACCCTCTCCTTGTAAGATTGCATTTCTTGAATCGAAACTTAATTTTAAGAGATACAACACTTATATTTCTTAAACGCATACACACTCAATAATTTAATGCATTTTTTGAGAGAAAATATGAAGCTGCCCTGTATCTCAAACACACTCAAAACCGCTATCGTCTCAGTAACCACCATACAGTAGTCTAAAAATTGTTAAAACTATTTAAATATTTATTTTCTATTAAGATACTATCCACAATCTTAATGCTTGATAAATCGTTGAACTAAAATGAAAAAATGGGAAAATCATTTACACCAATTTCCAACAGAGATCATTCACAAAACGACCAAATCATTGAAAAAAAAACAAAAAAAATCTACACAAACTCACTAAAACAATACCAAAAATGGTGGAGATATCTAGTCACTCATTGAGAATTGCTAATCATTAGACTATAGATAGAAGCACTCGTAGCTAAAGAAAAAGAAACTTCAGATGCTACTGAAGGTCTCTATGTTTTCATGTGACTTAGAATGAATTAATATCCATATGAAGACCTCTTAGATAAGCTTTGTAATGTATACTAATTCTGAATTTTTCATGAATATTCTATTTAAACAAAATGTCAATTGCATCCGAGATATTATAACAATTCAGTGACTAGATAGAAAACAGTTTACAGTGTTAGCAGAAAGAGACATAACTATTATAATAGCAATGCAGAATCTTGAAAAAATATTAACAATAGTTATTCAAGACTATTAGTTATTAGGTGACAACATTCTATATGGTCATTACCACATAAAATATAGAATACTATATTTATTTATTGTTAAATTTTTTAATTACAATCCATTGACACTAATTTCTTCGAGATTTTCTTGACACTAAATTTATTAAAATTGGTTGAATTGCAACAAAATGAACTCATAAAAAAATATAATGTATATAAATAAATCATATCATCATCATCATCATCATCATATATATTAATACGCTAAGGTTAAGATGTTACACTCCCTTTTTAGAAAAAACCTCACAACTAATCCACATAAATTATATATCATTTTATAGATAATTGCTTGCTCTACCGGCATCCACAACTAAAAAATTTATTATTGCTATTGTTTTTGCAAATTAATTAATTATTAAAATTATATACACAAAACAGCAATGCTGCCATCTAACGGCTCAACGTCAATATGATTGACGGTCGGTAAAATTTTTGTTTAATTTCAAATCCACTCACGTATAAATAAAGTGGCGCTTTAGCTCAATGCTTTTGATACTTGCGCCTCTATATGTCAATTTTAGTAAAATATTTGTTTGATCTGTCATCTGAGCTTCATAATGGAATAAATAATGCGAAGACTTTGCACGGGTCACGCTAATACTACATATATACATTACTTGAAGCAATCGAATGTATGTAAATAAATACTACATACTCGTATATATATATATATATATATATATATATATATATATATATATATATATATATATATATATGTACATATATGTATATATATTACTTGAAGCAATCGAATGTATGTAAATAAATACTACATACTCGTATATATTTGGGTTACATTTTGATAACCCAAATTTCATTATTAAAAACATATCCATTTCGATTAAAAAACAGTAACTAAATCATACAATGAAAAAAAAATAAAAAACAAAAAACATACCTTTTTTAAAATTTTAAAAAAATTATGTTTTTTTTATTTATCTTTTCATTATATGATTTAGTTACTGTTCCTTATCGCTCCTTTAAATTTGGTCACTCATCAAAACATAAGCCAGTACACATATAAAAAAAAAATCAGAGAAGGGCGTGTTGGATTCACATACACATATTGTGATCATGTAGATTTCTATAAATGCAATGTCAAGTTATGAGTATTCGCTAAATATTTGTACAATCAGACAAAACGAAATCTGCAAAAAATTTATGTTTAAATGTTTAACTGCAAAAAAGAATAGAACCAGCCTGAAAAACAACTGGACACGATAAATTAAATAATATTTGATAGCCACTACTAGATATTTTATTTTAAAATAATTTTCCTCGAAATTGCAAAAATATTTACTTTTTATTTGTGATTCAACACACAAAAACATTGTTGCCATAATTTTTTTGTTGTTTTCTTAATACAGATTAATAACATTTAACGACACGTATATTCATAGCAAAATTTTTGTCTCCATTCGACTATGTATATCTTGTTGATACTATAACATTATTTTGAATGAAAATATTATGTCAAAATACCAAATAGTTATATCAAAATTAATATCTGAAAGTTATAATTTATAATATTTGGTCAAAAGTTATGCTTTATAATAATATAGCACATATTACCACATAACATAACCCAAGACTTTCCATAGATATCTCGATACATATATCTAGACTTCATGTTTGTGTACATTCTAAATATCCAACTCTTCAAGTCATGAAAGCTTGATATACATATATAAGAAACTATTTGTCATATGATAATGTCCATGAAATTAAAAATCAACAACTCGCTCTGAATATTTGCAGATCTACGCCAATCGCGCCAGTCTCTGGGCGCCGCCTCCGAGCGAGCCTCACGCCTTTCCCTCAGCGGAGCGGCGGGCGGTGCGGGCAGCGGCGCCGGTTCGCGGCGCCGCCCGCGTTCCCGCTCCCGTCCCGCCTCACGCTATAGCGCCGGCTCACTCCCGCTCGGCTACTGCGACACGTCCGACAACTGGACCGACCACGATATGGACATCTACATGGCACGCAACGCGACAGCGCGCGCCGGTCTTGTCCCCTTATAGCGGTGACGTACCTGCAGACGCTGTCGCCGCCCGCGCCGCGCCTCTCTATCCCAGCACGCTACCCTCGACCTCCGCGGGTTCCAGATGAGAAAACCCCGGCCCACGGAACGAGATCACAGCAGCGAGTAGCAAAGACAAATAAACACAAGCGTGTCTCATAATAATACTTCAATCTTAAATGTCCTCAAATAGATCAAGCATGTTTGGTAATCCGTAAAATGGTGCTTCCATAACATAAAGATGATTCTACGCATGACAGTGAATATTCATTTGATGAGAAATATATATTATTTTTGTTTGGTACAATATAAAGCAGTGAAATCTAAAGCAATATTGAAAACAACTATAGTTGAATATATTTGGCGTTAATTTTGTAGAAATTGATTATTCACAATTAAATGAAACTATGTGATGTAGTATTTTCTACTTTCTTGAAGTTCTTTACCACGACCTAGGTTTTCTTTTAATTGTGAACAACTATAATTATCACCACAACAAAACTCAATAGAACAGAATGTATCTAAAAAAATTTCCATGTGAGACTGCAAAAATGCCTGACTCTAAATGAATAGTGATGAATTCAAATGTTAAATACATAACAATTGATGATAGATGCTTGATTATATTGGAGTTGTTTAAGTGCGAAGTATTGCGCATATGGACATGCTCATGTTTACCAGTTCCATGAATCGCAGCCACCAATGAAACTAAAACTTTCCTACTTGGTTACTTTTTTTAAAATCTCTTTCAAAACAGCACAATTACATAAACATTTAAGCTATACACATCTACTAAAACTGTTCTGAACTTAATCTTTTTTTACTTTTATTAATGCTAAGTTAATGGACACTTTAAGAATGTTTGCAATTGTGCTTTGAACACAGTGTCTCAAAACGCTTCTCTAGCAGTGCGAAGTGCGAGTGACTCTATATAGCGACCGCGACAGCGTTGAAAAGCAGAGAACACGTTAACAAATGTGTGTGAATAAGACTCACACGAAGGCAAATTGATATGTATTTGCGTCTTAGTTTGTATTATAGAAAAATTACAAGATGTTAATCACAAAATGGTGACTGCATTCGTAAACTTTGAAGATTGTTATTTTTTAATTGTATATTCATAAGTTATTCTTAGTGTAAGCTTTGTTAGCTGCTAGTGGCGTGCCGTCAGTATAAACTTAAGTTAATGTTGTACAGAAAATGTGACAAATTAAAAACTAATAAGTCTAATGATGGATTTTTAAATTCCACACTAAATATTTATTAATACGTTATTATAAAACAAGGCAAAAAAAACACATGTTAAGTTCTACTATAAATTTTAAGAACTTATCTTTTCTTAATACTTTCTAAAATCTGCAGAAAAAGTATTGAAATTAGAAAAAACAAGCAAGCGTCCTGATTTGCTTACATCAAAATTAAAATATTTATTAATATACTTATTCACAAATGGTGCCAACATATGTGGAATGTAACAAAAGCAATTTTGCATGCCTTTAAAAATATTTAACAGAATGTGACACAAAAAATAAAATAAACATATTTCAATACACACACTTTGGATAACATTTCTAAATTTGACGGCACGTTACTATCAATCAGAATATATCTGTGTGTGTGTGTGTGTATATACATATATATATATATATATATATATATATATATGTATATATATATACATATATATATACATATATATATACATATATATATATATATATATATATATATACCCATATATATATATATATATATATATATATATATATATCCCATTTCTACATATAAATAATAAAGCCGACAACGAATTAAGTAAAGAGAATATTTGTTTTAATTCAAGCAGGTTGTGACCATAGACAGGCCAATGGATTTGTTGGCAACATTAATATTTATCTTTTATAAAATAAAACAAAGTTTAAAATAATTAAATTCACAACGAAAGAAAACTTAATTCTATTTAGTACGTTTCCCAGTCAGATCATAGTTTGTTCTTATTTATGAAACTAGTCAAATGTATATATACGAGTATATCGAACGTATATTTATGATTGATTAGAACCTTTCTAATGTTGTATAAATAGGATATTAACAACTTGGCAAATCTTATTGAGGGACCGTTGTCAAATAACCGCTACATAAATAAAAGTTTATATACAAGATACTAACAAGGTGGAAAATCACATTTGCTAATATACTAACTTATTTAATGTAGCGTTATTTTATTTATACAGAGGCAAAATAGATTTGTTTTCCATTAATACTTTCATGGGCCTATACCGTTTTTGGTTAACACTATTTTGGCACTTGCATTGTGATACACAAAAAACTTCATACCAAATTGATAATTAACGCGATGTATTAAGGCATAATGATAGTGCAACTTAAAGGGACCTTGATAGTATTAATTAGCATGAGAATGCTACACTAAAAATGTAATTCAATAAAACTGTTAACATTGATGACGATTGTAAGACTTGATTAAAACAATAGTGGCATATCAATAGTATTTAGAAGTGTAGAGCGCATGGAAGGGTTAAATATATTTTAACATATTTACTTATAAAAACATTTAAACCAAATAATTATATAAGAGTTACTATTTTAAAGCAGAAAGGAAATTAATTTTACTTTGTTATTTATTTTTCTGTACCTACATATATTTTGACAATAAACAAACTTTTAGTGATGTCAATGATTTTAGAATGAAAAAAGTACTTTTTTTTTAAATTTTATATAAAATGTTACCCTTTATCAAAATTATAAATGTAATTTTAAAAAGCAATTATTAAATGCTATCAATACTGGTTTACATATTTTTATAGCAAGATTTTAATGGAGTAATACGTCTCAGGGTTATCGGTGCTAATTTTGTTTATTGTTTTCATTAGAAATTTTATTCTTATCAAATCAAATAGAAAATAATTATAAAATACTTGTTGCTATATTCACATTTTTGTTAATATTAGAAATATACATAATTTTTTCTGTCTCTCATTATGTACAGGAATATTAAAACCAATGGTAGGATTACTCATTCCTACTACTCTTCAATCAGGTTTGAGGATGTGGATCTCACTGACTGATAAATGTAATGTTTTATTTAAGCTATGTTAATTACTTAGAAACTGTTAATTACAAAACATAAAATAAAATATCAAGAAAACAAATTGTTATTTTTTTAAGCTTAATTTCCTTATCAGAATTTTTCAAATTAATCTCAGGAAATTCAAAGTCCAATATGCTAATTTCATTGAAACAGCAACAATGAATCTAAGTATGTAATTTTATTATCCATTGTCACACAGCTTATGAAAGTCGGCTAGATGTTAGGCCATTCAATAATAATTGGTTTTCAGTTAGATTAATCTCATTCACAAAGTTGACTAATCCTTAACAAACACTCAACAATGGTTTAGTAAATACAAAAATTAAATTGTGTGTGTTTACAATTCACACACGATAGAAGTGAAACTTCAATATTCAAGTACTACTTATTCACACAAATAAAAATAAACACATAAATAATACACCGCGCTGGCTTTTTACTAAAGCTTTGTAATGCGCAGGCGCATACACACATACTAACAAACACACGTAGAACACACGGACCAGAGCAAGTATTAGATTGTGTGCAATACAGATACACACCGATGCTTGCTCTCTTGCTTTAGCTCAACAATATAAAGGTGCAAACATATGTACAATGCTTAGTAGACGAAAGGGAAATACTACGAAGTATGGCACAAAAAGGAGACCTAAAATTCAAATCACAACAACTCTAAAGAAGCTTCACTTGTTTCTTTGTCGTGACGCATTTTCGTTTTATAGAATTTCAAATCACAACAATTCTAAAAAAGGTTTCACTTGTTTCTTTATAGTGACGCATTTTTGATTTCATAGAGTTTCAAATCACAACAATTCTAAAGAAGGTTCACTTCTTTCTTTATCGTGACGCATTTTCCTTTCATCGAGTTTCAAATCACAACAATTCTAAAGAAGGTTCACTTGTTTCTTTATCATGACGCATTTTCGTTTCATCGAGTTTCAAATCACGATTCTAAAGAAGTTTCGCTTCAAAAAAATCTAGCTAATTTTTAAGATAGCAGTTTAATTTATAGTAATTTATTTAATAAAATGAAGAAAAAACTTTCCAGCATTATAATACCAGATTAATATACCAAAATCATTTACTTAATAATGATTGAACTTTATATTACATGACACGGTTTCGTTATAATGCGATTATATATCGAGCAATAAATAAACACAAAAAGCTATTCAACAAACTTTGAACATACATTTAATAAAACTGATAATTAAGTTCAAAATTATAATGTTAGTTTTGTTTTTACATGTGCCGATTTTGTACAAATAATTACAAATTGAATTGGGTATAACGGGGAGGAATTCAATAGGATTACCTTCAAATTAATGTTACTCACAAGAGGGCAATGTTACTTTCAAGAAAGTATGTTTATTATTACATTTTATAAGCTATTTTCTTCATACATTTATTTACAAATTTTTGTTCATTTTTAATTATTGGTAAATACAGAACAAATAAACTTTATTGTCGCATGTAATGCAGAAGGTACATTCTATCTTAATAACCGGGGTATTACTCTATAAACATCCAAAAATAAATATTGTTCATATATCTGAACATAAAATGTAAAAATGTCTGTATATTAAAGGTACTAAAAAAGTTCAGAGGGGTCAAGTTTGGAAGTTCAGAGGAGTCAAGTTTGGAAGTTCAGAGGGGTCAAGCTTTTAAATAAACTACAGAGAGGAACTAGTAACTCTTCATATTTGTCGGTTTATATGTGCATCACATACAAAATGTAAGCCGGATTAAATACAGGCTTTTTACCGTTGTATTCCTTAGAGATAGATGCGAGTTAAAACCATCACTTTCTAATATACACATCCTTTTTATAACTATGAAATAAAAGGACTAGTGTGATAAGCATAGTGGACCCTTAAAAGATATTGCCAAAATATTCTTTATAGTTAAGAGGGCAACTAGTCAATGACCTGGAACCGTTCATGCGATGATTTAAAAAGTACAATTTTTACTAAACTAAGTAAGCTAAACCCGTAAACAAATTTTTCTGGTAGGAAATACTTCAAAGAACATTTTACATCTTTTTAACATTTCCTTATTGAAAGATAAGTATTAAAAATGACAGTTCATATATTTTATTTCATCTATTGTATCATAACTTTATACGATTGTAATGTTGAATGAATTTCAAAAATGTACTACATTATTAATTGTAAACATTATATAACAGGGTCACAGGTATGCTCAAAGACATAGAAGGTAGGGTAATTGGCAAAACTAAACAAAAACAAATACAGAAAGTAACGGTGATTGTAATTTACATGAAAAATTAGAAATATTTTTTAGTTAATTTTATCCCGCAACACCAAGTATCAGACTTGATGTTGCCAACGAGATAAAATTAACTAACGACTAAGGCTAAGACAATATTATATTTTTTTTGGCGATTGTCACTTTAAGGGTATCATATAAAAGTTATGGTACAACAGATGAAACATATATATATACACATACACACACGCACACATATACACATACACATATACATATACATATATATATATATATGTTTCATAAGATACGATAAGAATAACACAAAATAAGCGTCATCAATCGTAAGGTATGGGAAGATACGTATTTCTTTCAAGCTTATGATTAATACTATTAAATTTCCATGATTTTATGTTCAAGTTCAACGTTCGAGCATAAATGAAAGAAGCACATCCAGAAATTATTAGGTTCCAGAAAACCCCAATCACTTTTTAAAAAATTTAAATTTTTAATATTAAGTTTACAACATATCTATATATTACAGTAAGTAGTGGGGCAGAATATGGCATTACCTTTATGAAACCATTCACTATGATATGAGAGCAATACATGCGAAGACAGAAAAAAAATATTTTAAATGACGCCTAGACAAACAACTTTTATTCAATATATATACAAATTAAAATCTTCTTTCACTTGCTGTCAATTTTTATTAGTATTAGAAGTTTTCACTTAATAATGTGTTACTAGCAAATGATATCATTTTTGTCTAAATATGATTAGTTATGACTTCGTTATGTTATATGATTTTGTTGTGACTAAAATGTAATAGCTAGTATACAGTTCTTAACATTTTTTTAGATGAAAAGTTCATTAAAGAATAAGGCTTTTTTCCAATCAAAGTGGCTAATTGTCGAGTTATACTCGTTGATTTCACTCTGTTAAAGACTAAAGTAATGCACAGAATGATTGGCTACTGGATGGTTGAGCATTAAGAGCACATCTTAATAACTTCCTTATATATATATATATATATATATATATATATATATATATATATATATATATATATATGTATATATATATATATATATATATATATGCATATATATATATACTATTTGTGGTCCTTATAGAGCAAACTAAATGAATACAGCTCTGTGCAGCGAATGTAACCCTCATAAGATCACCCAGGGATCCGCCCGTGTGTATATGTATAACAGTGCCATCACGATTTAAAAAATATTTTTGTAATCGCACTTATTTTTATCTATCTCAAGGACACTTCAAGGTCAAAATCTAAAAACTATATGCAATGTTATTGTAATACCCTCACAACTACAAACAATATTTTGAAAAAATCCCTCAGGATACATTTTACTAAGCTTATAAATAAAATACAAAGTTCTCAATGTTGTTTTTGTGTTTGTGACATTATATTGTCAATCCACCTTCTAAGTGGACTGATAATATCAGAAACAATAGAAATAAAGTGTCAATCAATTGATTAACATTCATGGCATAATTAATTACTGACTACATATCTTACTTTCAGTAAAGAGAAAATAGTCACGGAACGGAAAGTCCTTTTGAAATAATGGTACCTGTTCCATCATTAATACAAAATTATTTATTTATTAATGTGTACTATTCTTAAAATGTTCTTTTTCAAAATTAAACCACACTAAAAAAACTAAACTTCACTTGTTATCCACAAACACACTGCCTGCCTGGGTTTCCCAACCTTTTTTTTGTTGAGGCTCCCCGGACTATAAATTATATTTTCATGCCCCCCCCTTTACTTTTTCATGCCCCCCACTCTAATTTAGTAAATTAAATAAAAATGGTAACTGAAGTTTGTAAATACACAAACTTACCTTTTAATAGTGAGACACAATAATTTTACACACTCAAATTGATTTCTCAACAAAAAATGTACACCAAAATATCAAATTTTTCGCAAGTTTGTGGTAATAATAGTGAATATGATATTTAATTTTATGCATGTAAATTAAACATTACATTGTAATGTTATTTGTTAATGTTGTTTGTATATTTTTTTGTTTTTTCTTTCTAAAATGCTATCGCTTTCCGCCCCCCCTTGACATCTCTCTATGCCCCCCTTGGGGGGTGCGCCACCTGGTTGGGAACTCCTGCTCTATGAGCATTCATTTTGTTTGTGCTGCCAAGTTTTGTAACAAACTTAATTCCGATACCAGTCTTTACTATCCATTCAACTATTCAAAAGGTGGCTGAACTTTCCACTTTTCATTTCCTTTTGTATCCCTCTCCCACAATCCTATTTTAATCTTTCTCTTCCTACCTTTCAATCCTACTCTAAAGTGCAAAAACAAATATATTATGTTTTGATAGCAACCGTCGCAGGGCAACGTACAATAGACATGAGGACAAATTTTGAAATCCCCTTCTATAATATATGTACACATCTGCTATTTTTGAGAATAACATTATTTCAGCAATAAACTAAGATTTAATAGCAAATTATAGCATTTTTTTCTACCTACTTTGAATTTTGTGCTAAAACGCCCGCAGGTGTCATGGCGTTCGCTTATAATGTCACACCTATGTAAACATTGCATTGTGTCTATGTTCAAGAAAGAACGATACCTATTTTATGTTGTTTTTGTATGTTAAAAACGAATTCAAAAGTTTACAGATGGTATGCAGTCCCTCAGTGTAAAAACACAACCATAAAAACACCTAACAAATTATTTGTTTGCGTTTCAAACAAGAAAATACTGAGAGATAAGTGGCTAAACTCGCACATGAGATTTAGCTGTTATAACTACGAATTCGCCAATTTATTTCTGTGAAGACCACTTTGATGTAAATATTCACTATAAATTAATAGGTGCATAACTCAACATTTTTGTTTAAGATGAAACAATTGTTTGATAATAGTAAATTATTGTTAAGGTTATGTTTGATTTGCTCTTTGTTATCATTCTTTATCAATTTCAATGGACAACTTTATTCACATTTCAACTATCAAATGATATGGAAAATTATATGCAGTATTGTTTGATGAGGTCGGTGTCACAAGTGCGTATGAAACCAAAATGTATTCTCACAAAATTTGAATGCCAACCTGATAGAAAAACACGAACATCTAACACAAGAGAACGACCCAATATATATACTTAAGAAATGAAGGATGATGGCTGTTGAAGAATGTGAAAAACAATTAGAAGAAAGTAGTATGATTATGGAACATTTAGATTGAGAAGAAATGTTATTATTCTTTCGTAGATATGTAAATTCACACATTCAATCACTGGAGTAACATGCAATATTTTCTTAGAAGTACTAGTAAAAATGAAGAATACTTCAGCCGTGAGTAATAGTATCTTAGGTAACCTCAAAAATAACCAATGGCATATTGTTATAAAAGGCTTTTGTAAGTTAAATTGTACTTAGTAATAAAGATTTACCATTTGAGTGCCGACGAGGGCCATCGCGCTCATGCCCATACTAACTAAAGTTGCCAAGAGCGCGATGGCGCTCATGAAATCAGTTGCTGTTTAGCGCGTGGTAGAGGAGGTTGCTCACCTGCATCGCTAATTTTTTATCTTTCTACGTGTTACATAAAGTTCAAATTATAATATTATTAGTAATTACAATATAAAAAGGATCCAGGAAAAGAAAATTTTTAACCCATAATGTCGGAATACGAAAACGGTTCGAGTGAAAATGATCGTTTTTCAAGTTGTGAAGAAAGTGATAGTAGGAGTGACATTGTGGTGCGCTCACAATTTGGCGTAATGCAAATTTTTAAGTGATTGTGATAATAGTGACGATAACAATTATTTTGCTGATACAGAGGATGTACCGGACTGCGAAAATACGATGTGACCTTGATTTTAGTTTTTGTTCACAATATATATTTCCATAATTTTCTTTATATTTTATTATCCTTGTACAAGTTTTTATCAAGAAAACACCGAAAAAATTATTAAAATTGGATAATTTTTAGAAGAGATACAGTTTTTTTTCGAGACAAGGGTAAATGACATCAAAAACTAAAGATTTCTTTGGCACTTTTAAATATATATGAGTAAAAAAAACGGTTAATAATAATGTACTTACAAAGAAGTTTTCATATTCCAAAATTCTGATGAGCAAAAAGCTTTATTTAATGCAGCAAAATCGTCCGTCATCAACAAACCAATTCTAGACAAATTAGAACTATTTGCGTTAATTAATCCTTGTTCCATCGTTCATGATTCTTGGTTTTGTTATTATTATCACAAAACTGAATAATTGAAGTGTTTTAAATCAACTAATTAAATGTTGCAGAAAACAATCGAAGCGCGTAATCACAAGGCAGTTCAAGCAACAAGGTAACATTTATTTAGGCGTGATATAATTTCGCTCTAATTGGTTTTTCAATTAACTTGGCTGATTGTATTTTATGCTATTATTTTATTGAAAATCATATTAATCTCACTCTTAATATATAAATTAAATCGTTTTTTTTATCTACAATCATTTTTTCTTTAATTCTTTTATAGTGTCATCATACCTATTGGCAGTTTAAAAAAACTGAACGCTGAGATTAATTCCAGCAACTTCTAAAATCTGGCCCTGTGCTTTATTTATTGTCATTCCAAATGCTAGTCACTAAAAAAATTGACAGATAACACTCTCATTCAAAACTAATATGTGACCTCCAATATTCTAACGATTTATGCTCTCCATTGCCTTCAAGCTTTCAGATGTCTTAATTTTTTCCAACTTATTTGACAATTTTTATCATAGTTCAGTCAAATTACACCTAAACCTTTCTATTCTTCATAAATTACACACCTAAACCTTCCTATTCTTCATACATTACACACCTAAACCTTCTTATTCTTCATACATTACACACCTAAACCTTCCTATTCTTCATAAATTACACACCTAAACCTTCCTATTCTTCATAAATTACACACCTAAACCTTCTTATTCTCCATACATTACACACCTAAACCTTCCTATTCTTCATAAATTACACACCTAAACCTTCCTATTCTTCATACATTACACACCTAAACCTTCCTATTCTTCATACATTACACACCTAAACCTTCCTATTCTTCATACATTACACACCTAAACCTTCCTATTCTTCATAAATTACACACCTAAACCTTCCACCTACACCTGATATATAACTTCATAAATTAAACACCTAAACCTTCTTAATCACTCTATCTATTGATGAAAAATTCATACAGTAGTTTTTGAGATTACCGCATTCAGACAGACAGACAAGCAGACGATTATGTAGCGATTATTAAATAATGGGCTAGGAAGTTTACATTAATGATAATTTGTAATAAATAATTTCGCTTCGAAGCAAATATGGACCCTCAATACACAAGCCAATCTCGCTGTTGGCTAGTTTTTTAAATTTTTATTAAACTATTCTAATAGTTCCGATGTGTCATATTAAAATTAATAAAAGAACTATTTGCACTCCATACAAGTACTGGCCAAATAATCCATAGCTACAAAAGTAGATAAGATTTATTTTACAGAAATAAACAAACAGCACCAGTGAAATTTAAAACTGCTAAAATAATTTCTCACTATTTTCACAACAAACAATTGCAAAAAAAATGTGTCTCTTTGCGTAAAATAAACAATTATTATAGATGTAGTCTTATAATGACTCTTTCATTATCTTAAACTAACTTAATATTTATTTAACATCTCTCGCTACTTTTCCGTCTTCATTTCGGTTAATTACATCAACTAAGAATATGTTACTGACATTACTAAGACTTTGAAATAAATATGTATAAAAAAATAAGTGTTGCATGCTTACAGCGAAGAGATCCATAAAGAAAACAAGAATTTGTTGAAACTTAAATAAGTGCTTCGCTTTGAATAGTGCCGAATGTACAACACTCGAGGAAGGGACGTATTTTATTTGTAAACATGAGTTTTATTCTATCAATTTTTGTTGTACAGATTCACCAAATCATGATATATTGTTTTTAATTACAAAATGGGATCTTATTATTTATCATTTATATTCTAAACCGGTAACTAAAAAAGTGTAAGGTAGAACGCTTGTGCTTCGCTTTGAATAGTGCCGAATGTGCAACAATCGGCACTATTCAAAGCGAAAACGCGACATTAGTTAGAATTAACACTACAAACTATCCAATGGTAAAACAAATAATCAAGTCCTTTATTTGACTAACACTAAAATGAAGTTTATTAGGTACTGTCCAAAATTTGGTTGCAAAATATTTCTTACAAGGTTAAGAAAGATAATGTAAAGAACGCACAAAATTTATAAAAACAAATATATATTCCAACCATCATAAATTTAGAATGATCAAGTTATTTTTAGGATATTAGAAATATTTAAAAAAAATTAATTTTCCAATATGACAATAAGAATATTTGTAATAAAAAAATTTTAAATACACATTTCAATGGCTTTCATAGATGAGTGTCGCTTTAAAAGATGGTTGTTTACATTGGATATTGTATAAAAGTGAGGTTAGATTCAGTAGAGTAATAAAAACCTAGTAAAAAAGCAAGTACACATCTACAGTACAGTAGTAGACACTATCAATATTTTGCTATAAAAATTAATAATTGTTTCAAAATATCAACATATTTGTTAGTTTCCATTTTGTACTTCGAAAGTGAATGAACTTACAGAAAGCTAAAGGGAGACCCACTGAAATATTTATTGGTAGAGTTCTAAAAAAAATTAACACAAATGTTTTGAAGAACTGGAAAGCAAACTTGGTGGAGAAAATTCTGATGAAAATTTTAATATAGTTGGTTGGTCATTATTTTCTAGTAATGACGTATCGCAATCAGATAGAAATTTTCAATGAATCATATATAGATATTATCATCTGAGTAACATCAATATCTACCTTATGTTACAAGATGATATTTAATGGAAGAAAATAAACAGGCAAAATAGGTAGAAAGTAAAACACAGTTTTCACATAAAGTAACTGGTCAATGAGTTATTAAATATATATCCCCCTGAAGTCTCTTCAGTTATGTTTTACAAGTAATGGATTGAACATCATGTCTACCAATGCCAAACACTTGCTTGTCACATAAAATGCAAAAATAAACTGACTTACCCAGGAATAAGAATTTTATTGTCCCATCTATACTGCAACTCTTGAGTGAACTCGTACCAGAAATGAGCAAGCCAACTCAGTCCACCAATATCGAAGAGTCTCGCCAAAATGATAGATAATCTCCACACCAAACCATCTACTGGCCCCGACTTGATGTAACTGCATACTTTCAAAGTGCCAAAGTCATCCTGAAAAATATAGTATTACAAATTTAATGAATTTGTAACATGAATGTATATTACTATTTATAAATCAGACTTAACTATGTATATTTGAAAAGTATTATTTAATAATATTTTGCCTGTGAATTGACTTGCATGGACTACTTGGTTCATCAAGTTGTTAGTGACAATGCGATATCTATTCAACTAGTCTCCAAGGACAATCATCCTAAGTTAAATTGTTAGGGTTAAAAACCGATAAAAGCCATTTTCTGCAATGCAGGAAGCAGTTAGTAACATGGAAAGCGTGTTCACTATTTTTTGGCGGTTTTTATCCATTATTATATTATTAAAATAATTGTGTTTAGAACAATGATGACATGTTCTGTTCTTGATTGCGATACTACACTTCGAAATAATCCACATAAATTCACATTTCATAAGTAATTTGTGAAAAATTTATTCTGTACTTTTTGTATTTACTTTCGAAAACCCGCAGAGAAATTACTATTTCGCATATGATAATATTCCGAATTATATGCCTAATTACATGTAAAATAAAGGTATACATTAAAATATCACGATTTACCGAGTCTTTGTGTAAACATATTTTTTGATGTTTACACTTATTGATAATGTTGCAATTAAAATTAATTGGGCTTAATATTACCGAATGTAATTTTATACCAATAGAAATTTAAGCATTGCTCTTTTTAGAGTTTCGTAGCAAAGTTTATAATTTCATTGTGTCTTTCTGTCTGTACATATATTATAGCTCAGAAGTATGTTACTTCTAAATATTTTACGATTATACATATTCTGCAAGTTTATAAGTTTAGTCAATTCATGGAAACTTGAGATAAATTTTTTTGCCTCCGCATCAAATGGCGTATTTCTTGTCTTTCAAAATGCAATTAAAAATATCATATAATAGTTTGTTAGATTCATTATCCCTGTCCTTTCTTTTCAATCTTATGTTTTAAAAATGTGAATAAAATCATAATAAATCTTAACAATTACCCTAAATATTTTATGAGATAATCTTTGAGATACAATATTCAATAAATAATTTTATTTAAATTAAATTTTATTTTATGAATATTAACATTTTTTTAAAACTTAAAAAATTATCAACAATCAATAATCTAGATTTAATTTGAATTAAATAGTTTATTTAATCTTTTTTATAGCTTATCCCATAAAATATTTATAATTTATTTTAAATTTTCAATATCATTAATATTATAACAAGTAATTGCAAAAATTTAATTTATTTACTGAAAAACAAAATATTTTTTAAAACAATTAAAACATCATTCTAGTTGATTATACAGATATTAATATCTGTAGACAAGATACAATAAATGATTTTTTTTCCAATTTTTTAATATTACAATTCTTTCGTTCTTCAAAATTTTCTCAATTCAATGTCAAGAAAGATTTAATTTGTCTTTAATCTGATTTAGCTTTATTTTTCAATTAATTGAAGAGTTGTCATTTTTATACAATTAATTAAAGTGCATAAAATAACAATTATTTCCGCAAAGAATTTCATGTTTGTTAAAAAATAATCTGCGGGAGAGGTTTGGTATTTAAGAAAGAAATGATAATACACAATTCGTGTAAAGTTATAATCAGTAATTGTTAATCAAAGACTGCTTATATAGGATACTGATAATACAATTAAAAGTAATTGAAAAAATTGATAACAAACACACCATTTTCCTTTATTATGATAACATTTACTATTACAAAATCTATAACTAGAAAATTGACAATTCAAGTAATGCAAATACTAATGCAAATGTGTTATTTCATGTTCATGGTAAAACATATGTTCAAACTAAGGCATAATATGGCATTGCCCGTTAAACAGGAAAAATAATACTAACCTCTTTACGGTCAACTTCGAGGTGTTCTGGATAAGGGCTTGAGTAATCCTCGACAGCATCAGGAAATATATAGTACAAGAGAGGCATCAAATAATCATCAGATAAAGGCCCTTTGAAATCTTGCGACGTCTGATTTGATGAAGATGATGACAGTGCACTTTTAACCAACTTTGATATGGATGGTGTTTCTGTTATTCTGTTTAAAGGGTTCAATATACCCAAATTCTTACTCATACCAATAGAGTCCATGACCAGATCATTGTTGTTTAACAAATCGAAGAATTTGGCTAAAAGTTCTTGCAGGATGCAAGGGAAGTTATCTTCCGTTTCACAGGAGAACGTCCACACGGGTGCCATTAAAGGATCAAAATCAGAGTAACTTGGTGAGTCGATAACAGCATCTTCAAAGAATTTTGGCCACATCACATGCAAGTATAAATGTTTAATACAATTCTTTGCTGCTCCCATCGGCAAGCCCATCCACTGACTCAACTCAAATCCATTAACAAAAACGTCATTATGTCGTGGCCTACGCCAACTGAATATTTCTAAATCCTTCATATTGTATGAAAACTTAGCCGCCATCTCCACAGGTTCTAAGGGTTGTGGAGACGATATTTTTCCTTTAAAGAGATTCAGTAGTCCACTAAGATGGTAGCACTGACTAGGAATTCTTTTCAAGTGTATAGTGTCGAACTGCGTGCGGAATTCGTTGTCTTCAAAGACTCCTTGATAACACTGTTGCCAATCTTCACGAATTTTAACAAAGAATGGTACACGACATTCCGAGTTTGCTAGAGCGATGTTTACAGAGCTCATGATTAATTTTATTTGATTTTCATCGCATAGAGGCGCCGCTGGGCGTAGCATCAAGTATCGTTTTAATCCGAACCACGACGAAATAGGATTTTCCCAACATTTGTCCGCATCGTCTGCGAATTTGAAGCCATCTTCCCATATAGAGTTTAACACTTTATTTCCAATTAATTTGCCTTTACTTGCATTATTCTCGGATACGTCCATGATTTCAGGTTCGGAACCATTAATGCTGTAATATGACAGAGTAAACGAGGATCCGTAAAAAGACAGTTCTACTGAGCATTTTTCCGAATTTTCACATTCTTGTACGAGGGGTGATTTCACTTTGGAGACATTGAAATCGTTCAGAATTTCTTCGATTCTGGCAATGAAAACTTCCCATTCTGAAGCTGTAGTGAAATCTTGATGGTAAAACTCAAATTCGTCGATTTCTTCGTTCATTTTTAATTACGTGTAAACTATATTTTCTTATTTTAAAATTACTTTAACGATAATATCAAGTGTGCAGTATTTATAGTATTTTATTTTTATGTTATTGTTTAATTCGAACCAGCTGACATTCCAAATGTCAAAATGACAGCATCTAAATGTTACCAGAGACCAGAAGGGATATTATTACCATATTGAATAGGTCTTAAGATTCATTTGTAAGTTCCAACATCTAAAGAAATAATTGCTAAAACGCAATGTTCTCTTCGATAATTTATTTTGCATAAACGTACGAAATAGTTTTTCTGTTTAGTAATATATCTATTTTTAATGTGTGAACTTCAAATAATTGCCTGGCGCGTGAATTCATTGGTTACCATGGAAACATCATAAAAACATTTCTGATAAACTGAGTGCTGAAATATAATCAATTCATTTTTAATCTCACACATTATTAAGTAATTTAATTTATTTTATTTATATTATACATTATGTTTAAAAATGATCGCAATAGTACTGTTGGATACGAGCAACAAGCAAAATTTATTCAAGATCGCATATCGGGAGTTGAAAAACATTTTGCCGAATTGTGTTCAATATTTGGTGATTATACGCGAAAAACTGCACGGTATGTAAAACTTAAAATAAAATAATATATAATTATATCGTTCTAAAACATTTAATACCACCAACATGTAATAATATTTCTAACAAAAAATAATATTTCTGAGAATACGTTTAGTTACTTATTGATAATCACAGAATTACAAACTTTATAAATATAAATTTTCTACTTGAAATAAATTTCAAAAAGATGAAACACGCTATTTTTATATATCTATTTGTAATAGATCGATAACCATTTTAGAATTTCTTACATAACCTAACAATGAAACTTGAACCTCTTAAAGAATTTGATAAAATTATGATCTGAAGAATTAACTTGTTACCTGCATTATTTTTATTATTATACTTTAAATAATTACTCCGCTAAATGATCTTTTCAGATTGAGAGACAAAGGAGATGAGGTAGCAAAAGCTATTAAAGATTATGCAGATGCGGAAACAGTAAACAAGTCTTTGTGTAATGGACTAAACAACTTAGCTATTACATTTTCTGCTATTGAGGAATATCGCAATGCCGAAGTCCTACGTTTAGAAACCAAGGTGGATATTGTTACTTTTTTCTGTAATAGTTTTGTCCCACAAAACATCAACTATATGTATTAAATGGGTCCTCTATGCCATCAAGAATGTAAAGAATACTATTGCATTTCTAAACATAAAAATATCTTCTCTATAATAATTACCCGGAATCGTTAAAAAAGCACACAAATTTAAGTTTATTCATCAAAATTTATTTTATCACCTTCAAAGTAATCCCCATTGTTTACAATACAACTGTGATAACGCTGGACCCACTCTTCTATAATCCTTTCTAGATCAATGTCTTCAATCGATTCAATCATTCATTCGATTCAATTAATGCTCTTTTCGCAAAAAATGTTAATTTTCAAGCACTCATTGTTGGATTTTTTCGACGTTATCATCAGTAGTAGACGTTGAAGACCATCCAGTAGACACAAAACTTCGACAACTTCACCCCCTCTTTGTACGATTTGTACCCCTCGTACGCCTGTGTTTTCAACTTAGTCGAACCACCATAGGCCTTTTTTTAACATTTTTAATAATACAGCACAAGAAACTTCATTTGAAACACAAAATTTAAGGCAAACTTTGAGGTCAACATATTAAGACAGTTGCTGTAAACATACTAGCTGACAGATCGCACTCAGTTTAGCTTGGTAATTAAGGAAAGTTCTACCAACTTAATGAAAAAAAATTAATTGATTGCTTTAAGCCTATTAGGAATATCACTATGCCAAAGCATATAACATTTCTATGTCAATTTATGAACATTTAAAGCGGTTGATTTTTTTAGCAAATTCCAGGTGGACTTTTTACAAAAGTTATGTTAAAAGTTCAAAATGTAGTTTGCAGCAGAAACTCGTTCATAATATTCATAAACCGTATACATTTCCTTTGTTTTTACTATTATTTATTTTTAGTCTAAATTTTAAGACTTAATTATCATGATATTGAAATTTGTTTTGAGTTTACGTAAAATTACCTCCTAAGTCTTACAATTTCCAAAAATAAGTCTTTAAGGAATAATTGTTTATTGTATGTGCAGTCGAAAATTACCCTACAAAATTGTTGCTTCCTGATTTTGCACTTTTGATAATCAATTCAGTTTATTTTGAACTTCCACAATTAACAATATTTTTAACATATGGTAAACACCATATGTAAAAAAAAAAATGAATGAATGAAATTACTCAGATACTAATAATACATATATTAAGTTCGTACATTACAGACTGTGATGATGATGCTCAATGTCTTCAACATTTTTTTTATAAATATAGTCCTGCCATGGTTGTATAATAAACTTTCCTCAATAAATAATTTTTTTTTATAAATGATAGCAACATATAAAACGATAATAAAATGTTATATTGTATATGTTAAAATGCTTTAATTCCATATTTATGCTACAAATTCCATATTCATGCTGTGCATAATAATAAACTTTATGATCATAAAATATCTATTTGTTATATACACTACTAAAAAAATATACTAAAAAAATCTAATATTTTAAATATCTGTTAAGAAAACGGCTATTTTCTTAAATAATATATTGGTTTACACTTAATGCAATCTTGTATTTTTACCTTCGTTATTGAAACAAAATCAACCCTGTATTTTTATGTAACAATGTCAGTAAAGAAGGAAAAACTTAAGACTTAGTTGTAATTTAAAACAAATCTATCTTATAATTTCACACTTTGCACTAGCTGAATATTTTTAAATGTCCCAGCTGCTGTAGAATATTCCTTTTGTGGAATGGAAGAAAAGGAAATGTTTTTGAATAGCCAGAAAGTTTCTCACTCTTCATTTAAACATATCAAATTGGAAATGAGATTGTAAAACACCCTATCTGCCCTTACGTTTCCTAACTAGTAATCTTCAGTCACGTGCAAAAAAAACTATAAGATCGCCTTTGCTAGCTTTAGTAGCAACACACATTTGAAGATGTTTTGTATACATTTTAGAACACCTCACTAAGGTTTTTCAACACGTTAAACAAAAAAGTAGTTAACTTATGTTCAAAATGACCAATGAAGTAAAAAATCTAATATTGAATTAACAAAATCAAACATTGCAGGTTATTGGTGAATTGTCTCAGTATGACGTCATTTGCAAACATGCGAGAGAGGAAGTGAAGCATACGCTGAGTGTTAGAGATCGTGAACTTACAAGGAAGAAGGTTTTAGAGAAAGCAAGAGAACGACATCCATTTAACAGGCAACAAATTGTAAGTATATGGCAACATAGACATGAAATAAAAATTTAGATTAACTAAATTTTCTTAAATACCACTACCCAAGAAAATATATGTGATTAACACTTTAATGTTCGCATATGTTACTAAGATCCTTTCGTTTTACGGTAGTACCGTCTTTCGAAGATCTTACCACATGTCGCAGGTGCATTTCACGAAATCGTAAAATATCTTAGTAAGACATAAAAGTCTCATTAGTTTCTAATTTTGTCATTCTATTTTTACAAAATGTCATGGATATATATATCCATTTTTTTTGTTATTTATACTGGCATTTGCCAGATAGCTTATACCTGACTCCAATGCGGTGTTACAGCCATGTGTTTGATAGTTTTACATTACTTCAACATGTTATAATAAATATGTAAAACAGGAAAAAAATTGTTTTTTAAATATACATGTAAAAAGGAGGCAAACATTTTTTATCCGTCTCTTCAAGTATATTATCGCTTTCTAAGCCTCACTTGCATAATATTGGGATTCAAAACAACTTGAATATGTATCTGCACTATTTTTTTAAACCATAGATTGTTTCGGTTAATTTGTATCAATAATTTCACGAGAAATAGAAAAGGACAGAGATGTTGTATGTTGTAGGGTACAACATATTTTAATCTAGCCCAGTTTTATTAATTCTGTAATATATTGGATGAAACAAATAATTAGATTCATTATTCCATTTAACTCATGAATATCTGGAAGCTATTATAGAGTTACTTGATGGTTTATGATCTAACATTATTTATTTTTAAGTTAATTCAATTTCCTTTGGACTTTTCTGTTTTACTAATAAATATTTGTTTTACATTTTAAATCCATTTATGTTATGTTCGATACTTAGGTCAATAGATAAGTTGGCTATGGGGTTTTTCAAAAATAGATTTTAATATCTCTTAAGCTAATTCATTACTACTCATTTATTTACATCTCATAAGTTTTAGAGTGATTTACTTCAGCACATAATTATTGGTATCAAATTCACTTGGATATAAATGTATTTTTGTCACCTGTTTTCTTCACTGTGCTCATTAGCGCATCATTTACTGTATTTCTGAAAGTTATATATCTTTTTGCATTCTCTTCTACCATCAATCCTTTTGTAATAAACTGCCAAATATACTGCTACTCACTGTCGTGAAAAATCGTTGTGTTTACCACTATAATAATATATATATATATTTATTAATATATTTATATATATATATATATATACATATTTATATTTTTTTCTATTAATCTTGTTTCACTCTTAATAATAATTTCCTTCACTATAATAATTACATTGTTTAGTCAAATGGCATTCAAAATTAATTTGTTTTGGGTGTAATAAGCAAACTCTTTAACAGGAATTTTAATGCATATATTTTTACTACATTAGACTTATGCAGAATCGGAACTTATGAAAGCATCTGCAGAAATGTCTCGAACAGCGCGCAGCTTAAGTGAGCAGACGGATTTGTTTGAACGTAGAAAACTACAGCAATTGAAAAATATACTGATGGACTTCATCAAGATAGAAATGGCGTTTCATTGTAAGGCTTTGGAGTTATTGACTGTTGCCCACAAGCAAGTCCACGAAATTAATGAACGAGCCGATTTGGAGGTAACATTTTGGTGACTCTAGTGATTTAGCCTCTGAGAGCTAACCTACTAAAATAAGCTTTCGTTTAACGAACTTGCAGTTAGTTTATGAAAACATCTTAGATATTACTTTCTTACATATTCTCGTAAATAATCTTGTATTACATTTTACAAAATTCCTGCTCCTTGTCACAAAAAACATAACTATTTCTCAAACTTTTAGTAACTTTTTTAGAAACATATTAATTAGTAATTTTCAACAGACACAAAGATAAAAAATTAAAAAGTTCTATCTAATCTTTCAAAATGAATGCATAAAAGAATTAATATATAAACTAATATTATATTTTCTTTAGTTAGCATAATTTAAATATTAAAATTAATCTTTTATTATATTTTGAAAAGTTATTAAAGACAGGTCTGAATCGTGATGGAGAGGATAATACGGTAATAAATGTTCATAATATTACAATTTATTAGCTGTAAATAGTTATATCAATATATATCGACATCATTATTTAAATAAATAATTATTGTTTTGACATTTAAAATTACGGGACTATTAAGGTAGAGCTGTACCTACCAACCAGACGTAGTAAGCAGCAAAAATGGAAGATCACACTCCCTATCATTTTTGCTACGCTTATTGTACCTTTAAATGTACCTTCTTCACAACGCTTATTGTAATACATGTTTTCTATCAAGTTCATTTTTGTCCTGCATGTTTATTTTTGTCCTTTCTTGTTACATTTCTTCAATAAATGACATGGGATTCCCAAATTTTTAAATACCCCGTAACATTCATTGTTAATCTCATTGTTTTTCTCAACTTGGTACTGCCGCTTACATATGAATTTTCAACAACGTGTACTTGCAAACTCTATAAGATAGATAAAAAGAAGTTGGTAACTCCTACAACTCCTATCAAGCTGTATATCGCATACAATTCCTGCCAAGCTGTATATCTTATGCAATATGAAAAGTGTAACTGCTAAATTCGTATTAAAATTGTTTGGTTTCAACAAAACAATATTCCCCTACAGGACATACTTGTTACATTAACAAACCAGCCAAGTTATATTATTGTAAAACTTTAAAAATTATGTATTATTTGTAAATAATTACAAATGAAATGGTCTTCTTTGATTCATATATGATTAAAACACTTTTTAAAGACCCAGGGAGGCATTTCATAGGTATTTCCATAAAACAAAATATAACTTTAAACAACCACACACTAAACATTGTAAATTCATACTAAATAACAGTTACATAAAGACAATTACTAACCTTTTGAGGACCACTTTTTAGCGCAGATAATATTTTTATTTAATATAAAGTTATTGTATCAAAAACCATGTAAAGGCCTTTAAAAATACAAATTTATTTCTTCTATACGTTTTAAATTTACTAATAAGAGTTACTTAAAAATTTTATGCATAGATGTACGGTTCTCATCCAACATAAATATTCTTAATTCATTTCTTGCAATGCACATTGAGTGCAATACATTTAATGACTTTTAATGGTGGTTACTCTGTGTTATTATTAGAACTGAATGTCAGAAAATAAACATTTTGTATTATTCCACGTTTTAGAGTACGTTGAACATTTTTTTATATTAAAAATTTAAATCTATTTAGAATTTCAGAAAAAAGTTAAAGTCACCTGAAGTGCCAGAAAAAGTGGAGGAACCGCAAAGATCTGGATCACTAGGCTCATTATTGAATCATCAACGTTCCAAAAGCAATGAAACTTTAGTAAGTATCTTTTCAATTCATTTGTATGCTAATTAATTTTTAAGTATATAGGAAACAATAATTAACTAATCTTGATACATGAACAGAAATTGTCAGATTGTTAATCAATGTTATTAAACTTACAATTCTTTTCAATATTTCAAATAAAACAGTCCAATTTATCAGCAGATTTGAATATTAGATACCATCATAAAGACTTATGATATTACAAATTAATTATCAACTTAATTTGATCCTATTTCCTAATATACTAAATTAATCTACTGACATTGGTATCCGCAGAACTCCTTCTTAATAAATGGGTCATTCCTAGAAACAAATAAGACACTGTTGTCACTCTGAATCAAAACCATAATGGAAAATTAGTACCATTTCATTTTGAATGCTATTTTGTAGAGATGTTCCGACTAGTCGGTAAAGCCGACTATACGGCCATTTTCGTAGTCGGCGACTATTCGGCAAAGATTGCCGACTATCTGGCTTCTTACTTTGTATGTATTTCTCAATAAAATGTATATAGGAGGAATTACATTAAATAAAAACCTTGATTGTTAATTAATATTTTTATGTTAGAATCAGTCTTACACATTTTGAAATGTAAGGCAACCTTTCCTTTGGTAATTAGTCTCTAAAATTACTTATTATAAAGAAAAAATATCTGACATTTATTAAAATTAGTAATTTTGTTTGATATATTGATAAATTTTGTTTGTTAATTAAGATTTTACAACCGACTAATCGGCTAGTCGGCTAGTCAGCCAAAGTCATAGTCGGCATATCTCTACTATTTCGTGTTTATTTAGGATGATACATTGTACTTACAGCGTTTCAAAATATAAAATTATTGTTAATAGGGAAAATTATATTAAGTAGTTCAAATCCATCAACAATCCCTATATTAATATGAAGCTTCTCCATTTTTTTGTGTTCTAATAGACTCTGCAAATGTTCTTGTGCAAGGTTGAGGTAATTACAGGAAGATAAAAAAACATATAGAAACTAAAAGACTAAATCAAATTTGAAACAAAAACTAAAAATGTTTAATACCCCCTTTACAATGTCGTCGACATTGTGTGTCGATTACAAGGCATACAGTCTTTGAGTACGCAACACACTGTGGGTACCTGGGTTCGATTCCCATCCACTGGTTGAGAGTGGCAGGACTGGTGTACTGGTTGGCTGTAAAAAATTGCTTTCATAGTAATGAGTCCATTAAAGTAAACAAATAAATAAATATAATAGATTTAACCTTCTGATGAACCACTCTATGAAATTTTATTTTTCATTATGACATTTTGTTGCCAAATTACATGACCAGTAGTATGGACACTTACTTGTTTTACCTTTTTCTGAGCTCCTCAGATATAAAGTTTCTAACATTTATTATTTAAGATCTTCGCCTAACTTAAACTACCTTCCTTTCCATTTCAGGATACTATAGAAAGTGGGGAAAGTGGCAACTCGGGAGAGAGTGATGACTCGAATAACCGTGATGACTGATAAATTTTTAAAATATAAGTTAAAATTATGATTTATTATGATGTAGTGTGATATATTTTTATTATAAACTTAAAAGGAAGTTAGGCATAACATTTTAAATTTATTTTTTTTTTGTTTCATTCATACTAATTTAGGCAAATATAAATGTAGACCCAAATATATCTCTATATCCAAAAATTACTGTTTTGTCTTTTCTTTTTTTTAGGATCTAGAAATTTAGTATTAAAATTAAAAAGAAAATTAATATAAATACTATTTTGTGTACACAGAGACTTAATCTCCACATAGAGACTATGTCCATAAAAAACTTGTCAAGTGGGATATATATTTAAAACTTTGGACCTCACCCAAAAAAGTTTACATTAAAACGAATTTCAGAGCAATACCTATCCTTCAGTATATCCTTAATAGGTATACATTCAATACTTAGAAAGAATGTTAATAACCCATGGAGTCGTCCGTAAGGGGTTAAATTTTTCAGCAAGTTATAAAGTAAATAACTTGCATCTATTTAGGTTGCAACATTAACTAATACTTTTTTCAAAATACCATTCATTAAAAACACCAAAATGTATCTTAACAATAATTACAAAAAAAAGATGATTTGTTTTAATCTCGATCAGATTTTCAATCATTTTTAGTTTTTAACACCTCAAAAACAAAAAACAGAACCCTTACAAGATCACTTATTTATCTGCTAGTGATTTGTCTCAAAAACTATTGAAGAAACTTTCAATTCAGCATATTGATGAAACGTATTAGTCCGAATATATATCAATAACTAACACTCAAAAATATTTACATGGAATACACAATGATTGTTTCCAAATTTAAAATTACGGGATTATTAAGATAGAATTATACCTCAATTTTAAATTTGGAAACAATCATTATTTACCATAACAATACTTTACATATTTTCCGATCAATGAAATACTCGAAATTTCTTTTTTAATTTCACGTATCAAATGGAATGTCAATTGAAAAAGTATATAGCTGAAAATACCCAAGAAACTCTTCGAAATAGCTTAAGGCAAAATTTGATAATTTTTGACAAATTCGTAATATTTTACGCTTTTGGAAGATATACTAGGCAATATATTTGCGTGGTGAAAAATATTAATATTCATAAATAGTTTAACCAAAATGGCATAGGCCCTTAAATATTTATGCAGTGGCTACGTAGTGCAAGTTCCGTGTGTTTTTGTTTATACTATAATTGTATCGTAACATTTCTTACCAATTTTTTTATCATAAAATAAAACATGTAAACCATATTCAAGAAGTTTCAAAAATTATTTTTACTTTATGAAACTAGAAGTTATGGATACAGAACAAGTATGAGTGAAATAAAAATGTAAGCTTAAAAAATGGAAGCAATGAGGATTTTCAAATTTTATTTGAAGTAAGAGACTATGCATCTCCACACAGACTCTTCTTTACAATTCAATCATCTCCCTCTCTTATGCCCATATGCACCGCACTCGGTCAGGATTGTTAGTCGGACTTACTAATAATTAAAAACTTATTTCTGTTTCTCATTGTCAGTTGAATCGGAACAAGAGTCTACTTTATCGACCATGCCCTATTGCACGGTCCAATTGCTAAAATATCCATACAAAATATGTTTTTAACTATCAGTAAATCCAACTGAGAGTCCTGACCATGTGTAGTGTATAGGGGCGTTAGTAAGAGTGCGATGTTAGTATTATATTGAGATCAACTTCTTTACAACAGCATTCTAAATATACTTGAACTGTGCAATTGTAATTGTGATATGATAAACGGAATAAGAAAAGACATTAAGATAGTTGTTGTGTCAAATGCGTTGTCAATGAATTTGCTGAATTTTTTATATATGTATGTATAAATATATATATATATATATAACTATAAATATCTAACTTATTTTATATACATATATATATAACTATAAATATCTAACTTATTTTAAAGTTTGAAAATTATTTACCGTTTAATTTTGGTAAAAATCGCTCTCAAAAATTCTACAATTAATATTACAGGAAAAGTAGTAACTTCACCACACTTTTAATTTTATTTAAAAATGTATCGAGTGATTTGTCTAAAAAACTAAGTCAATGTAAAATGAAGTATACATTTTGAAAAAATAATTATTTTCAATAAAACATTTTATATTAACTTTTGGATCTTCCTTTATGCAACGACTACCTTATTGTTGAGAAAAGTTATATTTTATTTATAATTACTTAAGATCTAATTACTTCCTTGCTCTACTTATTTCTAAACATAATACCTCCTACAAGTATTCATTTCTTCACTGTTAATGTTTACAAACTGTGGAATAAGTCGAACCCTAATATTCGGAATGTGCTATGAATTCACACATTCAAAGGTTTTCTGAAGAAAAAATTCTTTTCGTAACACACCATCATCCCGTTTCTGGTTTTCTTACTTATAAATCCTATCACTCTCATTGATACTTGCGTCTATATAATATTTATTCATTATTTTTTGTTAGTCTACTTATTGTTTTCTGTTTTTTTTTCATTTGACAATTGTATTCACAATCTGTAGCAGTTTTTCACAATATATATTTTATTACTTGGTACTTTGTTTGACCGCAAGAGACTGCCAAAGACTGGAAGATACTAAGAAGTAATTTGTGCACAATGAATAAACAAATAAATAGATGCGCCAAAAAAATAAAAATAAAAATATTGTAACATAAAAATCATCAACATTTAAATTTTATTTTTCTTAATTAAAAATAAGAAGTTTATCTAAAAGAGAAAAGCCTAATTAAAATGTCTATTGTAAGTGACGCACAGATATCTCAAAAATTTGACTTGATTGAAATTACATAAAAAAATAATCAAAATTAAACAAAATTTTGCAAGAATGTTGTTCACTTTCTTTGCTCATCTTTACAACTGCCTTTTCCTTATGAAGAATGGGTTAATTGTGTCAAATTTTGAATATCTCCATTTTTAGTAAGGATCCTTTATATTTCACAGTCAATGTCAAACCAGTCGCTTATCTATGAACTGTATCTCGCAAATCATTTCAAATGTGTGCTTGAAATTTGAGAAATTTTCTAACATAATTATTATTAACAAAGTTTAATGACTTAATTTAGCAAAAATTAAATAAAAAGGTGTACTGCATGATTGTGTTTTGGGCACGGGTGCAAAAGTTCTGCTCTCAAAATATCTCCCATCATAATGTACATACTTCCAGCAGTCATCATGTTCCTGTTTGATTTTTTTTCAATTTTGTGATTTGTGAAAATGTTAATATAAACCCCTAACAATAATGAAGATAGCAACATTAAACTCTTGCAAACTCAATATTTACTGTCATAAAATTTGTTATGAACATTATATAATACCTAGCAATAAACCCAATAATCTTATATGATCTTTGAGAAATATTTATAAGTCATCATAGAATGTAATGGAACTATCCATGAAAACACCGAGACCTTGCAGTAAATACGATATGTCGATGGTCAAGGTCAGATGAGTAATTAGACTATAGAACGAATGTTATCTCGTGCTTGAGTGAATACGAGTAATATTTAAAAGGAAAACTGTCTTAGGCATCATTTGTTCTTTTTTTTATAGAAACAATTTTGGCATAGTCAAATTTTTAGTCAAACATAATACATGTGCCGGCAGCATATATCCATTGGTATATATAGGTTCATTGAAACAATCTAGAGTCCCTAACGGAACTGTTTACACTATAAAAATACTTTACATATTTGATATATTTGGTTTATGAATACTGCAGTATGTATACAGTATGTTTGTGAAAATTTCATACCACATTTCTATAGTAGGTATGTGTTAACATTGGTCATAAATAAAGACATAAAAAAAACCAATGTTAATATATTAAATGAACAACTCAATACAATATCATCACCCATGCTTAATATCATCTAGACATAATATAGTTATACAACAATGATACTGCAGTACACTTCAAATTGTTTCAGCCCGGTCACACATCTATGGAGATACATCAAAAAAGAAAACAAAATGGGAGATATGTATAATTAGTAATATAACCTTGTTCCAACCGTTAGATATTCTTAACATTGTATAAATATATTACTAAGAATAACATTCATTTACTCTATTACTAACTCTTTTACCTGAATGTTTTGTGTAACGTCATAGTAAAATCATAGCATTTCATTTACTACCCTCACTAAAATACTTGTATATTGTATAACTTTCGAAACCGACCATAAATTCACTAACGTAAACACTGGGAAAACCCGCACAAAGCCCTCTTCTGCTATTCTTTTGTATAATATTTAAATGGAGTTTGATGTTTCTAAGAGTCAATCTTTACAAATTGCCCACATGAAAATGTTGTCATACAATGAACCCTAGGTTGTCAATCATAATTATATGGAAATTTTTTATTATCATAAACAAGTCTCCATGCAAAATGAAATTATGAAAAATACCAAATTACCACTGTAAGATTTTTCTTTCTACAAAATAATATTTACATCGCTCACTACTCATAGACTATTGGGTATGTCGTGTCATACCTCACTTTGATAATGCTGATCGACACTCAATGTGCGAGTACTACAAAATCCTTAATCCTTGTAGTATCGTCGAAGTAGTGTGTCTCAAGAAAGGGACAAAATACGAAAAAAATGTATTAATTTTATTCATCTTATTTTGTACTCGGGAACCCATAAAAGCCGACTTCCTACACTAATTTTACAACATTCTGTGAATATATATTTATAAATATAAATATTATTTTAAAAAATGACTTATTACTTATAATATTATATTTATTTATTCATCCCAAAGTTTTATTATTCCCCACATTACATATACATATGTATACATACATATATATATATATATATATATATATATATATATATATATATATATATATATATATATATATATATATATATATATATATATATATATATATATACACACAGTGTCCAGGAATAGATGTCGGACAAAGAAAGATGCCATTCATTGGATATAAAGAAATAAATTGTCTTTGAATTAATACATAAAAACACCTTTTTTCTAATTGAGTGCAAAAAAAATATTACACATAACTCTTTTCAACACACCGAACACTTGCCCGGAGTGCGGTTTAGTAGGAGTACATTTTCTGAAAAAAAGTCATCTATTAAATTGTATTTTAAACATCGACACTTATTGCCGGGCACTATATATATATATATATATATATACACATGCACGCACGCACACACACACACACACACATATATACATATACATATATATATATATATATATATATATATATATATACATACATACATATATATATATACATACATATATATATACATATATATATATATATACATACATATATATATATATATATATATATATATACATACATATATATATACATACATATATATATATACATACATATATATATACATACATATATATATATATACATATATATATACATACATATATATATATATATATATATATATATATATATATATATATATATATATATGTATACATATATATATACATACATATATATATATATATATATATATATATATGTATACATATATATATACATACATATATATATATATATATATATATATATATATATATATATATATATACATATATATACATATATATATATATATATATATATATATACATATACATACATGTATTTTAAAGATTTCTTGCAATTCCTTAAAACATAATTTACCAACAACTCAGACCACCAGATGGTGCTGTTTTTTGGTTGCCACTATATTCCATGACGGATGTCAAAAGCCGCAAGTATTTGTATCTACAGTCAATGGGAAAGTGACCAATAGATTAGACGTCATAAAAAGCATTGGCCAAGCGTAGTTTACATACATGTTACTTTACAAATTAAACATGATTTACAAATCAACCATTATGTATAAAATGAAGATTGTCTATATAGTTATAGTAGGTAACATTTTTTAAAGGTATAAATGGTATATAGGGATAAAAGGCCCATAAAGATCCCAGAATGAAGTGACTGGCTGAAGTCAAATAAAACTAAGGGTAACATTATTGAATAAAAAGCCAAAAAATAAGGATCTCTTTTAGTTTTTTTTACTATCTTTTAAACTTTCTTCACTGTTCAATTTTTTTTAGCATCTAATAAAATATGAAATTAGTGAATTAACATCTCATAAACTATTAATCATTATTTAACTCAAGTGTTTATATAAAATAAAAAAAAATATAATTTTCAAATAAAAATTCACATCTTTTTGTTTAAATACGAATTACATTTTAAAATTGAAATAAATATTTTTTTATTTATTCAACCCACCATATGATGTCTGCAAAAAAGTGCAGCAATATTTTTTATAAGCATAACCCAATAATTCTGAGAAATAAGTCGTAGAAAACTTAAAAATCCGTATTAAAGGTAGACTCCTTCTTTTTCAGGTTTTTTGAATAATTATATTTATATTTTCATTCGATGACGGCTTGCCACTTTATTCTGGGGCATGGGTATATCAAAAAACCATTGACATAGTAAAAATATCATCGATGTTTATTCGCATTATTTAGCAGAAAGCGCCTTAAAACAAAACAAAATATAAACATCTTTGGTAGTTATCTATCTGTTAGACATGGATCGATAAGCGCGAAAGGACACTGAATGTTTCATTACCGATTTGCTTCGTTTACCTCGTACCTATAAACATTCAAGTTTTTTATGCACCAGATATCCGGTATTTTAAGAAGGCATTTTTGTTTATTAACTTTTATAGCCATTAAAAACGCTGCAATTGTTACATTTCTCTTTCCTAATGACAGAAATATGGTAATATCCCAAAAAAATAAATACCTACGTCCTATTTGCACTTATACGATTATGTGCAGAAAGTAAAAATGGAATAAAGAAAGGAAAATAAAAAATGACGAATTTTTTACGCATAAATTTTACTTATACAATGGTAAAAAGGTTTTATGTATAACCTTATTTTGTTGTTTATTTTGGCAAAATACTTATCAAATAATTATGCCCACTTTTTATCAATATCGATGAACATTTTTCACCTTTACAAAGTAACGCCAGTCAAGTTACGACCGTTAAGATTATGAAATGTCAAAGTTGCGTCAAACCATTGTTACGTCGCATTTAACTTAAAAAAAATTAGATATTCATTTGGAATTTCGTGCGTTTTTTTTTCTTTGGCGTCATTCTAATCCTTAAATTGTAACCAAATTTAATACCTACTTGATTCTTACTACCTACCATATTACTAGGAACGATCGAGTATCGACGCAAAATTGTTTTCCCATTGTCATAACTACCGTAAATGTAAAACGGGCCTCAAGAGGCCTTACATATTTCTTGCACGCAAGTTTCGAACTACGATGAGGCAGGTGGCGATGTCGCCATTCATAATCGATATTATTTTTATCAAAATGACATGTGAATTCATTTCGAACTGCATTTTGGTGGAACTTTTTATCTAAACCTACTTAAAAATGTTTTGCAAAATTGTATTATTCATTGGCAATACAATTCATCATAAAACTAGGGCTTAGATCCATTTGGTAAAAGTAAATTTATTGTTCTTTGGTTCAGGAAACATATCCTCAACATACACATCATATATGATAACAATTGTTTGAGCTTATTCAATCTGCCAAATTTACAAATTATTATATCTTTTACATATAAAAATAGACTTTTCCTAGGTTACCAGGCTCTTTGGTCCTTAAAGTTTAGCAAGCCCCTATAACTGACATGTATTCAAAAGAAATGCAGAATTCTTTTCCACAAACCTTAATGTTCACTTTTCGCTTACAAGTCATAATGTTGAGCACCTATAATACTATAAATTTGACATATCCTGCCACAACTATGGTAATCATAGACAAGTGCGCTTAGTTTGAAGTTTTAAATATGTTTTTAATCAGTATTTGTAAGGTAAAAAAACCAAACAGTTCACTGTATGTATACCGTGACTGTCAACATTTAACTATCACTAACATATAAAAGAAATATAGATTTATAACGTACATTTCTTTTATTTCCATCTCATCATATTTTAGATATATCCTTTTTTTTATTCGAATGACGATAAGTGATGTTTGTTAAAATAGTTACCACTCCATTTTCAGTGAGAGACAAACCATCCACATTTACTTAACTGAAATAATGAGAAATTAATTTCTCATATGTGAACACTAGTTTGCAACAGGCTTTTTTTTGTTTAATCCACAGCTGGGAAATTGCTTCTTCGGCGTACTCATTCACACAAGGTCATAAAAAACCTCTTTTTAGTATTTTACTGTATGAAATTTAGTATTTTAAACTCCTCTTTTTTTAAAATACTAAAAAGTATAAATGCCTAATTTTACTACACGGTTTATAAAAATTATATTAAGTTGACAAATACCGTTTCATTTTTAAGCCAAGTATGAAAAATGTGAGAATTAAATTTTTCCTATAAGACATAGTCCTTTTTACATTTAGGTCAAAGATATTTAAAATGTTATCATAAAGTATATCAAATACATAGTTACATCTAGTTTGGATTTTATCTAAAAATTCTCACCCATTGTAATAAGATTCCTGTATTGTAAGTTTCAATTTTTAGTGTCATGTAAAGTTCCCATAAAAAGAAAAAAAATGTCTTAATCAAAATTATTCTAATGGTTAGATACCAAACTGCAAAATAATCCTTATGCAAATATCAAAAATGTAAATACATAACTGTAATCTACGTGAATTGTTTAGCAAATGTGGCCCATGAAAATAAATTAAGCATTACTACTTCAAATAATTTTAACACAGTAAAATAAAGAAATAATTCTACACACAAGGAAACTTAGTTAACAACAGTCCTAAGTAATGGTAACAAATGTTAGACAGTTTGTCTGTTTATTTGTCTCACTTTCACGCCTTAAGTACTCAAACAATCAGCAAACATGCAAACATGCAGCAAGAATCATAAAGATGAAAATAAGACTTTATCCCAGAACAGAACTTATTTTTTTGGTAATTAAAAATTGCCTATTAAGGACAAGAGTATCAAACACATACATTCATAAATATGTATGTATATTTAAATAGTAAGTAGATAACATTGCTTAATCTTACAAATAATTGCTTTGATTTAAAAAATATTTTTTAGGAAAAGAAAAAATGTTTATTTATGTAACAAAAAAAATTACTTCATAATCCAAACTAATATTGTGTTTACGCATGTCAAATTACTTAGCCATTACCACTGCTAAGATCCAATATTTTCACAAGAATATTATTTTGATTATAAATTACACAACCGTATTTCCCATTACTCGCAAGCGAAGTCATGTGTCAAAGCTATTTGTGCTATGTTACACATACATTATTTAAAATAAAAAAAAAATATATATATATATACATGTATACACGGGGTCCGGGAATAAGTGTCGAACAAAGAAAGATGTTATTTGTTAAGTGAAAAATGGTTGTCTATGAAATAATATTTAAAAGATGACTTTTTTTCAGAAAATTGAAAACAATATTCATCTTTTTTGTACACGCAATACTTGCGCACATTGTTCAGTGCCGCTCAGGGGAATAACACGCGAACAGCTTCGAAGACATCTAGCTGCCTAGGTAAGAACCGCGCTCCAGGCAAGTATTGGGTATGATAAAAAGAGTTATGTGCAATATTTTTTTTACAGTAAATTAGAAAAAGGTTGTGATTTACATTTTATTTCAACGACAATTTATTCCTTTATAGCCAAAGAATAGTGTCTTTCCTTTGTCAGATACTTAATTCCGGACATGTGTGTATACATACATATATATATATATATACACATATATATATACACATATACGTATACACATATACATATATATATGTATATATATATATATATATATGTATATATATATTACTTGTTTTTTATAATTAAATCTAAGTGGACTTTCTTTATATAGCATTTTATTAATTAAAAAACTTTAAAAGAAACAATGGCATAAAAATGGCTTAAATAATTTTATTCATTGAGGTTCCTACAATTGCATCTACCATTTTTGAGCTATATAAAGTACAGAAATCTACATATTAAAAATATGCAAGTACAAAATTGTTATTTAATATTTGCTATCTTGTGCTTAATGTAAATATTTAGAAATATCAGGGTACATTACAAGATTTGACATTTTATGAGTCACCACCATAATAGTCCATCTTTTGTTTTCCCTCCAATCATTCAAAAATCTACACCTTCCAATCAAAGCAGAATACTTTAATGAAAACTTCTCAACTATAATACAACAAAGATGGATATTTTAATTGAAGTTCTAAATATTAATTTTACTTTTATCTTTACATGTTATTAAATAGTTATTTTTATTGTTTTGTGTTATATCTAAAGACACTTAAATAGATGAGCTTAAGATTCAATAAAGCTACTTAATTTAAATTGAACACCTAAATGTGGCTTAGGAAGTTATGCTCAAAAATTTTTGTTGTTTAAAAAATATTCGTTTGCAGCTTCTTCCGCCATTTCAAATTTTGATATGCATATGCATAATGAACTTATTTCATCTTTAATATCCCATTTTAACAGTTTGAATCAACAGTTATCATAAAGATAAATTTTTTTTTATATATATTGAAGTTAGTGTTAAAGTACAATTCAGTTTAGTCCTAATTCAGCAAGGAATATACAGTATGTTTGCTCTCATGGAGATATGAACAAGACACAAATGTCGACTCATCGAAACTTACATTAATAATGTTACATATTAAAATTTAACTCTAAGAATGGCACTACTATTTTTCACTCTCCACACCGGCCTGAGTCATAATATCGGAAATATTCTTCTCCAAATCATCGATACGTGTACCCATCTCATCAATTCTGTTTATAATCTGATCAGACATGGTTTGGAACTTATCCTGCATTGTCTGGAGAAGATTTTGAATCTAAAAAAAAAATTTTAAATCAAACATACTTATATAAAATGCTAAAAATGAAAAATATAAATGCGAGCAATATCATTTTAAAAACTTTTTTCAACACTACACAGGGAAAAATTTATAATAGCGTAAGCCAATAGTTTAGAACTTGTGTATTCAATATAATTTCAACTAAATGCCACATTCTTATGTCTATAGACGAAACTGGTAATATTATTCATATTTAGCAACAATGTAATTATGGGTAAGAGAATATAGAGCAAAGAAATTTATATAAAATTCTATAGGAATTAAGAAATGTTTTATGCCGCTCTATATAAAGAAACCACCGAGAATAAAAATATGTATAATGTTTAATTTTTTTATTAATATTAATGTTAAATTTGCCGTTTAACCAAATACGGAATCTGTTCAGTTCAGAAGTATTTATATCCATCTACTTATTTGAACATAAGCAAACTGCAAATATTTACAAAACGCATTCATTAAAATTACTTCACAATAGAAATTATTGTCATATTAAGGTATTTAATCTTAACCAAGCGATGATTAAAAATTATTTAATAAAACAAATGTTTTCTTCAGACCCATGTAAGTTAGCAATAATGAAGAATTAATAATATCTGTCCCTGTATTAATACAATTATAATTCGTTTGATTTTGTGCCCAAACTTATTAATAGTTATAATGTTCATTTCTTCCCATGCATATTTATGCTTTTAAAACTGGACTACTCGGTTTAAAAATTCACATTTGCGCATTTCACACCCAAATTTTAAATTTGCAAAACATAATTAATGAGGTGCAAACACTTAAAACTCAATACAATAAAAACGGTAATTTTTCAATGTCGTGTTATTCTTTAGCCAATTTGCAATTTATCACAATACAAACACTCAAGAGGAATTTTAAGAAATAACTTTGTTACACTTCTTTCGCTTACTAGACGTTTGAAACAATTTCAAATACTTACATACTGCGTCATCTCTTGCATATTCCTTGGATCGGCTGGTGGAGCTGAATACTTTTTATCTCCATCATTACTCGCAGTTTCTGATGAGGCATCGGCCATAACGAACCGTCAACAATACAGATCAAACGTCAAATGACTTACAAATGACAGAAATTGTACCGCGCGCTGCGATAGACAATCACACACTCGCTTTTCATAGAGTCGCCCACGTAACTGACAATATTTTATTTAAAGACATTACTTTATTGCAAATGAACAGGGATACAGCAAGAAATAAACTAAAGCGTCCACCCTCCCCCACACAGCAAGAAGTCGTACCTAGCCGAACCCGGTACGGGTGGACGGATTGTTTTCTTTCTCCTAGTGTGCGTATCTTCAAACCAAAAAGGTATAAGTGAAAGAAATCCATGTCAATGCAGTAATATAAATCATATTAAGAGTTTAACCTATTATTTCATCTATATTTCTATATTCTAACATCATTACTTTTGCGTGGATTTTAAATAGTCGAATCAATATTTTCAAAAGTGAATATGATAACGTAGTCGTCTTTAGCATAATTGCTTTTAGAAATAACAGCTTAAATATGCAAATGCAAAATGAAGTCACGAAAAATTATATTTTCCTCTTTCACTTACATCGCATATTACTAAAGGTCTGTGATCAAAGAGGATGATTAGATATTTATTATCTAGAATGTATCTAACTAAAACACTTATTACTCAAAGCATAAAATAATTATTAAGTTGTACCCATAATTGTCTTGTTCAATTTTCGGAATAACTTGTAAGAATAACAAAATTTTTGTAGCAGACAATTTTATATATTATTAGCGTTTTAAAGTTGTTAGTTGAAAATTTATAATTAAAAATATGTTTTCCTTATTTGTTTGAAAGTAATTTTTTACCAAATAGAATTGTTCATAACCTTCTTTGTTTATTAGTTTAAAACTAGCTTTTGTTCATCCACAGCGGGATTCTTTTTTATATGATGTTATTTTTTTATTTTATGCATTACCACTTTCAGTAAATAAAGGAAGGTTTTAATTGTAAAAAAAGATCCAATTTTTAACTAATTTAGTTAAAGCTTTAAAATGAGGAGTGTCAAAATTATGAATAATAAATACAATTGTGGTTCAAAATTAAAAAATATTTTGAAATGTAACATATAGAACAGTTGAAAGTATTTTAATCGAATGCGACGTATTTATTAAAAACTCATTCATTTTATGAACTTAGGACTGCTTTACAATTTAAATATTTAAAAGCTGTTGGCATAAATGAAATAATTGGAAGTCAAATGTTTCTATAAGAAGATAATATCAACTTCCAGTCATCTGTGGTAATAATGCTTTGATTTGTGAAACAATTAATTTTATCTCATCTTTTTTTAAGAAACCGTTTCTATAGAAATGGAAAAATCGGTCCTTATAGGAAGCTTGATACATTTACAACGTTACTATAAATTTGATTTTATTATAGTAAAATTAATATCCCAGATATCATGTAAACTTGAGGCAAATTTGATTTTCTTTGATTCTAAATTGTTACGTCAAATATGAAAGTTGAAGTTTGAGGCAACATTGTTACAATACAATTGAATTGAGAGGCAACATTGCTACAATGATGATATTCCAAGTTTGTGACAATATTGCAACTTGCAAGTTCATGCTCGCTATAATCGCCATCTATTGCAAGTAGAGCGAAGCACGTAGATGTGATTTAAACTTTCCCCAAGGGTGTGTAAACTTGTTATGGAAAACTTAACACCAACCTTCTCTTTTTGATATATTAAACTTGTTGCAAGTAAGATTCAAGTTTATATTGCTATCTGGGAAAATACGCCCTAACATTACGTCATGACAATTTCTACTAAACTAGAGTGGTTTTAAAAAGGTAGCCAAAACACAAAAATACATGTATTAGCTTGAATTTATCAAATTAAAAAAAAATAATATGAAAACATTCAACATAAGGTACATTTATTAAAGATTTTCCCCAACTACGTGTAGTTTCTAATCTTGCTTTGGCCGGGAATAGGCAATCAAATATTTCTAATAGAGACTTGATCTTTGGATCAAGAATCCCCTATCTGAGGCTTAAGTGTCCCATAGGCCGTTTTACCCCATAGCGTTATCCCTATTTGTCATTTGACGAAGCAAGACTGAAGTCAGCCGTCCACGAAGTTCTAGAAGAGGAGCTAATTCGCAGCACGGTAAAAGCCTTAAAATATCATCTATTGCAGTGCAAATCAGGAAAAAGGAAAGAAAGAATGGTTCTACCAAAATCTTAAAAAATATACTTCAAAAATGCTACAGAATAAAAATGGGGGAGTATGTATCTGTATTTTAGAAGAGTAACTTCATAGATAACTTTTTGTGTTCGCTGGTATGTTATGCATCCGAGTTATTTGATAATGAAGCCAACAGATGGCACCTCTTATGGTTCACTCTTGCATGATGCATGCGAGTTATCAGTTGCTGGCCGCAACTAATGACGTTAACGTCGCTTTAAAGGAAATAACATTGGAGGTCATATTACAACGATCCACCTCCCCTAAAGAAGTTAGTTACACTTCACAAGAGGAAAAAAATTTGTATATATATACATTTTTTCAACAAAAGATAACAAAAATGGTAAAACATAAACTGAAACAGTAAAACGTAACGAAAAACCAAAGGCAAAGAAAACAACACAAAACAAAGAGTTACCAGCCTTTTTAAGTTAGACTTACAGATTTGAAAGGAAAGTGACATACCTTATAAAGAGGCTAAATATAAAAGTGAGGAAAACAGAATAATTATTGCGACAGAATGCAATCGAGTGATCAACAATTTAATATTTAAAAAAATTGTTTCTTAGATATTGGTTGTTTGACAAGAAATAAATATGAAACGGGTTTTGCAAAAAAATAAACTAACAAATTATGTAACATTCGAAAGAAGATAGCCACTGAGTTTCAAATAGTTAAAAAGCTTTCAACAGCGAAATCATGTTTGAATCTCCATCAAACGGGTTACCTTATTTGAATTTCCTATCGTATTAAGTGACTCATACATTATGAGAGACTTGATCCTTTCTATACCTACAAAGAATTAAATCGTACATAAATGAGGTGATATGGTGTATTTCCCGACTTTCAGTTTATTTCCAGATAACTGCTTTATGTACTGGTAGATTAAAATAGGTTTATTAAAGAATGTTTCAGTCCTAAAATATTTAGAAACAGCCTTTAAATAATACAATTATATCTCACAAACATTTCGGAATAGATTATAAGTAATAAAATGATGTATCCTTCATTAGGTGCATAAAATGACTTGAAGAATCTAAATAACTGAAAAAAAAATAAAAATATGTGTTTATGCCTAGACTTTTGAAATGTCAAATTCTGGTAAATATAATAACGACAGTTCGCACCGAACTTGAAATTTTGTTACGGTTCTTAAAAGCCGGTGAAGCGAATCTGTAAATATTTCGTACTTTATATTGTAAATAAATAAATCCGGCACGATGAATATGTGTACGCTGTTAGAAGTTAGCATGACCGAAGTGCGGAAGGAGATACTAAAAGGTATTAGAGAATGTGCCGAACGCGGTCTGATACAAACTACGAAATGGTTATCGGAATTAAATTTTTCACTCAAACACATTAAAGTAGAAGATGAGCCCATGGCTTTAAACTATAACTCCACGGCGTGTGATGAACAAGACTCTTATATGCTAGCTAAAAGTTACTTCGACTGCCAAGAATACGACAGAGCTGCACACTTTTTGGAGAACTGCGTCACTCCGAAGTGTACGTTTTTACATCGCTACTCACAGTACATGTCAAGTGAAAAAAAACGTTTAGATAACCTCAACGACAATGGAAACGATATTTCGGATACGAACCAAGCGCAAGTACTATTAGACCTTTTATCGTATTACAAAACAAATAGAAATAATCTCGACGGATATGGTCTTTACTTATACGGAGTCGTTCTCAATAAGCTGGACCTGCGGACGCAGGCGCTAGATGTGCTACAGGAGGCGGTAAACGCAGCCCCATGGCTATGGGGCGCTTGGGTGGAGCTATCTACTCTTATCAGTAGTATGGAAATGATGGAAAGCCTGCAGTTACCCCGACACTGGATGTTGTACTTCTTCATCGGTCACACATTTGTTGAATTAAAGTTAACTGAGCAGGCCTTAGAGACGTATGATAGACTGCAAAATGTTGGATTTGGATCTAGTAATTATGTAAATGCACAGTTAGCAGTGATTCATCATGATAGACGAGGTATAATTAAAATTATTATCTTTTACTTTTTTTGAAATGCAGCAATTTCGCTTACAAACTGTCCAGTTCTGATGGGGACATACTACCTGACCTTTAACTTTTATAGTGCAGAGGTGGAAGACTCTAGCGTCATGGACCCCCCCTCCAATTGCTTTGTGTCCTACACAATAGATCATGTTTGTATGGCTTAAGTAATTTGCTCATTCATATTATAAAATTAGATTATTTAAATTCTGTACTTAATGTACCTACTGTGTCCCAATGAGTTGGACCCAAAACAAACAAGTCTTAAAACCAAACCCATGACATGTAAATTGTAAAAATTCTAACTTTGTCAGCCATAATCAGTCAGACAAAAATGAGTGTGAATTCACGACTTCTGCATTATTATATTCCATAATAGACTTCAAATGCTACATTCATGATCACCCGTTCCAGCAAATTTTTTAAGAGTTGTCTTATGACGAACAAAGCCTTAGCCTTGCTTAAATTTTTTATAATTGTTCCTTCTTTTAAAACATTGGATTCTACATATCCAGTGATTTGGCTATGGTATACTTTTTATGAATGGTGACACAATCGAAAAAGACAATTTTTCAGGAAAAAGATTTAAAAAAACCAATCAAGCATGAGTAGAATTATACTACGAGGGTTCTGTACACATTTAAGAACTGATAAACATTTAAGGGTACATAATATTTCTAATTAAACTATTTATAAATTAATTTTTCGCAAAGTAAATATGTTTTCTAATATATTTTACACAATAGTATATATTTTGACTCAGAAATTACATTTTCTATTTCCATTCTATCATTTCTATGGAATTTACATTTTTATAAAACTAATTATAAAAATGTAAATCCACATAAAATTAAAAATCATTGAGTTTTGAACTTTCTCCCGTTACTTTTGCTATAAGACCTCCCATTATGCCGACTTTTAAGATTGTAGGTCGACTAGAACTTACTGTATGAATAAAAGGGTAAGATTATAGTATGAATAAAAAAAATATACTTTCTCATATATCTTGTTGTTGCGGGTACTAAAAAATTTAAAATTTTTACAGCAATGTAAGGCTATAAGACAATGTAAGACCTAAGTATATGATATTAATTTCAACCTGATATCTGAAGTCATTTCTGAGAAACAGGACTTTGACCCACAGACAGACAGAAGACTAAGTGATCTTATAAGGGTTCTTATTTTCATTTTGATGGATGGAACCCTAAGAATAGGGAAAATTTTGTTATCTCTTTCAGTATATCTATCACAGATTCGCAGCAATTACATATAACATTTTTAATTTAACAAAGTAGATACAAAAATTAGAAAGTAGATACACAATAACTTCTGAAAACTGAAAAAAAATCTAATAACCTACAGTGATTTTGACTTATATATCACTACAGTGATTATAAATATTTTCATATACAGTGGCAAAGGTGATTTTTGTCACCATTGGTAAATAGGACTCTTCTAAAATATTTTTCTTTTAAAAAATTATTCGCATAAGCTAATGTCCACTAATGAAACAAGCTTCTAGTTAACCTTTTGCTGGAAGTCATAATATGTTATTATTTTGATTATTCCAGATGTGGAGACTTCGTTAAATTTATTCCGAGAGCTTTTTCAGGCAGATCCATACAGATTAGAAAACTGGGATGTGTATTCACATTTACTATATGTCAAAGAAAAAAAAATGGAACTGGCAAATCTTGCGCAAAGAGCGATAAGCATAGATAAATATAGGGTCGAAACGTGCTGTGTAATAGGTAAGTTTTTCAATGATATCAAAAGAAAATAGTAATATTTGAACCATAAACACAACATAAGATTTTAGTGAAGAAATTGATCACTTTCTGTCTATGTCATGTAAAGATACACAAGTGAAAATAGTGTTTTGTTGCCACTTTCAATACACTATATGACTGATGTGAAATAAAGCCGTGAATGCAATAATAAGAAATAATTTTATTTCGAGGAATATTCAATAAATTGTATAGATATTCAAAATAAATAATAAACATGTACATACACACATAAAGGAACAAATACCACTGTTTCAACATGAATTTAAGTGTTAAATCTCGTGAAGTGCATGCAAACCAGGCACCGAGTGCCACCGTTAAAGTGATATGAGAAGGTGATTAATTCCCCTAAATAGGAATTGAATATTGATTATACTGGTTAATCAGTGTTTTCCTCATGTTTTTATTTATAATAATAAAATGTTTAATGTAATTATAATTAAGAAAGTGTTATAAAATATGGTTTATTTCTATGTAGTAAAAACTTGAATCAAAAAATGTTTTATTTTCTTAAAATTTTAAGAGGTATTCCAAAAAATATGGTTATATAGCTAATACAATGATATCAGTTAATTGTTATTCCAGTTAACCAACATCTTTCTAAAAGTTGTGTACTAAAGATATATATAAATGTCAGTGATCACAAATATTTGGTTAGTACAAATGCATTCAAACTTATAATGGTATTTCTGGTAAGAATTCGTAATAGATTTTTTCTAACTATTCCCACCATTCCACCTGTATTTTCTCAGGACCACTCCTGGGACCTGTAACATCCCCCTTCATACAAAAGAGAGGACCCTTTATGGTCTCCTAATAGTGTCCCGTGTCTACGATCAAGCACTTCCATCCAACTGAGTTAGAGGCTGTGCCTTCACAATGAATCATTTAGTATCTACATTTTTAGAAATCACGTTTTAAAGCTCTGTGTGATCCTACTCTCAAAACTACAGGTACACGCCAGGCTATCTCTAAGGGTAAATCTAAACAAACCAAATCTAAACCAACCATTTTTTATTACTTTATATAAATGCGTGCCACAAAACGAGTAATTAGCAAAGACTGTTGGCCGGCAAACCTCCCATTTTCAAAATTTACCTGAAGTGAGGTATAGATAACATAATAAAGCAAATTATTTAAAATAAATTCTTGATTTACTCTCAACAATATTAACAAAAGAGTATTTTAAAAATGGGCAAGTTTGATGGGAAAATCTGTATGCAAGTCATGCTTCAAGTGAGCAAATACTGCTCATGTCTGCTCCACCCGCCTGCCCCCCAATATCATCATGTTCAAACATGCTTCAAAATGATCCTTGCATTTAAGATTGCAGTTTAAAACGTTAGTTCTTTCTTATTTACTATATGGTATTGCTGATTATCAGTGTTACACAGCTGCTCTACTATTTATACATTTCCACCACATATTATCGTTCCACATATGCACTCATTAAAATATAGCTTATTTATCAAACTCCATTGAAATCCCTTCAAAACAACTTGCAACCAAATAAATAGGTTTTATACCACTAAGAAGAGTTCCAAATCATCAGCAAACGGCAGTGCTGAAAACTGGAAGCAAGTCATTTACTATAATGGTTAAAAAATGAGGGCCTAAATTACTAATTAGCTGATTTCAGATTGAGTAATAAAAGGCCTCGATTGAAAAAATTCTCAATTAGTCATATTGTTTTCCAACCTGAACTTGAACTCAAGTCATACCATTCTGCAATAATTTACCTAGGAGAATATCATTGTCAAATGTCCCTAGCCTAAGCCTATGAGCCACTAGTAACGGTGGAGTGCTTAGGACAAAAAAAAATCTTGTTGGCTCTCTGCCTGCTGGCGTTGAACTTGGGAGTAGATACTTGGATGTAAATTGGTTTCAGAAACTTTAGTAAATCTAGATAGCACTGCTCTACTTTCCCTTGAGCAGATTATGTGTTAGTAAAATAAAGTCATAACAAGTAGGGTTATTTATTAAATAAAAATCAGTACAGTAACTAAATAATCATATAAGGAAAAACTTAAAAAAATTATACAATCGGGACAAATTGGAGATCTTCTCTTCATCTTCTTCTTTTGTTCATAAGTGAACAATTGAATAAAAATATGAAAAAGTATATGATCCCCAATATTTCTTTTTCAAGATAATTTTGTAATTTTTTTCTGAATATTCAATATCAATTATCATTTCTAGTCTGTCTGTCATTGTTTCCCATATTTCCAGTTATAACTTCAAAATATACATTTTACATATCCGTAATAACATTTATAATATCACGTTTCAGGTAATTATTATAGTTTAAGGAACGAATATGAGAAAGCAGTTGTGTACTTCCAACGAGCCCTGTCCCTTGATCCGCAGTACCTCACCGCCTGGATACTCATGGGTCACGAGTTTGTAGAGTTACAGAATTCAAACGCAGCCATTCAATGCTACCGGCAGGCTATCGGTGTGTATTACATTAAGATATATTCCATTCTCATTTTTACCCTTTGAGTGTATTCCGATTTTTACAGCCTCGCACTCAAAATGGTTTTGTGCATCATGTCACTTTTTCTCAAGTATATACTATCAACTTGAAAATTTGAATAGTTCTAAAAGTTTCATGCTCAGAGTATCAAAGTTTCAAAAATATTTTTTCTTCTCTAGGGTGAAACCTTTTGTTTTATCATCTTTAACCAAGTCGAGTGGAGTGTCATGCAAAGTTGTCCTTAGTATTTTACCGCGCATAATTTTATCTCCAAGTTGAGGGTGAAAAAAATTTGATGTGTGCGTGACGTTTATAGTTTCCGAAGAACTGTATAAAAATCCTGATAAATTTTTAGTCTCCATAAACAACAAACTATGTTGGTGAACTGCAAAATTACGTTGCTTAATTAATTGTCCATGATACCTAGCTCTCAGTGCACCAAGTGTGACTTGCACTTGACGGGTTTTTTTTAAATATCTTAGTAAAATTTCAGTTTATTTTTAATTACGATCTGAACACTTAAATTTATTTTATTTGCTTATATACCACTATCATTTTATCCATGAGTTTGCTCGCCTCAACTATTTGATTTACTCAGTTGTTAATAACAGTGAGATATGTAGTTAATGGTAATCCATACCCATATCGTGTTTTTGACCGCTTTTTATTTTTAGACTTTTCTCTTATTCTTTTTGGCTTCATATCAATAAGATCTCTATCCTAGGCCAATAAATACAACAATAAAAACTTCGTCTAATTACATAATTTTTAAGTAATGCCATCATACCAACATACAAAAATTCCAAAAATGCTCAATGTATCATTTTACTTTTGGATTCTTAAGGTCTACAACATTGAAAATCCCATCAATATCTGTCTTATTTTTTTTATGTGAGCCACATACAAACGGAAAGAAAAAATTCAAAGATCCTCCATTGTTCTCTATAATCTTATAGTCACTTAAACTCATTTTTCTGAAAATACTTTAACACATTCAGCGTGTATGAAGTGTTCTCCCATCATAAAACGTTAATTGCTTGTGATCTACTGTACTAAACGTGTCCATGTGCACATTTTATCTTTACTCTTATGTATAGATTTTTTTCTTCATTGCATTTGATGTATATTTCGAAAGGCCTCAAAAATTTCTTTTCCAATTCCTTAAGAATCTAAAGTAGCAACCTAGATAATTTTTGCATCAGTCTGCTCTTTGCAAATGTTGCCAACATTACCATGCATTTTAAAATACTAACTCGCATTGAATATCACAGTTATAAAATGGTGCACGTCATTAATGATCTATTACATGCAAAAAGAATGTTGTAGCACTATGTCCCAATTCAAATGAAAAATAAAACTTTAAAATTTTTTTAATTACCTAACTGGAAATTCTTTCTATTTCCTCAGAAAAATAAATATCACCAGTTTTTTAACAATATAAGCAATGATCATTAAAGATCCTCTCTGACCTATTTAAACAGCAGACCAGATGGGATGGTGATGCGAATCTCACATACAACGCACTCATGATAAAGCTCTCGGCGGGACCTTGCTGTGTGACATCTCTCGTACATTTCAATACATTAACAACATGCCAAAAGGCACCTTTGCACCATTGCCCTTCTGACCCTCCTATTGTGTTACGGACATATTAACAAGAATTGAGACTTACGCATGAACTTATGACGTGCACTTGTAAAAAATAACAGAGAAGCCCGGTGCGATATAATACGAATATTAATATTATAAATTACATTTTAAATCATAAACACATTAATGAACTCGTTGGGTATGGGATTAAAATAATATTTAACAATATAATCACAGAGTAGGTGTATAAAGTGAACAATGATTTTAACATCACTTTAACTGATATATAACAGTTCTTAATATTTTTTAGCCTTTTAATTCAGATTTTGAGCCATAGATAATTAACTTTTATTTCAATATACAAAAGTAATCATATTTTAAGTAAAGGGTTTTATAAAGAACTAAATATTTTTTTATCGATTGAACATCAATTAGAGATAAATATTATTTAACATATGGCAATTTTGAGGTATAAAGGAAATTTTGAGATCTAGCGTCCCCTTTATTTAGTGGATACACTACTCAGATATATTACCTTGAATAGTTTTAATCCGATTCTCAAATATGACATAAATGCATGTTTATGTATTTATTATATTTTTTGTTTTTACAATAATTTTTTTATATTTCTTAATGTTTATTAGAAATGCTGAAATAATACAAAATAAATTAATGTGATCACGATACATCGACCTGTTTGATCGTGCCACAGAGCAATGCATTTATTTTTCGGCTTTCACAAAAAAATTCACAAATTTTATAATAAATACAATATAATGCAATAATATATGATATAATAATAATAATAAAAATAATAAACTTAAAATTTGAATATTTTTTTTAAAAGAAAATTAAAAAATCAGGCCACTTGTGGGAATTGAAACCGCACCCTTAATGTTATAGCCGAGTCTGTTCGGCTATGACATAATATACATATATGACATAACATAACATAACCGAGTCTACAACCACCAGTCTATAGAAGTACTTGATCAGCGTGGTGAATTTTTTATATGGTAATTTGTTATATTGAACGCGAATTTCTCTATTGTTTTTGCGAAACGTACACCATGACTTTACTTAAACATTTCTTTTAGACTAGTTTAAAAATATGCAAGTTTGTAGCAAACCGGCGTTCCTCCCTCTATAAGAAATAAATATCCCTGTAGAACTACACTAAGACTGCTAAAAATAATTTCAGTTATACTTTTCAATACCCTTAATAGCTCAAGCGCCTGGGGGCTCTAAATCGGGCTAAACACAAAACGCAGTATGCCCGATGGCCCAATATTGAACTCGAAACATGCGAAAGCTTAATTGAAGCGATCTGTGTCAATTCGCTGATTAGCGTCCAGGTGTTTGAGGAGTTAATTGAGTTAAATCAAAGAAATAAAACTATTTGGAAAATAACATGCAGGGCGTTGTTTGTCCATCTATATAATTAATGTATATCAGTATTGTTTTATATTTTTTTAGATTCACTTTTTAAATTCAGATTAAAGTACATTCTATCATTAAATTAACTTCAGATGTAAATAGAAACGATTACCGAGCTTGGAATGGTTTGGGTCAAGCTTACGAGATACTTGGACTAAATGGTTACTGCGTATACTATTACGCTCGAGCAGCTCAATTGCGACCATATGACTCCAGAATGTTGGTGTCCCTTGGCCAAGCTTATGAGAAGATGGATAAGATACCAAATGCATTGAAATGTTACCATCGCGCACACAGCACAGGCGACATTGAGGGAATGGCCCTGTTCAAATTGGCGAAGTAAGCTATTCCAATATTTTCTTTTATTATGTAATTCCCCGTACTTACGTAGAAATTTAATTGAAAATTCCATACTATTATAGAAATAAGTTAAATTTTTTTAACAAAATTGTCAGCAACTGATTAATTCCATCCTCAGTGTGAAATTTTTTCGCTGCATTTTCTGAGTTCTTATTTTAATTTTGAAAAAGATAGTTATCGGAATCTTTGTCAGGGCTGTACACAATTGGTAAGTGACATTCATAAACGGTATCTCGAAAGTTGAAGCATTGTCATGTAGATAACAGGCACATTAGCATTTAAAGTTCTTGAAATAAAATTTGAGTAGTAAGTAGTGAAATATTTTAGAAAAATGATTTACTGTGAAGACTTACTGCAACAATGTTATATAGAAATTTTTATTTCGTAACATTATTAATTTTTCTGAAATAGTCATACTTTCTAAGTAAGTAGGTCTTAAAAACAGCATCCACATGTCGATGTTAAATTGTCTTAAATTAGAAATTTCTCATAGTTTAATAGTCAACTTTCAACATTATAAATATGGTTATCTTTATTGAAATTACTATCCTGAGGCCTTCATAAATAAATTGATAAATACCAAGTCTCTTATTCACAATTAAAACTTTTTTAGCAAATAGTCTCTTCATACCTGAAAAAAAAAATTTTCGTGTATTTTTTCAATCTTTCTAGGCATTATAAACTTGTATAACCATGCAAAATATCAGTTTTATGGCACTAATAGTCCACAAATAAAACGTTTGTAAGATACAAACGGACAGACAGACATGGTGAAAATATGAGTTCCAAATTTGACTACGGAACTTTAACTAGATATAAAATGTATGATATTTTCAACATAGCAACACTTATTGTTTAAAATCAAGACAATGGTCTTTTAATTGATTACTCACCTACCTTCCCTTGTATCAGCTGACCCCATTATTCCAAAAATTTTAATTGTCTTTAACCGGTAGATGGCCTGAATGCCCGAACATAAATTTAATATAATAAAAAATACCAGGCCCGAAATTCAATATCGTACCATGGAGGTCTCAAATGAAAAAAAAAAACAAAAAAATTTGAATGGTAGATGTCTTAAGTGTTGTTTTTGTAGTGTCGGATATATGTAGTACCATATTAGTTCGTTTTACTATGTAATTGCAATGGCTCATCATCATCATCAGTAGCTTAACAGTCCTCAGCGGACCCTGGCCTTCTTAAGCAGTCTATTCCAAGCCCTCCTTCGGGGCGCCACAGTTTTCCAGTTTGTTATGTTGACAGCTTCGAAAACACTTTTTAGGCCGTTTCGCCCATCTTATTTGGGTCTTCCTCTTCCTCTTGAGCCAGTTGGTTTGGCCAGAAAAATTTGTTTTGTCGTTCTATCTTCCTTCATTCTAATTACATTCTAACACTTCAACGTAAATTTTTATAAATTTTATTATATCTGATTCTTTAAATAAGCGATAAAGTTCGACATTAGTTCTTCTTCTCCAAAAGCCATTGTCAAAGAACCCACCAAAGATGAATCTGAGAATTTTTCGTTTGAAAATTGCAAGGGTTTTTTCACCAGTTTGGGACAATGTCCACGTTTCAGATGCATATGTAAGTACTGATCTGATCAAGCTTTTATATAACAGTAGTTTAGTGTCTCTTTGTCTTCTTTAATGGATGTCAGAAATCTTCTTAGTCCATGAAAGCATCTGTTGGCTGCAGTTGTTCGTCTCCTCAGTTCGGAAGCTAAATCGTTGCCTGTGTTGATTTCAGATCCAAGATAGATGAAGGAATTCACCCTTTCAAATTTGTAATCACCGATTTTAAAATGCGTGGAGGAGTCAGAGTTGTTCACATATTGCATGTATTTGGTTTTGGTCTGGATGGTCTGGAATTGCAATGACTAAATGGTAAAAATCAATTATTGAAGTCACTTGTCGGCCATTTTGAAATTTCTTTCACTTGACACTTTCTGTAAACTGTCCAAAGTAAATGGAATAATAAGTGTACTTTTTGCGATATATATATATATATATATATATATATATATATATATATATATATATATATATATATATATATATATATATATAAATATATATATATATATATATATAAATATATATATATATATATATATATATATATATGAAAATAATCTGTATTTATTGGATTACTTCATTTGTTTATTTTTTAGATTACTTCATTTGTTTTATGAAGCAGCCAACAATTCACTCAATTTATATATGTTGAATTTACACCTATTCAAATGGGTTTGGAGGGTAGTATTAGTTTCCGAAGTAATGATGATTATTATAATATTACATATCAATGGGGAATAATTGTTTCTAGAAACAGTATTAAAAAAAAATATGTCTCCAACCAAAAATTGGAAGATATTCCATCCTTTTGGTATTTAATAAATTGTATGTTTGTGGCGGCTTATATGTTTACAATAATTAGTTTATTAGCTTTATTTTGCAATAAATGTGTTTACTATAATCATAGACATATTGTCAATATTTTTATGATAAAATAAAAGCATGTTTAAGTCATAAAAAAATTTCGAAAATTTGTTTTTTATGTGGATTCAAAGAAAGTTCAATCATGGCCATATTATATAACTTGGAACATGGCATCATTTGATAAAAATGAAATATATATTTTTATAAGAATTTGTCTCCGAAATGTAATTAGCTAAAATTTGATATATAATACCCTATATCTTGTTTGTAAGTTGCATACACAAAACTGATAAACATTGAAGCTGAGAGTTACATTTTGTTTTGTATATAACATTTGTAGTCTACAAGTAATTTGTTATATAAACAAATGAACGTTTTTACAAAAATATAAGAAGTAATATTTAAAGTGCTATTTGATTGTATAATATTTACTCATAAGAATTATTGCATATATCTTATATCATTGTCACCCAAGTGTTTCGCACAGCTGTGCGAGTCCCATTTATTAGTCATATAAAGAAATGGATATGTTTATAACGATGGTAAAACTTATTTTTAGAAATTAAATAAAATTTATTGGTAAGAATCATTGTATGTATCTTATATAATGGTCACCCAAGTGTTTCACACAGCTGCACTGCACAATTGTTTGCAAACAACAGTGCACTATTGATTTCTTGTATAAACAAACACATCTGATGTTACAAAGGTATTGCAAGTTATTTTTACTTATTAATAAAAAGTTCTTATTTATTGAATAATATTTGTTTGTAAGAATCTTTGTACAGATCTTATATATTTGTAATTATGAATAATCTCTGTTATATTTATTTACAATCTATGAATAAATTACTAACCTTGAAATTGATATTAATTTTACTGCTCTACAAATAAACCTTTTCTTTAAGGGAAAAAAACAAGTTTGTGAACTAATAAAATAATCGTAAATAAAAAAATACAATTTTATATGAATATCGTTCAGAAAAAAAATTCTTATTTCCACATAACTCTCATCAAAAACACCGTTGACAAACATCAGTTTATAATTAATTTTAAAATACCTGCCCTTATCAGAAAAGTGTAATATTTTTTTGTTCTTTATAAATGTTTTATAAATTATGTATTTATAAATGTAAATATACAATTCGAGTGATAAATTAATTGTATACGTATTTACCCGATTTTAGAGGGTAGTGTGGTTAAATATGAAGAAAAAAATTTCCATGCTGTTTATTGAATAATTTTTCATTTTATTTTTACAAAACTTACACCACTTTTTTCAGAATTTTTTACAAAATTCATCAAATAAAACGATCACTATAACCTTTCTTTTTCCTCGAGAGGTCGACGACATATTGATTTGACACAGCATTTCTTTTACAATGTTTATGAATTTTCTTCGAGTATTTGTGGTGTGTTGTGTTGATCACAAGGTACACCTTTGGCGACGCGGACCCAAGTTCGATTCCCGGCCGCTCGTTGAACGGTGCTGGATTGGTGTTCTGGTTGACTGTAAGAGATTGTTCTCCTAGCAATAAGTCCACCATATGTATCAATTCGATACATTAAAGTAGATAAATAAATAAATAAATATTTATATGTATTTTAAATTCTTGGTTATATACCTAGAATATTTCTTTTAGAAATTTGTTTGATATTTTTTTAAAAGAAAAATTAGTTTTTTATCTGCCATAGTTCATGAAACATTATCAAATAATTGAAAATCTGGCAAGAAATTGGTCTTTTAAAAATTTGACAATTTTTTTTATAAATTTGTAAACAAAAAATATTAGTTCAACTTTTGGGAAATTTCATAACTTTTTTGAAATTTGAGATAATTTTAATTGGAGTAATTTCAGGAATTAGTTGATAATCAAATTTTAGTGGTGCACTTGTTGCAAATTTCGCCTATTCTGGGGTTTCTGTGTAGTTTCGCTAATTAATGCTCAGGCTCTGGAGGGGTTAATAGTTTTGATACACGTGTAATATATTTCAGATTATACGAGAAGCTGTCAATGACCAACAGTGCAGCGGCAGCATTTACAGCAGCTTGTCAGGGTGCCACCACACAAAACAAGGAGTTGCCCAGCGCATACCGCTACCTTACCTATTATCACCTTAAATTGGGCCTGCTCGACTACGCTGCCCACTACGCTTACAAATGTTTAGAGTATGCGGAGGTAATTAATTGTTTTTATGTACCATTAATACATAACGAGGAGCGGTGAAAATATGGTTGGAGTTAACACCAGTTGATAATTCCCTTCAAATCCAATGAGAGTCACTTTGATCATTAATTGGCTTGAATTTACGATAGTATATATTTTTTGTGTGCTTACCACGCAATAAATATAAAAGTCACTTGAAAACTACGGAAATAAGAACTTTTCATTACTTGTTTGTCAATATTTTATTGACAGATATTGTAGTATTTTATTGACAGATAATTCTAAACATCATTGAATACAAAAAGGTTAAGTTATGAGTGAATGAGATATGATTTTTGAAAAACTAAATAATATTATTTTTATGAATTATCAAAATGCTTTTATGCACTATACTTCAACATATTTTTACGCATTATAAATAAATTTTATTAAATACAAGCTGTACGCTATGAGAACTTCACACAAAAGAAAGACAGTAGTGTAACCAAGTTTATTAATTTATCACCTTCTGGCACTGATTGCATCTTGTACAATCCCTATTTTGATCAACTAGTTGTCTTCCCAGGCTTTGTCCGACAAAAAAGGACAGTGTGACACTTTTCATTTTTTTATATATATTAATTATTTATTATTCATTTATTAATGGCGTTCCCAACGGTTTATTCATCTGTTCCCTGCATTAAGTGAATAAAGAACTGGATAGTAAAATCACGTAACGGGAAAATCTGTAATAAGTTTCAGATATTCAGCCCTATATTGTATCATTTACTGTACTCAACATACAGTGTGTACCATCACTAAATACCGCCACTTCAAACTGGAATAGTGCATCATAGATATATTGCAATACCCTTATTTTTTTTAAAAATCATAGCACTTTTCTGAAAATTAAAAATTGTCATAAATCATTAACATAGAAATGCATCAACCTGTATCTTTTATTTTGATAAACATGAGAAATGTGGGAATACTCCATAAATACCATTCTTACACGGGAATACTCCATAAATACCATACCAAGCTATCCCTTCCATTTACATAGTTTTACAGAGAAGAAAAGGATAAAGATTGTGTTTTAATTCAATTTCAATTTTATTTCAATATCAAGGTTGTTTACAATTCGTAAATAAAAATGATTGCCATTTGAAAATCTTTAACATTCATAATTCACCCAAATATCGAAAATTATAAAAAATACTATCATAGATTTTTAAAATAAACTTATCGGAGTAATGATAAGATATTTTTTCAATTATTCAATTATTATTTGCTTCTTAATGATAACATTATTTAACCTAATTTTAATTATGATATCAAAATAAATCTGCATAGTTTATTTATTTTTTAATATGGCAACAGTAATGTCTACAACCAATCAGAGCGTTTGAATCTTTTTGAAGAGATAGTTATTGTTGCGTTTGATTTTTGTTGTTATATAATATGCCTCAATGGTTTTTGTTAAATATTTATAATACGTTTTCGAGTGAGTAGAATTAGTCAATGTCATTTTAAGTGCAAGCGAATTTTTGGACATGATTTTAGTGTATATTCAATGCAATTATAATATGATGAAGCGATCAACATGTACACTGTGCGGTATCCGAATCGAACTTAAAATTTAGGTAATTTTTTCTAAAACAAAATAATTTGAATTTTAATTGTAATGTATGTGTGCACAAAATAGTTTTCAAATACGTATGGTCACAAAATATCGTACGACAATGTACTTAGTAAATGAATAAATGATAAAAGGAAGCAAATGATTGAATGCACATATTTTTATCGAAATATCGTTAATATTCTAGATATTATTGATATTTCGTTAAAAACATGTAATATTTAATATCTACCATTGTAATATTTAAGTGAAGTATGCTGACTCAATAACGAAACCTATGCTTTGTTTTCTAGCTTTTTTCCAAAAGATAAGTGACAATTCATCAACATAAAATGTCAACACATTTGGCAATTTACAATAGTTACAAGTTGTCAAACTTACAATTGACGCTATTTACATAGGATGCAAATTTACATATAATTTTGATTTCATACAAAATTTCAACTTGGAATATATTATAAACTAGGTGATGCATTTAAAAAAGAAAATTTTGCCAAATTACATACGATTAATTGCACAAGTAGTTGACGTGGTGCTATTTCGTGATGATACATACTGGATACGTTATACATCTTAATGTTCCTTTTAAAAATCTGCATGTTCTATCGCACTGACAATGTCCTAACCTTTACTGTTCAGAAGCTAATTTTATTTTTCATTTACTTGAGACAAAAGAATAGCATCATATAATTTTACAAGCAGAAAGAAAAGGTCAGAAGTATTTCGTTGATGATGACATCTCTGTTCTTTATCTACAGATGACACTATATCAGTGGCGCGCAGTGCCCTATAAACAATTACATGTAGCTTGCCCTGAACATTTAGCATATATACATCACATATTTAATTTTTGGTGTTCCAGTGACACCCACACTTCAATATATGATTTGTAGCACAAAGCAAACATTACGTGCAATAGGCTATTTGACAACATCGAAAATATACCACAATTCGGGGTCATCCTGTTAGATTATAACGTAAATAAGCGTATTGCTTTTAATTTTCGGAAGAATAAGTTTATATTATATTAAAAAAACTAAAGAAATCACAGTATTTTTTTGAAATTTAATCAGCATTGCAAACGCCCTGTTATTGATTAAAAGTCAGATGGCATCACAGACAAGTTTTTAAATTATGGTCCTTTTTTCTTTTTTTTTAATTTATAACTATCACCTTTTGCACTTAGTGTACATTTTTTTTATAATATAAATTCATTATGTATGTTATTCATTACGTATTATATAAAGAGAAATACATTACAAATGATACATTTAATTAAAATAACTTGCGGTCATAACTAATGTATAAAAAAATGTATTTAATTCCATGCAATGCATATGCTAATGTATAATATAAGCACTATAATATTATTCCAAACATAAATCATAGACAAATAGACTTTTCCTGAATGTTGGATAAACAAGATGTTATTGTTAAAATTAGCAGATTGAGTAAATATTCGTGTTGGATAATAAATTTACTATATTTATATTATAAATACTTAACAATTTGTAAGAAATTATATTTTTAATTGTGTAATAAGTGCTTAACGATAAAAGATAAAGTGAACTAACTGGAAAAAAAGGTTAAAATATATTCCATCGCAAACAAAAGTCATCAGGTATGAAATTTTTTAAATTGTTTTTTTTATAATAATCGTCTGCTGCAGAATATTTTTAAACATATCGTTTTTAATGTATATTCTTTCATATCATATCAAAAATTTTAATTTAGATAAATACTAACAATTGTCAAAATATCATCGATACTAAAACGCATTCATACCAAAATTTAATATTCTTATTCTTTTGATTTATAGGCATTGATATCGATAATAATGTTTAAAACACAAATATTACTTGTATCGAAATGATCTTCACACATAAAAACATTTGAGTGAGCTACAATGCTGTCTGGATCTCTGGGCTAATTGTAGCCACTTTTTTCGTCTTTTAAGATTTGTTGGCACCGAAACAAACACTTTGTGTCGAATTTTTATAGACGTATTTGTACATTATGTCACTACACACCATTTATACACCATTTTAATATGAAAATAAATAATAATCCCCTTCAGCGGGCAGGACTGTTTGTTTACATCGTTTGTGACGTCACACTAGCCGCCACCACAGAAATTGCGTTTTTAGTGTGAGTTCAAAAATTCAGACTTTAAAAGTGATTTATGTAAAAAATACGGTATATATCCTGGAAATATAAATGTAGTGTGCTTATAATACAAAATAGAAAATTTAAAAAAATTTAAAAATTCAAGTCAAATAGCCTATTTTAGATAAAAGATGCAAACTTCATTCCTATCAAATTAAAAAAACCTTTTGACTGGGCATTGGTCTATACTAAATACCAATAAGTTGTAACATTAATGGAATTATATTATTAGTAGGTTTATATTATTATACAATCAAAATAAAATGGAAATTTATTGACGATTCTGATGGAGAAATTGTATATTATTTTTGAATGGCCTTAACAATGATTTTCAACACCCTAACATCGTTGACATCCACTGCATGCCGTTCCTGTAGATGGAAAATTAAAAGCTCGTAGTACAATCCTATATATTTTACTTCTCCGTCAAATTGTAATATCGCGCTGTGCCGTTACCATTCAAAATTATAGACCCATCCTTTTCTTTTGCGTAACTTTCTTTTGTATGCCTTTGCAAAATAAGGACATTCAGTAAAGTCAAGTTCTTGCTTATTATATTTCTTATGTTGATCGAAATAAAGAAACAGTTTGATGCATTTCCTGGTTGCATTTCCGAGTTTTTTAAATAAATAGCTTTGGGCACAATATATCAAATTTCAATAAAAAATTAGTAGACATAAGGAGATAACTTGAAAACTTGAACCTTGAAAGTTATATTTTAACAGAAAGTTCCACACATCAAATTTGCATTATTACTAAAAAAAATTTTTTACAAAACTCTTCCAGACCAAAGAAGAAGGCAAAGCCCTATTGAAAACTATATCAGAAAAAAGAGCCACAACAGCACAGAGCAGCAAAAGTGGCCTGGAGTGCAGCCCCGCAGAGGAGGAGCCTCCACTTTCACAGAGCATGTTCATGACACCCATAACTAATGCCCCACCTCCCGCAAATGCCCCACCTCCCACGAACGCCAATGCAAGTAGTGGAAGCCCCAGCAGTCTGGTTAGGAAACAAGATGCACGATATAAAATGTAATCGTGCAACAGATAATGGTCTTGTTTGAATTGTTATTAAATTTTATAAGTGGAACATGAAGTCGTTTTTGTTAATTACCTAACAGTTTGAATGTGACTTTGTTTACGTGAGTTACTGATTTACCCGATTTATCATTATCTAAAGAATGGCTCATTACCTAAGAATATCTGCTGGAAATTGAAAAGTTCGCTATAACTTTGCATTTTTTTTCTCGTCTTAAAACAATACCAAGATGAAAAAGGTTATAGATTTGATATATTGAATATATTTGGCGTTAATTTTATAGAAATTCATTATTCACAATTAAATGAAACTACGTGATGTAGTATTATTTCTACTTTCTATAAGTTCTTACAACATCTTCAGGATAGATTTTAGCTACCGATTCACTAAAGAGTTGTTCGACACTATTAAATTAACAATGTGGTCCATCAGATAAAACTTTATGATATGCTTGGCTTTTGATTAAATTGCCATTAGCAAGCATTTGCAATAGGATGGTAAAAAACATTTTGGCCATATTGATATCAAAAGTGATTTAAATGATGATAAACTTCCATTAGGAACACAAGTTTTTGTGTTTATGATAACTTGCGTAAATGATCCATAGAAAATACTCCTTGGATTTTTCTTAAAATTACGCAACTAGCATAAAGACAATTTCTGTAAGATTCAATGATGCGGCTGTAAATCTATTGATGGGACGTCAGCTGGGTTGTCACTTGAATCCTAATAATTTATGTACAACTTTTGAAATAGGTGAAGAACACTTAACAGTCTTGTTTGTTCCTTGCTATGATATAAAACTTGTAAGGTAGGTGAAAAAAGTTTTACTTTATAGCAACGGGGATGAAATATCATAGCATTATTTAGAATTGTTGCATGACTTACAAAATATGGAAGATATTCACGCCATGAACAAGTTATCAGTATCACATATTAATTTTGTGAAATGAAAAATTAAAGTTTAATTGTAAGGTGTAATTTAGCTTCTCTATTCCTTGAATTCAGTCGCTGATGCGTAAGAATTTTATGAAGATATCAAAATTCTTGGAATTCAGTTGCTGATGCGTAAATATAAAAATTCCTTGAATTCAGTCACTGATGCGTAAGAAATCAGTCGCTGATGCAAAGATATCAAAATTCCTTGAATTCAGTCGCTGATGTGTAAGAATTTTGTGAAGGTATGAAAATTCCTTGAATTCAGTCGCTGATGCGTAAGAATTTTGTGAAGGTATCAAAATTCTTGGAATTCAGTCGCTGATGCGTAAATATCAAAATTCCTTGAATTTAGTCGCTGATGCGCAAGAAATCAGTCGCTGATGTGAAGATATCAAAATTCCTTGAATTCAGTCGCTGATGTGTAAGAATTTTGTGAAGATATGAAAATTCCTTGAATTCAGTCGCTGATGCGTAAGAATTTTGTGAAGGTATCAAAATTCTTGGAATTCAGTCGCTGATGCGTAAATATCAAAATTCCTTGAATTCAGTCGCTGATGCGTAAGAAATCAGTCGCTGATGCGAAGATATCAAAATTCCTTGAATTCAGTCGCTGATGCGTAAGAATATTGTGAAGATATCAAAATTCCTTGAATTCAGTCGCTGATGGGTAAGAATTTTGTGAAGATATCAAAATTCTTGGAATTCAGTCGTTGATGCGTAAATATCAAAATTCCTTGAATTCAGTCGCTGATGCGAAGATATCAAAATTCCTTGAATTCAGTCGCTGATGCGTAAGAATTTTGTGAAGATATCAAAATTCCTGGATTTAAAAAATGTAGTATAATTGACACATGAAAGATTCAATTCATTTCTGAGATTCGCAAGTAAACTAATTAAAATTGTTTCCGTCTATAATTTAATTTTTCTGTCTACATTGAAAAGTTGTCACCGTGGTGTGTTGGGTTGATCACAAGACATATGGCCTTTGACGATGCAGTGCACCGCGAGCACCCGGGTTCTATTCCCGGCCGTTCGTCGAACAGGGCTGGACTGTTCTGGTTGGCTGTAAGAGATTGCTCTCGTAGCAATATGTCCGCCATATGTATCGATTAGATACATTAAAGTAGATAAATATATAAACAAAAATATTATATAATAAATTTATATCAATAATATAGTTAGAATTATTATTGCAGAATACGACACCACAAACTATTGTTTGCCACTACATAACCCAACTCCTAAAAATTCATTTTAGTTACTTTGTGAAAATGTCAGAACTTATAAAATTAACTTAAAATGAAAAATAAATCATTTCGTACTTTTTTCTCCTTTTATTAATAAGTATCTTACAATATTTATGTACTATTAAATTTAATCGTTATATCTAGCATATTTTTTTGATTACCATTCTATATGCGACACAGATTAACAATCTATGTAACACCACATGTACGGTTAACTTTTACAAAAAACATTCTTAAATTGAAAGATATTTCAAAAATAACCGCAAAAGCAAGAACAGTGTGGCTGCTTCTCTAGAGATACAAATTTTTCCATTTTTTTTCCTGACCGTAACCGTAACGTATTCACCAGTTACAACCACATTTTAAAGCAATCAATACACTTACACACCGCGCATACACGTGACTACAAAGGAGTTTTATTTTTAAAATTGGGTCCTGTCCATTGAAACCACAACAATAATTATTGGACATTACTGTCCAATCAACCAGTCTCTTAATTTCCGTATCAAAATTCATCCACTCCATTTATCCACTTGTTCGTTCCTCTTTCACGAGACAACAAATCGACGTAATCTTTTATACTGAGATTCATCTGAGAATCATTTGTCATTTGTATAATAAAGTCACAAAAATAATTTAATTTTCCTTAATAATTCTAGATGGCGCTGCGTGTTTTAATTTCTCCCTATAAGTTGGAACTAAAACCACACGAGCGAAGTTTCGGATAAAAGCTAGTGATAAATAATCCCAAAGTAAACTCGCAAATATGCAATTAAGAATTTTCGGAAAGATTTTCAATAGAAAATTATTTATTCATTGTAAATCTCCAATCAGAAAATCTAATATCACAAGATAAATACAGAACCACTTTTATTAAAGAATGTAAATAACGTGGACGTGTTCTATAGAAAAAAACTGTTCATTTTCTGTCCAAAGTGGCACTTTTTGCATAGATATAAAGCTTTATTTATTTGTTAATGTCGCAGTATGTACCGACTGAAGAGTTAAAAACATTAAGTACCGACTGAAGAGCTAAAAATGAGAAATTTCCTTTGCCAAAGGATAAAACAAAGGCGACAAAACTAAAAGGTAAGTAATTTATATGCATTATGCAGTATGTTAAAAACTACAACTTTCCACATTCAAATTGGTTTATCCATTACTATCTCTAAATCCTTCTTTCATTTTTCCTTTCTATCTTCATACTTTGAACCAAGCAAACATATTACGTCTGTCCATCGAAACTTGGAGCTGTTTCGACAGCCAGCTTTACTAGTCCAGTTGCAGTGATTCAGGAACGCTAAACCATTGGATGCAAACTTGATTATTTCCAAAATTTTAGACATGTATAAATGTGATTACTTGTACTTTTTGTACTAGTTTATTAAGCAATACGTCAAACACAATTTCAATGTATCACATGCCGAAATGATATGTTGAAGTTCACGAAGAAATATAGACTCAAAATAAAATAAACATTGAGTACACAATTTTAATTATCTAATAATACGCGACGCTAAATCGATATCTAAATATACGGACGTCGAGTCCGTATTTCTACATGATTTTTGAAACCTAAACAGTTTTACAGCTTGCCCACTTCGATGAATATACACCATTGGTTATCCTGATGTTTGGAGTTTTTTTCAAATATGGAAGCATCGTTGCCGACTTGTCCTATGTATGAGTTTTCTTTGGAAGGAGGTTCCAGTAATTTTAGGAATTATACATACCAAGTTTACGTTTCTATCCGTTCACATTAGGAACTTGCAACCCCATATTACTTACAATAAAGGTTTATAAAAACAATTTGCAAAAAGCAAAGAAAAAACCTTTTCAACTGAAACAAGCTACGCCTTGATTTTATCTATAAATAACTATTGAGGATTGAATGGATTTGTCTTCCTATTTGATAACGTTGCAGAAAGTAATTAACGAAATCATATAAAAAATTACTGGCCATACAATACTGGGTGTGATTTTAATATTTACAGTGGATCTTACGTTAAAATGAAAAACCGTACGGTTTTCCTCTAGATGAAACTATTCAGTTGATATCAGTTATGCAATAGATTTTGAATTATAACACACTTCTTGAATGACTAAGCAAGCTTCACACTTCCTTCAGAAGTAATAAGCAAGTCTCAATAAAACGAGAGGGTTGAAAATAAAAATGTTCATATGAAAAAGAAATGGTATTTAATGTCAAGAGAGCAACAATTTGAAAATGTTTTAGTCCGTTCTCATATCCTATGCTTTAAAAATGGATGTGACCCTTGTTTTTGACAACAGTTTCATTCACTATTTAATTAACAACATGTTTAAATAATAACGTCATAAATACTTTATTTAGGGGTACCTACATAAGGTATTTATGACTTTTTTATTATTATTTTAGTATAATGTGAACACGCGATTATTTATTATGTTCCGCATATTTTGCACCTTTGTGAAACTTTAAAGAAAATAGGAGAGTGTAGTAAAATGTTATCTTTTTTATTAGGGTTTCGTAGAGACACCCTTATAATTATGATTGGGAAATACGAAAGCTTAAGAAATGTGAATAAGTGGGTGTAGCTATTCACCTTTCTAAAGGTATATTTGGCCAAATTTGTGTTAAGGTGCCCTCCACCAACATACTGCTTTCACCTGAATGGAAGCAATCTCTTTATATATCCTGCTTATCACACCTAAGAAACTTCACCAGTTTCTAAGGTATGCTTAACTATTACTCTTCATATCTTCTGCTCATCAAAGTTAAGAAACTTCATCAGTTTCTGAGGTATGCTTAACTACTATAGACGTTTTATACCCAAAGCTATGCACCAAGCAGCTCTCAACAATTTGATACAGGGCAACATCAGGGGCAGGGCACCTAATGGCAACCTTAGCAATAGAAGATTTCGAGGCTTGCAAACAAAGCTTAGTGGATGCGATTCTATCGGCTCATCCAGTGCCCAATGCTCAGCTAGCTTATTCATGGATGCCTCTAATTCACAACAGATGCTAATTACAGTAGTTAATGAATAATGGGTGGCAGCTCCTAGCTTTTTTCTCAGGCACACATGTCTCCCCCACCACACCCCTTTAACTTTTTGACCATTTGACAAGAACCTTCACTCAAAATTATTTCGATTTACTTTTACAACAATTTCAGGAGACATAGACTATATTTTGCTGATTCATGAGTATTCCGACACACATGTCGAATTTTATATTAGGAAGACATAATACTTTATAAGTTATATTACTTTCCAACAAAACATTTTATATATCTCTATAATTTACGTAGAACTGTGGTTTACCTGAAGATAATGTAAAAATAATTTATAGAAATTTTGCTCAAATACATAGTAGTTTGCCGAGAGTCCAGAATATCTGTAAATAAGTGCAAATATATGTGCAATTTGGGCAAACTAAAACGTATGTATTTAGAAACCTCCCATTTTTTAAATATATTCAAAGGTGATTGCAAAAAAATGATCCTGACGGTAGCGACTGTAGTAATTTGACATGTTAAAGTGTATAAGGTTTACATTCATAATTAGTTCAGGAACACCAGAAATGCTAAGAAATGCAAATCGCATTTCAGACACAGTATGTAACATTTATTTTCTATTATGTACGATATTAGATACTATTTAATTACAAAATTAAATTAATCATTTATTATTATTTTCCAATTAATTTATAATAATTAAGTGCCCACTTGGATGACTAATAGTAGCTGAGTAGATGTGGATATATTTGTCATTTGCTCTTGTGGTCTTACCGCAAACAATTTTAAAAGTTCTCTGTGATCAACCCTAATTCCGAACGATGATAAGCAATGTACTGTAGAAGAGCTATGCTGATTTTAAAGTTTAAGAAGAAGCAGACCTTCGGTCCTTGGTGTACTATTTATATAGTTTATACCCACTCAATCAAATTACTCAATGTTCTTTCATGATGCCTCCAAAAATATTTTAAAGTAATGCAATCGTAGAAAAAGCACGAAATACCCAACAAAATAGACAAAACATGTAATCAAAAAACTAATCATTAAAGTTTTTTAATGATTAGTTTTTAGATTACATCCATTAACATTTAATTTCTGGCAACATTTTATATGCATAACGCCCAAACTATGTGGTACAAGCCCAAGCGGAAGAGCGGAAAAAGGGGATACAAACTGTATTAAGCCCCTACAACGATATTTAGTTAGGATTTAAAAAGTTGAGTTAGTGGGTTTATTGCGAGTGTAAAACCAAGACCACACTGAGTGGAAGTGTGTGCGTCAGGCGACATCTTGGTAAACGCCTTTTTGGGAATATCTCGAAAACGGTTGGTTGTGAGAAGTAACCTTAAGAAACATTTTTTATTGAAAAAAAAGATAGTGAAAACTTTGTACCACAATACAAAGTTATGACTTTCCAGTTTTTTTTTCTAAATGAATTGTTATCGAACAATCAGACTTTGAAAAAAGTTACCTGTCATCAAAGTATTAGAGCATAAAATTGGTTATAGTTTTCAAGTAAGAATATTTTTCTAGTGATGTAAAAATACGAACATTCATATTAGCCGAATATTAGACAAATAACGAATGCAATGTATTCGCCGAAAATATTCACAAATATTGCTTAAAATTAAAATCGATGTAAGGCTTCGAAAATTACGGATATATCAATTACTGTAGTAACGAATTTATGGGTTTAAATTGCGTAATTATGTAATTACCGTTAGTTGGATAATTACATATCGGTATTATTATAGAAATATATATTTGTATTTTTATTAAAGAAACAAGTAATATTTATGAAATCAACGAGAACAAATCATAATATAAAAAAACAAATAAAATATTATAAATTATTTCTACTTTTTTGTTCCTGAAAATATGATAAGGCGTTCAATGTTTTATCGGCTAAGGAGGTTTTCAGTTTGTTGCAAAAATAACTGGCGTCAGAAAAAACTCGCTCAACTTCAACACTTGTAGATGGTATAAACAATAAATAATTTTATGCGGCTAGGTCCTAGTAGGTAGGACTTTCCGTCCGCCGCCAGCTATGCCGCTAACACTATCTCATAAATGCACATTTCAACTCGAATAATGGATTCTAGATCTGAGTTTTCTCTAAAGCAGGGGTTCCCAACCTTTTCTTGGCCAGGGACCACTTTTATATCATTCTTGTTAGCAAGGACCACAACGTAGGTATAATACCGTAAGTAATGTAATAAATTTTAATTAAAGACTCAATAGAAACATACATAAAAATAAATAATAATAATTTTAGGATAAACTTCTGTAATTTTGTATTAATGTGATTTCTGAGCATCTTCTTCACGAGTCCGGCTATTCTAGGACTAATATTGTTACTCAAAGCTACACGCAAATCATCACTTACTTTCAAACGATTCCTTGTTTTTTATTACCAACAAAGCAGAAAATCCTTGCTCACATAAATAAGTTGTTGAGAAAACCATAAAATATCTCAAGGCGATTTCTCGAAGTTTTGTATAAGAAATAGCTTTTTTACACCAAAACGACTCGAGAGAATACGATTCAAACGCACCCTTGCAGTCTCTGTCATTTTGGAATTCAATGAGTTCTTCCTGGATTCCTTCAGTTACTTCACCAACGTCCGTGCTAAAAGGGTTACGAATCAATTTTTGATCCACTCTAGCTTCTTCGGTATATTCTGGGAAGTAACGATTGAATTCATAAATCAACAATTGTAAATGATTCTTGATGTTTTCTTGTGTATCTGGTTTACTAGCGTCATACTTTTTGTCTTCCAGAAGTGCTTTTAATGTCGCAAACGCAGAATAATTATTTTCTTAAATTTTACGTAACCACAACTGTAGTTTGCAAATAAAAGCGCGAAATTTATCTTCACAAATAAATATATTTGCAGCGTTTTCTAATTGATTATTCCCGGAACCTTGCAGTTGCATATTCAATTTATTTAAGTGTGTGAAAATATTCACAAGATAAGCCAAATTCATCTGACACGCCGGATTAGTAAACTGTTTCAACAAATCATTCATTTTTTTGTCAACCAGAAAAATCTCAACCTCTGCTCTCAGTTCATATAATCTTCCCAACATATTACCTTTCGGTAGCCATCGAACTTCTGTGTGGAAGAGAAGTGCCTCATGATCGGCGCTGCTTTTGATAACAACTTGTATGATAACAACTTGTATTATTTACAACTTGTATGGCCATTTGCAGTGTATCATTAAGGCATCCTGGAAGTGTCTTGGATGCTAACGCCTGGCGATGTATGATACAGTGCGTTGTACCTTAGGATTTTTCTGTTTTACTAACGTCGCCAGCCCGGAACGTGATCCCAACATCGCCGGAGCACCATCAATACAGAGGACAACGAGTTTATCCCACTTAATATTATTTTTCTCAAAATATTCCGATATTGCGTTCATGACATCGATACCTTTTGATGTTGTTTCCAGTTCCCGTGAAATCAATAATTCTTCTTTAATTGTGTTGTCGTCGTCTAAAAAGCGAACAAATACAAGTAGTTGACAACAATTCGAAATGTCGATCGATTCATCACACTGCAAAGCGAAAAATGGCGACATTTTTAGTCTTGAAACAAGTTGCTCTTCTATATCATTTGACATACGTTCAATTCGAGCTTTGACCGTGTTATTGGACAGAGGTATATCTTGTATTTTTTTCTTGGCCTCTAATCCCAAAACTTCTTCGACGGCTTTGAGCAAACACGGTTTCACGAGCGTTTCTCCGACTGTGTGATGTTTTTTAGATTGTGCTATTAATTTAGAAATCTCAAATGACGCCACTAATGATTTTTCCGATGTTGCAAATCTCGTACCACTAGACCCGAGTTTCATTTTTTTAGGTTCTCTAATTTTCCTTCAAAGAATTCTAGCGGACGGTCATACAAATTTGGATGTACCGTTTCTAAGTGGCGTTTTAATTTCGCCGGTTTCAACGCTTCATTTGCGAGAACGGTTGCGCATATTACGCACTGTGGTTTTATTTCTCCGTTATTTTCTATCGAGGTAAATCCAAATTTTATATAACTATTGTCGTATTTTCTCTTAGGTGCCATGTTCTGAAAATAAGATACAAAAATGAAACCGAATAAAAACCAAGAAAATAAAAACGAAAAATTAGGTATGTTAACATGTTCGTGTAAGCTAGCTTAAATAAAAATATTTATTTTTGAAATAATATCCAAAGTAGTTATAGTTTACAAACAATATACTACTTTACATCGGTAGGTACGATCCCGCCAAAAGACATAACATAAACAGACGCATTGAAAACATTAATAAATGACGGCCCGAAACCGATCATTTTAAATACCTACCTGCGCAAAAAGGGTTTATCAAAACAAAATGTTCAGTTACCTATATTATTTACGAACAAGAACAAAAAATAAAGTTAGTATAATGAACGATTCACTTTCTCGCACAGTTGTGTAATACTAAATACTATTACTGACACTGAAATATAATAAATGACAGCGCAAAACACGTTAAACTGTGAGCAGACGTTGTATCGTAATCGCCGAGCCGTCACCGCCGCGCCGCCGTCCCCGCTTATCGCCCCCACCACCCGCGCTCTTATCACTCACTGCACGGCGACCGACGGCTTACCGCCCGCTAAATTTAAAATAATTCGCGGACCATATATTGGCTTCTGCGGACCACTGGTGGTCCACGGACCACTGGTTGGGAACCGGTGCTCTAAAGGAATCTGTCTCCCGTCGTAGCTCTGGGTACCCACCTCTTTTTCCAACTGCTGTGCGATGGTTTACTTCTCTTCCTCATTATCACTATTTGTGGTTACAGCTTCCGTTTGGGGTTGTTTCAGACATCATCATACACTATCTTGTGTTTGCTTAAATTTCAGCCTTTCTAATAATTGTACAACAAATATTCATATTTTATCTGACGATAGTGTTCCGAATGTTTTTGTAGCTGCGGTCGAAAAAAATCTTTTTTGATATGAAAATCTTTAATGGACTAGCCAGACTGGTGAGTCATTGCTTATTTTTCTTGCCAGGTGACGCATCGTTGACACTTTAAAATTTGAAAATTTATTACAGTATTCCCCTTTCAATTTCTTCTTTTTAATTTATTTCCCAAAAATACAAAAAAAGGTATGAAAACGTTGCAAAGATTGACAGAATTCTGACTGACAGTGGCCATGTTGCTTCAGTCGCCATCTATAATAATTTTACATCACCAACTCCATCGAGTAATAAATAAAACTTTCTTTTAATTTTATAAGCAGTACTCATGACCTCTCTCAAAAGGACTTACCCGCAATACGTCGCATTAGGAGGGAGATTTCCTTAAGTTAGGTCATTAGACAATATTGAACTCTATTCTATATTCAATAAAAAAATTAATTGGATTTACCGCAACGCCACCAGTTAGTACAGATAGTACTGCTCGCTATTTTCAAAGATGTTACATTACAACCTACATAGGTATTGGTATATAATTTTACGCATTTTAGCATGTAATATAACGTAAATCTGAACTCGATCTATATGTTATTTTTATTGTTTAACTGTTTTAGTGCCATGGTTTTTTACTCATATGTACTTAAAAATGACCAAGAAATCTTCTGTTTTTGATGTCATTTACCCTTGTCTCGAAAAAAAACTGTATCTCTCCAACAATTCTTAATAAAAACTTGTACAAGGATAATAAAATACAAAGAAAATTATGGAACTATATTGTGAACAAAAATTATAACAAAAACTGAAATCAAGGTCACATCGTATTTTCACAGTCCAGTACATCCTCCGTATCAGCAAAATAATTGTTATCGTCACTATTATCACTATCACTCAAAATTAGCATTACGCCAAATTGTGAGCACACCACAATGTCACTCCCACTATCACTTTCTTCACAACTTGAAAAACGATCATTTTCGTATTCCGACATTATGGCTTAAAAATTTTCTTTTCCTGGATCCTTTTTAAATTATAATTACTAATAATATTATAATATGAACTTTATTTAACACGTTGAAAGATAAAAAATTAGCGGTGCGAGCGACCTCCCCTACCGCGCGCTAAACAGCAACTGATTTCGCGAATGCCATCGCGCTCGTGGCAAATTTAGTTAGTACGCGCACGAGCGCGATGGCGCTCGTCGGCACTCTAACGGTTAAGTCAACACACATACTTCCGTAATTACGGAATTTTACCTTTGAGTTACGGATTTATAAAACATTCAAATTCAGTCCATAATTACCTAATTAGGGAATGGGAGAACTAAAACGATGGAAAGTTCCATAAAACATATAGATATTATGGTCGCGGGAGTGAGAAATTGCAGCTGTAATCTCTGAACTATGATTGCATTGCGCACTCTAATGATACTAGCCCTAAAACGAGAATTAATTATAGGAATACTTGAAAAAAAATCTCTAAAATAATGATCCACGAGATACGTGAACAGAATGGGAATTAGTTCCGTTCCTAGATTTTACTCCTATTACTCTAAATTACTATTTTATTCTTTTATACTTTCTCGACAAATAATATTTCCTAATTCTTTTTTAAAATATAATATGGTTTCTGAAACTCATATTACTGAGAAAATACTACCAGATATGAATCAACGTCAACATTTGGACGACAGTTATAACAGTTATAACGGATAATGTGCTTATATCACTCGAAGGTTTCGTATTATCGTTAAACATGTGACTTTTTGGTACAAAGAATTAAATTAACACTGAAAAATAACCACAATTAAATGAAACTACGTGATGTAGTATTATTTCTACTTTGTTTAAGTTCTTTACCACGACCTAGGTTTCGTTGTATTACAACATCTTCAGGTGGGCTATTAGCAAAGATTAACTCTTAGGAACATCCAACAGCATTTATATGTTTCAAACACAATAGCGGAAGCCGGGTTTGTGTGTGTTTTCCCACTTTAGTATTTTAGTGAGGGTAATAAATTAAATTGATGTTATTCTATGAGGTTATACAATGCAAATGTCCCGGTGTATGTAATAAAATTAAGTGGAAGTTATTCTCAGTAATATATTTATACAAAATTATATATTTATACAAACTGAAAAATAATTTATTCAGGCCTAAACGCATAGCTGACTACTCCTAAGGCTGTCTGAGATTGATACCACATATTACCAACTCAGCAACGGTACTAAAATAAATTCAAGCATCACAAGAAACTCACAATGTACCGATACCCTAAAAAATATATTATTTTGTAACTGTCTTAAAGAAATTGTAATTTTAATACGTTAAGCAATCCCAACTTCTTTATAACTTATTCTAAAATACTTCAAACACAGGTATTGTTAAACAGGTAAAGCAACCCGGCTTCTATGATCTACAAAATAAGTGATTATAATGTATAATTTTTTTCGTATCTTAACTCGTTCTCGAGACGCATTATTTCAGCACTACAGACACACCGATTCGATATTATGAAAGCGATATACGATGACGTGACGCATCTAACACTATATTTGGCCTTAAATTATTTCACTAAATCGATTGCACCAGTAATTGGCCGTTTTATTTACGTTTTTATTTACAGGAGGTTCAGTTTGTAATAATTTAATATTTAAATGTTGATTGAGAAAAAAAAGAGAGAAAAATTTATGATTGAGAAAATGTTGACAATCAAAAATATTTTCTTAAAGAAATATAAATTACTAGCGTGATCCGTGCGAAGTCTTCGCATTATTTATTCCATTATGAAGCTCAGATGACAGATCAAACAAATATTTTACTAAAATTGACATATAGAGGCGCAAGTATCAAAAGTATTGAGCTAAAGCGCCACTTTATTTATACGTGAGTGGATTTGAAATTAAACAAAAATTTTACCGACCGTCAATCATATTGACGTTGAGCCGTTAGATGGCAGCATTGCTGTTTTGTGTATATAATTGTAATAATTAATTAATTTGCAAAAACAATAGCAATAATAAATTTTTTAGTTGTGGATGCCGGTAGAGCAAGCAATTATCTATATAATGATATATAATTTATATGGATTAGTTGTGAGGTTTTTTTCTAAAAGGGGAGTGTAACATCTTAACCTTAGCGTATTAATATATATGATGATATGATGATGATGATTTCTCCGTAGTTAAGGTCCAAAAATATTACAGATTATTTTCGTGTCATATTTTAGAAACGAAGCAAATAATTCTTGGTGTACGTGCGTATACGTAAACGCGCGTGCGCGTGCGTGCCCGTATTGCGTGTGCGTGCCCGTGTTGCGTGTGCGCGTGTCCGCCTGTGCGGCATGTGCGTGAGCGCGTGCGTGCGTGTGAGTGTGTGCGTGTGTGTATGTAAATATAAAAATTAAAAACATGAAAAAGTACATGAGCGTCGTCACCGTGTTGTGTTGGATTGATCACAAAGCATACGGCCTTTGACTGTTCGGTGCATCGCGTGTATCCGGTTTCGATTCTCGGCCGCTCATCAAGCCGGGATGGACTGATGTTCTGGTTGGCTCTCGTTACAATAAGTCCGCCATATATATCAATTAGATACATAAATAAATAAATATTTGTATATATATATATATATATATATATATATATATATATACACACACACACATATATATATATATATATATATATATATATATATATATATATATATACATATATATATATTTCTTCAGTAGGCTTAATCCAACAGCAAATTTGGCGCTTTACAAGTTTGATAATAACTATTATTGACATATGATTACCTGTTCACGATATGTTTAGCAAAAACTAGAAAATCAACATTTTGTGGCGCAATTAAAATGTTGATTTTACAAAAAATGTTTCAAATAAAAAGGAGCACGGAAGACCAACCGTCAAGATATTCATAAAAATATACGAATATGTACCCAGATGGCGGCTAATACCGGAATTTGTTTTATGCCCATTTAGATACTCGCCGAGTACAGACGAATAGACACGAATACGAAAATTTAAACAACTTATTCGAGTATATTCGGTATATAGACGAATATATAAACAGATCTTTTCGTGGCCGTATTCGTTCACGACTTATTAGGTTAGTTATTCGGCGAATTTTTCTCCGATAATCTAAATGAGGCATTATACTCGGAACACGGGCAATAATTAACTAACAAAACTCCCTGCCGCCTAGACCAGCCGGTAGGCGGCGCATACGAGTCGCGCCAAGTGTAGTGGCTTGATAGAGCTGGCCAGTGCGTTTCCTATTTTAATAAAATGTATTGTTTTTTACGATAACATTAATTATTTAAATATGTGCGCGGTGTGGAGATTTGGTACAGTTCTGCTTGTGATATCGATATTTGAAGCTGAATGTCGTAAGTACTTACATCATCTCATGTTATTAGCAAGATATTAATATAATATTCTATGGCAATAATCATTCATGTAAATAATCGATAAACTTAAATAGAAATAGCTATTTAGTCTCCATTAGAGCTTTATATGAATTCATTATAAGAAACTGTTGGTCTTAGTTGGATAAGAAAGCTTAACAAATAAAAAAGGCCCTTCATAATCAACTAACGAGAAAACAAACTGTTTTAACATTAAGTGTACGCATAATGTTAATGGTTATTAATAACAGTACTCTTCATTATTCAGATGACCAAATAATGTAGAGGTATTAAACCATTGGTCATGGAGCGGATGTGTGAATATCGTGTATGAATACTCGTTAAAAATAGGATGTTCGTATATAATCAATTTTTAAAGTTCCGAACTGAACCCTATTATTGTGACGGCGTCGTTGGTGCGTCCATCCGTCTGACTCTGTCAGATGCTTGTAACTTCGAGACGAAATATGATAATAACTTGAAACTCACACATAATACGTAGTCTCTTGGCCCAAAACTAAAAAAAACATTTAAAATGGCTTAAAATTATATTTTGAAGGGACTCCGATACATGTAAAAGAGGGGCTAAAGAAATTTGTATGGTAAAATAAATTAATATTTGCAAAATTTCAATTTTTACATGTACGTAACTGTATTCATAATACTCGTAGTATGACTTCTACTCGTTTTTAATAGAATCTAATTGGTTTCTGCTTAGAACTTGCGTATTTTAAAATTAAACACACCATTTTCACATGTAAACCAATATTAATCACGAATTTTACATTTAAACGCATCGTAGATTACGTTATGCTGTATAAGCCCATTAAGTAGTGAGACGAGACGTATTTCAAATAATTTATTTTTGTCAATAAATTTAAATAAGGAGGTGTATGCTGCGTTACCGTCTGTAAAACTAATAGTCCAGGCATCGGGTAGGTGATAAAACTATGTAAATAATGCACGCTTTTTATTATTGTTTGGAAGTATCGACACGTTTTCGGAAAATGGTGGGAGGGTGGGCGCTTACTGAATTGGTCACTTTGAAAAACGCAAATTCTACTGTATCTCGTAAACACTAAGGTTTTGAATAAAACACAAATTGTACCGTATCTCGTAAACATTAAGATATACAATAAAGTGCAAATTGTACCGTATCTCGTAAACACTAAGATAAACAATAAAGCGCAAATTGTACTGTATCTCGTAAACACTAAAGTTGACAATAAGGCGCAAATTGTATCGTATCTCGTAAACAATAAGGTAACAATAAAGCGCAAATCGCACTGTATCTCGTAAACACTAAAGTTCCCAATAAAGCACTTATAAACATTTTTAGAGAAAATTAAATTTTGTACAACTCTTATTTCAAACATTTTTTCACACAATTAATATTTTTGAATTCCAGCTTGTTAAATACTTCATCCACTATTCGTTTGAGTTATATTGCGAAAACTATTTTTGGTATCTCATAACAAGCTTTAAAAATATTAATTATTTCAAAAAGTGTTTTTGAAATAAAACTCGTAAAGAATTCAATTCTATAAAAAAACGTCTTTTTCATGTTTTTTTATGTAGACCTCAGCTTTTGAGTGATGTAATACAATTTGCGTTTTTCAAAATGGCGGGTTTAGCAAACTCTCATTTCACTTACGTTGCACCAAACAATAATAAAAACGTGTGCTCCATTTATTTGTTTTTCATCTCGCTCCCGACTTAGATTTTCATAATGACTCTATTTTTACAATTAACTAGCGATAAAGAAAATTACGACAACTGACATCTAGCACCCTACGTTTTTTTAACCGACTTCAAAAATGGAGGAAGTTCTCAATTCGTCGAAATCTTTTTTTTATTTATGTTCAGCGACAATTCTTTACCGAGTGGACCGATTTTGATGATTTTTATTTGAATAAGGGTCCTGTAGGTGTGGTCCCATATAAATACGATGATGACCTGATGATGAGGTCCGGAAATGAACGATGGAACTCCTTAACGAATGGAAGTAAATCAACTATGATTCAAAATATTTGCTACGGGTAGTTGTTATTTTTTTTTACAATATTAGACAAAAGGGAAATTATCTTCATACCAGCTTTTGCCTATACCTTTTAATAATTATCCAATATTCTATAGAAAATAATTGTGATGATTAAAATTAATATATTTATCATTATAAATTCTGAATTAAAATATATTTTAAAAAACCGACTTCACAAAAGGTAGGTACTAAAAAGTAAAAAATAATTAACTCAATATAGGTACCTACTTATGTGCAATAACCACCACTGATCAACTTAAACAAACGTAATTTTTATATCATAAATAGGCCCTTTATGAATATATTTAGTATTGTAAGTACATTAGAAGTTAAAGTTTTAAATTTACATTATAAATTAAATTAAATTATAAATTTATTTAAGTTGGCCGACAGTGCTGGCACCGACTTCAAAAATAAGTAACCTAGTTATTTATTGCACATAAATAGGTACCTATATTGAGTTAATTATTTTTTTCTTTTTAGTACCCACCTTTTTTGAAGTCGGTTTTTAAATGATATTTTATTTAAATTAAAGTTATTTTTTTTGTCATCAGAGACATCCTGTCGCTCTTGATCAAAATTTTTATAATTAAAGATTATTTTTTAATTCATATTGCTACAAAAGCGTGTTTTGTTTTTCTTTTTTTAACCTGTAATTTTGTTTTCTTTTTTCCTTTCTTTTTTAAAATATTGTATTGTAATCGGTCCTTGTTTTTAAATAATTCAAACATCAGGAAGAGTGTGAAGATTTGATCGAAAGATTCCGTTATATTGTTACGCACACACACAAGTGAAATTAATAAAAGCTTGCTCTAAATAGGTTCACTTAATATTTTTTGTTTTTCTTTTTCAACATTTCAAGTTTATTATAATTACTTTAACAAAAAAAGTGTTTAAATCTTACATTTACCCGTCACATATAAAGCTGTTTTAAAATCAAGGTTATCAAATTTATTATTCGGATTTGACGTTGTTATAACAAAAAATACAAAAAAAAAACAAGTGGCTAACCAACTAATATTGATTTACATATTTATACAATAAAAACATAAGCTGGAATCATACCGACAAAACTTTATATAGTTTATCAAATAATATAAGCAGGTATTGTACCGATGCGACGCCCTGTGTTGGAAGAAAAAAAATCATTTTAAACTGAGTAGAACTCGAGTTAGAGGGATCCCATTCACACTTAGGCACACATAAATGTGTAAACATATAAGGTCGCAAAATATATAGATTAAACTACTATTCACAACTATTAATATAATTTTTCCCTATGCGTACTGCATACGTTTTTCATTAGCGCAAGAAAAAAAGAAATGAGCCGTCACGGGACGCCTGGCAGATGTGAAACATCGTGTTCGTACAAGTAATATGCATAAAAGACAAGATTATTACAGGAACTAAATATAGCATAATGAAAAAATAAAGTATTACGAATTTCTTACAGAAAATGGTGACTTTATTTAATAAACATTTACTTACAATTAATACAAAAATAATAAAGCACAGGTTATGTGTACCGTAGTAAATAACAGCGTTGAACTGAGTGAGGAGGGGATTGCGTAGTCGGTTGCGCATGGCGACACGTCGTCACATATAGACTATATACTCGTATATACCTTATTATAGCGTGGCGACCCGTCGCCACGCCAACGATCCGGTTTATACCTGCGCCTATAGATGTTTCACATCAAAAACATTTTGCTTGTATTTGTTCAATACTTCTACACTGGTTATACACTCGTACGATAATTCGTAGTATTTGGTGTTCAAATACACAATATGGGTATATAATATAGTACAGCTCCCTAGATATTGTCATTTTTTAAATAGATCCATTTTAAACCTGGTCTAAAATCAATGATGTCGCACACGGCTCTACTTTAATTTTAAAAAAATCAAACCAGCTTGCACTTTAGTTAAAGAGATTGTTTCGATGGTACCGTATTAATTTTTATAGCAACTGTAAACTTAAATTATTTTATTGCCCTGTATGTATGTGAATACCGAAATTAAATTAAATCTAACTTGAGTTTGGGGCAAAGTTTCTGGCTTATTTCGTTTGCGAGATAGGTGCCTCTCAGACGGATGCACGGACAATATTATCACTAGGGTTTCTTTCGCATTCTTTGGATACGGAAACAAGGAGGAATATTACTTCAGAGCATTCGAAATCCAGGTTTTGGCTGTAAATTAGAATTTTGAATTAAATCTTTGACTAGCTAATAGATAGAATGGTATTAGTTTTTATCCAAGTTGCTTCAAAAGAAGCTGAAAAATTAAAACGTTTTTTCTAAAGAAACTAGCATTGTAGAAATGGAATATAATTTTAAAAAATTAGTCTTTTTAGAGTATAGAAAACTAAACGATTGATGAGGAAAAAACAAAAAATAAAATAGTATTAGTTATATTATGTTTTTAATATATGGAGAATTGTTAATAAGAAATAAAAACACAAGAAAAGCCTAAACAAGTAAATAATAACTTTTTACTAACGACTACAAAAACTAATCAATAACAATTGCTTTTTAAATGTGTAATCATTCCATAAAGCAGAGGTTTCTAAAATTTTTGTCTCGTGGACAATTTGACACATTTTTCTGTTTTAGGTTGACCCCCTGTTGACCTTTTTTTTTACATAAAAACTCTTTGTTGACATTATTCCATTTATGGAACTTTTTTGTCTCGTGGACAACTTGGCACGTTTTTCTGTTTTAGGTTGACGTCCTGCTGGCCTTGTTTTTAGACATAAAAACTCTTTGTTGACATTATTCCATTTATGGAACTTTTTCGTCTCGTGGACAACTTGGCACGTTTTTCGGTTTTGGGCAGAACCCTGCTGACTTTTTTTTAAATATAAAAACTCTTTCTTGACATTATTCCATTCAAGTAACTTGTTTGTCTCGTATATTTTTTTATATGTTTTTTCAGTTTTGGATAGACCCCCCCACTTACCTTTTTTTAGACATAAAATTTTTTCCCGTGTACCACTTGTCATGTTTTTCGGTTTTGGGTAAACCACATGCAGACCTTTTTTTTAGACATTTGCTGAGATTATTTCATTATGGAAAGCCAAAATTAAATGAGATCCATTATTGTGGACCCCCATTTACATCTCACGACCCCCAATTATTTTCGCCGTTGATCCTTTGCAGGTCGTAATCGAAATAGACTACTTTGAGTATCTGAGTAATAACTTAACGGAATTAAAAACAAACTAACGTAGGCAATCGTTCTGTATTATAAATTTTTTTTTTCCTTTTTTAAGAATATTACATGGATTTTCTTCCACTGTCCTCTCGAGCCTGCGATTCGATTAATATTTTATATAGGCACAACCTGCATTTAGTTTCATCTTGTTGGTACGAAAAGCTTCGTATAAATAGCATTTACAAACTTTTATGAAAAATAACTTGACCCTTCATAAACAATTACAAAATGTTTAATTTGTCTCTTTGACGATTTGATTATTATTTTCTAGGTGCTTAATTTTTTTTCATTTCCTCTATGATGGTGTCATTTGTATTCTTGTCCAATACTATGCAGATTTTTGTGATAAGTAGGATCTAAAAAACAAATTTGCGACATTGGACACCACGATATGTTAGTAGCTGAAAAGTTATAAATAATACCTAAGCAATGACTTAAGTACAAATGGCTTCCAGTAGATCCATTCAACACAGGTGTAATAAATGTTGGAATCCCTTTACAGAAAGTATTATGTTAAAAATTTTACCACTATCGTGATTTATATGATGTGAGATAAATTTTGGAATCGCTTTAGAGAAAGTATTATGTTCAAAATTTTACGAGTAACGTGATTTATACGAAGTGAGATAAATTTTGGAATTGCTTTAGAGAAAGTACTATGTTAAACATTTTACGACTAACGTGATTTATATGAAGTGAGATAAATTTTGGAATTCCTTTAGAAAAAGTACTATGTTAAAAATTTTACGACTGACGTAATTTATACGAAGTGAGATAAATTTTGAAATTCCTTTAGAGAAAGTACTATGTTAGAAATTTTACGACTAACGAGATTTATATGAAGCTGTCGACTGAGGTTTTGGTAGATTTATACGTCTTAAAGTAAATAAATAACTAATAGCGAATTAAACTATCGCTCAATAAAAATTATAATAAATCAGATGCTGAAACTTTGAAAAAAGCTTTAATGACCAAAAACTACAGTCTAAGTCTAGTAAGGACTGAAATCAACAAGCATAACCAAGCCACTTTATGAACCCATTGACAAATCAAACACAGGTCCGCAATGATTTCATTAATGGCTATTATAAGAGTATAATGGATATAAATTTGTAAATCATCTGCATACATGTGTTATCATGAGTGAAGATTTGTCACAACGCAATCTATGAAAATAGAAAAAAACCAGTCACGAAAAACTCCATATTGTGGGAGTCAGTAATCACAAAATCAGTCCATTCTGGACAAGTATTAGAAATTTACATGTCTCGACTACGGCAATTTTACGCGGCGAGCCATGTAAATTTCTAATACTTGTCCATAATAGACAAAGATCATCGTAGCATTAGCTTCGTTCCGTTTCTCTTCGTTATTGTTGTAAAATTGCCGTAGGCGAGCCATGTAAATTTCTAATACTTGTCCATAATGGACAAGGATCGTCGTAGCATTTGCTTCGTTCCTTTTCTCTTCGTTATTGTTGTAAAATTGCCGTAGACGAGCCATGTAAATTTCTAATACTTGTCCATAATGGACAAGGATCGTCGTAGCATTTGCTTCGTTCCTTTTCTCTTCGTTATTGTTGTAAAATTGCCGTAGACGAGCCATGTAAATTTCTAATACTTGTCCATAATGGACAAGGATCGTCGTAGCATTTGCTTCGTTCCTTTTCTCTTCGTTATTGTTGTAAAATTGCCGTAGACGAGCCATGTAAATTTCTAATACTTGTCCATAATGGACAAGGATCGTCGTAGCATTAGCTACTCCTTTTCTCTTCGTTATTATTCGTGAGCCATGTAGATCTATGATCTAATGAGTATTAGAAATTTACATGGCTCGCCTACGGCAATTTTACAACAATAACGAAGAGAAAATGAATATCTACGACGATGAAAATGAATATCTATATACGACGATCCTTGTCCATTATGGACAAGTATTAGAAATTTATATGGCTCGCCTAACGGTAATTCGGGCGAGACAAACGGACTAATTATCATTAGATTATACGATCTAAACATCGTTGTATACTGGAAAATAAATAAACGCAAATTGTTTTCAATAGTTTCATAAAATCCTGAAAAGATTAATTTAACCATTCAGTGTAATGTAACGTTCACGGTAGCAAAACACACATTTCCGTGTGTGTTTTTATTTTAAAACAAAATTATTTCAACCCGACGGTTAAATATGTGAAACACGTTTAAGCTTTGAGGACGTTTTATTGTTAATGGTAACTGACATCATCGATTAAATCGCGACCAACCGGTTTCGCGTTTTTGAATCGGCGCTAGGTGCTACAAGAATATTTTTCCTCATTCTCCTTTTATCGCGCTTAAAACTTGCAAACTTAAAAAAAACAGAAAGTTGAATGTTGTATTTTTACTTATTTATTTACGTACTTTAATGTGCATAATTTATACATATGGCGGACTTATTGTTACGAAAGCAATCTCTTACAGCCAACGAGAACACCGATCCAGCCCCGCTCGATGAGCGGCCGAGAATCTAACCCGGATATTCGCAATGCGCCGAACCGTCAAAGGTCTTACACCTTGTGATCAACCCAACACACCACGGTGATGACATTTATACTGGCAACTAATAAATCCACCCCCTTATTCTGACAATTTCTTCACTGTTACTTCCCAATCGGTTTGGTATCGTATATGAAGAATGGGGCAGATCAATTTTCTATTTAGTTAGCAACTCAGTTTCGGCGAGTAAACTACAAACAAAATATGGAAATTCCACAAAAAGGACTTAGAGTGCTTTTACTTCATGAGTTCCATTTGGTCCAACGTACACACGACGATGGTAGTCAACTACATCCGAGCGTTTGTTCCAAGTATTCAAAGCAGGAAATTTTGATCTGACATTCAAATTAAAAAAATCTTCATAAACAGATCCCAGGTTAAGTTGGCTTTATCCAGCAGAGTTACTCTCATAACCTCATAAACAAATCCCGGGTTAGCTACCAAGTTGGCTTTATCCAGCAAAGTTAGTCTCATAACCTCATAAAAATCCCGGAACAAATCCCAGGTTGGCTCCCAAGTTAGCCTTATCCAGCAAAATTAGTCTCATAACTTCATAATGCAATAGAAAAATAAACATCACGCTTTGAGGCGGAAGTAGACATTTTCTTTTCAGCTAGCACATGAGCCAACACTGAAAAACTGAAATGGCGGATTATACAAAGATCATCCACTCCTAATATTACATTGATCGAGTGGTTTTAAGAATAGAAATTAATAACTTATAGCGTTATCCAATTCAGTGAATGTAGACATTAATTTATCGATTTAGTGTCCATTGGCATCTCTGTGTCTATTTTACAGAGGCTACGCTGTACGTCCGTAAATCAGAGGCTTCAAACTTATAAACAAAATAAGAAATTTCGAATTTACACATGACTTTATGATCTCTGTTGCAAAACGAAAAACCGTTTTTAAAACTACCAAAGAATTTTATTTTAAGAAGGAGCCGATACATTCACACGGGTCTTTGATCGAGAGCTATTTGTGTGGATACAAAGATTAACGGTCTCCTAAATCGTTGTTTATAATAAAAAAAAAAGAAATGAGCATGAGTGACATTTATGCGCGGTTGAAGTAAAACTTCTGTGATGGTTGTGGCAGGTATTATGTGGTCGATAGGGTAGTTATTTTGTAAAGTAACAACTACCTGTAGCAAATATATTGAATAACGTTTTATTTAATACCATACGTTAAGGAGTTTCATTATATATCTCCAAAACTCATCATCAGACCCTGACCTGGTCGATGGTGTAGTTATTTTGCAAAGTAACAACTACCAGTAGCAAATATATTGAATAACGTTTGATTTACTACCATCCGTTAAGGAGTTCCATTGTATATCTCCAAAATTCATCATCAGACCCTGACCTGGTCGATGGTGTAGTTATTTTGCAAAGTAACAACTACCAGTAGCAAATAAATTGAATAACGTTTGATTTACTACCATCTGTTAAGGAGTTCCATTGTATATCTCCAAAACTCATCATCAGACCCTGACCTGGTTGATGGTGTAGTTATTTTGCAAAGTAACAACTATCAGTAGCAAATATATTGAATAACGTTTTATTTAATACCATCCGTTAAGGAGTTCCATTATATATCTCCAAAACTCATCATCAGACCCTGACCTGGTCGATGGTGAAGTTATTTTGCAAAGTAACAACTACCAGTAGCAAATATATTGAATAACGTTTTATTTAATACCATCCGTCAAGGAGCTTCATTATATATCTCCAAAACTCATCATCAGACCCTGACCTGGTCGATGGTGTAGTTATTTTGAAAAGTAACAACTACCAGTAGCAAATATCTTGAATCACAATTGATTTACTACAATCCATTAAGCAGTTTTATTTTTCATTTCGAAATCTCATCATAAGATCATCATATTTTTAAGAGACCATCTCGCTAGTAAACACTTTCGAACAAAATTATTATTAGCATTAAACTTTATAAAAATAGAATAGAAATAAATTCAAGTATATATTTGTACACAACATATCTACTCACGAAATTTCATAGTCAGTCGATGCTTTCAAGTATAGGAAACTGCGTAAGCAAACTATAAAGTTTACTGGACGTTATTTCCGTCCGAAAAATATCTGAGTTACTCTCAAGTCGCGCCTAAAGAAGTTTTACTTTAAAAACAATAAGTTTTTTATTAAAAACAGCAATATGAAAGTGTGTCAATATCGAATGGGCGAAAATTGCCATCCTCAAACGAAATTGCCATCCTCAAATGAAATTGCCATTCTTTAATGAATTGCATAAAAAATTGCCATTTTTAAATGTGCTTCTTTACCAGGACTACTTCGACAATCTTGACATCTAGGCACCTGGAATTCAATATTGCAAAAGTATCCTGTTTTTAAACAGCAAATGCTAGAATGAATACAGAAGTAAATTTCCTAATTACCGCGATCATCTTCATCAGCCTCTTAAGAATAGAAAATGCATATCTACTACATCAAAGCGTATATAACTTTAAACAATGTTACAAGTACAGAAAGTACAGAAAGTTCTTAGTATGAATTCGGTTCGCTTTTGTTCAATTTCTTCGTTCATAGAATTACTTTATTTATTCTATGGAAAAGTGAGCAAAAATAATGACTTCCGCAAACTTGCAGAGAGTGACTGTCGGACCCCTGACAAAGTGGCAGGTCGGTGCATCACAATCGACGACTGTCCGTCACTCCTGAAACTTGCCAGTAAAGAAAACCTCTCTCCGCTCTCGTTGGATTTTCTCAGGAGGAGCCAATGCGGCTACACGGCAGATGGACCCCAGGTAAGTGGGTAATGCGATAAACTACTGCTAAAGTCTCAATTGTTCACCAAAAAGTTGGCGACACCTTAAACAAAAAGTTGACGACGCATAATAAAACTTAATTATAAATGAAAACAGTTTTAATAATCAAATTCTTAAAATACACGAGAAGAAACTAGTATTTGAACAACAGTTTTTTAATTTTAAACAAGTCACTGATGCACACAACTGACGAAAATTATTTTTCTCCAAAACGTTACATCTATTTCAGAAACGCATATGCGAAAAATTATATTGTCCTAAAGAAAAAGACTTCTAGCCTTTTCTTTACAATCTGGAGGACGTTCAATTAATGAGCCTTCACCTTTATTTTGCAGAGAATCGACAAAAACCGAAAATAGTTATTCAATATTTAATATACAGGTGGAAAATATTTAACGAACTGAAATAATTTATTAAAAATTCTTAAAGGTTGAATTTTTTCCTTGATTTCATTCAGATGCTACACAAATAATTATTGTAACCAGTTTATCAACTCCAAGTTCGAGTAACTTGTATCTATCACGTAATAGTAATTTTATGCAAATTAATTTTGTACAGTTACATATAAAAATGCAAAAATAATTTGATATCTAGCAACGATCTTAATTCCTACACGTCAAATTCTAATTTAAAATTAAGCTAACAACTAGTGGCAAGTATGTCGCGACATAGAAACCGAAATATTTCATGACGTACGAAGAGTGATCCAAGCTGAAGATGCCTAAGTAAAATACCCCATATGGCTTAAAAATGCTATTTATTTTTCCTAATAATCTCCTAATCAATTTATATATTGAGTTCGCCTTGTTTTAAATACTAGAGTTCCTTTTGAAATAAAAAAAATATTACTTTATCAAAAAGATTCAACGGCAATCCTTATCCCTCTGTGTTTCTCCTCAAAGGCTTTTACGAGAAAAATGGTAGAAATCACTGCATCTAAATGAAAATGAAGTTTTTTAAGCAGTCGTACACCAGGTCGACAAATGACAGCCATTTCAGCAGGAAGTTTGGCCTTGTGAGCGGACGCCTTAAGCGTGCTTTTGACCCAACGGCGGCGAATCACAAATGAGGATAATGATTTTAATTGCTGGCGACATAACGTTTACGTCTTTTCCTTTATGCACTCGCAAGGCGTTTATCATTGGACTTGCTTAAAAAGGCTATATAAGATTTAAAAATAAACGAAAATGACGGTCAACGCCAAATTGTCAGGTTCAAAGAAATTGTCTGTAATATTCAATTAAATAACTCAAAAGATGTATTATTCATTTTACAATTGACACCCATCCGACATCTTCCAAATAAATGACATATATTCCCAATGTGTAGAAAACTTTAAGTAAAAACTCATTTTTCAACTATTGAATAGCTAAAATTATAATTAAACTTCTAGATGTGTGATTAATTTAAGTGCGTGAAAGGGACATTATAAAAAAAAGGGTGCGTGTACTTATGTACGCGCGTGAGAAGTTATACTTCTTTGGCATCATTAAAAAATAGTTTTTTTTTAATTGTATGCAAATAATAAATTACAATAAAATAATAAAAGGACTGGAAAAGTATAGTCAACACAGTCAATAAAGTTCAGTTTAAATTTGAAAAATTAAATAAATAAATATTTATTTTCTTACATTAAGGGTAACATAAATTCCCTTATTATCCGAATGTTATTTTTAAATTATGTCCACTGCCATAGCATCTTCCGATAATGGCTGAATCGGAACTTAAGTTATCAGTGGCTTATGATAACTAAAATATGATACAAAAAGTCTTGTATTAACAGCGTTATGATATCGTACAAATACAGCATCTATGGTAGTGCCATGTCGTGTTATCGAAACCCTAGGATTATTATTCATGGCTAGATTCAAGTCATTTTGGAGGAAATCAATAAGTGGACGAGCATCTTCACGGGAAAAATTGACGTTGAAGTCCCCATTTAAAATTATCGGTAACTTGTCTTCTCCTCTACCAAGATATTCTCCTCCAGCTGTTGTATATGGCCATAATAATCTTTTCAAAAAATGAATGATATCGTCCATTTTTTGATTTGGAGTAATGTAAATTACCATCAAAACAATTTTGTTGCCATCTTCCATTTTGCATTCAGCTGCACAAAACTCACCAACTGATGTCACTGTTGAACTTGTCAATTCCGCGTGTCTTACAATCATATCAATGTGGATATGACTGTAAGACACGCGGAATTGGCAAGTTAAATTGGAGTAATGATATTGATAGTGTCGTGCATATTCTGATAAATGACTTCAGCTCGAACATCATTTTCTAAATTTAATATTTAATAATTCATAATAAATTTAAAAAATTGTAAAATATATATATATATATATATATATATATATATATATATATATATATATATATATATATACATATATATATATACACAATTATTAAAAATAAAATTTAGAGAATAATAAATATATAGGACATAATTTGTACTAAATTATTAAAAGATTCTTAATTTTAAATGTTTATTATTGATTATTTAATATTTTAAAAGTAAATGAATAAATTTAATAATTTCAAAAATTGAATTTAAGTTAATTCATTTTCTATATATAAATATATTTAATATTTTCAAAATAAAGAAATAAATTTTATAAAACATTTAATAAAAAATTTGTGATAAAAATTAAAATTAAACATCAAATTAAAATATTAATTTTCAATATTTATTATTAAATTGAATAAATAAAAATAATAAATATTTATAAAAATAAATGAACAAATTTAATGAAAACTTTTTGATAAAAATGAAAAGTGAATATTAAAGTAAGAAAATGATAACAATATTTAAAAAATGAATAAACTTAAATTCAATGAATTCAAATTGAATTTATTATTAAATTTATTTATTTACTTTTAAAATATTGAATAACCAATAATAAATATTTAACATTAATCATTTAATAATATTTAGTATTAATTATGTTAAATAATAATATTTTAATTTATATCAATAAATAATACATACGGATAGATAACCTCAATTATATTGGAGCACTTGAAAAATTCTATAAACACAATTTTTTCACTAATATTTACGAATAGTAAATATATTAATCAAAATATTGAATTTAAATCACTACTGAATATAATTTATCTGCACATATATAAATCGCACTTATATGAAACTAAAACACGTGTGTGAATGTAGACACTAGAAACATGTGGAAAAGACTGCAACCGCTGCAACTTCATACTGTAACTTTTGTGTGACGAATCTTAAAATTTCACTCTCATAATTTTTTCATAACGCGCCTAAAGAAGTATAACTTCAATAATTTTTAATTATTATTACGATAATATTCTTGTAAGATGAAGAGAGCGAAGATTCTTCTCTTCTGTTTTTATTTAATAAAAGAGTCTCACAGATTATTTTTTTAAATAATCACTTTTTATTCTCTTTAAGATGCTCACCATTCAGGCAGAAGTAATCCGTAGATTATTTTTTTGGATATTAATGTAATGTAAAGATGACCACATAAATGATAAAGGTAACATTTTCATATTTATTTGGGTTGATGTATATCACGAGTATAAAACCATAGACCCAATAACCACTAGACCCATGTATAAAGCTAACATTTACATAACGTTTATAAAAATAATGTTTTCATTTGTAGTTAGGTTTAAGCATATATTATAGTATTGAATATATTTGGCGTTAATTTTGTAGAAATTATTCACAATTAAATGAAACTACGTGATGTAGTATTATTTCTACTTTATTTAAGTTCTTTACCCCGACCTAGGTTTCGTTGTATTACAACATCTTCAGGTGAGCTATTAGCAAAGATTCCATCATCCAACATCTTCAGGTGGGCTATTAGTAGGTAAAGAGAATAATTGCATACATTACAGATATACACAGATAACCTGTATCAGCTCTAATTTACTAAAGTAGTTTTGTACATGTTTTAACTAATTTTATATTAGCTAAAGATAATTTTGGATTAAATAGTCAAACAGATAAACTGTTCTATATATCTATATACTCTATATATTTTATAACTTTTGCAGGGAATAATTAAATACGTAATATTTATGATTCCGTCGACAGGTGTGCTGTTCAGATCCACCGCCATGTACCACACAGGGCGGGCGCAACGGTACTTGTATCAGCATCCACGATTGCCCGCTCATGATTTCCATCTTAAAAGGACCACAACCCGTGCCGCCCGCCGCCATCGCCTACATGCGTCGCTCCGTATGCGAGGGCCTCGTGTCCGAGGCCGTCTGCTGTGGTGATCCACAGCTCCCCTTGTCACTGCGGCCTTTAACACACACAGCAAATTGCGGCATTTCGGTTACAGAGGACAAAATTTTCGGCGGCACAGAAGCACCCATCGACGCACTTCCGTGGCTTGCCATAATCGAGTACGAGCCAAAAAGGAAGGGCGGACGGAACCGACTGCTCTGCGGCGCCTCTCTCATCCATCCGCGATTCGTGTTAACAGCTGCACATTGCCTCGTAAGAGAAAGACAGCGCGAAAAGCCGTAAGTTTTCCCACTGACGAATAATCAGAAAAATTAACATTTAAAAACAATGTATTTCTTTTACTTTTAATTACGATTTTTTTAAATACTTTTATACTATCTAAGTTACTCGTTCACTACCTTTATCACATAATATTAAAAATGATATTTAGTGTTCCTAATAAATTTCTAATCAATCTATGTATTTAGTTCGCCTTTTTTCAAATACTCGAGTTTCTTTTGAAAAAAATATTAATTAACCAAAAAGATTTAACGACAATCCTCGTCGCTCTGTGTTTTCTCCTCAAAGGCTTTTTCGACAAAAGTGGTAGAAATCGCTGCATCTAAAGAAAAAGGAGGTTTTTCAATCAATCCTAAATCAGTTCGGCAAATGACAGCCATTTCGGCAAGAAGTTCGGTCTTGTGAGCGAACGCCTCGTATAAGTAAAAAAACGTCCGTTTGATTATCCTTATTTGCTCTGATTCACATGGATCAATGCTAAAAGCTCTATGTTCTAAATGATCTACCATGATTAAACCTTTATCCCAAATAATAGACATCATTGAATTGCGTGGGTGGCACACAAGATGGTTTTTAAGGCATCGAGCGCTGTTTTGACTCTGAATCAAAGTGATGGGGCCAGGTTTCGTTCGAGGCAACAAATCGTGCTGAAGATCATCAGGTTTCTAAATAAAACTTTGAAATATCGAACCGCCTCACCTTTTGATTCTCTTTCAACATTTTCACAATAGATATTTTTTCCATATGCACTTCGCTGAAGCGGATGTTTTGAATGCTGATATATAACAGCACTATAACCTCAGCTAAATGTTTAATGGTCATTTTTAGATCTACCAACACTAGATCTGAAACTTATCAATTCATCTTCAATGAAAGACGTGGACGAGAACCTTTCACATTGCTTGTGTTTATTCAAATTTCTGCCGCGCTTAAACTCCTTAGATCAGCGTGCAACAGACTGATATTGAGTAGCAGAATTAATTTCTCAATATTTATAAAAATTACAAATCAGCATGTATGTTATTCGTAGACATTTTTAAGTAGAAGTACTCGATGACAGTTTTCAGTTTTAGCACATTATTCTTGTTATCCATTGATAATACATCATTTGGATAGCGTATATGCAAATGAATGTAATTTATTAAACAACTTTTGTACAACAAACTAATGTAAGTATTGAAAGATGAACTCGCGTACATTTTTTTTTGGTTTGGCGAATTACAAATACCCGTTTACCGAGTACATCTTTATATCACTCCTCGAAGAATGTAAAGTAAAAAAACTTGGATAATGTTACAAGGTAGATAAAATTATCATAAGATAATTATTTACGAAATGGATCGTAACCGTAAAATTCAGGCATATGTACGAAAAATATTTATTAACCGTTTAATTGCTGTGGAAATACGACTGAAAATTTTCGCAAGTATGTCCTCCACACTCCTTAGGTTCAAACTGTCTTTGACAGTTCTTCATTTCTGCCGCTGGGCAAATTCAATTTAAATTTATCACACACAAAATGTAATGTGAACATCCGAATGCATCAGTGATCCAACTGAAAGTTATGAGTTGAGGACCTTAGCGATTAATCTAAAGCAAAACAAGATAATACAGCTTAGAAATTATTCATTATTTTCAGAATATTTAGAGTTTCCATACTTTGATTCATATTAATCGATTTTGCATCGAGACTATGCAACGGTTAGTAATGAAATTTGATCAAAATATGACGGACGTAATATGGCCGTAATTTTATTTTATCTCAAAATTCAAATTGTTGAAACGCAACGTTATTGGTTAGAATGAAGCGTGACGTCAAAATCTATGTCAATTTGTAGCTCATATTGTAGACATTTTTTTGTAGTATTTGCTGTGTTTGATAAGGAAAAATAGTGGTCTTGCAGTATTTTACATATATCGTGCATTTTTAACATCCTAGTGAGATTGAGAATCATCTAGAACGATGACTGAAAGTGGTTTTGTGAAAACACACTCGGATAATCTACCGAGAATAGATGCATTCATGATGACATCTTATTTTGCTTCAAATATAGATTTTACGTCCGCTGAGGTCAAAGATATGAAAGCTGCAAGGTGATTGTTTTAATACATGATTTATAAACATACATTATGTACGTTTTTATGCATATATACACTCATTAGTAGAGAGCAGTAAACATAAACTATAATCTTTTAAAAACATGACTGCATAATGTCCATAATTTATTAATTAATATGTAATGTTATTTACGCCCAGCCAAGTTTATTACGTTTCAGCCAAGTCACTTTTTATGTATTTTGGCAATGTTATGTAGTTTTATCTTAATGTAAAAAACAAAAAACGAAAGTCGTATTAAACTTCTATAAACTAGTTTGTGTACAGTTATCTACTGCTCGTGTGATTGATATTCAATACAAAATTCACTTGTGATTAATTTAAATCATATCCAAGTAAAATATATTTACTTTAAAGTGATCTTCACGACAATGCAAACAACTTGTTGAAGATACTTTATTTCTTCTCATAATCTTGCACCATTGTTTCGTATTTCTCTTATGACAGGAAAAAACACTATCAGTTGCACTTCTAAAAGTATTTTTGCATCTAGGCAAAATGCTATACATTTAAATTGGCTTTCGAACATCTTTCATGGTTTAAATGGCTATTACACTGAAATAAGTTTAAAGTAACTAGAACACCTATAGTAAACAAACGCTGGACATAGTTTATAACGTCACCCAAGGCGCGCGGAAATGGAGTGTTTAAAAATTTTAAATTTGTTGATGGTTTGAAATAATTTCTTAAAATTTAATTGAAACATTCTCAATAGTATTTATATTTTTAGCATAGTATAGTATATAACATGGTACTGTCCATTTTTTTCCATTGGGATAACCAATGTTTTTTTTTTAATCTTGTGAGCCTCTGATAAATTTTAGGGCCTCTGTCACCGATTTCGGTGTTCTTTTAATTTAAAATAAAATCCCTCATTTTCTCCAATAATTCCTTCACATTTTTAACAACATCTTCTCTTTCTAATCTAATAACATTTCGTTTGTTATATAAAAAACACCATACTTTAACGCCGTTACCTTCTTCTCCGATGAATTCTCCAAAAATAGCATGAAAAGGTTACTTATAGTTATCGTATGAATGTTCGGCAAAGCACTCTTTATGGCTTACTTGACGAAGCTAATCTTATTTGTTTAGAATGACGCTACTGATTTGCTACTGGTATTGGCGAAGCTGGTATGTTAACTACAAGATTATCTAAATCCTATAAGGTATGTTCAGATCGGGGCTTTCCGTAAGATGTAGAAGGTAAATGGGATGGCAATGGCAAATAATTGGATGGAAAATGGGGAGGTGGTCTGTGGCGGTCTTTTCTGGTTGCTTGATACATATTATCGGCTTGAATAGGGAGCTTCGTAATCTGCAACATGTGGATCAATTATCCGTAAAAATTTACTTTGGAATGGGTTCGTTCGTCTCTGATAGTTGTGGCGCATATGTCTGACTGTCGGAATAGGTTAAGTAGTACTCGTAAAAGTAGTCTCATTAATCATCAGTCTATGTCAGATTTTTGTGAATTATCTTATAGGTCCATAACATATTGACTTGTAGAAGGTGCTTCTTTATTTGTTGCAGGTGGTAATAAAGATCGGAGATATGAGATGTAGCAGGTAGCAATAAAGATTTGGTTATCAGTAACAAATTGTTCGGCAAACTTCTTCAAACCTCCCTCTGCGATAAATTTATCAAGAGATTCTTGTGGCACGTGAGCTGAGCCAAGCTCCATTTTTAAAGTTACGCCAAAAAGTATTTTATGGGATTCGTTTTACAGTTCTGTGAAAAGAAGTATTCTTTAATATTGGATAAAGTAAGGCACTATTAACAAATGAATGATTGCATTATCTATGAGTCATGAGCGAAGCACTGTTCACATTCTGGTTAGCTATTCGTACTGATCCTTGACTTTATAAATGCGGAAGATCGCCATTAATAAATTTACATGATAATTACATTCCTTGATCACGTCAAGGGTAAATTCACAATCATTATTTCTTTGGAAAATAGTTGGACAATCGATTCCTAAGAATATCGTTAATAATCCTTTGGCAACTTAAGCAGCCTTCTTGATCGCCAATGGTCGTAAAAAAATTGGTTGTATAATCTGGCCAATACAATAGCCACTTGTATTATTTGAAGAAATAGACTGTAGATCACGGAGAGCAACTTGTCCTCTATAATTAAAATTATTGGAAATAGTCGGTCGTACTAGAGCGCCTTTTTTGTCACCGACTTCCTGGAAATTCGTATTTTATTGAATTGCCCTGTTTTCTGAATTAATCTACTAGCTTAAGTTTGAAATACTTCTTAATCTTTAGTTCTTACAATATTTTGCCGCGACGTTCATAACCAGTAGCTTCATGTCGTTCGATTAAAATGGCATGATAATTTTCTTAGGGCACTATCTTCCCAAAAGTGTTAGATTCAGAGATCGGCTTAATCGCCAAAGTTTTGCACTTACGTAATAACATCGTTCTTGCTTCCATAGTACCGTTTCCTGTTTCTAATTTCATACTTCCTGGACACATACTGGTACTCTTCTACCACTCTGATAACCTCTTCGATTCTTTTTAAACCTCACAGTGGCTTATCTTTTTTTCTTCATACTTATTATAAAGTATCTGTTTAAGATCTTCTGTACACATATTTTGCCTTTCATCATTCTTTTCGCGTCTACATCTTCATTCGTCTTCAAGTTAATAATAAAACAACTGTATCATTTAAAACTGTCACAAATATCGACTGATCAACCCACGAGCAAATACACGTAGGCATATACGTTCTGTTTTCTAACGGAAGACCTACTGCTGCGCGCGTCGGTTGCATAAGATTGTATACCCTTGAACGTCTACGCTCGTCTTTGTTTTAACAAAACTCCGTCATAATACTAACCTAATCCAGTATTTTCATCCAAAGACGAGATTCAATTTTTACGTTAAGAAAGTCCGAAAATGAGTCCGCCTGTTCGCGTAATCAGACAACCTCTATGCCATAATCCGACTTTAAATATATACATAATTTATACATAAACAAACACATACTCGCGTGCACGCACGGTCACACGCACGAACGCACGCACACATACAAAAAAAGCGTATGCGTATGTGTATGTGTGTGTGTACGTGCGTGCGCGGGTGTGTTCAATATGTGTATGTATATATATACGGTGTCCGGAAATAAGTGACAAAGAAAGACGTTATTTCTTGATTTCAAAATAGTTGATTGTCGTTAAAATAAAATTTAATAATTAAAAATTTTGAAGATGACTTTTTTAGGAAATTTTTAATTATGAATTATTCTGAATATAATTATTTGTCATCTTTCTCGTACACACGATATTTGCGCCCATTGTTCAGCTCCGCTGGTGGGAATAACCCGTGAACAGCTGCGAGGACATAGCTACTGTGGGTAAACACTACAATCCGTGCAAGTATTGGATGTGTTAAAAGAGTTTGTGTAATATGTTTTTGCAAATTTTGCTATTTATTTAGAAAAAGGGCGTGTTTTAAGTTTTGTTGCGAGTTATGTAGCATATTTTAAACTGATATTAAATTATGGAAATATATAAGCTCTCTAATAGGTTAAACTTCTCACACAGATGAGGCATAACTTTGGCAACTTCTAACTAGGCATTTCAACCTCACCATTAAATATTTCAGTGTGAACGTGAGACTCGGCGAACACAACACCGAAACAGAAATAGATTGCCAGCGAGCTAACGGCGGTAACATTGAGTGCAACAAACCAGTCGTCATTATACCAATTAAAAGCTTCAAGGTGCATGAGGAATATTTTCCAAGAGCTAGAAATAAGCTGAACGATATCGCCATCATCACATTAGCGGAGGCAGCACCATATACTGGTAAGCCTTGTATAGAAACGATGCCTTAGAGAATAAAACACAAAATGCAACACCTCAAGATGGAGCAAGCTGGGTCAATTTAAAAGTAATTAATATATAAACCCTTAGATGTGGCTTTAAAATATAATACTTTTAATGATTTGTAAGACGTAGTTCGCCTATTTTTAGGGTCTCATTCGTCAAAATGAAAAAATGGAACCATTATAGGATCACTTGGTTTTCTGTCCGTCTTTCTATTTGTCAAAACCCTTTTACTTAATGACGTCTTGATATATAAAGTTGAATTAATATCGTATATAATAGTCTTACATTGATGTAGAAATTGTAAGTTTTTTGATTCACGCAAACACATTTCATTTTATTTTTACCAAAGTTTTACAAATATATCATCTAAACCTATAGGTTACTAATGGTTGGCTTACAATCTTGAAAGTCAGTATAATAAGACGTCTTATAGCACAAGTACTTAAAGGTAAAAATATAAAAATCAACTATATCTAACTATACTTGAAATTATGTATTTTTTTAATTTGACAAATTGCCACTTAACAAACAAATAATTTATTTTCAAATTACTACAAGCTTAGACACTTTACAAATTTATAAATTACTAGATTATAAGTACGTATATTTCCTAACAGGTGGCGATAGACACCCTGTTTTAGATATCATTGCGAACTAGAGATGTGCAAAATGTATGAGTGAAAAGAAAAGAGTGATATATATCATTTGATTGGAAAGATATATATCACTCATTTATATGTCTAGCTCAGTAGCTCATCACTCGAGTTATTTACGAAATTATTTATTGCGCATACATTGAACAATGGTCAAACAATGTGGTGTTAAGAAGTAATGACTGAACATTATGCACTATTGTTTGAAAATAAAAATAAGTTCTACAAGAGTATCCACTTGATTTGGCTTAATACTTTGCAGGTTTAGGATTTAGGACTGTCAACCAAGATTCGAATTATACATAAAATAACTTTAATGATAATTAAACAAATTAGCATAGATTGGCATATATAAAAAAAATAAATACACAGCGCTCGCGAGTCAGCTACGTCGTCTACATATTTGATTAAACAGTTCAATCGTTTTCTTTTTCTTTCATGAAACGTCAAAACATATACTTTTATATCTATCTTCACGACGCGACGAGTGAGTGAAATGATCGATTTGGTAAAACGAAAAAGACGTCAATCACTCCCGAGCTAGTGATATTCTGACACATTTTGATTTTATGTGAGCGAGTGATAGATATAATCATAAGATGTGTATGAACGATTGTCAACGGCATCCACAAACTCTTCCAATTCTGCTTTTCCTTTAGAATAAATTAAACAGTAGTTTTTTGTTCTCAATAAATATTTTCAAATCCTTTTAGTATAATTCCAATGAATATATGTAAAAAAAGAATTATTAAATTGACTGAGTTAACTGATTGAATAAGTAATATCTGGTCACAAATATTAGACATTTTAACATTTAACTTTGACTCTATAGGAATATTAGCTATATTACAGTCAGACATATCAAATGTTTTATGTTTGAACCTTTATTTATGTTGATTCTCATACATGAATATTGTTTGACTTAACTAGATTTTTTATTTTAAATTTTTGACTCGAATATAATCTGTCTGCGGGTCTGCGGTATGTGTAGAATACCTCGCATTGGTGAGTCCTCTCCTACATTTCGTATATTCTTGGCTTATTCTTCCTGCATATTCCTGTCTTCGCTATCTAAACATTCTGACTCACTTGACAAGTCTGAACAAGACAGTGGGGCATTATCCGTAAGGCAAACTAGGCACGTGCCTAGAGGCGCGAGGTTACAAACACGCATGGGCGCCGCCAGGATTATTTTCAGGGAGGTGCATCTGCATCTATACATACTATTGACCAATATAAAATATAGAACTAAACATGTATAGCATGTGGATAACAGAGTTGCGAGTACTAAGTACTTTTTCTACGATCTGTCTGACAATGACAGATACAGAGTTTTTCAATGGCTACTTTCTTCTAATACTGTATGACAAAAGCACAATGCCCTGTATTCCGTGATCATTTAAAACTGTCAAGTGGGGGACTTAAAAAATATTCTGCAAAAACGAAAAGACCTAAAAATAAAAAAACGATAGTTTCTCGATCCCCAAAACTAGTATCTATTGAAAAAAAATATAATATCCTTACGTTGAAAAAACCTGATCTTCCCTATTATCTAAGTATTTTTATTTCAAATCAATTTTAATAAAAAAATATACTTTGTATTGGTATCTTTAATTTTCTTCATTCTGGAATATATTATATATTGTAATGTCAGTACTTTTAATGTACAAATCTCGCAACTCTGGTGGATAAATGCAATGTCAAATTCTAATCACGCGAGTATTTAATTAAATATACTTCGCTCATACTACTTAAGGTGCGTTCTACTAGGCGTTCACTACGATAAAAATTCTATCTAAATACACAGAACATGAGTATTGTAAACGCTTAATCGAACGCCCCCTTAGGCTATATAGTCGATGGTTGGCACTATTACTTGGGAATCCCCGCTGAAGCGCGACGGATACGGGGGATTTGTTCGCTGATCAATTGTCGGTAATACTCAAATCTGCTTAAACAACGACTTTATTTATTAGATAATTTGTTGCATTGGTTATTAATTTTTATTCAAGTTGTGAGTGACATAAGACGTTTTTTGTGTAAAAAACGTAATAAACATTTTGATGAAGATGATTCCCCTCATAATAAATCATCCAGGCCGAATACGGATAAGTTGGATAGTCTAGGTATGTTGTGTTGTTATCTCTACGAATGTCATCGCATGTATTATTCATTATCAACATACACAAAAAATGAGACTTGAAAACAACGAAATAATGCGTTAATTGATTCGTTCTTTTTTTTATTACCTAGGAATTCTTTTTGTTTAAAGGTACGAGTTCTACGCGTAAAGATTCTCAAGCAGATGCATCGCTCGATTTTTCTAGTAGAAGCACAACAACTAACTTATTGGATATTGGGTTGTGTTTGGACTCTGGTTATCAAGTCAATGATGACCTACGTTTGAAATTACTAAGACATCCTTGGAACCCTAGCAAGACATACAATTTTAAAAATGATGTGAACCTTGATGATAAACGAGCTTTCCGACATGAATGGCTTACAACATATCCGTGGTTAGCTTACTCAGCTCTAGCAAAAGGACCGCTGTGTAGGATATGTATTTTATTTCGGCCTCCAGTGCAGCGCGGTCTACAAGGACAGTTCATAGTTTCTCCTTGCTTCAAATATCAAAAGTTTCATGAAGCTGCTCAGTCTCACGCGACAAGTAAGTGGCATTGTGACGCACTGGCTTCGTCAAACACATTTGAAAAAATCATGGATAGAAAAGGATTTAGCGTTCATGAATCTTTAAATACGGCATATCACAAGGAAGTTGAAGAAAATCGTTTAAAGCTTCGATCTATCATTTCAACAATTTTATTTTACGGGCGACATGATCTTCCACTTCATGGAAAAATCGACAAGGGTTCTGTTTTTATAGACCTGCTACATTTTCGAGTTGACTCGGGAGACGAGATTCTGAAGAATCATTTAGAATCAGGAGCAAAAAATTCTTTATACTTATCGCATCAAATTCAAAACGAATTGATTGAAATTTGTTCCGATGTTCTTAAGAGCAAAATAATTGAGGAGGTGAAACATGCTTCAGCTTTTTCGGTTTTAGCTGATGAGACTGCTGATATTAGTGGCACAGAACAATTATCAATTGGTGTTCGATATCTACGTTATGATAAAGATGCTAAAAAACCAATAATTTGTGAAGAATTCCTTGGATGTGTACCGGTACAAGAACTAAATGCCCAAGCCATTTCGGAAACTATTACTCACTTTCTGCAAGATTGCGATCTTGATTTAAATAAACTTGTTGGTCAAGGATACGACGGGTGTGCTGCAATGGCAGGTCACATAGGTGGCGTTCAAAAAGTTATTAATGATACATATCCTTTAGCCCTATTTTTCCACTGTGCAAGCCATGTATTGAATCTTGTCATTAATGACCTTAATACTGTCAGTGAAGTGAGAAATACTGCTGGAACAACAAAGGACATTATAAATTTCTTTCAGGAGAGTACGTTGCGGCGAAGTAAAATTCCAAATATACCACTATTTTGTGAAACACGTTGGAAAGCAAAGTACAAAAGTATCAGAATATTTTCTGAAAATTTTGTGACTATTATACAAGTTTTAGATGAACTTTCGCAGGACGCACCGAATTCTAAAACGGAAACCAAAGCGTATCAGCTCTGCACGACTGCAACTACTCCAACATACATTGTGACACTTTTAATAATTGCTGCTTATTCTGCCAAACTTGAGCCCGTGTGCAATCAATTACAGGAAGTAAATATGGATATAAAGGCAATACATGATCACGTTAATAAATTAACTGATATGCTTCAATCTCATCGCGATAATGCATCTATGGAGTTTGCGGTCATTTTTGAGAAAGCTCAGAAAATTTGCGAGAAACTGAACGTTGAATTTAAGCGTCCTCGAGTGGTGGAAAAACAGACTTACAGATCAAATCACCCATCTGAAACTGTGGAAGAATTTTTCAGAAGATCACTAAAAAATCGATTTTCTTCAACACACAAGAAACATTTTCGCTTATGCAGCTTCACCCAGAAAATATGAGAAAATTAAACAAATCAGAATTTTTATCGATAGCAGAAGATATACAGAACCGTTACGGAGGTCTTCTCCATAATTGTATTGCCGAGGCTACCACATGGTACTAGGTAATGAAAACAAATGAAGCAAATAATGAGATTCTAAATGAATCTGTTGTTGAATACGTAGATGTGATTCCTGAAGCCACTCCTTTTTACCCAGCGGTATATGAGGCAATTAAAATTGCTATTCCTTTAACTATTCCAGCAACAACATGTAGCATTGAACGTACATTTAGCACGTTACGACGGGTAAAGACGTGGAATCGCTCAACGATGGGAGATGCGAGGCTAAGCGGCCTGTCCATGCTCAGTGTTCACAGGAAAAGAGTTGAGGAGCAGTGTTGACAGCAACTTAGACGCCTTCAGTTGTTATTCAAATCGTAACTCACTATACCAATAAATTTCTAATCTTCTTTCCATATAAAATTGACTTTGTTGATTTCTCATGAAAATTATATAGCCTATGTCACTCGCACGGTCTTCACGAATCTAACGACACGTCGTTTGCTAAAATCAGTCAAGCCGTTTGAGCTGTAGCGCGTACTATCGAAATGGTCATATATACATACATACATACAAACACAAACATACATATGAACATATACATATATATACATATACTCGAAAAGCATTACTCTCCTGCTGGTTGAGTCGGGTAAAAAATATGTAATTTTTTCTATGTATTTTCTTTCCCGACAGGGGGGTGCAATTGCACCTCCTTGCACCTCACTGCCGGCGCCCATGCAAACACGGATGTTTTTAAACGGTGAAAAAATTAATTTTAATAATAATAATATAAAAAAAATTAACATAAATTTAATTATGTAATTAAGTACTCTCTCAAACTGAATTAAGAAAAAATCACCAGTTGGTAGTAAGGATTCATTTTTTAAATATGTCCATAGCATACAATAAATATAGCATACAACTAGTATATACTTAATTAGTGAATACCATTTTTTTCAAATAGTGATGTTTGTGGCTGAATACATAGTTGTAACTTAAATATAATATTTTAAAATAATGTTCAGGTTTCACACATACTATGTTTTATTATTTAAAAGCATTTGAAGCAAAGACCCCTATGAAAAATTGCTCTTTGTTATGTTTTCTTACATTTCTTTTGTATCTCTCTTTATTTAATATGTTTTTAATTAGCATTTAAGTATTTTTTCCATTTTTTATGTTTTTAAAAACAACTGTATTGTTATTTTAAAATATGTAATGATGCTCCGGGCCCTGTATTCTTCAGTGTATATATGTTTACTTTAGGATGAGTCATGATATTTTGTAAATTGCCATCTTCAAGATTTAAGCTAGCTTATTTCATCTCTTTTAAACTATGTTGCATGACCTCTAAAAGAACTTAAAATATTTTGTAAACAACTACTTTTTACGACTCAAGTTATGTGTTTTTTTACCTTTGTTAATGACCTGAGCACTTGCGGCCCACATTTTGCAGCTCCCGCGTCCGCGTGGATCTCTATAGTGCACCTAACTACCCCTTCTCCTTATACTTTTCCCGCTTAAGCAGTCCCCCCTACTACTTGTTTTCATTTACCAAATACCACTTGGCTAAGTTTCCACCCCTAATTTTTCTACCATTGCCTCTCTTTTTCCAATTTTTCACTTCTCTAAATATGGCATCTAGCATTTACAAATTGGTCTGATTTTAGTTTTTAGTTAGTATGAGACAAAATATTGTAACGTTGATCAGGTCCTTGCCATTTACAAATACATCATTGCAATTTTGTCTCCACTCACTTTAAATTGTCGAAATCCTTCAAATTAATTAAATAACTAATGTATCTACTGTAAAACAGTGGTATATCACTTCAAGTGAAAATTGTCACATCTTGAATTAGCGAAATTTTTTAATAAGTCAAATATTTTTTTTAATCGCAAATAATTAATTTTAGTTTTAAATCTAATAAAATCAATGTATAATCTAATTAAATCATAATAATTATAATTGGATGGACATATTATTCCTATTATTTATTTGTATTGGTACAATCCTAATTACGATCATAGACTTATTAATTGATCGACATTCATCTGACAAGTATAACAAAAGCGTGGCGCGGGTCGAGAGCTAAGACCTTTTACGTTTTAGTTAAATATTCAAAAGTAGTGTTTTAGTTAAGTATTTACGTTTTAGTTTAGTACTCAAAAAATGAATGAATTGAAGGAAAAACTTGATGGTGCAGCATATAAAAGAAAGATTATGAAAAAAGAAGAAAAACGTCTAATGAGCTAAAAAAAATACAAAACACACTGATACATTCTTTTCAGAATCAAAAAGTAATGATTTGAAATCGTCTAACGCAATTCACAGCGCGCCAGCTACCAATTCTATTCAACGCGAAATTCTACTACTTCTAAATAACCACAAGATATGCCTGTGCCCATAATATCAGTTGTGAAGCAGTCGCAAGAAGGGCTGGTCATAATGGATTGTGACGTAGTCAAGTGGGATATCAATAATGCAACGCAAAAATATATTGCACTGAATGGCTTTAATCAAAATATGAACACAGATTTTTCATTGAGTCAGAGAATATATGACGATAAAATAGCACGTTTTTTTGATGGGAAGAACACGTCGCATAGACTGAAAAGCCACGAAAACACACGTGGACATAAAACATTGAACGTAGATCTAACATTATCGGCCGTATCGATCATGAGCTTGCAGCTCAATGTCTAAAAGAGTTGACTTATTGGCGTGAAGTTCTGAAACGAGTGGTTGCGACGGTAAAGTCTTCAGCATCACGTGGTTTATCTTCATAACAGAAATGATTTAATGACGCTGGAACTCATCGCGAAATTTGGTCAGTTTTTAAGTAAACATATCGCATAATATGGAGGCAAGGGTAAGGGATGTACCAATTACTTAAGTTCTCCAATATATGACGAACTTCTTGAGTTGATGACAAACAAAATTTTAACACAAATAAAAGATGAAATCAAGATATCAAAATACTATTCAATAATAGTGGATGCAACACCAGATATTTCCCATACGACCAATTAACATGCATGATCCGATATTCAAGCTGTTGGTATGCCCGTTGAACGATTTCCCAAGTTTATCCCAAATGTCGGTCACAAATCACAAGACATAGGAGATGCTATTATTAAAACATTAGACATGTTTGAAATTGATGTAATAGACTGCAGAGGTCAGTCCTATGATAATGCAGCAAAAATATCAGGCATTTATAATGGATTACAGGCCAAAATAAAAGAATTATATCCCCTAACAGGATATATATCTTGCCCCGCACATTCGCATAACCTAGTGGGTGGGTGTGCCGCTGAAAGCTCTCAAGAAGATTTCAGTGGCAAACTCACCTATTGGTTCTTTGGTGTACTTCAAAAATGTACAATTTGTTTACAGGTTCAACTCAAAGATGAGAAACTTTACAAGCACAAATACTCCTAGATAGTGATAAAAAAACCTACAGTCAAAAGCCCATCTGACACGCGCTGGTCAGCTCGAGCAAATGATTACAAAAGTTTAAAAGAATCACTTCCAGAAATTCACGATGCTTTGACAGCTATCGAGAGCAATCATGAGCAAAAATAATCTATTGCATGTGAAGCCAAAGGCATAAGATTAAAATTAGAACGAGCAGAAACTACTTTCATGACCGTGATTTTTATTTTGGTTCATATGAACAAAACCAAAAAAAAGTTACAGTTCGTTTTTGTACAGTTAGTCAAATGTATAACAGTCTAATTCACATAATTTCTGCAGAAAGTGAAGATTTTTATAAATATGAACAGCAAGCCTCGGAACTCTTATTAGTTAAAGAGGACACAAATAGGATGAGGAAGACAAAGCCCACAGCAGATGAATCTGCTGAAAATATTACTTCTTCATTATCTACTCGGGAAACATTCAAAGTGACAGTATATCTAGTAATTATAGAGAGACTTGTGGCAGAACTTCAAAAGAAACGAGAAGCGTAAAACAGTTTTACAACAAATTTTCATTTTTAAGCAATTTGAACACTGAGGAAGTCCAAAATAGAGCGAGTATTCTGGTGATTTATAACACTGCTTTATTGAAGAATGTATCCATCTACGATATTATTTAATAACGATAGCTCGAGACGGAGATCTGCCTAGAACACCCTAGGCGATTCTACAGGTTCTAAGAAATAAAGAACTAGAAACAATTTATCCAAACATAGGCATAGCCTTAAAAATGCGCGTATCGACGGCAGTCAGTAATTGCGGTGGTGAGCGGAGTTTTTCTTTAAAAGATTAAAAATTCTTTAGCGATACTTAACATTGAAGCAAACTTATTGTTATCTTTAAACTATGATGATGTTATTGATAATTTCGCAAGACAAAAATGTAGACGATTTTTTTAACTAAATAATAAACAACCATTTGGATAAATAAATAATAAATAACCATCTGGCAATTCTTTACGATATTCACAATAACTACAAATACATAGTCAAATCTGTTTCCGGCAGGGGAAGGCACAGAGACCACGAATTTCCACGTTCTATCCCTCTTGCTTTCTTCACTCTCATCACATATTTCATTCACGCCTAAGGGTATATTTTTTTGTTTTTTTTTATCCCTGACATTTATTTTTCAGGTGACCCAATGGTAGAAATCTGTACATAAAAACCGAAAATTCTGAAATCAGTAATACGGGGCTAGGATTCGAATCACGACTTCACGAATCGCAAGGCGCGTTCTTTCCGAACAGGGTTACCACGATTTTTACGTCTAAGGGTACACGTGTCCTGGTCTACCTGATTATATATATATATATATATATATATATATATATATATATATATATATATGTGTCTCTCAAATATGCATATTTAAGTTTGGCCTTTTTTAGTCCATGCTTCATATGGAGTCTTTACAAGGCCTGAAGCTACTGATTTGTTTTTTTAAATAGATTGCTGTGTTGGCAGCTTCTGCCCAATTTATTTTTTGACTTATGATGCTTATTCAAGAAATCCTCAAAATCATTGCTGCAGTACTCCCATACATTGTGTCTTCTCAAAATTTTGATTTTCTTACTCTGAAAGTTTTCCACAGTCAACTTAAACTCTTGAATATTGAATAAATTTGGCGTTAATTTTGTAGAAATTGATTACAATGAAACTACGTAATGTAGTATTATTTCTACTTTCTTAAAGTTCTTTAGCACGACCTAGGTTTCGTTGTATTACAACATCTTCAGGTGGGCTATTATCAAAGATCTATATTCCTTCCTAAGAGTTAACCTTTGCTAATAGCCCACCTGAAGATGTTGTAATACAACGAAATCTAGGCCGTGGTAAAGAAATTAAAGAAAGTAGAAATAATATGACATCACGTAGTTTCATTTAATTGTCAACTTAAACTCTTTAAGTCTTGTAAGTAACAATTCACTCTTTGCTTTCAAGAAATGATGGTCATTCTGCTATAATTTTCAATGAACAACAGAAAATATCAAGCAACAACTATTGACTTGCACTCCATGGGTCCACAAACGTTAGAATGAACTATGTGCAGTATTTCCGTTACACGTGAATATATAGAAAATCGCAACCTCGGCTGTTTTCCTTTACAACATGTTTTACAGTTTGACTTACTCGTTATAAAAATGTTAGCATAATCCAGCCCGTCCACTAATCCACAACGCTTCATTTTATTCATATCATTGACGTTTATATGACCAAGTCGCCTGTGCCATGTTTCCCCATTCATTATAGTTGAAGTCAATAAACAGTTCTGTGTTTATAGGTTCACCTGTATACACTATCAATTAGTTCCGCTTCGGTAATCAATTCACCTAACTTGTTTGCTATTTGACATTTATTGGGCTCAAAAATGACACTTTTTCCATTCTTTATCAATTCACTAATTGATAATGGGTTTGCCGTGAGACTTGGAACACACAACACATTCCTTACAGTTATGTTATAATGGGGAAATCTTTCAAAAAATGTAATATATTATCGCTACAGGTATGTGTGCCGAGTTCCTAAACTACCAAAACAATAACGAGTAGTGGTTTCCTTATTTTTCATAAAAAACTGTTTAGCACTGGTCTTGCATTAAAGTTACCTTAATTAAAATTTTTGTTATTTTATTTTCTTACAAACAAATGTTGTCAAATCTAATTTTCAAATTCCAGCACTGCTACATTAATAAAAAAAATTACGATAAACTGATTAAAAATATAATGTTGTAACACGATTTTCAGACTATATTCGTCACATCTGTTTACCGACCGATGACATTACAAAGACCGTGTCCCCCAATGAAGTGAATTTCATCGTAGGCGGTTGGGGAGCCACTGAAGAAAACAGGCGAGTATAAAATGAAAAATTTCAATTTCTTTATCATGTCTAATTAATTTTATGTTCTGGAATGGGCATATATAGACATCACAAAAAAAGTTTTAAAATTTCTAGGTTTTGATCAACAGATGAAACATTTAATATTTTTTTAACAAAATAATAAGTATTTACTTTCTAAGTACAGAAGAATATATTTTACAGTTTGTTCTAAGAGATTTCCCTTTGACTCATCTAAGTAGGTCGTAGCCATAAACAATAATGAGACTGTTAATTTTTCTTTTCATGAAATTTTCAAATGAAAACTTTGCCACTGTGAAAAATCAGAAAGATACGAATAATATTAATTATTGTGGGAATATTTTTCTCTCAAGACTATAAACGTGATAGAATAATTTCAAATCTTCATTATAAAATACAACAGATAAAATTTTTATTATAGATTCAACCTTTAACGTAAGAAGTGGCTATGGTTATAAAACAATTGCATTTTTTATAGAATTTTTCACATTTAAAAGCCAAGTATTTAAATTTTCCACGACCTTATTTATGGTTACAGCTTCCACAGTAAGGTGAAACTAATGGCGGAAGTGCCATTCAAGTCACAAAGTGAATGTCAGAGCGCTCACTCTTCATCCAACCTGCAGCTGAAAGAACAGCACATATGCGCTGGTGGTGAAGGCGGGCGTGACACCTGCAGAGGTGACTCGGGCACTCCGCTTATGTGGGAGACTGAATCCTTGACCTACGAAGTGCACGGTATCGTCAGCTTCGGTGACATTGATTGCGGCGGACACAGACCGGCCATCTATACTAAGGTCTACAATTACCTTGACTGGATTAGGACACAGATGCGCTCTTGAGCTTTTGCATTTCTAGCAATACGTCTAAGCGATCATGTTAGAAAATATTTAAAATATTTATAGTTCAAGTGATCATATACCCAGACTGAAAATAAATGTGTAGTTCACATTAAGTTGCATTTTGTAATTATATCTGATATTTTATAATAAATGCAGGTAGTCGGCGAATACTCAATAATGGCTGCAATTTGCTGTTCTATTTCAAAGGTCTTTTGTTTTTAAGAAAAATTCATTTTGATACAATTATTATTTTAATACGATTTTCCGAAGGCAAAAGCAATTATTCAGCGGCGGGCTGTACACTCTTGGCCAGTAATGTAATTCGTTCCTGCGTCAGGTCCAAACAAAACCAATACATTTTCTCACCCGGTATCAGGATAGACAAATAATCACTTGATTGCCTATTCGTTACCTATTACTTACCATTTGTTATTTAGCGCTCAGTCCATTAATGTGCACGTAATCGACTGAGCCTCTGATTTGTCCGAGTGTACGTGACTAATGTTAAATACGGCACAGCAGTGGCGCACAGTGCATTATAAGCAATTACATGTAGTTTGCCCTGAACTGTTTAGCATATATAGGTATGTCACATATTTACGAAAATGTAAACATATCTAATTATGAAACGAATTCCGTACTATAACATATTATTTGCAGTATGCGTGCACAAAGCGAATATACTGGTACGTGGAATTTTGAATGAACGTACAAACTTCAAAACGTACAAACTTCATTCCTATATTGTATCACAATTACAAAAACTTCTCAAATCAGAGATGGTCCATACGAAATTAAAATTGATTACCTCACTTCAGAGTATCATTTCATAGTCTCAAAGCAAGCTGAAGCTTGTTGGACTACTTTCGGCTATATTCAGACAATCCCATATTTTTGACATTCACATACAAACAATGAATCATTGTAGAGGTGCGTAAAATGTATATCACTCATTTATATCTCTAGCTCAGTCTCTGAGTTATCACACAAGAGTATCGATTTGATATTGCTTAAAACTTTGCAGGTTTAGGATTTAGGACTGACAACCAAGATTCAAATTATACATGAAATAATTTTAATGATAATTAAATAAATTGGATTGACGTATTTACACAATTATAAATTCAAAGAAAAGAAAGTTAGAAAACAGATACTTAGAGTAAGTTCCACTTGCCACTCGCACCCACGACTACGATCATACCCGTTCCACAAGCTTGTCAGCGTTCCAACTGTCAGTCTAAGTGGTACGGTTTATAAACAATGGGTATTCATAACTAAGAGGAAATGAGGTGTATTGGACAAAAATAAAGAGATAATAGCGTTGTATTATTTGATTATGTATTAAGCATTATATAATAATATACACTTACAGTAACTTTGAAAGTGCAATTTAATTATAACATCAGTAATAACATTTTCATCATGACCACGACAGGGGTTGCCAAGTGGAAAGAACCAGTGTGCGTTCACTGCGATCACCTACTGGAAAGTAATAGAGTTTTCAATGACACTTGACACGCAACAAAAAAAAATTCTGTCCACCTTTACATTTTTGTGATTTATAATTTTAATTTCTTTTCAATTTGGACCAACAAACTATACATTATATAAGCATATATGTATTATATATTTGTTTAGAGATTAGAAGCCTGTGACAGACAGACAGACAGGTGGAAAGAAGGACATTTTTGCCACAAATATTCTCAAAGTTTGTGCAGAGCAAAATTATTTATTACATATAAAACAAAATAGGTTTCAAAAGAAATCTGAAGTACTTAATACTTGATTTTAATATTTTACTGAGAATAATCTGTTCTAGTCTACATATTTTTATACTCAGTTTTATTATTTTCTTATTTACATAAAAAGTTGAATCAGCAAACCTACAAAAGTAAGACACTGAAGTTTATTGTGAAAGTAGTCTCACATAAAATATGTATTCAGAAGTGTAATTGTAAAGTTTTATAACAATATTCAACCATTTAGTGTTATTATTTTTATATCACAATTGACAAATGAAATCGCAGGAACACAACCGTTCATGTTTAGATTAAAAAGTTTAATGTTTCCTAAAACCAAAAAACTCTTGAATGAATTAATAAAAAATTCTGAACTTTATAAACAATTTTGGAAACCGTTCAAAAAGTGTAATATCAGTATGCAGTCTAGAAACAAAAATGAATTTTTAAATAAAATATTCAAGGACGAAATTGCAGGCAGAGTAGGGAAACGAAAAAAAAATTAAATCTTGGCTGAATATAATAGAGGCGATTGTATTTGCAGAAAAAGAAGATCACGGCAAAGTGTCTATCACAGATGGTGTCTATTGGGTTGAGATGAATAGCCCAATGTGATGCAGCAATGATCTCCTAAATGGACAATGAAAATAAAAAAGCATATGCATTCTTAAATAATTAAAGGTCCATGAAAATGTTGAAAGAAGAATCATTATCTCTAACTGATAGACAAGCTCACAAAATAGAAATAAGCGTCTATTCATCACAGAAACGAAAATCATAATGATATATTGTATGTAGTCATTAAGTGTTTTTCTTGCAGAAAAGAATTGCTATCCAGAATACTTCTAGATCACAGAAAATTTGGGAGAAATAAAATTGCAGTCGTAAATGAACACACTATTCAAAGATTAAGGTTAGCAGAGATGGAAGTGCTACAGTATGTGTGGGATACAAGTATGTGTGGGTTCAACACTAAAAACAATTTTCACTTGGAGTTGATGGCGCTTCTGAATAAAATCAATAGGAACAGATATTTTTTTCTCCACAAAAGGATATGGATGTCTTATATGCATTTTCCATATCTATTCGGGCTCCAAGAGAGAACTTGAGATGACTACGTATTCTATGATCAGCAATAACAAAGCTCAAAAGGACATTATCATTTTATAACCAAACCAGTCACCTTTCTCAAAAAAATGTTTTCGGACTACAAAAATCATTTTAAAGGAATAGTGCCATGGGTTAACAACAAAAACAGATGCTATTAATATAAAAAGACCATCAGAAGTTATACAATGTAATGTGCTGATATATGTTCAGGAACTTAAAGTAGAAGATTTTGTTCGCACAGTGATTAGCAGTAAAATAATCGATTAATCGAACGATGCGAACCCAAATGAAAAATCCCTTCGAATAAAAACCAAATAACATGAAAATTTAATCAAAGTTTTGAGGCTTAATAATTTTGATGAATTTTATTGATATTGGTTATTTGGTTTTTATTCGAAATTTAATATATATATTATATATATATTAAATTTCGAATAAAAATTAAAATAAATAAAATTTCTATAAAATTATTTTCTATAAATTCTATAAATTATTAAATAAATTTAACTCTAGAAATTTAATTCTATAGCTTTGATATAAAGTCATGGTAAATATGGAATCAATTAAAATTACAAATTGTAAAATGGAAAGAAATTATAGGAAACCACTTCGACAAATAGAAAGGACTTTTCATCACTTTACCTAAACCAGGGTGTAATACACTTAAGGACGGAAATAAATCGTAAAGGTTTTTCGAAGATCCAGTCCGGACATCTGATATTAACAATACAGATAAGGAACCGTTTGAACAATTCAAGATCATCCATAAAACAATTACCGTTGGATTTTTTATTAATATTGCTGAATTTGATTAGTATAGTTCTAAGTCAGCGGAACTGTGTGTACCAAAGTACAAGTAGCATTATACGCCACAAAATGTACATAAAGTACCTATAGATGGCGCAAAATTTATAAAAGAAGTCATATTTCCTGTTAGGACTATGTCCAAGAATATGGAAACAAAGGTTTTTCTACATGAAGAGAATTCCATTCCTGTAAATTATTAAAGATCGATGTAACATTAAAAGTAAATTTCAAGATGTGACAGGCATGTTGTTAATATATTCAGTCCTATTAGATGTAATTTCCAAGTTTAGCATCATATTTTTATGACAGGAACAGGACTGAATTGACTGCTAAGTTACAGCAAGATTTACCGACGCACCTTAAATTACTATACCTCATGAACTGAATTGACTGCTAAAAGTTAGAAGATTTACCGACGCACCTTAAATTACTATACCTTACGTTTTTGTGATATAATTTTTCTGCAATTTTATTATGCGGACTGATGATTCAATCTCTCCCAATAGTCTGCGCTAGTCTACTTGAAGTGTACTTTATTATTAACTATTTGTAATAACATTTTAAAAATATTTTTGCAGCCCGAGTGCTACATATATTCACACTAAATGAAACTACGTGATGTAGTATTATTTCTACTTTCTTTAATTTCTTTACCACGACCTAGGTTTCGTTGTATTACATCTTCAGGTGGGATATTAACAAAGATACTACATATATTGTTTGTTATTTTTTAGAGCATGCGAATAATTAAATTAAATTATTCACAATACTTTTTTATAAATAACTATAATCCGCCCCAACTTCATACTAGTGCAATTGATTAACCGTTTTAGTGCCATTGTTTTTTACTCATATATACTTAGAAATGCCAAAGAAATCTTTTGTTTTTGATGTCATTTACCCTTGTCTCGAAAAAAAAAAACTGTATCTCTTCCAAAAATTATCCAATTTTAATAATTTTTTCGGTGTTTTCTTAATAAAAACTCGTACAAGGATAATAAAATACAAAGAAAATTATGGAAATTATATTGTGAACAAAAATTATAACAAAAACTGAAATCAAGGTCACATCATCATTTTCGCAGTTACATCCTCCGTATCAGCAAAATAATTGTTATCATCACTATCACTCAAAATTTGGATTGAAAATTTTCTTTTCCTGGATCCTTTTTATATTGTAATTACTAATAATATTATAATTTGAACTTTATCTAACACGTAGAAAGATAAAAAATTAGCGATGTGTGCGAGCGACCTCCCCTACCGCGCGTTAAACAGCAACTGACTTCGCGAGAGCCATCGCGTTCGTGGCAAATAGTTAGTACGCGCACGAGCGCGATGGCGCTCGTCGGTGCTCTAACGGTTAAGGTACTGGTTATTTGATTTGATATGAACTTTTCCTTTGATTAATATAGTCGTGCGCTTTAATTAACAAAACTATAATAACCTAACTGTGACACGATGCACTTGTTATACTCACTCCCTCCTCCTCGGTTCTCCATCTCCATGCGTGAGTACACCGTGCTGAATGTCATTTTAATTGTTAATAGTGTTTATACATCTTTACTTTCAAAATCCTTTTAATTTGTCTTAAACTACTAATCTAAAATATAAAGTGTGAAGGGTCAATTTTTATATACTGAAAACACTTGACTAATGACTATGACAATGACTATGACATTTATTGTATTTAATAAGGATGGATAAATCGACTAAACTTTGCCACTTTTTTTTTAACTTCACATCAGTTACTAGGTTTGTTGCTAAAAGATAGATAAATACTATCATAGACCTTTCCTTAGACCTTTTTACGATTTACAATTCCACCATACATAGTATTTGTAATATTTTATCCAGCATCCGTTACGGAAGTGCCTGTATCAGCAATATTTTCTCTACGTTGACGTTATTAAAATTTTACAACATATACACATAATATATAACCTATGGCAATTGAATCAGTAATTTTTACATGAATCCCTAAAAAAGAGGCAAACAAAACTTTTCCCGTCATTATATTAATGTGATTTATTTTTAATGATAATAAGAATCAATATTCTTTTATCCTAAAAGATACATCTTTTAGGACAGAAAAAATATCCATTTATTAATAAGTTGGGCAACTTACATAACAAAATAAATTTTTTGCTGGACAAAATACTTCTCGAAGTTTACATGTTTACTGTCAAATTAAGCAATTTTGTAGTTTCATCGCCACACTAAGGTCCTTCATAACTTTTGACGGGATAACAGGTTTGTTTAGCCAATTATATCTTATACTATGATAAGTTCGGTGAATGATTAGCATTATTATGTTAAGCAGATAGAGTATAAGCTAAGTACGCCGACTTACTTTACTATTATTAACTATAATTTTTAATGCTTCAGTTGGTATCCTTAGTATACTTGTATATGCCGATTTATATTTTTCGTTATTAGACCTTTAGGTTGGATTGTCTTTCAATAGAAAGAAAGTTCTTTTAGAGAGGTGACAGATTTTATATATTTCACTTTCTTTTAGAGGTTGAGATCAATATTATAAATGGGTAATACTATTTGACCTGGATTATCTTGAAATTTTAAATTAGCCTATCTTTTTTTCTAGTTATTTCATCGCAATGAAAAAAAACATGTACATCATGCCAGATACCACAGAAATCACCAGTTAACATCCCATAGAAATACTTTCAGTGTTTCTTTTGTGTTACACCAAGAAATAAGCAAACAGACAAAAATTCCAAAAACAATGTTTTTGTGATCTGTAAATTTATTAACTCCGACTAAATCCTTACTGGTTCTCCAGAGTTAATAAGCAAAATAAAACTAAGGAAAGTTGAACATGTAAAATATAAAAAAATCAAGAAATAAAGTAAGCAGTTGCTTACAATTGCTCCCAAAAATTAATATTGGAGTACAAAAAAAATTTGTAAAATATTTTGCAATAATTATAAATCAAGAGATGAGGACATAATGAGGTCAGATGCCAGTCAGTTCTAGAATTTTATTAAAAATAAGAGATGAAACAACTTAGACATTCCATCCACAATGTCCTGGAAAGAAAGAATGGCTAACAATGGAAGTGAAGTAAGTAAACCATTTGCATCTTTCTTTAATAGAGTTTATGTAGCTAATTCTGATATTACCTCCTTATCTATTATTGACATAGACCGCATAACCAATAGCCAACTTGTATGTCAATCCATCTGATTTAAAGATGATGTCTTTGAACAACTACATAAACTAGATGTAAACAAAGGTGCTAGACTAAATGTGATACCCAACCAGTTACTCAAAAATTGCACTGGCTGAGCCAATAACTCATATTTTTGGTAAGTCTCTCGAATTAGGTATTTTTCCATCAGCGTGGAAAACTTCATACATTAGCCCAATACACAAATCAGATCAAATATAACCAACTATAGACCAGTCTGCATTCAGCCTTCCATACCCAAAATGTTTGAGAAGATTATTCTGTCACAAATAACATTTTCATTTAAAAATAATATATAACACGGTTCCTTCGATGGCAGATCTACTGGTACCAAGCTTCTAACTGTATACTAACCATGTGCATATGAATGGATCTGGGTACACAAGTACACACAGTCTACGAAGACTATAGTAAAGTTTTGACATAGTTGATAATGACTTTGGTAAAGTTTTGTCATAGTTGATAATTTGACATAGTTGATAATACACCAATCAGGAAATTAAGTCGATACCGTAAAAGATAAAGCACTTGACTTTCGCTCGTATCTATCAGGAAGATATTTGCAAGTTCGTGTGAATGGCCATGTTTCAACAGAATACAAAGTGACATTAAGTGTTCCACAAGGCTCTCATCTAGGACCTATCCTTTACAACACTTTCATTAATGACATCAGTGATAATCTGAAATCAGATTGCTTGTTATATTCTGATGATTTGAAAATCTTTATAAAGATAACTGGCTATAATGACGTCAACATTTTCTAATAATGTATCAAAGAACTCAGAGGATGGTGTACAGAAAAGAAGCTTAAATTAAATAAAAGTAAATATGCGGCAATGTCTTTCTCCTGCTCCTCCAAATGTAGCCCGCAATATACCAACTTGTGGAAGTCACATCTGTAAAAGACTTTGGTGTCATCATCATACAATAAATAAATTTTTCTGGTAATGTGGACAAGATAACATCGCAAGCATACTCGTCTCTACTGAGCTTTGGTCCGCACGAGGGGATTGTATTTTTATTTTTAGTGAAAAAAATACTGAATATACTTACAGACTGATGCCAAAGTCTTAAGTTGATAAAACAATGCTAGATTAATAAACTTTTATATTTATTTCACAAAAAACAAAGAAAAACTTTAATAAAAAAACGAAAAAAGTCAAAGAAAATAGAATGAAACAAATCTTTTTTTGTCACAATACAATTACACTTTCGATCATAGCTCAATTGTTATTGCCAATTGATTTTACTCTACTTTCAGTTTCAAAACGCCACTGAAGAGACATCATTTCAAACACTTGATTTAAAAGAATTTAATATTTCCAAAAATTTTATTAATAATACCAAATATGAAGTTGAGTTGGCCACAGTGCAAATCCAGCCAACCACAGAAACTGGATAAATTTTAGTATTAAAAACCATCTAAAACTATTTAAAATAAGATCCCCATCACTTACAATAATGCAACACCTAGTCACTCTTAACTTTGTAACTACTTTAAGACTAACCAAAATAAAACTGGATAGTTTTTGGTTTTTATTAACACCTTATTACATTTGTTTTTTTTTGTATTGAATTACTAGATGATGTGGGAGCGGAAAAAATCTATCGTAAAAAACACAATTTCTAGAGTTTTCAAGATCCTAATTTTTCATTCATTTTAATATATTGAATATTAGTTAAAGGCATATTTATACCTATTTTAAGGTATATTTGTTTTTGAACAATTTTTTCTAGTTCTATATGAAAACCCTCTATTTTGCCAAGTTTCTTCAACTTGTGAGAATTTGTAGTATATTTGTTTTTGATATGAAAAAAATATATCATCAGATTCATCTATAATTCATGTAGGTTACGTATTATTAGTTACATATATTTATTTCATGAAAATCAGCTTTTTACAACTAATACCTCGCCAAAAACTTTAGAGGGGCAAGTTTAAATTATTCATTCCAAACAAATATACTTTAATTTGAAATACGAAAAAAAGTAACTCCTTTGATAAAAAAGGAATTTTGATTGACACAATAGCAAAACAGAAAAAGAAAAATAATTATTCAATGTTTCAATTTCCCATACATTTTTAGCACCGGCTAGTTATTTTGTGCTGTGATGTGGCCCAAGTCGGTCGTATTGCAGCTGCTCTGAATAAAATTAGCGATGTACACTACACACATTGTATGGATGCTTGCGTAATAAACTATATATGTGTTTAATTACGTCATGAGACATAATTAAGAACTCGGGAGCAACATGGTACATATTAAAATTGTAAAGTATTTCCAAAGTATTCATTCAAGTGTTATATTGATACTCGAATTAATTTACCCTGAATAATAACTAGTTTCAATTCCATTGACTTGTTCGTTTCAGTAAATAAAATTATTATAGTAAGTAAAATGAATCCATCCATTTTTTATTGCTTTGTCCATTCTTTTTGTTAGTTTGATTTGAATTTCAAAGCAAGATAACATTCCAGAATAACACTAATTTCTTGTTATTTTTTAAGTTTTTACACAAAATGTCTGAAAGAAAAACCCGTTTTATTAAGAAATAAATAGGAAACCGGATATGATTGACTGAGTATACGAACAAGCAATAAGAGTTTTTGAATGAATTAGTATTAACCACTGATCAGCGGCATGATTTAGAGCACAATACTGTCCAACAAAGTGCCAGATCACTTTGGTTAGAACGTAAGTGAAAGTTATTTACAACATTTTGCGTGTGAATTATACGAGAGTAATTTAAACCATGCGTTACCAATAAAACATGAAAAAAAGCACTATACTCATATGTTAGCAACACTTATTCATATTAACATTTGGGAGGGCAGCAGGGAGATGAATTTTTTTTTTATGGCCAGTATACAAATGTAGAAATTAAGTGCCCATCATCTAGCTTCAATTTGCACCCAGATAAAGCAGTAAAAGAAAGAAAAAATTAGGAAACAAAAAGAGTTTTGACAATGCAATTGTGGTAAAATTAATATCAATAAAAAGCTCTCGTAGTTTTATCAAATACAAGGTCAGCATCGTATCACAAAGCTGACTTTTTATGGCTTGGCCGTTATGTCTGCCTGTCTGCAGTCTGGACTGCTACTAATCAATTGAAATATGAATTTATTGGGAAAGATGATCATTCATCTACTCCAGTAATGCCACGATTTTGAAAACAAAAAATTAAAGATTATCACAATAAAAGTTTCTTATAACTTCCAAAGTTTATAGCCATTTTGTTTTTACAATTTATATTTGCAAAATGAAAAAATAACCATTAAATATTGTTCATTAACTGAAATGAGCACTTAGTGGAAAGATTTTATTGTGACAAACAAACCCAATATAAGGCTTCCCCGAAGGTAGTGTTTGTTATTTAAGTTTGTTCCCTCGTACAGACTAAACTGCTAAAGTGATTTCAACAACATTCATCTTGATCCAAAGAGTATCCTAGGATATATAACATTATGAATTTCAGAAACTACGTACATTCCTATGTACGTATGTATGTGAGTAAGTTTGTTTGTGTGCTTAGATTTGTCTTAATCCAGAAAGTAACCTAGGGTATATAACATTATGAATTTCAGTCTATGTATATGTATACATATGTATGTATGTAAATTTGTTCCCTCGTGCAGACTAAACCACTAAACTGATTTGAACAAATGAGGTGACCTTAGATTCGTAATAATCCAAAGTGTCCTAGGGTATATACGTTATGAATTTCACAGCCTTTTTATTTATGTTATTTTTCCGTTGTGGAATTTTAGTTTTTCCATTTGTAATTAGAAATTTTCATGCTTCATCAAGCAAGTAATTGTAGATACTGCTGCCTCGATAAAACCGCATTTGGAAAATAAAATCATTGTATACAGCCATGCTCGTTAGCTGGCCTGGTCAATGGATGAAATCTAAATTAAAACTGGATTAATACTAATATTTGTTATTGTTATATTGACATAACTTTAACAAGATAAAATAAATAAAACTGTTTAACAAACAAATATAAAACATATATTTTCATTTTAATTATAATGTAAGCAATCAAGGTAATGCGTGTAGGCTATAAATTTGTTGCACACCAACAAGCGGCTTCGCTACGTGTGTATTAGCGATTTTACAACTAGGGAATATCTGTCCTTGAGCGATGGGATTTTGTAAATACATTATTAACATTTTTTTTTAAGTTATCCTTTTTATATTTATTTATATAATATAGATTAAAATAGGATATAAAGATGCAAAACCTATTACTAAACAAATAACTAATGCCTGAATTCATAAACTGTACTAGCACATTGGACCACTTCTTGCCACGAAGTGGTCGGTAAACACCTTGCTAAACATAAGACATAAAATTGCTATTCATAAATGATGCTTCTTTTGAACTTGATTAAGCGAACACACCAAGTTCATTCCACACACATGATTGGTTGACTATTGTAACTAACTTTGCTTATAAGCTAATCATCAGCTGGTAATCAATTAGTATATTATATAATTTCCAAGTGATTATTATTTTAAATTTATTTGTTAGTGTTTTAATTTTATTTTCAGTTTCAAATATAATTTTATATATCGTTATGAACAATATCTATACAAATTATGGGCATTTCAAATATCATTAAACAAACGAGATTCAGCCATCAGCAGGCCTCAATAGTCATCCTTTGCAAGTTGATCATAGATCATTGATAATTGTACCATAACAACTTCATTCTTGCAAAATCGGTATATCTATAATTTTTTTTAATATTAGAAACATTATAGAATTAATTCAAATGGAAAAAGTATTGAAAAGCTAAAAATTCGAAAATCACAGGCAGGCCTTTAAATTTTATTTATCTGTATGATTTAATTAAACTTTAAGTAAATGTAATATTACTATGTTACACCCAAAACTAATATTCTATCTTTCCGTCGATATAGATAGTTAAATAAGACAGTTGATAACTTTCTATCTGTCCTTAGTGTAGTACTGTGTAAAGGGATGCTATTCCGACAAATATTTTGATACCGTAACTGTCTATTAACTATCTTAGATAGCTTTCGATTCATGCTCTCATGTACAAGCGACGCTTTCCCTAAATACATTTGGTAAATTTACCATTAAAAATATATGCGCACAAAATAAATAAATACTAAACAAAAACATTTTAATTATATACAATTAAACGTAGTTTAAATGTTTCATGTATTTTTAACACACAGATGTATTTTTTTATATTTCAACATCAAGAAAAATTAAACTTGAGTAAAACAGTTAAAGTAGTGCTAATTATGGAACGCAACAAATCTCTGCGTTCCGTTCCGTCAAGTGTTAAATCGGATAAAAAAGCCAGTATTCATTAAATGTTTACAATTGAAAGAAGTAATAAACTATAATAATAAATGGTTAATTATTATAATAATTTTTTATATACATAATAACACTTGTTACTGTACATAAAATAAATTATAATAACTCAACAGAAAGCTTATTAATCTGAAATCTAATTTTAAAAGCCTGCTTATTGAGATCACACATATAATTTACTTAATGTTTGTATGTATTAATTATCGGAATCATCACTCCGGTAGGATAACGTTCACAAAATTTATAAATTGCTGTAGCTAGGGGACCAGTAGAGATGGAAATAATTGTTATTTTCCCATACCTGTTATAATAAAGAACATCACTATACAATAACATAATATATCATACCTGTTAAAAAATAGCATATTATTGGGCATTATTGTGAATAACTTTTGTTCAATACGTTCTCTCCTTCTGTATGTGTAAACAAAATATGCGTACTATAATGGCTATCTATATTAAATACATATATCTGTCTATTTGTAGCTGGAGAACCGCTAGTCCAATTTTAAGGTGGTTTTCAATAGCTATAGTATATTCGCGATAGTATATTCTAGATTTGATTAATTTATGTTAAAAGAAAGTCAGGCAATGGCCAATATAGTGAAAAATTATATTTTGAACCACATAGTATTTTCCTAGTTTAGTAATTTGAGCAAGACGAAACAATAATGCATAGAGATTGCAGTTGGTTAGCGATCAACAGTGAAGACGGAATGAATGTAACATAAGCAAAATTCAAATAACAGGTTTGCAAGGTTTACCATATGTAAAATAAAGTTAAATACATAGTGCCAGTCCTATCTTTGAACATGACGAAACCTACAACCTATCTTTGGTATATACTTTATGAAACTAAAAGGATTTTACTTTGAGAAAAACTTTGAAACAACTTATTTAAACTAACAATGTATTATTATCAGTCCTTTGACTGCCAACGACGGATATATCAGTCATATGAAAAAATGGCCGTGACGCCACTGACGGATATTTCCGTCCATCATTTGTAAAATAAAAATAGTCAAATTATTATGAAATGAGACCAACTGTTTCATTTATTAACTGACACATGAATAAATTAAACTGATCTACAGCAAACATAGTAAAAAACATTCTTTCGAAAATTTAACAACAGTTTGAAAATATTTAAGCTGCAATATAAAAGCCTGTACTCAGGCGATGGTGACAGATATATGTTACATAGCTATGTTTTCAAGTCGACTTCATTAATTGTATACGCACTTAAGCAGTTCAAATTGTATTAGATGTGGTTAGCTCACGAATATATTGGTTTAAACTTTCTTTAAATTACAATTAACATTTCATTGCTTGTTTGAATTAAATTACGGCAAACAATAAATACATAGAAATAATATCTTTTTCCAACATAATTACAAGATAAGGCGCTAGGCAGAATGAGCCTTATGTTCAATTTCCGATAGATGTGTTAATATATTACTAGATTACTAGCGTGACCCGTGCGAAGTCTTCGCATTATTTATTCTATTTTACTAAAATTGACATATAGAGGCGCAAGTATCAAAAGCATTGAGCTAAAGCGCCACTTTATTTATACGTGAGTGGATTTGAAATTAAACAAAAATTTTACCGACCGTCAATCATACTGACGTTGAGCCGTTAGATGGCAGCATTGCTGTTTTGTGTATATAATTTTAATAATTAATTAATTTGCAAAAACAATAATAAATTTTTTAGTTGTGGATGCCGGTAGAGCAAGCAATTATCTATAAAATGATATATAATTTATGTGGATTAGTTGTGAGATTTTTTCTAAAAAGGGAGTGTAACATCTTAACCTTAGCGTATTAATATATATGATGATTTACTGAATTGTGAATGATTTCTTACACTCCGGATTTCGTGAAGACATAAATACTCACACTGGTCATGGCTAATACTAATAAATACCCGAGTGCCTAAAGGGTGTCATAGTATATTAATTTATCGTAAATTTAAAACGATTCTAATTAATTTCTAGGAATATTATTAAGTGTAAATACAACAATTGTAAATACACTATTTAATGCAAAAAAGAAAAATATATCACATACTCAACTACTAACATTGCATAACACTTAGTGTTTATTAACCAAAATTCATAGTTTATTATATAAAATTTAAACTAAATTTAAGTTTACATTTTAATTAATAAACTATGATTACTCACTTTTATATCAACTTCCATTGAATAAAGAGAACCATCTAAACGTATATTTCGATTTGGTTGGTTTAATATTTAGTTTAATATAAGTCTCCAAATAAGGTAATAAACTGAAACAAAAGACGTGGCCATAATGCCAGGAGCGGATATATCCATCCGCTTATCGATAATAACTTAAGCCTGCTCATTCAGATCATAACTTCCCTGATGCCAACGACGGATAAGTCCTAGTGTTTTTTTATTAATATTGAACTTTGTATTGATTGTGATATTATTTTAATTATAAATAAACGACAGCACCAATGATCTGTTGCGGCTTCTGCAAAGTTGTGATTTAGGGTACCTAACTCATTTGTGCGATTTTTTCTTCAGCGGCATATGATCTCTCACATCTTGCTAGTTCGTTTACAAGACATCAAATTAAACCAAAAATCTATACATATAATAAAAATGTCAAATTTTAATATCTGTGCAATGAATATTTACAAAGAACTGATTAATGATATAAGTACTATACTTTTTTGCATTTTTGTCTATGAGCATTATTATTTCTTCGCACATCACGCATGAACCATTAATAGGATTTTTAAAGACGCCTTTTGTTAGACTGCTGTTAATGTATAAACTTTTTTTGTCGAAATCGACCTACTGAACAAATAAGATTTGACATTTCAACACAAAGTGCACTTACATATATGAAAAAAGCTTACTTTTAGATTGTTTTGCATATATTTTAACCTTCAATCTTACAATTTACCTGTTTATTAATATTTTCCAAAGGTCCAAGCGGATGAAGTCACGAGCACAGCTAGTTTTAAAGTAGACAATATTGTATGTAGCATATGAACTTAGATATTTACTTGCTGTCCGTTTTACTCATAGAAGTTATGGGAAATGTAAACTCGCACCAACTCATGAAGACTTATATTTCTTCATTCACAAATGTCCGAGTGCCTCTCCCAGTCGCCTGTTGTTTAATGTTTGTGTTTCTTAGTCCATATCAGCCTTTCCTTATTCATAGCAAACTTGAGGAGTTTTTTTTACATATCTTGTTAGCTGCCTATTTCGAGAAATTGTCGGCGCATACACTATCAATATATCCACATGCACACCAACTGATATCAGTTTCCTCTGCAGATTAGTACTTATCTTCCAGGAATTTTAACACTACTTCAGATTCAAAACCTTATATTAACCAATGTCAAATACATTGCTCATCGTTTCCGAACACAATAGTCTTCCCTTTGGCCGGCAGAGGACCAGTATTACTGCATAACTATACCCTGGCCAATATAACAAATTATAACTTCGAAAGCAGACAATAGGATCTATGTGTATTACTATATTATAATATTATTTTATTATTATGTTTTACCCTTGAACCTTTGTGCCTACGTTTTCATTTCAGCGATTACTGTTAACAAATATTAATCTCGAATGACTATTCTTTTTATGTAATATATGGCAAAGCGCAAAGCATTCATAGCTTGGTACTACTTACCTACATGTAAGACAATCATGTTTTATAATTTGCGATATAACACAATGAACAGAACTATAATTTTGTATTTGTATCTCCAAACGCATTAATTTATTTCATTATTAAATACATTTGGCGTTAATTTTGTAGAAATTCATTATTTACAATTAAATGAAGCTACGTGATGTAGTATTATTTCTACTTTCTTAAGTTCTTTACCACCTAGGTTTCGTTGTATTACAACATCTTCAGGTGGACTATAATATCTTTGCTAATAGCCCAACTGAAGATGTTGTCATACATAATATCTTTGCTAATAGCCCACCTATATATAATATCTTTGCTAATAGCCCACCTGAAGATGTTGTAACACAACGAAACCTAGGTCGTAGTAAAGAACTTGAAGAAAGTAGAAATAATACTACATCACGTAGTTTTATTTAATTTTTTTATTACATTTTTGAGCAACCGATTCATTAGAAGATACTCGGTATTAGCAGAGACATTTTTTCATTTGAATATAATTTATAAACCCTTTCACATATAATTTAACAAAATTTTTCGATATGAGCCTTTCATTGTACATTTCATTACAATTCGAATTATTTTTGAACAACTGTTCTTAGTAATAAATTGTCTTATTGCGTTATTTCTTCATTTAAACATAACGTTTGTGTTTGGGGAATGCACAGACAGCAGACGCCGAATAATTAACACACTCCCAGCGTAGCGTTCTTCTGTCTGCTTGATTTCAAGGTTAAGTCAATATACTGTATAGTATAAGATAGTTTGTTGATAGATGAGGTTTTCTACATGTAAATATTACACTGTAAATTTCATTCGATTTTAAAAAAAAAATTTTGAATTCCTCTTAGCTTACTTGATATCCTAATATTACTTTACCAATCTTCCTTGGAAGTCAATTGTCTTATTCTATTATGTTTAAAGATTATATTATGTTTAAAGATTAATACTTATGTGTTGTATTAATGGGGAATACGCGATCTATAGATATTGGTTAATTAATTAACGCAATTATCTGTGCAACATTCACTTTTCTACCACAAAACCAGCAAGTGTAGTCCAAATTTAATTTTTAATTTATTCACGATCAAAGGATTAAAATCATTTAGTTACGCCACACAATTTATCAATTAAACTAGATATTCTGACTGCTCTTCGCAACAAATAAAAAATTGTGCTACATTACACACTTCTAAATATTAAAATTTTCTTCTGGAACGCACCCTAAAATTTCAATGATCGTGATGATACTGCAATTATTGTATGTAAAGATGAATACCTTAATAAATAACAATTATTTATTAATAATAAATACTGGCATCTAGCGGAGAATTGTTGAACTAATATAATGACACCACAAATTACTAACTACATATTAAAGATGAATACTTGCAAAAAAACAGATGTCGCTTTTTACTAAGTAGTATTGTTAATAAAGCAGTGAAAGCATTAGGTGGTAATCTTAATTGTGCACGACATTACTGTGATCATCAGTGAACTACATGTCAAATTTTTTCTACATCGTTCTATCCATTGAGGAGTGGATGCACACATCAAAAATTTTGAATTTTTTATTATTTATCTTTAGTAGGGAACAAACTGCTATTTAACCGTTTTAGTGCCATTGTTTTTTACTCATATATACTTAAAAATGCCAAAGAAATCTTTTGTTTTTGTCTTGTCTCGAAAAAAAACTTATCAACTGTAACTGTATCTCTTCCAAAAATTATCCAATTTTAATAATTTTTTTGGTGTTTTCTTAATAAAAACTTGTACAAGAATAATAAAATACAAAGAAAATTATGGAAATACATATTGTGAACAAAAATTATAACAAAAATTGAAATCAAGGTCCCATTTCGCAGCCTGGTACATCCTCCATAACGGCAAAATAATTGTTATCGTCACTATTATCACTATCACTTAAAATTTGCATTACGCCAAATTGTGAGCACATCACAATGTTTTATATTTTAATAATAATATTATAATTTGAACTTTATGTAACACGTAGAAAGATAAAAAATTAGCGATGCGTGTGAGCGACCTCCCCTACCGCACACTAAACAGCAACTGACTTCGCAAGCGCCATCGCGCTCGTGGCAAATTTAGTTAGTACGCGCACGAGTGCACGCTCGTCGGCACTCAAATGGTTAAAACAATAATAGTGCAATAGCAGATTCAAATCTTTTCCACCTAAATAAAACCTAGTGCATTTATCTCTGCAAAATGCTTTTGACAATGTTTCATCAGCTTTCAACCTAGCAACATGTGAAGCAATGTTTAATATAGAATTAACAGCAAAGACACAGATGCTATGTTAATTAGTAATAGATAAAAAAGAAAACACTCATTATTTTTACATAATGTACATTCCACTATGCGACCACAACGCGCAAAACGCTTACTGTATCATTTCAGTTAGCAACCACAGTCATTGCGGTCGTGATCAAAACGTCATTGGTGGCGTCATTGTTCACAACCGCTACGTGCCCATGCTACCCACATATCAACATAGGCCGTTGCAGTCATTTATCTATTAATTTGACTTAGACACATTAATATATGAAGATTACGTAAATAAATTCAAATTATGTTTTAATATTAAACATGATGATGAAGAGAATCACTTTATGCAGCTCCAAAAAGTACATAATAGAAGTAGGGTTACACAATTTTTTATAGAAATTAAATTGCACTTTTGCAATTAATGTACGTGTAAATTATTATCTAACGATTAATACATAAAAAAAATACAATGCTGTAACCTCTTTATTTTTGTAACTCTCTTTGTACTCACCCTTTCCTCATAGTTACGAATACACATTGTCCATAACCTGTTCCACTTGGACTGACAGTTACGTCATTGACAAACTAGTAGAATGGGTATGATTGCGGTTGTCGGCGCAAGCGAGCAGCTAATGGAACGTTCTCATCACTATGAGTACGTACGCAGAAACAAAATTCTTACAAAAATGAAGCGACTATTTTTGTCTCCATTTAGATTTAAAAATGTATACTTATCCAAAATTATAGCTGGCTGTATGTAATTAAACCCTAGGGTTTTTGAATTTCGTTCATAAATTTTAATGACTACAGTACAATTATTTTCAAATCCAATCAATTAGCGACTCGTCAACCAGATTTTTTTACAACACAAAATTAGTTTTTAAGGAAGTATAAAAATAATAAACAAAATTTGTAAAAGTCATTTTAATAAAAATCATGTTTGAACAGATCTCGAGGTAAATTAGTTCATATCTGCTAGAGTAGCATGGTGCAAGAGAGAGCTAAACATATATAGACCATGTGACGTTGAAAAAAAAATCTGCCTGTGGCTAGACAAGCGGCATGCTCGCATTTAATTACTCCAGGCATCGCTCACCTGTCCGCGACAACTTGTTGTGATGTCCTTATGTAAAAATTCAATTTGAAGAAGAAACAAAAATATAACAAGTCAATATGTGCAGACATGATAACAATTGATTTGGTGAATTAAAATTATGACAAAGGAAAAACTTTCAAAGTTATTTTTTTTACTATTACATCACTAATCTATAGCAAGATTGATTAATACAAGTCTAACAGCTGTTAAGTTGACATTTTCAAACTGTCTTATCAGTTACAGTTATATTTTATCTATACTCTGCATGAAAGTTTTAAAATACTTCTATTTATTTGTCTATTAAAGTTCTATTTTTGAAACTACTTTTTGATACATGACAGCTATATATAACATAAACAAATCGATTAAAATATAAATTTATTAATTTTTGGATATGGCTGCATTTAAATTTCACCTTCTCAATTGATTAACACACAAGATCGTAATAATATTCACTATAAACAACAAATCGACACTAGCACATTTCAGCCAAACAATGAATTTACTTCTTTGGCTTATACAAATTATTTACATATTGAATTTTTCAAAAAAAATGAAATTTTCAATTCTTTCCAAAACGCAACCAAAAATTATATAAAAAAACTGGTGCAAAAAGTTCATTATTAAAGCAATCAGTAAATTAGTATTCAAATAAGGATTAACCAGACAAGCGATAGACACACGAGGTTAGAATTTTTATTTACTATTACAAAATTATAGAAAAGCATTAAAAAGCAATTGCTTTAAATCACTAACCCTCGGCACAAATACAAAATACATATCTACTTACAATCAATTTATTTCTTTAACCAAATAAGCTTATTAACTGACAGAAATTTTGATAAATTTAACAACCGCACGTAAATACTATAACGCCACTAATAATTACATATCACAAAATGCACAACTAATCTTATTCTCAAATACAATTACAGAACATTCCTTTGTACTAACAACGTCAAACATTAAATTTTGCTCTTACATAGTCTGCGTTTCACAAATAAATTTATGATAAATATTTTTTATAAAATATATCCATCAAATAATGTCATGATTCTTTGCACAACTTCAAAAAAAAACTTTCTTCACAATAATAGGCCTCTTTGATTTCACATAACTTCATAATTCTGCCGTTACCTGTCATTTAATAAAAACACAATAATGAACATTCATACTGTCCAAATAACGTAAAACACACTCTTAATATTACATAAATAATGGTCATTTGACGTAGATTTGAGATGGATAAATTGTCTTGTGCAATTTTTTCAAATAACTTACGTAGAGTGGTCTTAACTCAAATTGAAACAAATTCCACTCGCAACACAGGTGACATATTTGTTTAGCTAATTAGTTTAAACATGTTGAGCGATTTGCCACATGATTATCGACAATAGCAAGTCATGTATACACTATCTTCAAAACTATTATTTTACAAATATATAAAAAAGCTTTGTCTGAGGTTTAATTAAAAATTATATTCAATATTCAATGTTATTCATTTCATACTGAACTTTAAAATGAGTAATCATTAATATTAAAATACAAAGGAGGGCAGGCAGGTACATAGGTCACTTCACCGAACTCTATAAAAACTGTCAACATTACATATAAAAATATAAAATACGACAAACAAATTTGGTCTTCATTATTTCTTGCAATATAATACATTTAATTGAAACATTTTTAACATGAATATTTTTATACTAATTAATTCAGACTCAAATTTCTTAGGCAGATCATACCACAGCTAATTCAATTAAAATGTCTGATAATCATCATTATTATTTAATCTTTCAATAAATTCCAAAAATATAGCCATTAGCCTAAACGGGATAGATATTTTTTTTTCACAATTTTTCTATTCCATATTAATATTATAAATCTGTAAATAGATAATATACACTTAAACTCTGCATGAATACATGCTGAGTTCTGAAAAATATTTTCAATTGCATTAAAAATCCCACGGCACCGGCCGATTTTCATAATGTATAAAGATTAATAAAAAGGCACTTTTTAAAATTCACTTATCTACGCATATTGGAAAAAATATAATTTATTTTTAACGTTTTTTAATTTTAATTTTTAGTAAAAAAAACGAGGTAAGTAACAATGAGAACAACTACCCTTTTGGAATGTTACTTGTCAATTAAATAAAAATTCAATTATACAATTCCCCTAACTCACAATAATCCCCTTTATAAAATTCATTGGCTGTACATAATTACAACATATATGTTTGCAGAATATCGAAATGCAAAACTACCAAACCATTTCGTCATTTCTATACGCCACACCGGCTACGTCTATCACATTTTTTTTCATCTACTTAAGTAATTATACAGGGTTTACGCTTATATTGTGTTATCCAAACGCTGATGTAAAAACAAGCTTTTCATATCGGGAAAATACAAATATACAGTGCCATTGATAAAATAATACACTGATCGCAGATACGATTGAGAGCACATCGCGTAGATCTAATAGACCCAATCCAATAATGCGAGACCTATTTAAGCATACTACTATACATGATGGCTCTTCGTACATTCTTAATAAATTTATTAATACCTATTAATTTTACAAAGACTCAGCTTGTGTGATCTGACTATGAATTTGTCCATTGTTTAAATCAACATTTTATGTGCAACGGCTATACCTAAATTACAGTGCAAACTAATCCTAAAACTACATAAAATATACAGAATAAGTTATTATTTATCTAATCAATGTAGTAAAAGTAATAAAAAAAACTATAAATAAATACTTTCTCGTTGATCTCCTTACACAATAATATTTAAGGCCACTTACATATTTCTTGTACAATTTATATGATGATTTCGTATTATACCAGAATGGCTTTTGTTTGTCTTCATTTTGTCAATTTGTTCATCGGCTCCGAGTAGAAAAATAATTATGCACAATTCAATGACTTCGTTCGGCATATTTCCGTACTTATAAAGTCTATTTTTTGACTTACAAGCCATTCAACAAACAGACCCAATAATATCAAAGGAAGGGATTCTTCGACGCTCCGACAGAATTGCTCTGAAAAAATATTTAAAAGAAACTGTAAAAAATTTATTTGGAACATTTAATAGATATGAAATTTTTTTAATAAAAAGGCAATTTCTTAGTTTTGATACCAAATTACAAATCAATAACGCTTTTGTAGACTTCTAAAAGCTTTGTCTCAACTAGACAACCATATAATACTGTAGTATCAACTACACAGCAGTAGTCAACTAGACAACCATATAACACTGTAGTTGACAATAAAATTGAATTTAATCAGAAAGGTAAAATGACATGACGGTTACAAGTTATTAAGAGTAAAATGACAACTTACATTACTTAATGACAAATATGTTTTTAACATATTTATAAATCCATAAAATAATAACTGCAAAAATTTTAGTTTCTTTTATTAAAATCTGTTATTATTGTTATTAAATTACCCCGTAAATGTTAAGTGCGACATAAAGTAACCCCCTCTTGACTATAAATGACAATTCTAGCACATTATGAATATTATTGGAGTTTTTATTCAATAAACAATTATGTCGAATGAGTTAAAAATTACTGCTCCGGCGTCAAAATGAATATAAGTCGCACAGCAATCAGATCGTTTTTATGTTATTATAACCCTTTGGCGATAAATGACAATTCTAGCACATTATGAATATTATTGAAGTTTTTATTCAATAAACAATTATGTCGAATGAGTTAAAAATTACTGCTCCGGCGTCAAAATGAATATAAGTCGCACAGCAATCAGATCGTTTTTATGTTCTTATAACCCTTTGGCGATAAATGACAATTCTAGCACGTTATGAATATTATTGAAGTTTTTATTCAATAAACAATTATGTCGAACGAGTTAAAAATTACATAATATAAGCAGCAGACAGATCGTTTTTATGGTATTATCATGGTAATGATTGCATTTTTTACAGTTCTAGAATCATTTATTGTGTGATTTTTTGACGCATTTTTTTAGGTTTATTGTAAAAAGAAAGGAGTTTTTTACTGAAGATGAGGAATATAAAATAATGGTACAGTTTCTTCGCACTAAGCATTTTACTGAACTCATTTGCATATTCATTATTTTAAATAAAAAATCGGTAAATCATGCTGGTGTAAGGTTTTGCATCACTGGCAATTGAGGTTTAGGATTTATATGTATCAATAAGATAATTATTTCCTAAATGTTTTTAAGATTTAAAAACGCACCACAGACCTTAACACGTATTATTGACAAATTCTTAATATCACTCATTTGGTGCTTTGGATCATTCATTCGGTACTTATGGAAGACGTATGACAATAGACAGATATACTTTTTCATAAAATTTCCATTACATCTTTGTTACAATGAATGAATTCTATGCTGGTACAATTATTTAAAAATGTTACTTAATGTAAGTTAATGACTATTAAAACAACTATGTGCCAAGTTGTAGCCGACTGGTATGAGAGATAAATTAAGGAAAAGATTATTTTCTGCAAATAAAAGTACGCAATCATCACTTTTATTACAGCGAGGTCAAATGAGTTCTTTAACGAAGGAAAATGACTCGATTATGATTCAAATTACTATGCTCTCCTACTATTTAATTTAATGAAAATATGAAACAACATTATATTGTACTTAGAATATGTGTAAATGTCATTCTATTTTCTTCAACAGTTTGCTAACTCACACGTCTTACGTAAATAATATTTTTGCCCTGACTTCTGCTCTACAGAGCTCTCCGTGAAATTTTTACACACTTTTAAAATATATAAATCTCTATATTATGAAATTCAATGTCGGGAATGTTCACACTACGCCATAATAAATAGAGATACTGAATAAAAAGTTCAATAGACACAAATAAATGAAACTACGTGACGTATTCATATTTCTACTTTCTTTAAATTCTTATCCACGATATAGGTTTCGTTGTATGTCAACACCTTCACTTTGCTAATAGCCCACCTGAAGATGTAGTCATACGACCAAACCTAGATTGCGGTAAAGAATTTAAAAAAGTAGAAATAATACTACAACACATAGTTTCAGTATCAGGTCGGTATTATAAGGTCAACAGAGTTAAAAAAATTATTAAAGCATTCCATGAAAACAGTTATGCAGAAAATAGTTTCACAATGTCATTTGTTACTTAGTCTATATAGCTCTAACAATACATAAGGCTCTATGAAGAACCGTATAATTTGCGAGTTATAAATTAAAACCAAAAACTAGAAGATGAAAATTAAAATGTTTGCTCATATATACTAAAGACACCAAAATATATCAATACATTTATTGCATTTCACAATTAGTCTGTATTGTTCTGAACATTACAAACGGTGTTAAACAATTCTTTTTCATTACATTTCTAATTACATCAGAAAAAACTCGCTGCTATCTGGCAAACAGCTATTTATAACTCAAATTGCTACTCGAAGCAAATAAAAGACACTTCACTATCAATAAACAAGTTACAATAACCGCCTTATTCATATATAGAAAAGATATTGCTCATTATAATTCTGACATACATGAAATAACATACTGTGAAACCGTCTTATTCATATATAGAAAAGGATATTGCTCATTATAATTCTAACATACATGAAAAGGATATTGCTCATTATAATTCTGACATACAATAACCATCTTATTCATATATAGAAAAGGATATTGCTCATTATAATTCTGACATACATGAAATAACATACTGTGAAAAATGTAATCTTTATCTATCCTTCTATTTAATCTATTTTTTTTATATTAAGGCCCTCCTCAAATACTGTAAGATTGCTGGATTAATTTTCATATTTAAGCGTTAATCATTCTGGCCTTATATTACGAGAATAGTAATCAACAGTATGGTTTTAGCGCATACAATATTTCCTTATTTCAATATCTAATTTTGTTAGTAAGTATATGCATAAAAGTACAGAGAAAGGATAAAAATATTGTACAGTAAGAATAAGATGTAACTGTAGAAAAATATAAAAAAAAAATCTGCTAATAATTTATTACTTCAAAATATGGTCATATATGCTAGGGACTCAAGTTTTATTATCAATATGTACTACGCATTCAGGATTTGCTTTCCATAACTATATACTACTAGTTAAGAAAATTTAATTTCCATAAATAATATCTTCATGCAAATAATTCATCACCAGACGAAAAACAATCATCACACCCTACATTCTTTTAACTATGCGGTAGTTCATCTAATCTGGTCAGCACTCAACCACTCGTCTGCAGATTCGCTTGTGTGAGAATCACATGCATGATCTGAGACTCAAATGTTTGTTCCGCAAAACAATATATGTTTTTGGTATTATTACTATTCAAGCAATTGGAACCACAAAAAGGTTATTGAATGAAAATTACTCAACATTTTATATAAAATTCCAGCCTAAAAATATTTTCACATTATTTGTTGAGGTTAAATTTCACAATTGTGCATCATGTCTGAATGCGATGATAACCATAGAAACAGTAACTACCAAATTGTATAGCAATAAAAAAATATGATCCAAATGAGAATCCTGTCGCTTTTGCATTATTGATTACATAACATGTTTTAGTGATACCAACCGCATCATAAAAAGCATTTATAAGACTTGTAACAAAGTTTAAAATTTTTTATTAAGAATCAAATATAATTAAGTATGGTCTTGTATCGTTTATTACAATCGATCCAAAAAGCAAATTTTAAAACACCAAATTGCTCACAGATGTGTATATTAATCCGGAAATACTTACGCAGAGAAAAACCAAACACCAATGACTAATTGGAAAGAATGATAATATACAAATGATAAGCAGATGCGACCAAAAACTTTTTTTACCCTCAGCGCTAATCTCTATATTACGTATTTCAATAAAGCTTCGCAGAAAGGTTTGTGGCGTAACAAATAGAGGTTATCGGTGCCCGATACCATTTGTAACATACTGATCCCGCCTAACCTTACATTATATCGTAACATGATATTTGTGTCGCGAGTTTCAAGTCCACGTGTCATCATTGTTATCTATACACAAGTCGTCAATGTTATTTCAAAACTAAAGTAATTTTACGAGAGTAGTTTGAATTAAGAGAAACTATTTAACATAACAATAACAACTATTTGTTTCTCCAAACAACCCCTTGGCACCACTTTCAAGATATTTTGCTGTGATTATCATCAGGAAAACAGACATTTTTATCCTCATCTATGACGTACTTATTTAGACATATTTGTATTTTTGTAATATAGGAGAGGTACCTTCTAAGTAGAAAAAAATATTTTGAACTAAAAAGTTTCATTCTATATTCTCATTCAATACTCACATAGAGAATAATAATGCATATCTTATTGAATATATTTGGCGCTAATTTTGTAGAAATTCATTATTCAAAATTAAATGAAACTACGTGATGTATTATTTCTACTTTCTTTAAGTTCTTTACCACCACCTAGATTTCATTATATTACAACATCTTCAAGTATTAACTAATAGCCCACCTGAAGATGTTGTAATACAAAAAAACCTAGGTTGTGGTAAAGAACTTAAAGAAAGTAGAAATAATATTACATCACGTAGTTTAATTAAATTGTGAATGCGTAGCTTATTAAACTCAAATAATATTCCCTTCAATTTTTTAACAGTCATCATGCACTTTACAAACAATTGCCTCTATAATACTGTCCTAGAAAACTAAGGAAAATGATAGTTTTATTTTTAGACATACTATATATATAGACTTGTCCGCTTCTGTTCTCTTTGTATTACTACCTCTTTCTGCAGACAAATAAGAACCAATTGAAAACTACTTATTTAAATGAGACAATCAGGCCTTTGTTATTCATGATTTAAGTGAAGCAATGGAATGGTGAGGACTACAGTGTTTATTATTGGCTGTCGAATTAATCCCAACATGCTAATACTGTAGCACATTGGGAAAGGTAGCACAACGGTTAAAGCTGTTTTTGAGTGTAGCATTGCATTGTTCTGTGCTCTACTGCTCCACAGAACAATGCAAGCCAATGCTCAGTTCACTAGTTAGTTTTATGTGCATATTCAATTGGATATGAACATTCTTCATACGATACGTAAGTTAAATCTTCACTCGTACAAACATGGCAAAAGGCAACGCCGATTTTAAACTGAACCCCAAGCAACGTCCCAGTAAAATTCATAACGAAACGCAAACAGATATGAATTTAAAAGTCTGCCTAATTGTTAATTTGTTCTTCAATCATAGGAAATTTACTGCATGGATTTTGATCGAATTCAGTATCGTAACAGTTTATATCTTCAAGCAAAATATAGGGTATTTATCTGGACATTACAGATATAAAAAACACTCTAACTTGGTGAATATTACAATATTGGTACTGCCAACGCCATCTACTAGTGTTTTTAGTCAAATTTATTCTCACAGAGTTCTGTGAGGATAAAAAAATTTTAAAAAAAACATAAAATTCATAATACCTGTTCTTATGCCGAATTCAATGAGAGCAAAGTATTTCAATACATAGATACATTTGTTTTTATTCTACCTTGGGATGGCCTTTTATTTACATTACAAGACAATTTCTACCTATAAAGTTTAATCTACTTTCATCCTTCATGTAATCATTGCTTATATTTGGAACACTTTACAAACAAACAAGTGTTTTCAATATATAATTTCATCAAGTGTATTGCGTTGATGAACGTATTGTATTAGCATCTAGGGGGTTAGGTGACGTCAATGAAAGCAAGCGAAGAGAGGTCCTTTTATTTACATTACAAGACAATTTCTACCTATAAAGTTTAATCTACTTTCATCCTTCATGTAATCATTGCTTATAGTTGGAACACTTTACAAGCAAACAAGTGTTTTCAATATATAATTTCATCAAATGTATTGCGTTGATGAACGTATTGTATTAGCATCCAGGGGGTTAGGTGGCATCAATGAAAGCAAGCGAAGAGAGGTGTTTTCAAAGAAAATTTTGGTGGATGAACACAAGTGCAGAAGAGAAAGATCACTGTAATGTGATGGTATTGCTATTGTTACATTGTTTAACAGCTCAGATTATAGAGATTATTCTTTTGCTGTTATAACCCAGTTAGGTCTGCTACTCTTGATGTAACCCTATGTGTAATATGGGGTAGATTGATTTAGTATTAAATTGTAACTGCGTCATACTTTATAAGTGTAACGCCTAAACAATGCATGCATTACACTTATAAAAGTATTGTGATGGAAGCTTCATCTTACTTTACTCCAGCCCGCTCGTTTTACATTTTTATTATATTAATTTTATCTAATGTATTTAACCGTTTGAGTGCCGATGAGCGCCATCGTGCTCGTGCGCGTTCTTACTAAATTTGCCAAGAGCGCGATGGCGCTCGCAAAATCAGTAGCTGTTTAGCGCGCGGTAGGGGAGGTCGCTCGAGCATGCAATGCTAATTTTTTATCTTTCTATGTGTTACATAAAGTTAAAATTATAATATTATTAGTAATTACAATATAAAAAGGATGCAGGAAAAGACAATTTTTAACCCATAATGTCGGAATACGAAAATGATTTGAGTGAAAATGATCATTTTTCAAGTTGTGAAGAAAGTGATAGTGGGAGTGACATTATGGTGCGCTCACAATTTGGCGTAATGCAAATTTTGAGTGAAAGTGATAATACTGACGATAACAATTATTTTGCTGATACGGAGGATGTACCGGACTGCGAAAATACAATGTGACCTTGATTTCAGTTTTTGTTATAATTTTTGTTCGCAATTATGGAAATATACATAATTTTCTTTGTATTTTATTATCCTTGTACAAGTTTTTATTAAGAAAACACCGAAAAAATTATTAAAATTGGATAATTTTTGGAAGAGATACAGTTTTTTTTCGAGACAAGGGTAAATAAGATAAAAACAAAAGATTTCTTTGGCAGTTTTATATATATATGAGTAAAAAACCATAGTACTAGAATGGTTAAACATAATTGGAAAACTTTTCTTTACATCCTTTTTTCTAATTTAGTCCTTTATAAAAAAATTCAGAAGAATTCAGAGAAATTCATTCATTCATCAGACTATAAATGATTATAATCTTTATATTTTCATTACATAATTCAAATCATTGCAAAATATCACCTACAGAATATTAATTTAGCCATCAATAAAGTCGTGGGCATTTCGATTATTGTGATGGTTGCGGTAATTATAATCGTGACTATTTAGATTATATAGTCGTATTTCATACATTGAAATGAGAGCTGCACCTCAGTGACAAAAGACAGTCAAACGTATTAACGTCAGTAAATGAAGTGACCTAATATCTCTTTTTACGCTGACAATATATTGCTCTGTATGTAACGTAATTTCAATAAAATATTGTGAGCCATCAAGGGACGCCTGGCAGATGTGAAACGTCTAAATTTTTTTATACTGAAATATTTTTATTTGTACAAATTGAAAACAAAATAACAAATATTCAGATAGTTGTTAATAATAAAATATTAATTTAATTTTATTATTTTATTTCTATGAAATAATTTATCACAGAAATATTTCTTAAAAATCTATTGAAAAAATATTTTTTATTTTATAATACTGTAAATCAGCAAGATGCGAAGCTGGCCGAATTAAGTTGAAAAGAGCTTGGCCATTAGATGTTTTGCATCAAAAGGGCTAGAGTCTTAGCTTAGGTCTTTTGATTTATTCATTACAAACAGTTCGCTATTATGCTCAATCAATTAATATCAACAAGTCACAATTTTGAATTTACTAAAGGCATAGTTTAAAATAAAAGGAGCTTCTACCTATATAACATTCGGACAAACATACGTTTAAATTATCATGTGAATCATAAAAAGTGTGTTAACAAAATTCCCCACATCACATGTTGCAAAACAAAAAGTTACACCACTACAGTACACACAAAAAACCTATCTGTATACACAAAATACTAACCGCAAAAGGATTCACGTGATTAGGGATCGATTCAGGCTTCCAAACGCCGTTGTAGAATGGGTTTTTGTTCATAAAATCCTTATCTGTATTGGCCGGTATATGGAAGGGATTTTTGTTCACTTCAAACACAGAGTTGTTATCTGAAACACAAAAATATGCATAGTCAATTTAGTTTGTTTAAACGATAACATCTACAATCACTTTTAAGTAGAGTTCGCAAAGTGAATCCACTCGAAAAGTAGCTTTTTATTTAAATCCATGATGGGGCAATGTAGGGTAAATATTTTTACTGCAAATGAAAAAGTAATAAACATATAGTCAGAAGAACGTGTCTGACTACATCATCAACTTTCCCATAATACAATTAATTCATTTAAACCGATTTTACACTGTAAGAATATTCCGCAAATACTTTAAGTTTTGGAATTATATAAAATTGTATCAAGAACTATTGAATATATTTGGCGTTAATTTTGTAGAAATTTATTATTCACAATTAATTGAAACTACGTGATGTATTATTATTTCTATTTTCCTTAAATTCTTTACCACGACCTAGGTTTCGTTGTATTACAACATCTTCAAGTGGGCTATTAGCAAAGATTAACTCTTAGGAAGGAATATAGATCTTTGCAAACAGCATAAAATTTGGAACAGCATAAAATTGCGTTCGATAGGTGTCAATATCTCCTAAAATTGTTAATACGAGTGAAACAATTTACTTCACAGAGATGAGGAAGTTTCATTGAAATATTGAACTATATATTAATTGAGATCTTCATTCTCCACTTGCAAGATTTCATCCATGTAAGTCTAAAATGTGAGGGTATGATAGTCAAATGAATGGACGGACGGACATGTCCCTTGTTTCACTAGAAAATCCTAAGTCAAATAGACAATAGTCAATGGTACTCTACAAATCTTTGTACATCTTCAGAAGAAAACCATTCAGAAAATCATAAAAAAGTAATTAAAATAACATTTATTGCCTAAAAGTCATCATTTATTTTCATCGGTTATTTCTTTATAATTTGTTCCGTGCAGTATTATCTTATAATTATAATCTCTCTTATGCTATAATTAGCATTGCCAGACGTCCCATATTTCAATAGACATAGTGTATTTTTAGCCATATTTTTTAAGTACTCTGCTGAAACAATAGTTATACAGTATTTGTAATGAACAAAACAGTTTATATGCAAAACAAACCAAAAGTTTTAATCAATTGATGACGACTGCACGAAGGCGGTATTCATCATGGCTAGTGATGTTATCGGTCTCCACCCTCTTAATTTATATTATGTTAACGAAGAAAGTTAACTTTTAAGTTTATATTTTTGCACTTTTTCAGCATAATCTGGCAACCTTTTTTATTACCCTAAAAATGCAAGGAATAAAAATGAAAAACAGAAAATGACATAACTTTAATCAGATCCTAGCGGATACGATTATGTATGTATGATGTAAGAATACTGACGAATATATCAATATAGGCATTTTAAAGAATTTTTTATTACCCTAGAAATGCAAGGGATAAAAATGAAAAACATAGAAAAGGACATAACTATAATCAGATCCTAGCGGATACAATTATGAATGTATGACGTAAGAATACTGACGAATATATCAATACAGGCATTTATAAAGAATTTTTTATTACTCTAGAATTTTTTATTACCCTAGAAATAAAAATAATTCGAACTGTTTTATAAACAAAACAACATATATTAAACATAATTTAGATCTATGACATAAATGGAACTCCCAACAAGTTAAAAATCACTATAAAATTCCTTTTTTTCCACAATACTATAATTTTATCGTATAATATTTAAATTAAAAGATATCTCATAAAAAAAACAAATTGTTCCCCTAACCTAATCTTAATCTATACAATTTCATTCACTGCAGTATCTGGCGAGCAATGTTCGGACTTGCTCTGTGCAAGTAATATCAATGCTAAACGATGAGCAACGTTCTATAACTAGTTTACATAATTGATATGTGAGTAGCATGTTAGAACGTGCTAATCAAAGTGTTAACAAGCTACTCAATTTAAGAAATACAACGTAAATGCTTTATTAGCAAGCAATATCACTATTTCTCTCGGAATCAAACACTTATGCGCATTTATAACGCACACAGCAGCAAATATTATTTTTCCATTCATTATCACTATTCAAACATATCCACATTGAAATATTTAATCTCGAGGGCCGACGCGTAGGAGTATACGACCTGCGTTTGGTGGGTCTTTCGTGTCAGCAATATGGTTAGTAACTAAGCTTGTCCAGGAGACTTAAAACAAAATGTGGTATGAAATCTGAAAATAAAAATATGGGGGGGGGGGGTGATTCTAAGACCACAAATACTTAAAAAAACGTTTTCTGTGCTGCAGCTAATACTGCCTTTTTAAAACCATAATAATAACTTATACTGAGAACTAACTAATTTCCAAAGCCATCCAAAGTGATGTATCTGACTGCCTTTTTAATCACCATAATAATAACTTATACTGAGAACTACCTAATTTCCAAAGCCATCCAAAGTTGATGTATATGACTGCCTTTTTAATAACCATAATAACTTATACTGAGAACTAACTAATTTCCAAGTCATCCAATGTTGATGTATATTTATATTGTCATACTGTCAGAATAAGTTAAGGATGAAGAAAAACATTTTATATAAACTGAAGAAAGGATAAAAAAAGGATTTATAATGGACAAAATTGAGATTTAAAATTGGTATTTCTACCCATTACTGTCTACAATAATCTTGTACTTTTTTAACTCTTGCAAATGAAATTGTACATGTGTATTCTTCATATGGATAGCTGAATGAATATACAGCAAAATATTAAAAAAGATATATTTCAAATATACAAACAAATAAAGCGGAGAAAAAAAGTGTTTTCACACAAAATTTCATCATTTCTTTTAGGTCTCATTTGCAAAGTATTAGGCTTCAAATTGACGTGCAATGTGTCCCTATGTCTCCTCTGATTTTTAATTTACTTGAAAAATAATGAAAAGCTCATATTTCGCAAGAACTTTCAAATGCAGTTATTTTGGTTGTTTACACCAATAATTTGTGAAGACATAGACTATGGATTAAACTATGGATCCCTATATTTATGTACAATTTCGACACCCCCTTGGCCAGTTTAAATATTATGGTTATAATTATATTTATTGTTTATTACTTTCATTTGTCGCTAAGTTAGTTTGAAAATATATGGTTTAACAAAAAATATGAAAAATTTTCTATAATATGTAAAGTCCAAAATAAGATTTTTATTGTAATGTTAGCCAGGTTATATATGAAAATTGTTATTCGCAAACTTGCATATAATGTAGCCATTTTAGACATACATTCGTTCGACAGATATTCGTTTTTAAACTTTACCTTTCTAAAGAAAGATCTATTTGAACGAGGCTATAGGCACATGCTGAACGTCCGCATTCGTAAGTCATTTATAACACTATACTTTGACATTTGACACTACAAGTAAGATACACCTGCCCTTCATGATTCGTCTCATTTCTAATCGCAGTTCAGAGATAAGTTGGTCAATTCCATGAACATGGAGAGACAGCAGTAGAAGGAAAATATGCATATATATATACTTTAAGATTACACATTGCAACTTTGAATTGTAAAAAAAAAATAACACAAGAAAGCCACGCGCCAAACATGTGTCGACAAAAAACCAGTGACTTATCTCACATATTATCTCTTGCAGAGCACAATAAAAAAAATAAAGACGCACAACCATATGTCAACAGATGACCGAAGCTACTGACCTGCCTCATAATTTTAATTTACTATTTGACCCGTATCTTATTCATGATAACATTTTACTTACGACCAAAGTATCAAATCCGTTCAACAGCTCTCGAAATTTAACAGCAAATCTACGTTACATTTAATTAAAAATAGAAACAATATGAACACATTCATTAAACAATTTTAAAAAATTCATTTGACACAGGAAAGTCTGACTGTGAAAAAAGAAACAAGATATTCAAATGTTGCTTTATATTGATATTTATTTATTTACTATTTTATTCATCGTGATATACTACTACTACTATGTTATTCATCGTGATATACTACTACTACTATGTTATTCATCGTGATATACTACTCATAATCGTATTTAACATGCAAATCATTATTTACATAAAGGAGACCGATGAAACAATTTAAAAAGCTTATATGATTTAAAGCATAAAAGCAAAGACCGACCAAACAATTTAAAAAGCTTATATGTTTTAAAGAATAAAAGCAAGTTATTCAGCGATTGACAATCAGAAAGAACAAAAAACAAAATACAATTTGTGACAATACAAAACAATAAAAACTATTTTCATAAACGCCTAACAAAAACAAAAACCAAAAAGTACATAATAACTTTTTAGAAATTATTACAAAAAATAATCAACATTGATTGCTTTTTTCAAATCAGCCCATTGCCTAAAATGAAATTGTTAACTGACATTCAGTCCTATATTATATCATGTTACTTTATGAATAACGTAAACATTATGGTGTTATTAGCCCTTAAGCAGAGTCAGCATACTGTATCATTGTGAAACCTTTATTTTGACAGCTGCATACCTTACATTCTGTACTGTACATTATCATTTTACTTAAAGGTAGCTAAAATATTAGACGTTACGGTTGACTTTATCAGTTATTTAAATATATCTTTCGATAATTTTGTAAATTTAGCCTTACTAGTAGAATTAATCGGATAAACTGAAAAGTTAAATGACAAATTTTTATAATTACTTTATAAAAATTATTTTATATATTAAATTAGATACCAACAAATATTGTTAAATGTACTATGTTCAAATTTCATCTCAATAATTATGCCAGATAGAAATGCCAATAATGTACATACTGGATCCATATATGTTATCAATTAATACTTTTGTAAAATATTTCGTAAAATACTATCTAAAGAAATAACAAAATTGTCCATTTGAGAACGATGTTGGAAGTGATACGACGAATTAACACTACTTCGTGCACAACAAAACAAAATAATCTATAAAAATCTCTCGCATCTTCTGTCATCCGTAGATAAAATACAGAACTGTCATCGTCAACGAAATAGGTGTGTACCTTTCTTTCTGCTCTTAAAATTAAATGATGCTATTCTTTTCTTTCAGGGTAACAAAAAACGGCCTTACTTTTACAAAGAATAAAGGTTGATAAAGCCAGTGCGTTATAGCATGCCAATTTTTAAAGTGAATGTTAAGACAAACATTATTGTCGTGTGTTAGCTAACATATACATTAATAAAGTGAATGATACAACATAGGGACGATTGACATTCATTAGTTATCCATAGACATAAAGACTGGGCTGTGCGATTCGTATCATTTTGTAGGCTCAAAAATAAGAGAGAGATAACAATTGTTGACGACTATCGATATCTCGTTTATCATCAGCCAGGGACGTATTGGAATTTGTTCAATACTTTTTGTCAAGTTACATACTCCTTTATACTGAGAACCTTTGCCAATATGGGCATAAGAAAACGAGGCTAGGCTATACTGACTAAATCATTTCCTGGATGCTTGTCATTGTTACTTGCTACAAAATATGGTACAAAAAAAATTAAATATAAAGTAAAATAAAATGATGTTTACGTACGAATCGAATAACATGTCGTTATTTGAAAAAAACTGCGTGTGATGAAATTACAATTGGATATTATATTTTTCATTTGATTTAAATGAATTATAAACATTAAAAGCACAACAGTGAATATATACGTTTTGAGTTTAAGTAGCGAAATGATAAGACCGCAGATCATTTCGTAAATATTGAGTCATTAAAAAAACATTAGATTATGTTTGTCATAAAGAATAGTGTTAAAAAAATATTTCATTTAATAATTACTATGACCTGGTTGATATTTTATCACTTTGCCGCTTACACACAAACATATGTTTCTGTACATAGTTTCAACTTGCTGGTTTAAAAAGTTCCATGGAAATAGCATTTACTAATTGTTTTGAAAAACAACACTATTTTTCATAAAAATTAAAGATTTCTACTTTGCCTGATGACAATGTTTTTATTTTGAATTATGGTATAAACCGTTAATAGAAAATTAACTCTAATCATGCATATACTGTTTTAGTCCTCACATTATTACAGTTTTAATAGTGTTTTCGTAGTTTATCACTATTCGTATTTGTTTTATTGTATTGTTACCTTTATCTTTTCGTGATTATTTTTCTAAAAATGGGTGCAAATAATGGTGACAATACATTTTAAGGTAATGGTCAGCTGTGCAAGTATAACTACATATGTAGTAGAATAAAAAATGAATGACAGGATAAATCATGTGTTTGACCACATCAAAACACCGATAACTTAGAATGAGTGCGAGTGTTTCAGTGGTAAACGGAATAAACTGTTCGGAAATGAATGGACAGTTAATGTAGAGGAAACTGTGCTATATTTTTCGGAACATGTATCAGATGTATCAAATGTTTTATTCATTTTTTTATATGTTGTCATCAAACACAAAAGAAAAAAAGTTACAGGACAACAAATAGTAAATAAATGAATATGTACATATAAAATAATGAGTTACTTTTATCTTATCCATAATTCTACTTGTAAATATTTGATGGATCACCGGCTGGCCAAGTGGCCATGTACTCCACGTATGCTGCCATTGTCTGCAGGCCACATTATGGCATTCGATTTCTAACCATTTGATTAGATTGACGTAATGTATCGCGACAAGAAGATTAGATGAGAAAAAAATTTATTATGTTATTTTGTACTGAGAAACCTACAGAAGTAGACTCGCTATATCAATTAAACTGGGTGTTGTTAAACTGATATATTATTATACATATTAAATTCAAAAAACCAATTTATAATCATTATTACATGGTAAATCCATCTTTTTTATTAACGTTAATATTAGTTTCTCTCTCTGTCTCTGTCTTTCTCTCTCACACATCGACAAGTAGGGATATGATAATTTCATGAAAGCAGAGATTGGCAATATCGGATTACTAGATGTGCCAACTGGCAAAGCGTAGAGACTCGACTGTGCATGCACTTTTTGTACAAACATAAAAATAATATATTAATATAACTAAAAAAGTGTCACTTTTTAATAAATAAACTTGGTGATCCGGTTATAAATTTTGGAATTCGATGGCGAAATGCCCTAACACACAGATTGGTAGGTTTACAACGACAAAAAACATAAAAAAATATTCAAACAAGGCAGATATCTCATTAATTTTATCACAATACTATTGTACCACCTTTTCAAATTTGAATAGTTTTTCTAGCCCGGTTCATTTAAATAAATTTTTTTTATGTAGAATTCAAAAATATAAATTTATACACTCTCGAATAGCATCAGAAGACTCGACGGCATAAAATTTATTTACGTTCATTTACAAACAAAACTATACAAAATTTTATGTCTAAGAGAGACACGCAATACATTCTGATATGTATCTGTATATTTTATTATATATCTGTGATATGTATCTGTGTATTTAACTAAATATAACTATTAATTTACGAAATGTCAAATTTTTACGATTTCATCGTAAAAAGTGGAATATTCACTGCTTATTAATTCAGTCATTATGACTATGTCAAATGAGTCAGCGTGTGTAAAAGCCATTAAAAGTGAGTCAGCTCTGTACACCGCACAGCAGTTAGGTATTTCGAGATTTAATTTATTCCTCACAACTTTCATCATTAATATAAAAGACACCTGTCATTTGTTAAGGTCTTTAAGCAGGGATATAATTAATACAATTTAATTGCATCTGTAATAGTAATTATGAATATTTATGTAATTTAAATTTATTCAGGTATAAATATTTAAAAATAAATATACTAGTCCAAATAATGTACGACAACAACAGAGTTAATATTCCCAAAAGAAAAAGTCTGAAGACTATAAATAGAAAAACGAGGGTAACGTATTGTCGAATGTATTGCAGTAAGCTGTAAAATGTAGTGAAACTCATTCACATTATTAAAATACAACATTAAGTGTTTCAGTGATTACATTAAGTATTTTTTTATATTTCTTCATTGAGGCATCACAACTACTAGCGACAATAACTTTACGCCTTCAAGGCTTTCCACCAACTTGTGATGTATATTGAACATAACTTAGGAATAAATAAAGCAATGAGAAACTGACTCAAACTGAGCCAAGTGTTTGGTATTTGATTACATTGTGATTGCTCATCATATTAATGTAAATGGAAGCATTGTTATTATTACACATAAACATTGTGAACTAAGCTTGTCAAATCAATAAAATGGTGTGGCATACAGACAAAACAATTCAATTGTTTAGATAATTCTGCATGATAATCAACATATTAAGTTATACATATTTTATGGTATACTCATAAGTTACAGAACTGATAATATATATACAGTTTACTCATAAGTTACAGAACTGATAATATATAATAGTTTACAACTATAGACAGTTATAAACGCATCAGTAAATTGAATGCCATTAAAACAAGAAGGCTGTAAAATCCTTCAAGGAATAATATTATCAACTGTAATTACTCTTTTTGTTATCTGTTCGAACACAATAAACTCAGAAACTACTGTACTCAAGTTACAACTGTTTGTTTCTTTGTTTTAAGTCTGCCTAAATCACAAACTTCTGTATCGATTACCATATGGTTTTCCCAGATGAATAGGTCATGTATATACGCTGCAATTAATAAATAATGTTTCTACTCAACAGGAGAAGGCAGTTAGCGAAAGCTTAATTTTAAACAGTCGTTATTACACCCATTAACAAGTCATTAAGAAATTATATCATTATTAAAAATAATAGTTTTAAGACACAACATTTATAGAGAGCAAAATTTCATGAATAACTTTTTAATTTATTTACGTATATGTTTCATAACCAACATGCCTTACGCTATATGTTTTAAATCCCTAGGAACATTAGCATAGCAATTCTCAACGTAGATATGGCAATCGTAAGTTTAATTGATAATATCAAAATTTTTATCAATTCATTTCAAAAGAAAAAACCTTACAAAAAACTGAAAACCAAAAAGCTCACCTATGTATATATGTTAATTGTAGATTTAATTGATATTATCTAGATTTTTATTATTTCATTAGAGGGAAAAAATCTAACAAGAAATTTAATGCCAAAAAGCTTACCATATAAGTTGAATGTAGATTTAACTGATATTATCTAGATTTTTATTGTTACGATAAAGAAAAAAAACCTTACAAAAAGTCCGTAAATATATCGATTGTGCGTTTAATTCATATTATTTAGATTTTAATTGTTTCATTATAGGAGTAAAAATCTTACAAGAAATTTAATACCTAAAAGCTTACTTGATTGTACATTTAATTGGTATAATCTAGATTTCTATTGTTTCGTTACAGGAGAAAAACAAGAATTTGAAAACATGAAAGCTCACCTAACGTGTACGTCAATATATTTTTATTGTATCATTACAGGAGAAAAAACCTTACCAAGAAATTTGAAACCTAAAAGCTCACTTAAAATACATATCTTGATCGTAGGTTTAATTGATATTATCTAGATTTTTTATCGTATTTAGAGAAGAAAAAACCTTACAAGAAATTTGAAACTTAAAAGCTCACCTAACATATAAATATCGAACGTAGGTTTTAATTAATATTATCTATATTTTTACTATTTTAATTCTGGAGAAAAAATCTTACGAGAAAACCTAAAAGCTCACCTAACGTATAAATGTCGATCGTAGGTTTAACTGATATTCACTAGATTTTCATCGCTTTGTTACAGGAAAAAACCTTACAAGAAATTTAATAATTAAAAATTAACCAGATAAATATGTTGATCACAGGTTTAATTGAGGATTACAGGAGAAAAAAACTTACAAAAAATTTAAAATCTTAATGCTGACCTAACATATATATGTTATTTGTAGGTTTAATTGAGATTATCTGATTTTTTTGTTTCATTACAACAGAAAAAATGTTACAAGAAATTGAATACCTAAAAGCTTACCTAACAATATAACTTTCATTTATAAACAATATAAGCACTTAAAAGCAACACGCAATCTATTTGATTGAAAATAAATATATTTAGGAACTATATAAAAATTATATTAAATAAAAACATTATTTTCATCATCCTCTTTCCATTCATAATAAAAAAACATATTATGTTATAACTTATTCGGAATGAATTGAAAATGAGTTCAAAATGTTCAGAAACTACACAAATTCTTGATCATGAAGCAAAGTGGCTAACATGTTTTGCAAATATTGTCTATATAACCATGTAGTGCGAGCTAAAAATTTATTATCATATTAAGGTCACATGGTGAAGTCAGTATTCAATACAATTCAAATTTATATTTTAAATATTTAACAAAAGACCGACCTTATCACCCTGAATGGTAAAATAAACGAAGAATCATCTATTTATGCAAAATATATTTACATTTAGAAACAAGTTTTTGAAAACGCTAAAATATTGAGATATATGCAAATATTAGAATTGCCTTTAAAAACGAAGTTTTTAAAAAAAACTGAAAGGTTGAGTTATAAGCAAATACTCATTTAGAAAGTTTTTAAAAAAGCTGAACGATAATTCAATATTTTTACCAGCTTAAACATAAAGAGGTGACTATTTATTTATGGTAATATCTCAATTGTTAAAATTGTTATTTATTATTAACTTTTATGTATAGTACATATGGTGGACTTATTGCTATATGAGCAATCACTTCCAGTAAAATTGTTCAGCATCTTTTTAAAAAATTACCTCTACATTAAATCATCTTATAACTTATTTTACCGTAAGATAGCATAAAATGGCAATTTTTATCAAAATCGTTGCTATAATTTTAGAATTTTTTCAGACTGCTTCAGTGTTTAAAACCAATGAATGAAAAAAACAAGATTTCCAAGAGCTGTATTCCTTTACCACTCATAACAGACGCATGTAAAAAAAGTTTTTCATGCTTAGTAACATTGAGAAAAACGGAAAAACAAACAAGATTAAGGTCGACAAAACACATTTATGTTTCAATTGGAGACAAAATGTTTACTTATACAATTGACAACATGTTTATTTCTACACTTCAAAGGGAATTAAAAAAACCTTTACACTGTGGTAAAGAATTTAAAAAGAAAGCCATTACCACGAAAAATACCTTTTAAAAATTGAACTTTGTGATCAAAAACCTTTTATGTACAATAGTTAAAATAATAATTTGTAGTATCTAAATTTTAAAAAAGTATGTTTAAAAATATAGATCAGTTTAGTGGTATAATTCTTTTAAAAAAAAAAGATTAACTAAGTTTTATAATATAAAAACTTACCCAAAGCTTTAATACTATTTTGTTGTCTCAGAGCAAAATCCAAGTCCGCCAATGCTGCATATCTGTCATCTGTAATTTGTTAACAAATTATATTGAGTGAATAGTATCATTTACTATTTTCTTTAAATCAAATTTTATTTTAGCATATTTACAAACTTACTTGTTACAGCATTTGTTTTATTGATATTGGCAAATGTCGGTGCTTGAGGCTTGAAACTATTGTTGTTCTGATTGCTATTGTATATGTTTGCAGTTGAAAAGTCAACAGGGAACCTATCAAACAAAGGAGGACAAACATTAAAAAACTGTTTGTACAAATCAATAAGTATTTAATATGAATAAAACAATACTCACTCAGAAACAGGAGGGGGCTTCGGCGTTTGGCTGGCATTTGCTGATATTTGTAGAAAGTTATTAACTGGAATATTAACCGAATTCTTTGTAGATGACTGTGAGTTGATTGTGATTAAGGGGAGCGGTGTCGTCGCATTTGCACCGTTTCTCGCACTACTTTTTGGTTTTTCGGACTTAGTCGATGCGACCTTTTGATTATTGGGACTAGCTTCTAAGTAATATCGTTTTTTTTCGTATTTATCAGACATAAAATCTTTTATACTTTGTTCATCTTTCAAAGTTTTACTTTCACCTTCGTATAAACTGAGCCAAATACGTCGACAATAATCGTTTCCTCTACTTTTAACAAATTCCATTTCGGCAGGGGTGAATGTGGCCATCGAAATTGACTTCACCCGATGTGGCGGAGTCAGACCACGTCTAAAAACAAAAACATTTATCATTACTAGAACATCGATTAGTCAATAATGTCACCACAAAAGGAAATAGTAATTCCGCACTACGTACAGCATTCCGGAGCATTTTGAGCAAACAAAAGATCCTATAGTCGTGTTCACGTACGTCGGACCTCTTTGATTACAGTCAAAACAGTATTTATTACCGTTGCACGTTATTAATTCACGTAAAACTTCTAAATTTTTATCGTCCTGTTTTCTCCTTGCAGCAGCCATTTTCGCACTGTACCACTCACCAGTGTTTTCAGATTTCGTATTTACTTTGCCTCGCCTGCCATAAGTCAATGTTGCCAATGTATCAACACAAAGTACTTACCCAAAAACTAATTTTTCGGGTGCACTTTATGAAATTTTTATTTTAAATTAATTTTAATTTTTTGTAATAAGTATCACTTTATCTCCAAATCTTCAATAATACAGAAACGGCCAATAACAAGATATCGTACATATGTAAATAGTATTCTCATCGATCACCTGAAATATAAAGCGTTTATTTATAATAATTGTCATATTTTACATAGTTGGTAAGTTAATGTTAATACATATATGATATATATAAAGATTTTGGTAGGAATCGCCTTCATGAAACAAAAAGGTCTATAATATTATTTAATTTTATAATCCATGAAAATATTATACGAAATACCGAGTAAATAATAAATAATATTAAACATAATTAACTTTGTACCTTATTTACATTAACAAAAATATAACTAAACAATTAATTTCCCCAAAATACTTTTTAGAGCAAAAAGAATAAAGTAAAATAGTCACAAATTATAAAAGTTTTTAAACACAATCGAGGATTCCTTTGAATCTATAATTATCCATTAAAAACGAACTTGAAATCATAAATTGAAATGTCAGTTTGACAACAATATACAAACAATTTGTGACATGAGAAAACCAATGTTTTGTGAATTAACCCAAATTGTTACATTTTGTTTACCCAGTTATATAATTCAGAAAAACTCTTTAATAATAATACAATGAGGTCCTAATTATATTTTGAAATCTTTGTAATATAAAACAATATGTTAGAAATATTTATTTTCACAATTGAAATGAATCGTAATGAAAGTGTACGTTGTTAGTGTTTTCCATATTCTTTTACAAATATTTAATTGCCATGGATGTGTGTCGCCTTTGCATGCAACAAGGAAACTTAACAAATATTTTTAATTATAGGGATGGAATGCGAATAGACATCAAAGTAATGGCATGTATAAGCATCACAGTAAGTACCTACATTCTGCTAACGTGTATTTTAAGTTTATTGAAAATTAATGTGTTTTTTGAAATTATCATTTGTGTGCAATGCACACTTGTACAATTTTGATAAAACCAAAGATAAACTAATATTTTTCAATACTTCATGGAGTATAGACTTATTCCTCAATTTCATTACAATTACTTGGGTGTAGCAGTAAAATGCTTTTCTACTTTTACCGACGTACTAATTCTTTTCTTTGAAGTGTAATGCCCCATCATTGATAAGAAAATGGCATGTAGTAAATGCATGTTTTTGACAAATAATTTGTTTTAAAAACTTCTTTTTATAAACTTTTATAAAAGAAGAAAATTATTGACAATACGTTATCTTAAAATATTTTTCTTAGTATATTTCTACAGTATTCAAATTTTTTAAATCATGTTTGCTCTGTTGTTTTATTTGAAATACCTGAAATCTAGGGAGCTTTTAGATTTAAGCTCTGTATTGTAAACATTTCATTAGTCCTACATGGATGCATCCAAAAATGTAAAATTTTATAAAATATCTCCGTAAAACATATTTCGGAAGTTAACACCAAAGTTTATGTAAATTTTCCAATTTAAAATTTCAATTGTATGCCCACAACATGATCAATCAAATTCACTATTCTTTTAATGTAACCAGTAAATATGTTTAGTCTGCTACTTTCACCATCACCTGACGAATATATTGAAAGAATAAGACAAAAAATGTCTTTATTTCTTTGTTACACAGTCATTCTATTAAATTTATTAAGCAGAAATTTTCTATAATGGATGTGTATGTGGCCTTATAAAATATCAGAATTCGAATTTGATGAATGGTTTTCCTAAGTACTTTTCTCAACAGATCTTGAGGCTGGATCACACTAAAATTTGTTAAATTGATAGACACATGCTTAATTAATGGTGGTTATATTATATTAACTAGCTGTTACCCGAGACTATGGGATGCATTCCCGATCTCGCGAGATCTTGAGCTATTTTACAAGATCAATCCCAAAGCATAAAGCATAAATTGACGAGATTGAGCGGAGGCAGTCAGCGACGCATTCCGCGTGCACTCGGCGCACAAATGATGCGCTGACTGACCGACGGTGAAAGATTGGTAACCAAGCGAATATTGAACAGTGAACTATTCTGACTATTTCTGAATATTGGCGATAGACAGAGAGCGGGAAGGAAGATTTCATCTGAGTAGAGTGAGTGAGCAGGTAATATAATATCCGAGCGCGTGCAGGGTAGACACTTGCTTGTTTACAATTGTTTTAGATGTGCAATTATTTTCGATTGTTAGCTTAAATTACGCGGTCTTTATGGTTTTTGTAAATTAACATAAAGTAACATTTTTGTATTATTACGAGCATTAGATTGTCAATGTTTTAAAAATGTCTACAGATATCCAAATTAAGTGTAAGTGGAGTTTAATAGTTCTCTGCCAGTATGGAAGAAAGCGGTAAATACCCTGACTGGTCAGTGCAAATTATGCAAAGCTGTTCTCAAAACCACATCTAGTTCTACAAAAGGTGTACATGTTCATATGAAGTCAATCCACAAAATTGACACAAAAACATTGAATGCAGGATTTAAAAGAACATCAGCCACACTTGATACGTCCGATACTATATCACAGGCTTCGTCATCATCAGCGTCCACCATAGTGGCACCGTCGCCAATTGATAGTGAGGTTCAATCTACATCAGAAGATCGAGAATATTCCCAAACACCGCAGAAGAAGAGGAAAATCAGTGATTATTTTCCATCAGACTCCGACGTGACAAAAGAGGAAATGATTTCGTGAATGGTAGCAAAAGATGGATTGCCTTTTAAAGTATTCTGCACTTCATAGAACATAAAGAGTCGTTTTTCTGCTAAAGGTAACAAATACAAATTACCATCTTCACCAAATACAATTAAATTAATAGTGATGAATTACCGAATGACGCTTAAGATGAAAGTGAAGGAAGATCTTTTAAAGCGAAAGAATGAAAACTAGAGATTCACACACACTTTTGATGAGTGCATATATGAAATGAACCGTCGCTTTTTAAATATTAATGTTCACACAACTATTAATAGTCGACATGAGTTCTGGAATCTTAGGCTGGCGTGCATATTTGGAAGTATGTCGTCAGAGTCCTGTGTTCAGCTTCTGAAAAAAAATGTCAGAGTTTGATTCATCCCTGGAAAACTATGTAGTCGATATAACGACAGATGAAGCCAGTGTCATGAAGAAAAAAGCTCACGTCATTTATAAAAAAGAACAAGAATCTAATGCTGAAGAAAAATTTGAAGAAGCTGAAGTTGCAGCGTGGATGAGAGAAGGAGGTATTATTTTTACTTTTCTTCACCTATAAGATAAGTTGATCTGGCTACGGTATACCAATCGGTTATAGCAAAAGTAAGAAAATATGTTAAACTTAATTATATTCAGCAAGGGTCTCCCAAACAATTCAGCTGGTTCTTGACTGTAAAACACGTTGGTCTAGCTTATATAACATGATAAGTACATATGATAAAGTAAAGCAGTGTGTAGCCAAGACATTAATCGACTTCATGTTCAGTTTTAATTCAGACTACTTTTTCACAGATGAAGAATATGCGGTCCTTGTTGACATCAAACATACATTCCAATCAGTGAAACTGGCCATCAAGGTATTGTGCCGTTGAGATACTGATTTGATAAATATCAATATACCATAATAAATATGATCCATGAAACACAGAATATACGTTGCGTTTCATGGATCGCAAGTTAGAAGATCTGAAGGCTCCGGCTATCGTATGGAAAGAAATCAAGAATATAATCAAACGATTATATTGCAGCCCTGAACGATCAGATCCTCTTCCACATGCCTCAACTTCTGGTAATGTGATTGATACCACAGCTGGAGACGTTGAAAATTAAGATGAATTGCCTCCTTCAATGATTGCAGACGATTTGAATTTACGTGCTGCTACTGCAAAAGCCAACACCACTCTTCAGGAGGAATTAGAAGGGGCTCTACGGGCATGTAAATGTCTTCTTTTGCTGGTTGCTACGTGTACAGATAGGCTAGAGTCACTCATAAAGAAAGAGGTGGACCTTTATGAGTGTGGGGGAACAAGGGGTAAATTTTCACAGTTTGCTTATGATAGCTTGCTCACGCTGGTGCCAACCAGTGTTGTGTCTGAAAGGGCATACATTTTCAGATACTGAGTACATAGTAACTGAAATAAGATGCCGTTTGTCGGACAGTACCATTAATACTCTTTGTTTTTTAAGGAGCTATTTCCGAAATCATCACTAGATTTTGACAATAAATATCCTTCTCAGGTATTATTTAATTTTCGTTAATTTCCAAACAAAAAATGAAAAAGCGGGTAATGGTTGTATTCATTAGTAATAGTAAGTGAATGATTATAAAGAATAAACATATTTTTTTAATAAATTTTGTGTCTTACTTAACCCCATAACACACTAAGCAGTTTTCATCTCGTTTTAATTTTTCGAATCAAAACAATAGTTTTTGCAAAAAAGTACCCGACATCTTGAAAATGCCGAGATCTCGCGAGATCGAATTTTCTAGTCCCACGAGATTTTGAACTTGAGATCTCGGTGCGAGATTGCATTCCGTACCCAAGTCTTTGCTCCTATAAAAATTGTTTTATAAATGAAGTGATTACGTGATGATTAGAATCATATAGCAAAAATGTAAGATGATTCATGTAGCGAAAATGTATGATCTTCTAGGATGAAAAATATCATATATATTAGTCCGTAATAGATTCTGCTAATATTCAAAATGTGTTAGGAATTGTTTTTTTTTCCCTAAAGAACTATTAAGTAACAAACCAAGAAATAAATCAAAATCACTTTCCTCGCAACATAAAATACTTAAAATCTAGATGTTTTATGTAACTTTAGATATTACTATATAATACCAATAAATATATAATACCCATAACTATAGAAAACCAATTAGGTGATGCCGCCAGTGAGGATGTAACACAGGAAAATCTATTGAAACTGGCTGTGTGGAACAAATGCACAATAAGCAAATTACGAGAATTAAACAAATGCAGGAAGTAATGGGTTAATCGCCATTAAGACAAGGTTAAATTAAATTTAAGAATAAAAGTATCAGATGACCGGAAAAAAGTTAATTTTCTTTTTATTTGATCTCGATGCAATATGTTTAGTTTCAAAATACGCCCCTTAAATAATGAGCTTTAACATGGTAAAACATCTTTATTAAAATTATTGAATTTTTTTAAATAACTGGAAATAAGTGTGTTTATGAGTTTTCCTGTGTGTTTATGAGTTTTTACTGTACTCAAAAATTGCAGATATGTGCCACGAACATTTTGTGCATTTACAGTAGTAAGTAGTTTTACCGTTTTAGTGCCATGGTTTTTTATTCATATGTACTTAAAAATGCCAAAGAAATCTTTTGTTTTCGATGTCATTTACCCTTGTCACGAAAAAAAAACTGTATCTCTTCCAAAAATTATCCAATTTTAATAATTTGTGCGGTGTTTTCTTAATAAAAACTTGTATAAGGATAATAAAATAGAAAGAAAATTATGGATATATATATTGTGAACAAAAATTATAACAAAAACTGAAATCAAGTTCACATCGTATTTTCGCAGTCTAGTACATCGTCCGTATCAGCAAGATAATTGTTATCGTCACTATTATCACTATCACTCAAAATTTGCATTACGCCAAATTGTGAGCGCACCACAATGTCACCCCCACTATCACTTTCTTCTTAACTTGAAAAAAGATCATTTTCACTCGAATTATTTTCATATTCCGACATATTGGTTAAACATTTTCTTTTCCTGGATCCTTTTTATATTGTAATTACTAATAATATTGTAATTTCTAATAATATTATAATTTGAAATTTATGTAACAAAAGCGATGAAATTTATGTAACAAAAGCGACAAAAAATTAGCGATGCGTGCGAACAACCTCCCCTACCGCGCGCTAAACAGCAACTGATTTCGTGAGCGCCATTGCGCTCGTGCAGGTTTAGTTAGTACATGCACGAGTGTGATGGCGTTCATTGGCACTTAAACGGTTAAAATATTCTGCAATACATTCAGAGAGTTAATTGTTAAAAAGTTTCCAAAATGTCTAAAGTGAACATTAAAACAATTTGTTGCAAATATATTTATTTGCAACAAATTGTTTCGTTGTTTACGAAAGTTATAACTAGAGAAATTGTGGAAGAATTCCACATAAATTGACAAGACAAAAAGTGCACAGATTAACAATTTGCTCTTTTTTTCTTTCGTGCCATGGTAAACAAACCGTGAGAAATGGATTTTTACCGGGATACCATCATTGGTTATCTTCAAACAACCCAGTAACACACAAGATAAATACCACTTCATCCTCAAAAGAAATTACTAATATTGTATAAATAACTAAAAAATTATGTGAATATGAAATAGGAGAGAATGTGGTTATTTGTGGGCAATATACCCAAAGAATATTCCCCTGTATAATATTTCTTTTGACGCTATATGTCACCACATAGTTGATGAGTCAATTGTGAAACCTTATGCACATGATCATGTTGGTTAATAATTTAAAACATGCCCAAGTTAAAAATAATTTCACTTTCTATTCCAGATCCAAAAAGATGATGGTCTTCCAAGTAAAGTGTGTGAAACATGCGAACTAGAGGTACATAGATTTCACAAATTTAAAACAAAATGTGAATTATCAGATGTGAGTCTACGGAGACTGTTGAATGAAGAACATTTAATTAAATTGAAATTAGTTAAACAAGAGCCAGTGGAACATGAACCTATAGACGTTGTTCCCAGTTTGAATGTAAAATCAAACAATACGGAACACTCTGTTAAGTATAAAGAAGAACTTAATGCCGAAAGTAATTGTGATAAATCTTTAGAAAGTTGGTTTAAGGAGGAACCTGATGTTATCATTAATGGAAATATAGAAACTATCAGTATTAAAGAAGAAAATGAATGCTTGTTGCGAAACATTGAAGTTGAAGCTAGTCAGGATACAATTTGCAACAAATACCCTGTTGCAGATTCCTTAAAAACTGTGAATAATGGCAACAAAGGTGCGATGGAAATGTCAGGTTATCAGTGTGAATATTGTGGGAGAGTATTAAAATTAAAAGGTATTCTAAAGAAGCACATTCTGACGCACACAGGCAAGAAGATGTTTGCATGCAATCTCTGTCCAAAAACTTATGCCAGAGATGAAAATAGGATAATTCATATGAGGTCCCATATGGGAATCAGACCTTACATTTGTGAAGTCTGTGCTAGGGCTTTTACAAAAATTCAAGACTTGTCAAGGCACAAGAAGATACACAGCGATGAAAGAAATTATTCTTGTCCGCGTTGTGACCGTAAATTCAAGCGTTCGTCGGATATTCACATACATATGAGAACACACACAGGTGTTAGACCTTTTGTATGCAGACTTTGCGATAAGACGTATACTTCACATAGTGGCCTGAAGAAACATCTTAATAGTCATAAGAACAAGAATATAAATAACCAAATAAATTCTAACCAATGTAAATTAATTATTTGAATTTTCCATGATAATTAAAAAAGAATGACTAGAGTATCGCCAGTGCATCTATACATCAAATACTAATTAATCATATTATGATTACATAAAATTAATATCTTTTATGGCTTATAATCTGACCAACAGATAAAACTGACGACAAACATGTTGTGTATAATGCATTCAATTACAAATTATAATGTGTGTTAGAAAAATATAGATGTAATAAAAATATAAGAAAATAATTTAATTTCTGATATTTCATTTTTAAAAAAATGGATACCAATTTTGTTTTTAATATATTCGATTATTAAATACCTAGCACCATCTATCATCAGATCCTATAAATTTTAGCAGCTGCATTTTTTTTGCAGAAAAAAATAATTTCTAGCCGTTTCTTATCAAAGTCAAATGTAGTTTGCAATTCATATAATTATTAATAAGTCCTGCTTAAATATTTTTTGACGAGGCTAAGATAAATAAGTGTTCTTGCACAAGCGAGTTCTTTTTCTTGCACACTAATATAATCATTTGAAATAAATGAAATGTGTAAAACTAAATGTCAAAAGCAATTTTTTTAACAATTTGAGCATATAATAAATAATATATTTACATATTATCAACTAAAATTTCGTTGCCGGTTAATAATTTTTAACAAAAAACTGTATTTGTTATAACTTTCGATACTTTATCTTGAATTTAATCCAAATGAATAACTCATGTCAATAAGAACAATAGTTTTAACTGAAAGTATAAAGAACACAATATAAGGAGAACATTACCATGTGTTTCTCGAATGAAAAATTACAAGAATTAAATAATTCGCCAATTATGAAACCTCTGAATACTTGATTCAAATACTTTTTAAAAATAACTACAAAGACTTCCCCCCCTTTCATTTTACAATAATATAGTTAAATTCTTATATTTACAAGTGTTAGGTTTACAAGAAGCTTGTTTTTTGTAAAGCCTGTCGTCATTTCATTCTATTAATATTCATATTTTTGTTTTACTCAATATTAACTTTGGAGACTTTGTTTTCACCACTTTTTCAAAAGTGCCAGTTAGTTCTTTCGCCCATAAAAAAGAATTAAAATTCTTTTTCCTTGACAAATGCATTTACAACTTTTACACTGCACAGTATTTTGCTTTCGTTTTTATCTATTATAACTATGCTTACCTGCATATTATTTTTTTTTAAAATCTTGTTGATATTTTAGGAAGCCAAATAGACAACGGAAAAATGATTGTTAGATGAGTTAAAATTGCTTTTAAGATGAACAACAACAAAACAAATTTAAAATGTCGTACTACTAATCACTGTTATAAATAATTAAGAAAATGCACGATATGTAGACTATAGAGCATAGACACGATACATGAATTGGAACAATAAAAAATAATCAATATGACAGGGATATGAGGACAACACAGAGGTACTAAAGAATAACATATGGACAAAATTGTAATCAGCTCATTACGCAACACCCCTACATCTCTTGAACATAAGAATATCGAGCTATGGATAAGACATGTTCAATGTTATATAAAATTTCTAACAGTGAAAAGTAATGTTTTATTTCATTCAGTAAATTTAGAATGTTCCAGAACACATAGATTGTGTAATGGGGAAAGTACTTGTACTTTCCCTTTCACAACATTACAATGCCCATACATAAATCTTTCTATACATGTCATGTTAATAGAATAACCTAATTCTTTACATAGCATATATCAGTATACAAAATACTTAGAAACATGGTAATAATATGCAGCACTTTCATACATATTGGTAATAATAAAACAGTAGATACATATTATATTTTTTCACACAACTGTACCTTTTTATGCCCATTGATTTTTTCAGCCAACTACCATTAATATTATTTCCAATATACTTACTTATCGTGATGCACCTTTTACTTGATCTCTTCAGATTTATAAAGATGAAACAGACTTAATTTCTTCATCAATGAGGAACGACCTGCTATGCCCATCTCTGTGCCCTTTTATTCAAAATAAATTTTGCAGCTCTTTTAACCTCTATCTTGGTTATTTTGCTCACAATTAAAATATACTACTTTCATTTTCGTTATATTTAAAATATACTACTTTCATCTTTACTTGTTATAATTTAAATATAAATTTATGTTAATTAATAATAAAGTTATTACATTTTAGGAATGGGTAAGTTGCCTCAATATTATTAATACATAAATTTTAGTATGGTCAAATAAATATTCAATGTATGAGTATAAAAAAACAATTTCACTTAAAAAAAAGAATGCCAAATGCTTTGTGATACTTTCTATAATATTATCCTAAAGGGAAAAAAATTATAATTATAAAATAAAAACAGGAAAAAAGAGGGAAAATTTTATTGGCAGTATATTATTATTCCGTAGCTACTGTAATGCAGTGGCTGTAACGAAAACTGACATTAATTGTCTTAATATTTTTAATACATAAATTTTATTCTACTTTTACTTCCTTTTAAAGTCAATACTTAATAGAGAAAATAACGCACTGACATTATCAAAAACTTTTACGGTAATTGTCCCAATATTACTAACACATAAATTTTATTATGGTAATTTTAGTTGCTTTTAATGTCAATACTTACCACAGAAAACTAAACTCTAACACCAACGAAAGCTTTTACTCTAATTGGGTATTTGATTAAATTTTTTTATTTCATTAATCATAATTTCAATGTACAAGTTGATGAAGAGTGAAAAAATTTTTTAATAATCTTAAAAATTGACCGAGTTATAAAAGTTTAAATTTAACCTTTAGAGAAGGACGGCAATACTGTGTTGTGAGGTCATTTTTAATATTGCACATTATATTCTACGAGAGGAAAAGAGACAGGGATATACCCAACTCTATCCGTATTTTCAAATTTAGAAGTCTACAACTGGCTTATTTTTCAATCAATATTTGAATTTTTTTCAAGACTGGTTTTTAATTATATTTTACAATATTGTATGAAAAATATCAAAATTTAGAATGAGTCAACTACCGGATTATCCTGATACTATTTATGCATAAATTTTGTTTTACTAATTAAAATTCCTTTTAAAGCCAATACTTTACAGAGAAAATAAAGCATAGACATCAACAAAGACTTTTACGCTAATTGTCCCAATATTATTGAAACTTAAACTTTATTATACTAATTTTAGCTCCGTTTAAAGTCAATACTAACAGAAAAAATAATGCACTGACACTAACGAAGATTTTTACGCTAATTATCCCAATATATATAGTTTGTTAGTTGGAGGCAATTTTAAAAACTGTGGATAGATAGTACTGAGCGTTCTAACACAGGCCGTATTTTATACGGATTTATATATTAGGATTGCAGCAAAACGCCTTGAAATGATGAGTCAGGGAAAAAGTCCAATATTTCACAAGGATATTTCTAGACTAAATGGCATATAAGTTGAAGTAGAAGTCATTTTTTGAGGCGACTTAAAAGAAAAGATAAAATGTAAAATCTCTATTCCAAATTAAGGGCTAGTTTCAAAAGCAAGAACACATATTTCACTTTTCTTTATATTATTTCTCACGCATTACCATCATAAAAAAAGTTTCACTTTAAAACGTCTCTATCAATATCTAGATATTAGTTATAACACAGCAATTAATATAATCATTTGAAGACTGCCATTAACATTGAAAACACATTTTTTTCATGTATTTTTAGCTCATCAAACTAGTGTTTGAATTTTTGGCAATGTCGTGATCTATAATAAATACAAAATTAGGTTATTTGGGTAAAAAAATAAAAATGATTACACAGCAATTGACATAATCACTTGAAGAATGTTGGTAATGTTCAAAAACATATTTTGTTCATGTATTTTTAGCTCATCAAATTAGCGTTTGAATTTTTGGCAATGTCATTATGTATAATTGATACAAAATTAGGTTGTTTGAGTAAAAAAAAATAAAGATAGAAATGGTTCTATTTAATTTGTAAGTGTATTTTATTCATACAACTTAATCAATTTTATAAATTCATGAAACGTTCAGACAGATCACTTCCGTTTTCCTTTTTGTTGGCAATCCTCGAGCCAAATTGGATAGCACGTTTCTGGAGATTGGCAACATCTTTAAATCCTAATTTACAGGCTGCCAATCTTAAGAACAATTTATCACCGAAACCAGCTTCGCACTGCTGGTTCGGAATGCACCTGTAATAATAAATTATTATAAATATTAATAAATATATTGATTCAAATTTTACTTTAATACTTTAACTGTGCCTGTGTGTTGCTATTTTATGCGCCTTGTAGATGAAAAAATGGCTATAGTTATTACGGTTCTTCTCATATCCGATATCCAAAAAAGTCATGAACTTTTATTTACCAGAAATTATAAATAAAAGTATAAAAATGGCAGAAAAAAATTCTTCACAATTTACCTTTTGCCATCGTATTAAAGTTTTTCGATAATATTTTACTTTACTCCAAAAAAAGGTGATAATTGTTTGGAGAAATATCTAAAGAATACAAGAAGTATGGTGGAAACTTTTACTAATTTGCTTTTAAGTGATCTTCTGTTGAGATGAGAAACCCGCAAGTAGACAATATTAGCCACAATCTATTATATATAAAGTAATGTATCGAATTTAAACATTATTTTCAAAATGTGCAGTACTAGATTTTTGAGAGATAACAGCAGTGGATTAGTTGGCCATGTGAAAAAATTATTCTCATCACAAATACGTAAATGAGTAAAAAAAATGCAAATGGATTTTTTCTTTGTATGATGTGTGTCTTCTTTTCTAACACCGAAAAAACTCGTAAGAATTGGATGCAAATTTTTTTTAATTTGATAATGGTTTTATCTTAAATGCTCTAAAGAATCTTAAAAGATAGAAAAGTGAGTATTATAAAAATAACAATTGATAAATTTGTAACTTAATTATGTTTCTATATACTATTTTATAATGTTAATTTTTAATAAAAAGGAATTTGGGTTTTTTTTCTATTTATTCTTCAGCAGCAATACTCAATGAACAGGTTATGCTCATGGTTTTCAAAATATAGTGTCAAACCATACACACGTTAATAAATACCAGCAAGAATAGTCTGTAAAAAATCTAAAGTAGCGTCCTTCGGTTTAAGAATCCTTAACAGAATTTAATTAATAAATTAACAGAATTGTAATTAAAAGAACTATATACAAACTTAAAAATGGTTTGACATCAGAACTGACCTTTCCCATGGTTTCAACTGAAGAATATAATTGGTGAAATCCTCATCTAGATATGGCATTCTAGGTTGACGGCCATGATCGCATATCACTCTGTTATCTCTGGCCAAGTTTCTATGAGCAATTCTATTCCAGTCTAGTAGCAATTCATTATGCAGTCCTTCCCATGAATTTCTTTTTAATGCATTGCGATGCCTCGTGTAGCCACCAAATAATTCATCTGCACCGGAACCCAGCAATAGAACCTTTAAACAAATCTCTCAATTTAAGAAAAATATCTCCCTAGTTTGAACAGCCCTATCTGTTTTGTCCAGGATAGCATTTGATGTCATTTTGAAATTTGATTAAAACAATGTCACCCTTCTGACAAAAGCAAATGTTCGTACAGTTTGCGCCTGTGTAAGTGTTCTTGACAATGATGGTAAAATCTGACAAGTGGGAAAATTTATTTTCTCTTGTTGACGAAAATTCTATGTTGACTCCTCGAGCGGACATGTCACTTGTGAAATTTAGAAATACAAGTTAGACTTATAATTGCTCATATTTTTCTTAATGATTTGTTACGAATCTAGATTGTTATTTTTAATTAAAAGCAGGAAATTTAATTGTTTACAAATTGGGGTTGTAACAAAACAGAGTAACTGAGGGGCAGTTGCTCTTTAATCTTTTTACTGTAACTACCCTTATAGTCAACTAAGTGGCATGAGCAGCTGGCTACAAATGACCCCACAGTCAGCTGAACAATTGTGCTGGAATATGATTTGACAAGATGGTGCAGCAAGCACTCTGGAAAAATTGTAATTGTATTGTGACACATTGAAAAGGCTATTTAACTGTTCGCTTTAGGATAGGTAATAATCACACAAAGAAATCATAACTTGCTGTACTACTGTACAATCCCTATTTTATCTAGTACACCATCTTAAATTACCATAAAGACTAAACAAATTAATCATCAGATTTTTAAATAAATTCTAATTATTCTATTACCCTGCTTGAACTGGTAAGCTGACCTGCTATTCCTCTGGCAGCAAACCATAGTGCTGAGCCGAGACTTTCATCAAGTATTGTTTGACGGGGAAATACCAAATCGGCTATTACAAGCCTCTGATTTGACTTAAGCTCATCTTCAGAAATGTTGATCTCCATAAAATTCCATTTCCTGTTATATAAACATTAGAGATTAATGAAAAGGTAATGACAACAATGCTATCTAAAAGATAGTTATACTAATGGCCAGTTTCTGAGGTACTAAATAACGATTCCATAGCTATTAGTTCATTAAAGTAATTGGTTCGATAAATAACAAATAACTATAAATGCTTTTTTGAGCACTATTGAGTTCCATTGCTAACTATTGGTTAGATGAGCCTTCCTCCTGTGCACTACTAGATGACTCTTTTTTAGAAATAAAGTTTTAAACAAATTTTTTAATACAAAATCAATACAATATCTTGGAAATAAAATATTACTTTAGGGTATGTTAATATAAATTATAAAATAAAATTTTATTTAAAACTAGTCTAATTTTTAATAACATTATATGGCTGTATATGCATAATTGTGCCGCCAGTCTTAAGAAAGTTAAAATTGACATTTGTCTGACGACAGTACTGTGAAGAATTTAGCATTTGCTTGTGCGTGTTGTTATCGCTGTTCATAGTTGCCTATCTATTCATACTTCTCAAACTACACACTCACGTGTTAATAATCCATTTAACACACTTACATGTTAATAATGTATATTTACAGCGAGTTAAACAAACTATGTTACTATTAACTTTTTCACGTCAATGTTGCACAGTATTCTTATCAAATCTATATCTCATTTTAAATTTTTCATCTGTAAACATTTTGAAAGGATTTCCATGATCTATCAAATTTATTATATTATTATAAAATGAATAAGATATTATTTATACAATGAATAATATCTTTATCATATTTTTATTAAGAAGTTGAATTTATAGCTATCCTCTAACTAATTGTCTAAAAAACTAAGTCAATGTAAAATGATGTTATATTAAAATTTTGAAACAAAAAAGAAAATATTTACCATTTAGTTTTGGTAAAAATCGTACTCAAAAATTGTGCAATTAACATTTTAGGAAAAGTAGGTGTTTCACCTCACTTCATTTTATTTAAAAAAATGCAATAAAAAATGCAGAAATTAATTTTTTTTCTTACAAACTATTAAAATGATGTTATATTAACAAAAGAAAAAAGTTTTAATAAAAAAAATTATAATAATTTGCATCAGATAAATGTCACGAATACGACGAGGTGTTTATCGAATAGACAAATTGCTATTGGGCGGCAGAAATGGTTTTACACAAGTTATTGATTCGATAGAGATATTAAATAGACAAACCGCTGTCAGATGTACCTCAGAAACTGGCCATAAGTCAATTATGCATATTTGAATAACTGGTCTTCCTAAATGCCTAGATAAAGGCAGTAACGTCTCAATTTTATAGAAATTAGATTTAAAAACCAAGCTTATAATCTTAAATTATATTGAATGGACTAATGTACTTTTATCTAACATCCTGTCTAATCCCGTTATTATTACAGACTATAGAATCAAGGCATGTTTTCGGACTAAATTATTGAAAAGGATTTCCAGGTGTTGCAAAAATTACAAAGTAGCTGTACTATATTTGGCTAGTGACGTTACTCAAAGGTACCAGCACTATATTTTATCTGAATATCTCGTGGGACTTAGAAAATATCTCGTGGGCTGTTTCAAATCACTTATGGATAAATTTCAATAAATTTGTTTTAATAGAATTTGGTCAGTGTCACTAAATAAAAATGTTCATGATGAAAAAAGACCTTAATCTGTATTTTTGATCTGTCTGGTGGCACCAATTTATACAACAGGTTTTCAAGGCAAAATAAGTATATAAGTCAATCATTATTTATATTTGATTGTCGCTTTAATTGGAGAAAGATTAATAGGATTATTCTCACTTGTATTAATGATTATTTGTCTAAGCCTATTACCAAACTGATATCAAGAGCTCACTCGTACATTTTGAGCCTACACAACCTACAGTTGCTGTTGCTCAAATATTGACCTTTTGTCGCCTTAACGACCCCATGAGATATTCAGATAAAGGTAAATCTGAAATTTTTGAAAACAACCATTTATACTAAAGTATTAGTAAATGAGTTTTGGTATATTCTAAAATCACAGACAGACAGACACTTAAATTCTATTTATATGAGATGTATTATCCCTTACGACATCCCTTCACGGTGAATCGCAAGCTTATCTTATTAGTGACATTTAATTTTGAAAAGGGGTATTTTCCCAGAGTAGTAGGGTGTCGGCAGTATAGAAGGATTTTTGAACAAAAATTGTAAATTTTTTTTAATTTTAAAACTTTAAAAAATTATTCAAGAATGGTTCAATTTATTCACATTCATCAAAGGCGTTGTTAGCATGTTCAGAAAGATGAAAGGGATCAGCCTCAGGAAGAAATGTCGTAAGGATAAATACACTGCATGTATGTCCTACCTATCAGGGCACAGAGTACATAGCTCTTTCAATGCAATTCTGCCAGTTATCCTGTCTGGAACATTGTAATCAGTTTTATCACCTTTTGCGAATGCAACGTTTAGTAAATCAATAGATTCATTTTTTGGTATGAATTCGTGTGCCAGTAACGCCAGCAGGCTGCAGTCTAAGCCTCCAGAAAAAAGTATCCCGAGTGAAGAATGACGTTCGCATTTATGTGAACGCTTTATACACATTTTACATTTAAATGGTTGCGTTTTGATTCTTATCTCTACACTCTTTCGGAGTAGCATTATTATATTGTCAACAATGTCCTGTATAATATTATTTTCCAGCAGTCTTTGCATTACAGCATATTTTGATTGTAATTCCTGAGCAGTTGCACAAATAAAGTTGATTAGTTGTAAATCCTGAAAATAGTAAGTGAAATTATCAAATTAATTACCTCAAACAGCTATTTGATATATTCTTATATTTAAGGATCCCTACCAACATAATTAATTTAATTACAACATTAACTAGTTGCCACTTCCGGTTTATTAGGTTTTGCCCGGGCAACTATTAGCACTTACTGGTGTCTTCTATAAACGTCTATACAATGAAATAGTGAAAAAAATAACATTAGGGATGGTATTCCATACATGTAACTAAGGGAAACTTTGCTTCCCTTAATTCAAAAACACTTCTATGATATAAAACAACTCATAACAGAAAATATGTAATAATTAGCAAAATACACTATTGGTCTTTTTTTGGATTTTCATGATGTTTGTACACTGTGACTTCTTGCATAGAAAAGGTGATGTTCACAAATTCCAAGATTGACAATTGAATTGGAACATCTCCACTACCCATTTTCACTGTTTTCGGCACGCTATCCACAGCACTTCGTGCCTACCCGTGTACCTCTGTAACCTGAGTATCTATATTAATGTCTTATACATAAAAACCTTTCTTAATAAATACTTTCTATAACTGTAAAAACTCCATCAAAAGCCATCTAGTAAAATTCAAGTGAACAAACAAAAAGATGTTGCAATATATATGTGTGTATATATATATATATATATATATATATATATATATATATATATATCTATATAATAATAGGTTTAAAGTTTAAATTAGAAATGAACCTATATCTCCCTTTACTAAATTGTTACTGCTCAAGACCATACATAGACGTTGACCACAATCGTACTAATTTTATAAACTGGAAAGTGTAGTTTGTTTGTTTTTTTTAGAATTTCGTGTAAAAATGCCTTACCTAATTGAAATGAAACTTTCATCATAGTATCGCTTATTGTGTCCAAATGTACATATAGTTTTTAAAGTATCTGGGTGAAAGTCACATCTTTTATTATAGACAATTTAAGTATATAGTAAACTTTCATCATAGTATCGCTTATTGTGTCCAAATATACATATAGTTTTTAAAGTGTCTGGGTGAAAGTCACATCTTTCATTATAGACAAATTAAGTATATAGTAAACTTTCATCATAGTATCGCTTATTGTGTCCAAATGTACATATAGTTTTTAAAGTGTCTGGGTGAAAGTCACATCTTTCATTATAGACAAATTAAGTATATAGTAAACTTTCATCATAGTATCGCTTATTGTGTCCAAATGTTCATATAGTTTTTGAAGTGTCTGGGTGAGTCACATCTCTTATCATAGATAAATTAAGTATATAGTAAACTTTCATCATAGTATCGCTTATTGTGTCCAAATATACATATAGTTTTTAAAGTGTCTGGGTGAAAGTCACGTCTTTTATTAGAGACAAATTAAGTATATAGTAAACTTTCATCGTAGTATCGCTTATTGTGTCCAAATGTACATATTGGTTTTAAAGTGTCTGGGTGAAAGTCACATCTTTTATTAGAGACAAATTAAGTATATAGTAAACTTTTATCATAGTATCGCTTATTGTGTCCAAATGAACATATAATTTTTAGTGTCTGGGTAAAAGTCACATCATTTATTATAGACAATTACATAATTATACTTGAGTTCGCTTTTGCTGATGATAATATATTCTAACTTGTATTATACTAATAGAGGATGACAATACTTACTCCTCTCAAAGACATTGTTCAATAAATTCTGCATATTGGCATGTGAAGGGTTTTACATATTCCGAGTTTACTATTTCCCATGAGGCATTATCGTTTTTCTTATGCTCATTGACAGCATTAATATCAAGATTCACATATGTAATTATGGAAACATTATTCTTGGTACAATAAACAATACAATACAAGCTTCATGAGCAATTCTGTAGTGATCAATTCAAATTCAACATAGAGCTATTATTAAATTCCTAAGAAAAAGTGAATAAAATCAAAAAATTATTAAAAAGTTAATTCTGTTCATGAAAAGTTTGCTCGTTAGTTATCCACTAAACAGTAATGATCAAGCGGAATTCAAAGACAACAGTGGAATAAATATTATCAGAATAATAGAATTAAACAACCTTTAATTTGCAACTATACATGGACAACATTTCTCATAAGCGCTTAATCGTATCATAAGTCATCACATGATGAATTCTGCCCAAGCTAATACAACCTCAGAAACTAATGTGTACTGGCCGCGGTAAGCTGGTCTTAAAACTGTGGTGAAAATTGCTCTTAGATTTTAAAAACAATTATTTTCAAAGAGGAAACTTAGATTCCTAACTATAACACAAAAGTTAGGGAGGAGTGGATACATTACATTGAAAGGCAGACCATACCGGTACACTTCTTTAGACATCTAAAGAAGTATGATACCAGTATGAAAACGTCAGTAAATACCTTTTCTATTCTAACTAAAAGAATCAATAAACATCTATTCTTATACAACATACCATCTATAAAGAATTTATAAACTCTCCTTATACATTTGTAACATTGTCATAGATGTTATATACATCTACAACTATGAATTATTACATTGTTTTGACAATATAGTTATGGATAATTGATGGTTAAAAAAGAAAAGCTTTAGTACCTTTTCATCAGGAGGTATGAATAAACAACTCGCATTAACATATACTTCATGCTCTGAATTTTTTTGAAGTCTTTGTGTCTTCTCGAACCACTCAGATATGTCTATGTCAGGTTTTCCTTTAGATACATCATTCCAATCATAGCACCTAATTCTATTTGTTTTCAAGTCTATTAAATATATATCAGTAGTTGGAATTTCTATAGTGTCTTTATATCTTCGATCTAAAAAAAAGTAAATGTTTCTAAAATTGTATGGTATTTTAGAACTTATAATCTTAGAAAATAGTTTCATTTTTACTTAAAAATCACTCAATTGTCCTTTTACGTCTTACTGGACTCTTAAAGGCTACTCAGATTAATTTTGCTAATCCACGGAAAATATTTAAATAAGTTTAGAAAAATATAATAAATAAAAATTTATTTTGTGGCTTTTTTTTAATATTGCATTGTCTGTAATTTCTTTCATGGGCCCATTTTTGTACAACTATTCGTAATGCATATTTAGTGTAAAAGAAAACTTTGCATGTAGGCTACACTGCATGTATAATTTTTGTCGTAAACATAAATTAAAATTGTAAAAAGCAAAAATATAAAATTGTTATTTTTTGGATACTAATTTGTCTACAATTTTCATTTAAAACTTTTTATAGTGCTATATCATCAACAGTTTACGAGATAAAGTCAATTTTTAAAAAAATTGCTTTTCCAAAACATCTCATTCATTATATTTCAAAATATTTTATTATCAATCTTATTATCTTCAAAAGTTCGATAGTTTGAAATAGACAGTTAAAGCCTTAAAAATTGTTTTTACAAAATATTAGAATAACTATTCATAGAATATCAAAATATGTATATCAGCGGTCGTTATAGAGTATATGAACTAATTGTAAATTTTTAGAGCATTTAATTCTTCACAATTTTTATTTAATTTTTTCTGTAATTTAAACAAAATTCTACAGAATTAACAAGAATCTATAGTGCTTAACAAGTAGAAACCGGATGTAAGTTAAAGGTAGCTGAAGAATGAAATGCTGGCCAAAGAAAAATTGGAAATGAAATGAAGAAAACAGTCTATAAAGCTATGAAGCCATTTTTGAGAAGTCTATGGGGGTCAGTTTTCATAGTATATCTCATATTTTTCCATTGGAATATCCTATTTACTTATGAATTATTCATGAAAATATTTTTTTTTAAAAACATAACACAAAAGCTTCCAGCAAATTATCAATCTTTTGACATTACTCCACCGATACGAAACAATTCAATATTACTTTATCGATAAAATAATAGTTTCTTTTAAGAGATAAAAATAATTTCTTTAGTCATTTAAGTATGAAAAATTTATTAAATACTTACTTAAAACATTACTTAATATAATTTCATCTTTAGTCCTATACAACAATAGGCTATTTCTTCCAATTCTATCTCTAGTAAAGTATACGCTGCAATATTTACTGTCTACATAAATTAAACTGAAGGGTCCTTTCAAATGACGTAAAGTTGACACAATGTATTTTTCTTTATCCATCTCTGACATACCCTGAAAGTTTAAAAAAACATCATTTAAAGCCGTTAATCTACGCCATGTAATCTTATTTTGCCCACAAATATTCGTAATTGCACTATTACGCTGCTTAGCAACATATGATCTATTCCAATTTGTATAAAAAAGACATTCAAAATTTGCTAATAGAAAACCAGATTACTATTAACAATTTTAATAAGCGCACATAGTAATCACAGATAAAATATTTCTATTTTTATTAGGAAGCTCATTTATATACATTCAATTTTTTTCATTAATTTTGTACACAATTCCAGCAGCAAATTATAAATAACATGAAAGTCTTAAATGTCACAAATACAAACATAGGATTCATGGGTGTAGCCAGGATTTTATTTAGGGGTCAAGTAAAATTTAATTACATTTAGCAAAGAAAAATCTATACAAAATAAGGTTTATGTGAACATTTTACGTACACTATGCATATAAAGACCATTTATTTTTTTTATTTATAGTAGATCTCATGAACAGTTAAACTCATCAGAATGTAGAAAAAGACTTTTCAATAATGCTTGGGTTCCATGGATTTACTAGTCAGTCCATGGTAAAAATTGTTTTTTCATATTCGGAACGAATGTTTTAGCATTCTTCATTTTTTGCGCATGACTAAATAATAGTAGGTTGTAAATTGTTTTTAAAAAAGTTAGTTTAATCTGTTACTTTCTATTCTGTACTAAATTAAGTGTAGTCTCTACTGAAATTGTAAATCTGAAAATGGCAACCAAGCAATAAATCACTACCAAATCTGCGTATTAGACACATGTGTGGCAAAGTAATATTAGTATATTCGTAGCTTTTCTCACATCCCATATTCAATGTATTGTAACATACATCCTACATCATTATGTATGTTATATTAAGTTACTTCAATAAGACTTTACCTTCTCAAAAATTAAATGATAAATTATTGAATAAAATTAATACACAATTCTAGCAACTCGAACTGCGCAAAACAGCCATTAACATAAGTATAAACTCCCGTGCCGTGTTGAGATTTAATACATTCTAAAAGTACAATTAACATACCGATCCTTGATTGATCATATTAAGGATTATATTTGTATCACACTCATTCTTATCCCAGTTTTGATCAAATATATCTCCATTAAAGAGTAGGAAGCCATCAACAGCTTTTACTGGTTGGGCAACAGCTTGTGGTCCTTGCATATGCAAAGTCGTTCCATGAAGATAAATATGACGCAGTGTTACTCTTTCATCATTTATAGAATAGCTGATAGAATTCTGGTAATCAGGTCCTCGGTTAGACAAATTTGATATCAACTGTTTATCCTGAAATATTCATTGTTAAATCATACAGTTTTAAGAAATTTTGGTCAAAGTCAACAAAGGTTGAGAATACAGTAATTACAAAAATTCTTGTTATTCTGTTTTGGTATAAAATATGAATAAAATGTTTATATACAGCATAATATTCATTATAAATGTTTCAATATTCAGTTCATACTCGGAACTGTCAGTTAAATGACTTAAGTGTGGAAATAGAACAATGATGATTGCCATAGGAATTTAGAATTTTCATTTAATAATGGAATTTGAATTTAGAAGGTCATATTAATAGTCTTCAATTTCTTTAATATATTTTAGAAAAATGTGTAATTAATGTTACCACTGGTGTAAACTTGTTCAAAAACTATTACAAATTTGAAACATCAAAGATATTTTTCATTATTTCTAGATAACCAAAAATTGTATATAGAATTTGTAAGATGATCTAAAGGAATTGCTGACTTTTTGCTACAAGAGAAGCAATAAAACTACAAGTTTAAAATATTAGCATTTTGATAATGCAAATAATTCTTAGAAGCAAATAAATAATAGAGAATCGATAAATAAAACAGTACTAACATCTTAAGCCAAAGCAATAATTTTGACTAATAATTATTTCATTAATTTATTTTTATAAAATATAAATAATAATAACAGTATAATGTAAAACCTGATCGTGCTATATAAAATACGAAGTAAATTACAAAAATGAGCTTTTTTTACTATTTCTGATAAATCATAACTGTATACATATTTATAAACAAATATTGAAAATAAACACCATTACGTTTAATAATAATTTCTAATATATCCATAATTTATGAAGCCAGCATAGCAGCATCTTCAAAATTTAAAGTTGTTTAATTACCAGATCGATTTATGAAAAAAGACAGCGCTTTGATTTTCATTCTTGCTGCATTTTCATAACTAAAAAGAGGCATAATCGTAACAAAACAATCTTACCAAATCCTGATCATTATTTCCAACGTCGCTTCGTAGTGAACAAAATATACCACACATGTTTATTGTAAATAAATAATTAATATATTTATTTTACTAACTAAGAAATTATATTACAGCTTGGCTATAAAAGATTAAGACAGCAAATAACATTTTATAGGTTAACTCTGGTTAAACAAAAAAAGAGAACGTAAACAGCGGCACATTTTGATTACTTGACAGTTGACAGCTTTTGACACAAGTTTCTGACATTATCTTCATCTTATTTTTTAAAATTTTATTAAGTACTGTATGGACTTACGGTAATATGGCCAATCAAAATATCTCGGTGTTCTTTCAGTTTATAGTCAATACTTGTAAATGACTATTAATAGTGGTTGTATTATTAGCGCCTAAAATTTTTTTAAGTATTCGTAGCAAATAGTTTGTAGGAAAAACATTATTCTCAAAACTAAAAGTTTTATAAGCGATGCCAGATTTGAACATGTGTCAATATTACCAATATGATTGGATAAGAAAGTCAATTTTTCATTACTTTGTGATATAGACATATGAATTCAAATATTCTGTGTATATGTCTGCATAAAAACGATGAATTAATGTAATTACACTTTATAGTATGGAAATGTTGCAATTCATCAGGCTTCGTTCACTATTTATATACATTGTAAAGAATCTATAAGAAAAAACAAAGAATTCAACTGAATGCTAAATCCTAGCTCTTTGACTCATATCTGTCTATTACTAGAACAGCTCATAATAATTAATAAAGAGCTAAAAAAAGGTTACACTGCTGAGAACTTAGCCTTATTTGAGCAGTCGTCTTACATCCATGTATCTGATAAGATGGCCAACAGCAAGGGTTTTACTATTTAATTTATATTCAGATAGTCCAGTAAGAAATTTCTTTTTCTGCTTTAATACACCCTTAATTTTTATTGTGGTCACTGTGGAATAACAACATCCCACCGAACATATCTTTATTTTATTTTCTTGCTAGATGAAAATCTTTCTACTCAGACATAGTTAACTCAGTGGTGGAAGTTATACTTTACAGTCAATATTGTAGAGTATTTGAGTGGCTGTTTCTTCTTTTCCTTGTGCTTGTATTTGTATTTAATCATTATTTCTGTTAATTATCTTACATCCCAAATATGTTTTTCTTTTACACTCTCGCTTAACACATTAGCACTAAGCTGTAAGTTGGATAAGAATTTTAGAGACAAAATAAATAATTACAAATAATTCTGTGGATTCCTTCCTATTTAAAAAAAAACTGGAGAATGGGTTTTTAGACATATATGAAATACATATACAGAGAGTAAAGTGTCTCAGAGAATTATTCACTTCTTTCTGGCATATATAATTACCTTGAATTATATTAACTTTAATAGATGCATTGGAAATTGATTTCTTCACAAAATGGCCAATTGAATGTCATTTGTTACGGCTTCCTGTAAATTGATATGTTTATTCCGTATATTCTTTAACTGTGTTATTATAATGTTGCTCACTTTCCTAGTTTTGAAAAGATTAAAATAAATCTGGTACACTCTTTTCGGGGTATACAGATTTCCTCAATATTGGAACAAACTAATAAATGTATTTTACATCAAAAATATTTTCAACCTTAGTAAGAAGGTAGATTTTGATTTTTTCAATAAAAGTAGAAAGTATACGAGAGATATGAATCCCAACAAAAAAATTAATGTGAAAAATAGACCAAATACTCTTTAGAGCGTAATGTTAGCTAATTTATTTAGATTGAAATTAAAATAACCATTAAGTTACAAGAAATTTCTTTACGTGGAATTAGAATAAAGTATAAATTTAAAAGATATGCAAAAACACACCAAAACATAAGTTTTTCAAAGCCAAGTAAAATATTTTAGAAGATGAAAAACTTGTATGATCAAATATAAAAGATATTTTAATTATAAAAGTTATGTCAGGCAAATTTCATACAAAATGTTCTACACTTGACTGCACTACTAACTTTGTCAAAGAATCTAAGTCAAGAGTGAGTTGACTATTTTTGAAGTAAAACTTCTTTACGCACGCTTGACTTGGGGAGTAAGCTGGTGAATGCATGACGAAAGCGTTACGAAAAGTGTGATCGGGCGAGGCGAATGGAAGTTGAGAGGGAGATATAAGTTAGTGAAGACAGAAAGAGAAAGAGTTACATTTCGTATATTACTGTAGGGACAATAGAGAGAGGCAAATAGCACACATTTTCTATTTCTCTTTCTCTCATAGCCAGTTATGTTTCGTATATCTAAGACACAGTGCAAGCCTATTGTCTGCATCACACTGTAGGAGCAAGAGAGAGCAGTGCGCGCACACATTTTCTTTCTCTCTTCCTCTCATAGCCAGTGCATGAAATATATATGTATACGAGTTTGCTAGCGTTATGCAAACGGTGATTTTTTTATTATTTTGTAATTTCATTCTTGAACAATTTTATAAATTATTATTTTGTTAAATACATTAAATATTCTACGTTTAAAGTGAATAAAATTGTAAATTCATTTTAAAGTACATATTTTGTGAATTTGAAGTTTTACTTCAGTTGTGTGGTCTAAAGCACACTCGTTTTTTTATAAATTATTATTTTGTTCAATACATTAAATATTCTACGTTTAAAGTGAATAAAATTGTAAATTCATTTTAAAGTTCATATTTTGTGAATTTGAAGTTTTACTTCAGTCGTGTGGTCTAAAGCACACTCGTTTTTTTAATTTTTTCTTTTACGTTTATGTAAAACCCTAGTCGAATTCTAGTCATCTCTCTAATTGACTAGAAGTCGACCAGAAGTTTTGTTAACAAATCAGTTAGTGCCTAAAATCAGCAATTTTTGGGAATTCTATCTCGGGCACTATATTAGATATATTTGTGACATTTTAAATGAAGTGTGGTGTTTATTATCTCTTTTGTGCTTCGTAATGTTTCAACTTGGTAAATCAAATAGATTTTTACTTAAGAGGAGTGTAAAAAGTGTCTTGAAATTGTTCATGCATATATCAAACAATGCTACCACGTGTTTAGATTGAAAAATAAAACAAATATTTTTATAACCAATTTTGTATTCACTTTAATCTTATTAGCATTAAAATCCGTAATTAAAAAAAAATAATTCCTGACTGTGAAACAATATTGTTTTATTGCCAAATAAAAATTTGTGATAGCCGAATAGAAGCCAAAAAATTATTTTTGAATAAAGACCATCCAAGGAAATAAACCCCGTGTCATTTGCAGAAATAACGTAATTTTTTTGTGAACTACTTCTGTTACTATCTTTTTCTTTCAATTTTTAGAATTAAAAATTTTGTCATCTGCAAAATCATTGTTAATCTGTCAAGTGCATGTAAAACCTTTTTTAATCTATAATCTCATACTGAAATGCCATTATAATTGATTTTGAATAAGACAATGTGTTTCTGTGATTTTCAGTACACAAGATTACAGAATCTTGGAAATTAGTATTTGCCCAAAAACAAGGCAAAACATTAAATTTTATATAGAAAATATATTGGGTCAAATATTGTGACAGAATAAAACATATATTTTATAATAGATATTGCAGTAATTATTTTTCTACAGAGAAATTTCATCAAAATCAATTTATTTATAAAAGCCCTACAAAGGAAACATAAAAAGTTATAAACAACTGTCAATAAAAAAGAACTTTAGAACACCTTTTAAAAACAATTAGAACAAAGTCATGTGGAAGTTGCCAGCTTTAATTATGTTTTATGAATCCTAATCTTGAAAATTTTTTTTATTAGATTGTAGTGAAGTTAAATGTATATTACATTAAATTTAATTCAAAATTTATAAAATGATTCCTCAATTGTTTTGGAAATATTTTTAACAGCAATTAGTTAATCTTGACGTTAGTGAAAATAGTCATTTAAAAATGAAAGTTCTAAAAAAGGGATAATCAATTTTCAACAAGAGATTAATTGATCAAAATTTAAAAGATGACTAGGGTTTTGATTGATATTATACGAAATTTAAAATATTTGTTCAAAAAGAAAATCATTTTTACATAGATAAAAATAAGTTTTATAATTATTCATTATAAAACTGAATTTCATATATGAGACTTGCTCCACTCCGTTATTGCTCACTAAAGCTTACAGAACCTGATGAACAGAAGCTTCAAAATTTAATGATGTTAATTTAATAACGCTGTAGTTGAAAAGATGTCAAAAGCAAAGTGATATAGAAATTGTACATACAATTACAAATATTTCATAAACTTGACATTCTTACATTTCCATTGGTAACTTTTTACTGTCACCATATTTCTGCCACATAATTTTTTATTGTTTTGTCTTAATTATTATTACAAACAAAACTAAAATTTTTGTAACATTATCAAAGTAGTGACAGAGATAAAAAGGTCAAAGGACAAAAAGTAAATTAATTTCTTGTAGTCACAAAAAAAAATAAAAAATATTCAAAATGATAGAACAGCTAACAAGAGTGACAAGGGATTTTATCAGATTGACTGCTAATTTTTCATCTGGCTTAAACGGCTTTTCTGGTTTAAGAGGTAAATTTTGAAGAGACAAGCATTTGTCAACTATATCCTCGTGTTTATGGTATTTTATAAAAATTATATAATCATATCATATTGACGAGAATAACAGCCAATCCTGCATTTGGTTTTTCAATTCGTTTTTGATGCAGATTTTTCTAATTCGTTAATCTGGGTGTTAGTGTAAAGCTTTGAAATTGAATGTTCTGATTGTGTCAAAAAAATTTCAAAGCTGATACTTGATATCAGCACGTAACTGTCTCACGATCTTAAATCTTATAAAGAGGGAAGGGAATGTCTGTGATCTCTTCTTTTAGCCTTTACTCTAATACAAGAGCATCGGGACATTAATTCCAAAACGATCACATGTACTAGAATTACAACATATTACAAATTTAATTCCCGCTCCGAGTCAATTTTACAATCAGTCCATCTATTAATTACCAGATTCAAATCTCAAAGCCTTTTTATCCATTCCACCAAACAGTCAAGAGTTCCCACAGCCGAGAAACAGCATCGTCAGTTCATTTATCCCAATGAGCCGAGTCCTTTCAGCGATTCATTTAAACTTCTTTGGGCCAAAAATAAGGTCTGCATCGGGAGCACCCTTGGGGTGTTGGTATTTCTGCCGAATATGCTGCCCTCGATTAGGGTTGCCCCCACCCCCACCCCCTCCTCCTGTTTCAGTGCTGTACTCTTCTTCCTCTTGTCGCTCCGAAATGTTTAGGGTCAACCTGTTAAGAAATTTAATTTTTCAATCTGTCTCTTATGTCCTTAGATTATACCTACGTCTACTAACATACTAGTCACAGTAATCACCAATACAAAATTAATGACATTGTATTATTAAAAAATTTTATAAACTTCTATCTTTTTTAATATAACCTTAAAAATTTGTTCTTCATTATTTAATATTAACTTTAATTGAACTTCAATTATTTAATATTAATTACCTTTTAACTCTCTCCATCTCTTGCCTATCGGCCAACGCTTGCTGCTTTAGGTTACTGGCCAGTTCCGCCGGTGCATTGAACGACTTATACTGCTGCTTTGTTCCTTTCCGCACCATCAACACAAACTCTACGCCATCCTTACCTTGCTGCAATCAATTTTATTATTGATATTCAATTTTTTCTTAATTTAATCGATGCGGACTGTGAAGGTTTTTTTTTATACATACTCAAACATCAAAACTTTACAGTATAATTTAACAAATTATTTTATGGTTTTTGTACTATGTGCCTCTAAGGTTCGTGGTTCTCTCTCATTTATCCATTTATTTCTTGCAAGTCTATGTCTTTGAAACTATTTGATATAATTATATGATGGTTTTTCTCCATTCGATAGAGTGATTAAAAAACGAGAAATTTTACATTTTATGTCTATGAACATAACATAAAATTCTTGCGCAGTTTCTACACTATTCATAACATGTACAGATATTTATAAGAAGTTTGTTCAAAATTTCCCAAAATTTTAGATTTTACCACCTTAGAAATCTACACTTCACATATTACTATACCAATGTTTCCTTCATCTGAAAAGCATCTTTTGGATAAATGCATAACTGAGCAAAATTTACATTACAGCATTCAAAAAGTCATTACTCAACGTCACCTCTACATTATATATTGAGATATGCCTGTAGTGGCTTCTGCCCAAACAAACGTTATGAAAGCTTCATAACTTCTATATTAATGTAATAATAATGCAAAGAGTTTACCAGCAGTTGTTCATAAGTTTTCTTGGTCTGTTGGCGACATGTAACCGGTACTGAAATATCTCGCTGTGACGGACGTCCTTCGCGCTGCCGTTCTGCTATGTTTTCCATTACCATTTTTTCCAATGCGTTTTCAAATTCCACATCCTCTATCTACAATAACCAATAAAAAATTTATGAACATAAAGCATAATAAAATCATATATAAATTTAATCGAAAAATTAATTTGCTTTTACATACACTTTGGATCGCATGGATCAGCCCTTCTAACTAGGTGAAGGAGTGAAAATCTGGAGGAGAATAGGAAAATCTACTTAAGCCTGGAGAATGCTCTTATATGATGAAGAAAACTAGAAAGAACTGTTATGGAAAGTACTGTCAAAGTGAAAACTTGATAGAAAGATACATAGAAGTTAAAACATTGAAACTTGATTTGTTCTATATTGGAATTTTGAAGCGAAGGAAAAGCATAGCTATCCAAAATAGATGTAATGAAAGACTATGCAGGCAGAATTAAAGTTCACTGCCAATACTTGGGGCCAAGGTGAAATATGATACCCAGAAATGATAGGCATGCCGAAGGACTACCATAAAGGAATGTCTTTGTTCCTCGAGGGGATATAAGAAATTACGAAAAACTGTTTAATATAACCATACTTTGACAAGAAGCAGGGAGCAGTCGGGGTTTTTTGTAGACAAATAGCAAATTTAATCTATGCAGACATGCCATGCTCACATCATTTTATAGAAAAACAAATGCCTAAAGAAACTCATAAATATAACAATTGGATTATTTAAGCAGAAATATATAAAAATCAATACTGATAAATGAAAATTTTGTTTTTTAAAACTGTATGACAATAACTTTGTGTATTTAGGCCAATCCGAATTTTATATATATCTATATATATATATATATATATATATGTATATGTATATGTATGTATATGTATGTATATGTATGTATATATATATATATATATATATATATATATATATATATATATAAATATATATATATATATCTAAATCCTGTACAACATGGAAAAAAGAATGATAGTATAAATGGATACTGAAAGAATATAAATAAATGGCCTTAATGGGAAATAAATGAATGTATGAGAAAAGACAAAATAATTAATAGATTCAAGACAGAATGGATCAACTGATTTTATTTCATGTTCCCATTCTGAAGTTCAAAAAGTGAATACAAATGAATTGTTTCAGTTGTCATAGGTATAATTATGATAGCATTCACTCTTTCTTGTGATCAAATAGGTTGTCAAATAAAATGTATAATTATGATAGTATTCACTCTGTGGATCAATACATTGTCAAATAAAATGTATAATTATGATAGTATTCACTCTTTGGATCAATACATTGTCAAATAAAATGTATAATTATGATAGTATTCACTCTTTGGATCAATACATTGTCAAATAAAATGTATAATTATGATAGTATTCACTCTTTGGATCAATACATTGTCAAATAAAATGTATAATTATGATAGTATTCACTCTTTGGATCAATACATTGTCAAATAAAATGTATAATTATGATAGTATTCACTCTTTGGATCAATACATTGTCAAATAAAATGTATAATTATGATAGTATTCACTCTTTGGATCAATACATTGTCAAATAAAATGTATAATTATGACAGCATTCACTCTTTGGATCAATAGATGTAGCCTGCTTCAGTTCCAAGGCCTGAACCAGACCAATTGACCTATTCTGATCACAATTTTTAAAAGAAATTATGATGTAAAGTTAAGGCAACCAACCCAATTGACTTACATGCTGATATTGCACTATTTTAAATCATAATGAGTTTACAATACGGCCAGCTCCTGAGCCTATTGTAAACTCATTAGAAGTTAAACAGTGCCTCTGACCTTTTACTAAGATACATTCATGTGTATAAAGTATATTAAATTTATTTTGTGTCCCTTTATAATTGTAACTTAATGCTGAATTAACTTATAATGTCGGTATTAACTTTCTTATTTTTGTAACACACAAATTAAGCAGCACAGGAAAAAATATTATTTGCAAACAAAATTAGAACCTGTGTTCTTAGCTAAATACAGTGTGATAAGCATCAGGCTACATTTTAATTATAAAGATACTTAACTCGATTTCGACTTTGGTATATATGTACAGAAAGAAGTCCCAAATTTACTGAGAGTCTTGTCTCGATCTATTGAATGTTAACAAGAGACATACAAAAACCTGTATTTTAATGAAGGAACTGAGTAAAATCTATCAGAACTGGGAGATAAGATGCTCCAATGTTATCAATGACTGTTTTTAATAAAATTGAATAATGACTTATTTCATTTCAATAACTTTATTAGCTAAAGATACATACATATCTGTACAGTATTTGAAAAACAGTTTAAAATTTTTGAAACCTGTTCTCGGGAATATATTTCTTCCATTACAAAAACAATAAGCATTGTTTACAATGCATTATAAGCTACATGATTAATTTCACTTCATATAATGAAATGTTGCTTGTAGCATTTTTACATTCACATTTTTTACGAGTAATCCAGCATCGTACCTACTCAAAGTGTTCAAATATTATCTTCAATCGTTGTCCTGTGAATAATCACCAGTATTTTAAAAACTAATATAATATCAATAATACCTTGTCGCACTTAAAAACGTGAAATCTATATGTATAAATAAGATTGACATATCTAGTTTGTGATTTTGAAATAAACGCATGCTTTTAGAAAGCCTTACAGGATACCATATCCTTCTGTAAATTTTTTTTCGTTCTGACTGTCGCTCTGCTTATTTGTGTTATATATGGAGAATGCAATCGGGCGCAATCTACACTTTGTTTCTATTTGACATATCAAAAGATTTCAAAGAAATTTTTAAAAAAGTCTGTCATGCAGATAGCGTACAGCAGGTAGAGGAAGATGATAGCGAGTATAAGTCGGCTTGCATGGCATTTAAACTTAATTGATTATTTGTGCCTAAGAATGAATATAAAATAACCAAGTTTAGAAGACTATTTGCATATGCCAATTCCATAAAAATGAAATAACAATGTTCAGTTAGTATTTTAATATGCATTATTTATATTTTTTCATTGCAAGATTTATTTTAGGTCACATTCGAAATAAGGTAGGGGTCACATCTGTAGTAAGTTTGTAGCAATGTTTTCTTTTATTTTCTTCATATTTCATAAATTAGCTTGGTTATCATAATGCATAATGCTAGTTATTCTCAAAATAATATTTTGGTACTTAGTGCTACTTACCACATAGTCTTACTACTTATTACATTGTCATCTCAGCGAGCGTAAATTCATTAGCTTAGTGAAACGTGCAAAATAATATTTTACAAATTCATTTACAAGCAAGGAATAGATCTCACCTGTTTCGGAGCCGGTTTTCTTGGTACGATAGTCATTTCATCAGGTTGCACCTCATCAGTCTCTGTCATCTGATCCTCGTCTGAGCTTCCAGGCAAATTGGGGTTATCAGTTTCATCATCTGTCTCCATAATTACTTCCAAACCTTCAATCTCTACGTCATCCCCTCCCGTCTGTTCATCCACCTGCTCCTCTTCCAGATCAGGATATAGACTCTGTCGAAGCTCTTCTACAGCATCTTTGCACTCCTGCCAACTCTTAAACAGAGTCAACTTTGGTCGCAACATAGCGAGGCATTCTTGATAAATATACTTTACATAAATCGGAAAAGGATTATCCGCTGTCCAGAGAGGATTTGAATATTTGAACCAGTAGTAATTCTGGAAGAAAACGAGGAAGTAATCGAGGCGTTTTTTGCTAGAGCCACTGTTGAAATACGCACCGCATGTTTCCAATAATGCACAAACAAGTTTGACTCTAAACAAATTCTCGGGAGGATCGAGCACCGAAATAATATTATGATCATTTGTTACCCCATACGTTATAAATGAGTAAAGAACATTAAAAACGTCTCGAGAGTCAAGCAGCTTATAATTATACAGCTCCCCAAGATATCGCACAGTTGCTAGTCTCCTTTGATTAAAGCGAGGATGCGGGTCCTCCATTGTAGCTCGTACTTCTTCGAGAACAGAGTCGATTACAGCTGGCGCTGCAGCCTCCTGCCAAGCGGCAAGTCCAGCTGTAAGCCTAGCGAGAGCCCTTCGAGCTCCTGCTCTTACTCGCCACCCACCCGAAAGGCACTGTACTGCTGCATTGCTGATGTCCATCTCGTCCCAATTTAATTTACGCATCAACCTCATTATCTTCTCTTCATTGCTCTTCTGGAGGTCTTCATGAAGAATCTTTCTTATAAACTGATGCATGGGAGGTTCTTCCTCTTTTTGAATAGCAGTATTTTCAGGTGGATTGACATAGAAGTAGGCATTCTCTATTTGTGTTACGTATCGAGAGTCAAGCGCAGATACTGTCTGTGAACAAAATGGCATGATTGTAACTTGTGGTTTGGCTAACATTTAATATTTATGAAGGAAGATAAGATTATCATAACAAATTGGATAACTGCGAGACATGGCATAATGGAAAAAAAAAACTGGCAAGCACAAGTGCAACTCACACTACAATGGTCCCTTACACATTTAGACATTTACAAACATTCAATGGTACATAATATTCCTATTAAACTATTTACAAAATTTTAATTATTTAGAATAAAAATATATTGTCTACTACATCTTTCATAGGCGCACATATAAAAAATATTTTTATGTGACAATTTTCAGTTCTTTTGCTTTACTTGTGCTGTGAGACCTTGCTTCTTGTCAAATCTCATGATTCTAGGTCAACTAGGGGTACGATTCTAGGGGTACGGTACCGCAAAATAAACAAGTTATGAAAAAAAAGCATCACTTTGTGTTTAGTATCACTCTCAATATTGTCTTCCCATTATTGTAGACTTTCTTTGCAAAAGCTTTACTTAGAACCCATCATAAACAATAAAAATTTATTATAGAATCTTTCCAAAGATGACTGTTTAGGAACATACCTGTGTCATGGAAATTTTTCAATCAGATTTTTGGTATAAAAATTATTGGATACATATAGTATTCAAAAAGATGAATGCAAATTGTGTTGCAAAAGCTGGTAATTGTTCTGACAATGCTTAACCAAAGATATTAACATGAAAGAAGAAGTAAGAAAAGAGAAAGAAAGAGACAAGAAGTGGGTCATTTAAGTAGAAATACAAGCATTTACAGCAGATTCACAAGGTGTCTAACTTTGTCCAAATATTAACGCTACTGCTGTATATTTTAAAACAAAACTAGCTGTACATAATTTTACGATTTCTACACTTGGCGAATGGAAAAATCGCACGCTATTAATTAGACAAATATGCAATTGACTTGCGTCCTTTTTTGTGTCATTCTTAACAGAATATTTTGAAAAAAATTTTTCATGATAACCCTAAACCTATCGTATTATTCAGACGGTTTGCACTGCTCAAAGTTACAACAACATTGTAGCAAATACTCTGTTAAAACTACCTACTTTGTATTAAATAAAATTCCGAATTTAATGAATAAATTGAATCGTCGAATGAATAAATTCGAAATTGACATGGGATTGAGTCAATTTTCGTAATAATGAGTAAAATCTCTTTCGTTAAAGTAATAATATGGAAAATCAGGTCTCAATTCATTGCAACATCGCGTACATTTGAGAAGAAAAAGTTCACAATATTCCAAATTGAGATCATACAAATATTTCTCAAGGGTCGACTCAGAATGAATGTGATTCTGTTCACTCAGTGATAAACAAAGAATGAACCAATTCGTTTTATATAGTTTGCTATGTAATACTACTTATTATTAATTCTTGATGTGTTCACAAATTAAATCATTTGTTTCATTTAAGCTAACAAACACACTTCATTTTCAAACAAATTTTATTTTACTAATGTAAGAAATAGAGGTAATCCAAATCTCATAGGAACAATCACTGTATGACTTCATAACGTACAAAAAGTGACACGACTCTGCGAGATTGCTGGATGCGCAACAATGGACTTATCTCTCGCAAGAAATAAAAAGACTATTTCATTTGTATTCTACCACAGAATTTAGTAGCACAAAATACGAATGAGTCAATTTTTTCAAATTTATTTTAGTAAAATTGATATACTTTATAACTAACAACAAGTTATAATTATGGAGGATGTAAAAAAAAATTCTACCATCACAGGACAAAGTCAATAAAAACAGGCTCTGCATGACATAAATGAATTAGAGGTATTAAAAAAATAGAGTAGATAAAGTCGACAACATGAAGAAAAACTAAAGGTAGCCTGAAATTAAATGATATGCTATATTCAATAGCTTGAAATAATCTATTATATATTCAATAGCTTGAAAAAATCTTGAATTATAGAGTTATATTATGTCATTAAATAAATTATTAATGATTTTGCCATAGGTATAAATTATATCTATAAAATGACTTTATCAAACTGTTCTCCCAATTAACTAAAACGACTAGTTTTTAATTCGTGTTGGTATAAAGAACAGTGGAAATGTGCAAACAAATTGTCTTAGGTTTTTCTGTATAGTGTTAAGTCACATGTCACGTGTCAAATGTGGTTAATATATATTATATGCTGTTTTCTTGATCACGGTATATACTGGCGATATATTTTATTTATTTTATAACTTACTATTTTTAGGACAACGTAACTAGGTTTTCCTAATCCAAACAAATCTAAGATTTATAGGTTTAAGCTGTTAAAAAAATCACAATTCATAATCCGACATAATTTCATATTTCTACAAACTCAAATACCAAGCAACACGTAGAAGTTTGAAAACGAATGGAACTTTTAGTTGCATTTTTGTCAGTACCAGTGCAGTATTTTAGCGACAGAAAATATTGAACGTCATTGAATGTAAATATCATGAGCAAATACGAGATTCGATTTTTGTAAAACTAAACACTGTATTGTTTTCTTGAAAATACTTTCTTACAACACTATGTATATTTAGGTATTATAAATAATTTGATAGATTACAATATATGTTAAGTTGACATCATACGAAAACATAACAGCAGTGTAACCAAAAGTTAATTAGTTTATCACCAGATGGCTCTCCATTTAGGTGGCATGAATGGTTTTTGCTTCATTGATAAGTCACCATTTTTTGTTTAGCTACACCGGAACATATTTTTAATGAAAAATTTAATTACATTGTATTCTTATGAATATTTTTAAACACATTTATATAATGTTTTCATCAACTAAAATATAAGATGAAAACATTTTTTTATTTGAGTCTTTTTATGAAGATATAACTTATTTTGTGTTTTCAATATTTGATTTACAATAACAACATTCAAACAATATTATTATCATTAAAAGAACCGCCAACTTAAAAACTTAAGAAGAACATTGTATTATATTATAACACTATTAGTACAAAACATACATTATGTATCATCATTAAATAGCACAACTTCAATCCGTAATAATTCAATGTTACACTCATAGCTATACACCTTTTTTTAAATCAACACTTTTTTTCTGAAATTTAAAAACTATCATAAGTCATTAACGTGGAAATACATCAACCTACATATTTTATTCCAATACAAGTAATAAATATGGTAATATTGCATAAATACCCTTCTTAAGGACCGATGGTGAATTTTATTTTTCTAACTATCCCTTTCATTTACATAGTTTTACAAAAGAAGGTTGTAAAAAAAGAAAGTGATAAAAGATAATACAATTCAATTTCAAGGTCAATATCATTTCAAGGTCAAGGTTGTTTACAATTCGTAAATAAAAATTATTATTATATAATATTTGAAAATCTTTAACATCCATAATTCCCCCAAATATCTTAAATTATAAAAAATACTATCATCAATTTTTTAAATATAACATATTTGAATAACTATTGATATGATATTGTTTCAATTGCCATTTTGACAAATTATTATTTGCTTCTTAGTAGTTTAATTTGAATTATGATTTCAAAATAAATCTATATGGTTTATTTATTATTTAATATGGCAACATTCACAAATGTCATTGAAATTAATTAGAATATTTGAATTACATCTCTGTTCTGTGGTATGAATTTTTTGAAGAGATATTTAATGTTTACAAAATATGGATTCTTATTGTTTGTAAACTGTGGGTTCGTGTATTTCAGCGATTTTTGTTAATTTTTGGTAATTTTGAGTCCGTGGAAATTGTGAATAAGTCGTTTTTAATGCGAACAAATATTTGGACATGATTTTAGTATATGCCAAATGCATTTATGATACTGGGGAAGCCCTTAGGATAAAATTTAGGTAAGGTCAGGAATACATTCTAAAACAAAATAATTTGTATTTTAATTATTGTGTATGCCTGTAGAAACTAATATTCACACACTATGGATGTCACGAAACACTGTACAACAGCGTACTTAGATAATGAATAAATGATAAAAGGAAGCAAATGTATCGAATTAAGTGCACATCTTTTTAAGTAATTTTTTTAATTGTCCAGTTATTACTATTGTAATATTGAAGTTAAATATGCAGAGTTAATTAAGAACGAAACCTATTCTTTGTTTTCTAGTGTTTCCAAAAGAGAAACGACAATTCAATTTGAAACTTGACAGTTTACAATATGTTATACGTTGCCAAATTGACAATTGGCACTATTTACACATGGTGCTAATTTACACATAATTATGATTTCAGAAAAATAATATTTTGTCAGATTACACATGATTAATTGCACAAGTGGTTGAAGTGGTGCTATTTAATGATATCTACATACTGTATTTCAGAAATTATACTTGTATAACTAAATATTCAAGTTCCAATAAGGGATATCCACCTGCTACGCATGCACTGAACAACATTCAAGTTAATGCATATTTTTTTTTCTCTTCGTATAAAGTCATATTTTAATTTTTTTCTGTGTATTTTATGATTATTAATAAATGTATTACAAATATCTCAAGATGAAAAATACCTTCATTCGCATCATTTGTTGCAGGTAAATCTGAGTCCGCTGATGAGAGTCGGGTGAACAATAGAGATATCTCCCGCAGGTCTCTAGCAGATTGCAAGCCATCTCAATGTGATGGTGCTTAAAGTCGTGCAGCAGGACTTTGAGGCAAAAAAGAGCTTCTATTTTGGAATACAAGCTAAACTTTACCAGTTCTCCTATGAATCGAACTACTTTTATCTGAAAAAACATATAACAAACATTACAAAATCATATTTTTAAACAATGTTTATTAATACGGTAGTTGACTCATTCTAAATTTTGATATTTTTCGTACAATATTGTGAAATATAAATTAATTAAAAACTAGTCTTAAAAAAAATTCAAAAATAAGCCAGTTTCAGGCTTCTAAATTTGAAGATACAGATAGAGTTGGGAATATCTCTGTCTCTTTTCCTCTTGTAGAATATAATGTGCAATATTAAAAATGACCTCACAACACAGTATTGCAGTCCTTCTCCAAAAGGTTAAATTTAAACATTTATAACTCTATCAATTTTTAAGATCATTAAAAAAAATTTTCACTCTTCATCTGATTAATGAAATAACAAAAATTATTCAAATACCCAATTATTATACTAAAATGTACATTATTTCATGTCAAATTATGTGCAAGCCCTAGCAGCCTTTGATGACAAAATAACTGTCTTCAAATTTTCTTGAAGCTTGTCCTTTTCCTTTTGCTGACAAATACGTAAATTTGCTAGAAACTACTGGCAGGTTCAGTCCCAAAGGCTATAAAAGCTGCGCACAAGAAGTAGAACTGTCATAGTTGACATTGCTGCTTTTTGATATGGCAAGGAAGACGAAAGTTGTTGTTTCTAAGACATATAATTCAGCTATATTTATAATTCAGCTATATTTATAATTTCAGCCATCATAATTTTTAATTTGTCATTTTGGTTTTAAGAAAATTTCTATATATACCTACTATTTTATTTGTGGCTAAATGTGTTATAGTGGCAGATTTCAATGTTTGAAAAATTGTAAAAAAAAAACTACACCTCTAATACAAAGTAGGTTTATTTTAACTTTATAACAATTTTTTATAGATTTCATTTTTTAAAAACCACGTTTTCCATATGGCGGCCATTGAGTCTGACACACTCTTCGAGTCTAGCACGCATGTTTTCAAAAATGCATTTACAGAGCGACTGGGGTATACTACTGACTTCGGCTCGAATATTTTCTTTAAGTTGTGTCACAGTGCTCGGATTTGTTTTGTAAACAACGGATTTTAAGTATCCCCATAAGAAAAAGTCACATGGGCTTAAATCGTGTGACCTAGGTGGCCACGGTACGGTACCGTTTCGGGATATGTTTTTTTCTGGAAATAACTGCTGCACTGCATTCATGGACACATTAGCTGTGTTTTGGTTGAAGGATGGACTATTCTGTAGTTCTACTCTGAAAAAGTCATTTAACATCTGGGCATATCTCTCCGAATTCACTGTTACAATTTGGCCAAGTTGATTTTCAAAGAAAAAAGAAAATAAGGCCCTATGATTGCAGATGCAGACATGGCACACCAGACTGTTACTTTAGGCTTATGTAAAGGCTCTTGATGCATTTGTCTTGGGTTGTGGACATCCCAGTAACGAAAGTTCTGCTTATTCACATATCCTCCAATGTGAAAGTGAGCTTCGTCACTAAAGAATATGTTGCCCATCCAGGTAGCAGTACGAAATCTCAACAACATCACCTCCGCGTAAGTTTTTCTTAATTCAAAGTCAGAATCGTGTAAATCTTGAACAATTTGAATTTTATATGGATGGAACTTGAGCTTTTTTCGCATTATTACCTTTAAATTTGATTTCGGAATTCCCAATATCGATGAACGTGTACGCAGTGATAAACGGGGATTTTCAACGGCAGAAACCATAACACGTTCGACATTTTCATCCATCCAACATTTTTGGTCCATCACGTAATCGACGAATACTGTAACGATTATTAAATCGACGGCGTGCTACAGACAGCGAAAATCCACTCAAAATGTACGCCTCGACGGCAAAAGCGCAGTGCTCTCCACTCCACTGTTCCATGGCTACTAAAACATCCGCACCGCTTGCGCTTCTAACGACGCCCCGCGCGCCCCTCTTATGTGTTGCGTTCAGAAACTATGTTTGTTCCAACTTTGAAATCTGCCACTGGACACATTTTCTATATACAAATAAATGGGTATTATTATTATTATCTTTCATAGTTTCATGTTGGCAGCTGTGTTCATAAAAAACTATTTCTAATCTACATATTTACTCTATGGCCTTTATTGTAGTCGCAGCAGTGTGTGAATTGTTTACAAGTGAAAATAGATTAATGAAATGTGTCATCTTTGTGTATTATAGTGTTTTGGGATTTATAAATTCTATGTCTATCAAATAATTAATCCTCTAGTTGTTGAAATTGAAATAAATTGATGCATAAGTAGCATAATTGTTATGTTTCTGTAACCATAAATAAAATATAAATAAAGAAATAAGTTTTTATGTTTAGAATAAATAGAGAAAAACCTTTTTTTTAACAAGTTTTGAAATCTATATGCTTCTAATATATCATATATATATATATATATATATATATATATATATATATATATATATATATATTTATATATATATATGTATATATATATATATATATATATATATATATACATATATATATATATATATATATATATATATATATATATGTGTATGTGTGTGTATATATGTATGTATGTATGTATGTATGTATGTATGTATGTATGTATGTATGTATGTATGTATGTATGTATGTATGCATGCATGCATGCATCCACTTCTATTTCTTCTTTACGTAAACAACATCCACCCCCACATCTCTAGGGATACAAAATTGGCATGCCATGTAGATGACATTGTAGTTTGGCACAGCCGTGAAAACATTAATAAATCCCAAAAATGCACTAAGTAAATCAATGAGAGGACTTGAGAAACGGTCAAAAACTGACTATCAGTCCAAACAAGAGCCAAATCAGTATTTTCAACACTGATAGAAAGCACAGACATACTTTCCGGCCAAACATAAAAACTGTTTAACAACTGGATCGAAAAAGTTTCCAAACCAAAATATTTCGGAATCATCCTAGATGAAGAACTACACTGAAGAACACATTGAAGAATGCACAAATAAAGCTTTGAAGAAGTTAAATATCCTAAAAGTCTTTGTAGGATATTGTGTGTGGAACAAAATGGGGCGCCTCTTCAAAAAATTAAAAGCCACCTACACAACCCTCATCAGGAGTCATGAAATATTCTGTTCCAATATGGTCCCACTCATGCTCTACTTCAAAAAATAAGTTAGACAAAGTACATGCCAAAGCGGCAAAAATTATGTCTGGCGCTGTTTCCTCCACCAGCAATTTAAAAATACAAGAAGACAAGCAATAAGACAAATCCTAACTGTTAAATTAACAAATAACATCCAAAGCCCCCCTGAAGAACACATATCCAATTCCCCCTGGAGAACCGTATCGAGGCTGGAAGCAAAAATCCAGACTTAAAAGGTCATCCCCACTTCTCTTTGATAGGGAAATCAGAGAAAAATTCACCGAGTCCTGAAGATGTCAAAATAAGCAAAGAATCTCCTTTCCCATGGAAAGTGCCTGATAACATAACAATATCCCTTAACCTCACCGAAAACTGCTCCAAAAAGAAATCTAAAGAGAAGCTAATGGAAATAGGAATCAATACTATCAATTCTCTTGCATTGCTACCTCACGTAACAGCGTACACTGATGGATCATCTGATTCGACAATCAGCGATGCAGCCATCAGTGCTCATCCGTCCTGCTTCTTCCTGAACGACAAAGACTTGAGATTGCTGCCAGTGCTGGAAAAATTGCATCAAACTTCACAGGAGAACTGTTAGCTATCTACAAAGCACTTGAAACTTACCTAAGTCTTTCTCCATCACAACAATGGAATTACTATTTTCAGCAACTCCAGATCAGTCTTACAGGCTCTGTAGAAGGGTTCTTCAAGCTTAATCCTGAAAGTTTTATCACTCCTAGAGCAACTCAACTCAACCTTGAACAATGCGTGCATATTACAATGGAATCCTGCTCATGTGGACTTAGAGTTCAATGAAATTGTAGATTCATTGGCAAAAAAGCCAGAGATCTAAATCAGACTTCTGCTTTTACACCCCTTGCAGACGCAAATGCCTATGCAAAATCAAAATTAATAACCCCTTCCAAAATTAAATTAAAATAAAAAATCTCAACATCGACAGGAAAACAGCCGCTACTCTTACAAGATTAGGAATGCAACATCACAGGGTATAAAATTACAACCGATGGTATCAAAACATACCAAATCTGCAGTAAATCTTCGATGACGAAAAGTCATCGACTGCCCAGCTGAAGCTGCAGATCTAAACTGTCTAGGCTACCCAACAGAAGAGGACCGGTACTCAGACTTGGCTGCAGAAATTGCAAGAACAATCCAAAAACATCATCAAATTTAGTGTTTGTTCATGAGGATACATCAACAACATTATACAGTTCAAATACCGTAGGAATAAAAACAAGTATGTACATCTTGGCATGACACCTAGAAATGTTTGTTGTTTTTTTACTTGTTTGTTTTAATACACAAAAATTACTAAATAGTTTTCAATATTGTATATCTTATAAAAATAAAATATATATCATTTTGATAGTATGTCGATAAATTAAAGAAATAAAGAAAAAAATTTAATTGCTTTAAACTACTATGAAAAAGCATGTCCTTTAAATATTTTTTGCACTAAGGTGGAGAATGTTTTAGTCTCGCTTCCTGCTACCTTCAATAGATGGCGCTAGTTGTAAATTAACTTACGCTATCTGGACTGATTCAGTTCATATATTAATAATTGTACCACGTGATTATAGTCGCAAATAAAAGCTTGAGTAAAAGTCAGTAATAGTTCTTGCATTCCCCTCTAAAGCTATTACAAAGATCTGGTAATCCCATGTTAGGTTTTGGAAATGAAAAATGCCTATGACAATAGTGAACTCTGCACAATTGGCAGGAAATTTAATAAAAATCTAAAATGTCAATAGTATGCTGAAAAACATATTAACAGAATAATTGACTAGTTTTATTTCATTAGATCAATGAAATAAAATTACCTGTGAGACACTAAGACGACTTACCTTTGACTCTATATTTATCTGATCCTTTTTTCGAACATGGTATTTAAAGTCCTGTTTGAGCATCTGACATAAATCGATGCCTATATCAGGCAAAACTGGATATAGAATTGCCGCAAAACGAGCATAGAATGGTAGCAGGTCGAGTCGCGTTCGTGCCACGCTGAATAAGACACGAGTCAACTTCTTGCGGTTATGTTTGGTGTTCAAGTTCAGAATAAAATCAACTGCTGAATTGTCTATGAATTCTCTGTTAATGCAGTTCGGCAACTGGTTCAGGAATGCATCTAATGCGTATCTGAAAAAACATAACTGAGAATTAATATTCAATTAAAAAAAAAATTTTACAATTTAGAAACAGGATAACCTTAGCTACAAATTATAATGAAAAAATATTTTTATACGTATCCATTTGCTTACGATGGCCGATGTTTCTGGTAAGTTACTAAAATAGTAAAAAACTAGAGATTTATTTGTATTATTGCATAATGGGTTTTAATCAAGTAAAAGTTTCTATATTATTATTATCCAATAATAGTTAATTCTTGGAAAAAAATGAGACCCATTGTATTCATTTAGTTTGTCTCAAATTTAAAATAACCGTCACAATTACAAAATTTTCATTTTCATATATTATTTATTATATTCTTTTTATATTTTATTATCGTTTATTTTAAATACAAACTAATTAGTCATCTTCTATTGATTACACCAAGTTATGGAATTCTGTGAATTCCAATACCAGAACTGCTGTCTGAATACACTCTCGAAAGTCGTTTAAAAAAATTATACCTCTACTAACTTTGCTTCGGCTATTCCACTCTTTATTCCACTCTTTTTCCTTTATTCCAAATTTATGTCATTTTTTTGTAAATATTCATTATTATGACTATCGTTTTTTAATTTATATTTAAGAATTAATTTTATTTTAATTTTTATTTTAGAAGACTTATTGTTGATTATATGAAATAATAATCTTTTACAGTTCACCTTGGAATGATTATTTGAATTTCCTTGCTATGTTTGATTGGAACTTAACCAACTGAAGCTTTTTTTATAAAAATCTAGCATTGTTCCAGAATACAGTGACGTTCAAATTTTATTTTGTTTCTTAAAAGTACACTCTACTTCTTCCACATATTGTTATCTCATATAAAAATTTTAAGAGAGATACACATTGCTTATTGGAGTGACACGTCATCAGTTTCGTTTCGCCCGCTCAGGTCTATTTATTTTTTACAGTTTCTAATCACAGCCTGAAACTTGCTCAATTGCAGAGATGTAAACTTTCAATAATTATTCAATGATTTTGAGTCTCCGTACTATTTGCAGTATTTAATTTAAAATAGGGACATATTACATTTATTACAGATACACATATACTCTGCATACTCAATGGGACTGGTCAATGCCCAATGAATGATATCACCATACTTCTGAAGAGAAACTGTTAAATACCTAAGGGTTCAAGAAGCCATCTCTGAATAGTTTTTCCAAGTACATTTTCAAAAAGTCCAATATAAATTTTCAAATGTGTAATAATTTTTGAACAACAGTTTGAAGGGACTAAAAGTCTAGATTGAGTAAGCAGAGCAATCGCATAAAGTAGATGCGAAGCAACGTGAAAGTCACATATTATTAAATCTATTGTTGCAACTTTTCTTCCATAAGTTTTCAAGGACTCTATAGCCCAGTGTAATTTTTTATTAGGTGCCAAAGCAAAATCTACTTCTATTGCATACAAAATAATATGTACAATTGTGTTGCAGAAATAATGGAAGAAGATTTTGGAATTTTGTTTAACAAACAAAAAAACAAATTGTATTCAACAACAACTCAGCGAGAAGATTCCTTAAAAAATATTGATAAAATCAATATTTTATCTGTATTTACCCTTATATACATGTATACTATATATTATACACCTTATATACTATACATATATATAATATATATAATATATATATAATATTTTTTATCTTCTTTTCATAATGAAATCTTCTCGATGGAGACTTTAGAACTATGTAATTAATTATCAAAGAAAATGTTGAAAATAATAAGTGTCCCACATCAAAATAGGAAAAACAGAACAGATGGATGGAGAGACACTCATTGATTCCATAAGGAATCAACTCAGTTTCTGGACATCCATCTCTGATAGTCGATTTACTCAGAGATCACACAAACATATCTCTCTAACGAACGATAAGATGAACTTAACAATGACTAAAATATTGATGCAAACTTATAAGTATAACTTAAAATATTTACAGAAAAGTTTTTGAATGCATGGACAAAGTCCTTTTATCTGATACCCAGCTTGACATTGTTGTCTTACTCTTAAAGTTCAACCACCCATTGCAGACCGCATTTTGAACAAAAATAAAAATACTTCAAACTTTTTTTTACATATTGAGGACGAGCAAATATGCAGAAATTTAAGTTGTCACCAATAGTAATTACAGAGAAAAACAGTTGTGACCTATGGACAGGCGGACATCAAACGCTCACCATAAGGGTTCTTTTTAGGTGCTTTTTTACTTTGGTACTTTTTTAGTGTAATTAAAAAGATAGCAATCAAATATATATCAAAAATTTTCTTAGAGAAATTTTCCAAAAAAGAGTATAAATTTTTGTACGGTGGAATGAATCACTTGAAAAAAAGTTGAGACACATTAGACGGTATGGTCAGTTCAACTAGTAATTGACCGCTTCCATTTCTGTAATATTTTTTTTTTTTGCATTATATATCCTGCTCAACACAGCAATCTGTCATTGACAATTAGCTGCTATTTTCTCTGGCCAGTTTCTGCTTCTGACATATTTTTAGTGGGAAAAGAAGAAACACTATTCCTTTGGGAATCTGTTTATAAGGCTTGGAACACTATTCCTCCTCAGTCTTGGGTGCTTCCGGATGCCGATAATTTAGAAGCCAGAGCATTCACATGATTGGCTAGTTTTTGCTGATAGTTTTCACTGCGTATGACAATTTCCTGTTTAACAGTTTTCAGCCTCAGATCTTGTAATATTGTGGTACAAAACATGAATGGTATATAGATGCGCATTTTACGTAGAAAATTATCAAAACCAACATTAAATTACCAAAAAACACTAACCCAAACCGATAAAGCTCTGTAACTACAGCCTATCCTATTTAAATGAGGAAACGTGTGACGATACAGATAAATTCATAGACTATATTATGTATGAAAGTTAGTAAAATTATATTAAAAAATTAGTTTAGCACCTGTTGGATACGTTGGCTGTGGGTGTTTCTTCTTGTTCAGGTTCTACAACACTTGGGGGATCCTCAGAGTCGCTCAAATCTTCTTCCTTGATCTCCTCATCGAGCATTTCTTCAGTCACTGTTTCCGCCTTGGCTTTGATTGCCTGCTTTCAAGACAGAAAAAAGTTATCATAACAAAAAATATTGTCTCATGGTCAATGAGCACTCGAAAATGGAAATTATTCTCTTTTGTAACTTACATTACGTAGAGAGAAATTCCAGTAACATTACCAATTTTCCACATTTTTATGTTGCATACCTCCATATTTTTTTCTCTGGACAACATATGTTACACATTGGTACAAAGAATGTTTTATGACCATTAAGAGAAGTGAGAATTTTTTATTCTTTGCAATATTAATCTAAAGGAATTAGCCCCTCCCAAAGTTACTTGAAATACAATGATAAATAAATTCTGACACAGGCTAAATTGGTCTGTTAACATTCTAAATGCGGAACACATATATTTACATGTCGCATCAATCCACAGCAAGAACAAGTACACTTTTCCTTTATTTACTTGAAATGGAATGTACCTAATAACGAAACCTTGTTTTGGGTGGTTATAGAAGCCACTCATGGTTTATTTTATTAGAAAATAAACTTTGGGCACGTGAATACATGCATCCTACACTCAGAGGATTAAAATATAATATATACAAAAAGTGCATTTATAGACTTAACTAACTTTGCAAAGAATTATATATTTAGAAAAACAAATAGGAAATAAAACAGTGAAATCTCTAATCTCCTATCATGCCTAATTATTTAATTCCAAACAAAGCCATATCATAGTTCTGGAAATTAAGTCACAAAACAAAATACATAACAAAATGAATGTTTTCAACTGACTAGACATCAGTTCCAACTAGTGTACTGTTGAGTTGAACTGTTTGATATTAGACACCTTTTTTTATTAGTTATTGCTTAATAGCAGTGAAAGTCCAAATGTCCATTGACTCTTATTTAGAATTAGTTTTGAAGTAATGAACCCAAGTTTCATTTAAAATTGGGATACGATTCTTGCTACACCTCCAAAAAGTGTTTTGACAATTCGATCTGTTTTTGCTTCTGAAGCTGTGTGAGCAATCTCGGCATCCACCTTGCACTGATTTCCGTCATGCAAAGATGATTGTAATGAATCCTCAAAATGGTAGTATCTGATATTCCTATTGATGCAAATAGCTATTTCTTCTTTAGACAGGTATCTTCCAACAATGATTCTTTGACTTTGTCAACAAAATCTGACACTGCTTTGATATTGCCTGTTAATCTACGATGTTCGAAAAGGCCATGTGACCAAGTCATTTGTAAATCATGGTTTTACTAGGACATCAGTCCTCATAAATGGCCCTATCTCACTCATTATAGTTTGGGGATATTTTTTTTGTTTGGTAAGGAAGTTTATTATGCTACAATATTTTATTCTCACCATAGTCACAATTTTCTTCCAAAGTGAGGTGTTTAATATCACATTTTTGAATGCCGGTATTTTTATGTGGTCTCGGCAAAATTGTATGACCATTGCAACACTACGACTCAGAAGCTGGGACACTAACTTGACTTTCATTATGTTATTTCTGAACATTATATATCTCCGTGTTAATTTATTAGCTATGTGAAGGCCTTCACCTTCTTGAAGATGATTTGATTCACATATTACATTCTAATCTATTTCCTCATCCTTTTCGTCTAACATATATTTCTTCGCTTCGAAATGGTTTCTTACTAACTTAATCATATGAGAGAGAAAAACTGCAATATAAGATTGATCTGAGGGATGTTCAAAGTTGTTTTTAATTCATTTGGATTTTTTATTTTGCATCCTAATAATTCCATTGCTGTGGTATTTATTGGGTGGCCATCACATGTTAGTGTTTTTACCTGCACTCCAACATCGTGGCATTTAAGCAAGCATAGTTCTATAAGATTTACTTTTTGTTCAGCATTTACTACGTGGACTAAAAACTATATATTTCTAATGAGTTCCTAATTAGAACCATCCAAAAAAACCATGATTAGCTCCATCTCTTTCCCTTAATTCTGCAGACTTATGGATCCCTCCTCATATTACATGGAACGGTACGATATAAGGAGGTGTGCAAATACCACACCATATACAAAAAATTGAGTGCCGACAATATATTTTTATCTTTTATCTAATGGACTAATACCATAAAATCAGGGAAGTGAAAATTATGGATAAATTCAATTAAAACTTTCTTTTAAGTAGGTACTTATTTTAAAACTCGTATTCAATAGAGACTATACTTTAAAGTATTACATAGGTTTTCTAATTTAACCTCATTTTTCAGAGTGCACAATAGAGAAAGGAAACCACCATCACCTATAAGAATATACAGCGTTTAGTTCATTTATAATTGTAAATTGTAATATCATATGCATTCATCTTATGTATTGAAATTTTCCTGTGATTAAATTTATTGAAATTATCAGTAGGTACATTAAAGATATATTAAAATAGTATTGAAGAAAAAGAAATGGTTACATAAATTAATATATGTATGTAATAGTTTATACAACTATTAAATCAATAACAACAATAAAACTTACGTAAACATTTTTACTTTCGTATACACAAAAATAAATAATAGTGTTAAAGAAATGGAACAGAATATTTTTAGAATTGTCTCTATGTTACAAATGCAGTTTGACATTTAATATTAACCGTTTGAGTGCCGACGAGCGCCATCGCGCTCATGTGCGTATTAACTAAATTTGTCACGAGCACATTGGCGCTCGCAAAATCAGTTGCTATTTAGCGCGCAGTAGGGGAGGTTGCTCGCATGCATCGCTAATTTTTTATCTTTCTACGTATTACATATAGTTCAAATTATAATATTATTAGTAATTACAATATAAAAAAGATCCACAAAAAGAAAATGTTTAACGCTTAATGTCGGAATATGAAAATAATTCGAGTGAAAATGATCGTTTTTCAAGTTGTGAAGAAAGTGATAGTGGGAGTGACATTGTGGTGTGCTCACAATTTGGCGTAATGCAAATTTTGAGTGATAGTTATAATAGTGACGATAACAATTATTTTGCTGATACGGAGGATGTATCGGACTGCGAAAATACAATGTGACCTTGATTTCAGTTTTTGTTATAATTTTTGTTCACAATATATATTTCCATAATTTTTTTTGTATTTTATTATCCTTGTACAAGTTTTTATTAAGAAAACACCGAAAAAATTATTAAAATTGGATAATTTTTGGAAGAGATACAGTTTTTTTTGTAGACAAGGGTAAATGACATCAAAAACATAAGATTTCTTTGGCATTTTTAAGTATGTATGAGTAAAAAACCATGGCACTAAAACGGTTAAAGCCACAAGTATTATTATAGTTTCCAGCAACGTCTATTGTTCTTCTGTAATCTCTTTTTTGTGACAGATCACATTGAGTTTCTAATCACAGCAACATTGTCAAAAATTTTAATTAACAAAATAATTGAAACTAACCTCTTTATTCTGGTAATTAGGCATAAAAACTTTGAGGTCTGGCAGACTGGTGTAAAAAGTCTTAGTGTCTTCATCTTGCCAGGGATCACCACCGCAGTTGTTTGTAGTCTCCTCGCCTGTCATCTGATTGCTATTAGTGCTGTTGTCAGTTACAGTACCCAAAGTAAGAGTGGGTGGTTCACCCGCATCACCCAAGTCCTCACCTAAGACTTCGGCGAAGCTCTGTGCGCCAGCTAGTAGTTTATCGTAGTTTGCCTTAACAAAACCACAGATATTTTGAAAATACTAAACGTAACACAATTATGTATTATGCCTATACTTTTATAGATTTCCATCAAAGTTATAGTAATTTAAATCTTAGTTATTTTAGAATTAAAGAGTTCAGATTTCTCGAAAACTGTGGGACTTTGACTCTGTTTGATCCTGCTATCCTTGATTCAACGATTATCCATTACTTAAGGGACAGTCTATATGTACAAAACAAAAACCTACAAATATAATTAAATGGAAACGAGGGAATACTTGCGTGCGCAACATGTAACAACCACTGGATGAATTTTAATAAAATTTGGAATTTTGTAAGAATAAGAAATTATCAAGTTTATTATAGTAGAATTGTGTATGCTATTGAATTAATTGATAGTGGCATCTGTTTCTTTTATAGACCACCATCAAAAATGTACAGTTTAAAAGTTCTTCACTAAATGAAACTATTTATTTCTAATTAATGTTTACATATTAGTAACTACACTATCCCATTGAGTGAAAGTTTGAAAATCTGGAATTTTGTAATACTGTATATTGCATAACATTTCCCATGTGAAGAAAATTGATTATAATTAATAATGATAATTTTCTCAACACAATTTCTCTTGGTATCAGGTATAAAAAAAACAAACCTGATGCAGTTCAAGCTGATCGCGTCTCTCCTGAGACAGTTCTCCTCTAGTATGCAGAGTGCGCTGGTTGGCTAAATGCAATATTTGCAGTTGCTGCCTCTCCGATCCAAGGTGGCGGGTTAACGAAACAAAATATTCACGGAGGAGACTGCGTACACCCACTTGCTTCTCAGCAGGCAAGAATAGATTTCGTGGAATTGGTATTGAATGCAACTGTAAATTAAACTCTATTAACATTAACTTCTGTGTTTGTGCTTACTATTATAAACTATGTATAAACATTCAATTTGGAATAAATTGTTTTCTATATATAATACTTACATCTCGCACCCATCACAGGCCGCTTACAACTAAACTACATGGCATAAAAGATATTCTAAATTAAGAGTTGTGAACATATATGAACATATTTGTGTGAAATATTTTTATAAACGTAAAAGTGCAAATACGGTGACTGTGTCTGTCTTTTTTCTTAATATATTTTTATAATGTGAAAACAGTTGGCTTGTCGATTCTTTTAGTTAAAATTTGTGTAAATATGAATACTAACATCAATTTTTCAATGCAATAAAAACATAATATTAAAGCATTTCACAGAGCTCATTACAACTAGATTTCATTCTGTCTGAAACCTATACTTAAAATAAAGATATAAAAGGTTGTGTATTAAAGATATTTTTGAATAAGTGTGCGAATAAATAAACTATGGGAAAAAATCAATTGTGTTTAGAATTATTTTCTGCCTTTCTGTTTACAAGCGCATCATGCTGAAAGTAAGAGACCAATCTTGATAAAAGTCTTTGGTATTTTACAGTTTAAGACTCAAGAGTAAAATGAGGTAATGTGCATTTTTTTAATTTTCATCCGTTGATCTGTCAGTTAGTATGATATTACTACCATCACTTAAAAGTTAATAAACAAATTTAAATGAAGTTTGCACTTTACATTTATTAGATTCTATGAAAGAAACTAGTATATCTTGATGCGACACCAGAAACTAAAGAACGTTTCTATTAACAATGCAATATGCTTAGCTAATAACTAAATATTTCACCGTCAGTAATGATTGGTTTTAAGCAAAATTCCAGTTAAAAACATAGTACATAAAAGAAAAAATCCACATTTCATATCAAAAAAGGACACTTAAAAATAAAATTTTATTATAAATATTGAAGACTTGATTCGAGTTGTGTCTCAATTGAATCAACGACTACAGGAGAGCGAGTTTAAACCTCATTCATAAAACGAGGCAATTAAATTATTATTAAAGTAATATTACTATATTCAAAAGTTTATTTGAAATTTTTAAATCTGCTCTATTAAAGGAAAAATACAATAGTAAAATAATATCATTTTAAATTTAAAATGACCACACTTGTAAAAAAAATGTTTCTAGACTTAGTGTACTCGTGTACACTAGGTCTAGAAACATTATAGCAGCTACGTTCGTACGTAGCTGCTATATTAATTGCACTAAATTCTTCAGCATAAAAGTAAATTAATTAAGAGATACAAATTTGTTACATCTCATCTGAAAATTCATTTTTGTTACATATTGAATTAAAGATTAAACAATTCTTACCTCTGATATTTCTTTCATCTTCTTAGTAACGAGTCCTGCATAATCCTCACCACAGTGCTTACAAAATGATAACAATATTGAAATATTGTTATGTTCCTCTTTATCCATATTTATAAGCACAGTCAACACATTTCCCAACAGTGGCAATCCCATTTTATTGCTGAATATTCCTACTGTGACCAACTCAGCATAAAATCTCAAATCTACGCGTAATTTCGAGGCATTAATTATTTTATCCGTGACTTTAAATGTAAGAATTTTTTGCCAATTTTCGAAGAGATTTGTGGAAAAGTCTGAGTATGTTTGATGCAAAATTGAGCAAAAATTTACTGCGGCAGTAATATCAGACATTTTTAATTTGGCTTCTGTTATTGCTCCTGCCACTTCGGAGATATACTTGGTCAAGTTTAAAGTATGGAAATCTTTGAGCAGTGCATCCAGCTGTGAAGCACTGAAAGACTTTATTTTCTTCACAAAAGTTGTATTCTTTTTCAAACCAGAATCTAATTTAGAAAAATGATGTTCTGGCGGTCTTACACATGACAAATTTTTGTTTCTAAGTTCGGTTTTAAATTTGATTCTCGCTTCCAAACTTGACACATATTCCAACAACAGAAGTTTGTCGGCATTTTCAGTTTCATTTATATTTTGTTCCTCTTTGTTCTCAGTGACAGCAACAGGTTCTGTTGTGTTATCCATGATTTTATAATTAAATAAACATTATATTTTTGACCAAAATTTGCTTTTCTTAATTAATATGATATAAACGTGGAAATAAATAAGTGTATGTAATTTCTAAGATAAATTATCGATGCGTCCGACGTTATGTCAAATTCAGCTGTCACCAATTATTTTTTTTTGCTGGTTTTTCATATTTCTCCAACATGCCAGATCTTCTACATAATTTCATAACCAGATTAATTTCGATCCACTATATAGGGATAGGTATAAACAGTATTGGTAAAATGGGGCATTTCACTTACTTTCCAATATGAAACACGTTGTGGTGTTATGCTCATGAGGATTAAAATGTTATTTAACCAAACATTAAAACAGAAAATAAATTCAAATTATTTTTAATATCAATATCGTGATTCATTGTTATTTTTGTATATTTATTTAAATCATGTATTTACTTCAGTATGACTGTTTCATTGGTGCGACATATTTTAAGCCCGTTGATTATGTTGCTTAGTTACCAAACATGTTATTTTGTCATTAGTTCTGTGAACAATATAATTGTAATTTTAGTTACTTATTTTTATTTATATAATCAGTAAGTCTTCACCTAAAATGGGCGAAATAAACACAGAGGAAGAAGAAGAAAATGTATCAATGTTAACAGATAAAGGAACGAAAAAAACTGAATGTAAAGTTCGGTGGGTATTTTTTGCAAATTGAATGAATATACAATTATATTTTCTTCATTTCTAAAAATTATTTATAATTTTAAAATAGTTATAAAATATAAAAACGTATAATATATAAGATTCATTATTATAATTTCATAGATTCCTTTTTTACACTTCACTATGAATATGTTGCTACATATTGCAAAAAAATTCAGTTCTATAGTCATTTCATTTACTTGTAAATTGCGTGATTTTTAAATTTATCGCTGCAGCAACAATTTTATATCTAACTCAATAAATCTTGAATTAAAACTCCTTGGTTTTATGTCTTAAAAATATTTATTCTTTCAAATATTTATAAAAATCTCCTATTTGCCCAAATGAGTATTTTTACATAATTCAGATTCCACAGTAATAATAACAGAAATAGAAGTGGAAAAAAATTAATAATAAATTGTGAGTTGTACATTAAAAAATTATTTAAGTTATTAGAATATTTTTAAAAAATTCTGTAACAACAGAATTAAATTAATAAATTTTAAATAAAAATAAAAGCTACATGAATGTAGATTTAAATCTTGACAGTTATTAGGTGCTGCCATCTAGGGACAAATATTAGAATCAATTGTTCCTACTCCACCACCAGTAACAAAGTTACGAAATATACATAATTTGACAGGGACAATTGAACATAATTACTAGATATGGAAATAACTGTTATTTCCCCATACTTATTATAATGAATAACATCATTATTCAATAACATAGTATCATACCTGTTAAAAAATAACATGTTATTGGACATTATTGACAATAACATTTGTTCAATACGTTCTTAAACGATATGTACCATGAAATTAATTTTCCTTCTGCGTGTGTACACAAAATATGTGTAGTACATGCGTACTATAATCGCTATCTATATTAAACACGACTGGAGAAACGCTAGTTCAATTTTAATTTGGTTTTTGATAGAATATAGTTATTTTTTTGTGGACGGTTTCAATCTACATTTGATTAAATTATGTTAAAAGAAAGCCAGGCAATGGCCAATATGGTGAAAAATTACATTTCGAACCACATAGTATTTTCCTAGTTTGATAATTTAAACAAAATGAAACAATAACGCATAGAAATTGCAGTTAGTTAGCGATCAACAGTGAATTCTGAATGAATTTAATATAAACAAAATTCAAATAACAAGTATAGATTTGAACTTTGTAGTAATTAATTATTTATTATCATTCGGTAAAAATTCCATGTCATTCGGTAATGTTCCATCAATAACAACACGAAACAAAAGAATAAAGCATAAAACAAATAATATATAAAACAATAAATTGCATTAAGAAAAGGAACGTGCTATTTCTTGCTCTTTTTATTCAGACGACGAATGACATCCGCTCCTTGACAATAACGCAGTATAATATTTTAACATGTTACCAAGCGTAATGTTCTTAATAACATAATGCGTTCTTTCTAATCGGTAATAGGTATGAATCACATAACAGGTATGAATTTGAGAATGTTCTAATAACAGATTATTAATCTTTCGGTAAAGTTTGGTGTCATTCGGTGATGCTCGGTAAATATGAAACGAAGGGCAAGACGAAAAGAAACGTGCTGTCTCGCTCTCTCTTTACTCTCAGCGAGTGACTGCCATTGTACGTGCACTGCTTGACTATACGGTAACATAATATTATAACATGTTAGCCAAGCGTATCGTTATTTAATAACATAGTATCTGTAAATCGCAATAACATAATATATTCATTTCCATCAATATTTTGTTATTCAAACCTGTTACGTTATAATTCTGTCATCGCTAATAATTACCTATCAATGTCTATTTACACTTGATTACATTTTATGTGGTACAACCACTTAATATGCATAATATATTATACTTAAACAAATAGGAACAGCACCAATATATTGTTAAATATTAATTACCCAATAAAATTATTCATAACTAGAATGTACTTAAAATGTAAAATTAACTTATAAGATAAATACAACATACTAATGTAAAAATGTTCACTCACAGTCTAAATCTAATAGGCAGATTAACTTTATTCCTGATCGAGTGTTTTCTAGGAGTTATCAGTCACATTTGGTGCTAGTTCACCTACAGGGTTTTTATTAGCAGGTGTATCAGTCACTATTGGAGTACTTTGCTCTACCACAGGGTTGTTATCAGGAAAGGACACAAGTGTTGATGGCTAAATTTCTTCGTCCGTTTGCGAGAGATAAGCAAGCTTCAGACTATAAATGGAGATATTTGTCTCTAGTCCTTTGATTTTCGAAAAACTCTTCAGGTAGTCGTATGTGTGTACCATACATCATTTATGTTATGGCGTGATTAGTGACATTAGTCACTGTCCATTTAATACTTCGTGGGTTTTGATGGCACTTTTAATAATTCGGTGACAACATTCAATGCAATGGGAAGGTACCCATGGCATGGAGGATGGTAGTGCGTTGTGTGCAACACTTTAGCGCTACAAATTGCAGCAAAGCTCCTGAACACGTGAGATTCGAATTGTCTTTCTTGGTCAGTTACAATTGTAGCAGTGGCACCAAATGTAGTAATCCAGTGTTCGTAAAGTGCTCTGGCCACATTTTCAGGTGTGATATCTGTCAGTAGTATTGCCTCCACCCAACAGGAAAAATGGTCAATGCATGTCAAGCAATAAAATAGTAAGGGTAAAAAATGGTAAGGGTCTTATTAGGTCAACATGGATCGACATGAACCTTTCATCAGGAACTGGAAACTCTACAAGTTTGGATTTGGTGTGTCTTGAAACTTTGCACTTTTGGCAGTTAACACATGTCCTTGTCCATTATTTTGCTTGTTTTTTTATACCTGGTCAAATGTTGAAATGATGAAATTTTTCTGTCATCTGTTTAATTGTTGATCTTATGCCAGGGTGGGATAAACCATGTTTGTGCTCAAAAATTTTCTTCCTGAAACTGGATGGTATATAAGGTCTAATTTTCTTTAGTGAAGTATCACGCTAAAGAGTCTTCCTAGATGGTAATGTAGAAGCTTCGAATTTTAAAGATGGGTTGTTCATCAAGCTTTGTAATTCTTTATTCTTAGCTTGTTTGTCTGCAATGGCATCATAACCAATAATCGCTGATTCTGTTTTATTTCTGGAAAGAGTATCTGCAGCTATGTTGTCTTTGCCAGCTATATGGTGGATATTGGTTGAAAACTGAGATATATATTGCAGTTGTCATTGCTGTCGTATGTCGTTCTTTTGTAAGGAAGCAAATGTAATTGGTTTATGATCTGTGAATATTGTGAACTCATTACTTTCTAGCAGGTGTTTGAAGTGCTTCACTGTAAGGTAAATACTTATCAGTTCTCTGTCGCAAGTGCAATACGACTTCTGCGCTTCATTTAATTTCTTTGACATAAATGCAATTGGTCGCCATGTTCCTTCTTCATACTGATGAGTACTGACCCAACTGCCCAATCTGATGGATCTGTGCACAAGGCTAATGGGATTTCGGGTCTCGGAAAACTAAGGAGCGCAGCATTGGCAAGACCTGCTTTACACTTTTGAAAATGGCCCTTGGCTCCATCTGTCCATGGGACTTTTCTCTTATCCTTCTTTCTTACCCCTTTCAGGAGTTCATCGAGAGGACCTTAGTTTAGGCTGCGTCCTTTAGGTAACGGCAACAGAAGTTGACCATTCCAAGGAAACGGCAAATCTTGTATTGTTGTGGGCAGTTTGTAATCTGATATTGATTGAATTTTCTCTGGAAGAGGACTTGAAGCAGCAGGGGTAATTTTATATCCAAGAAATTCAATGTTTTGTACACCAAAAACTGATTTGGCGACGTTGGTGCACAGTCTGTACCGGTTACTGGTAAAGTCTTTCAAAAACTGATTTGAGATGTGTTTTGTGTTCTTGTTCTCCTGATGAGGCAATAAGCACATCATCTATATAGTCGAATTCATACAAGCCAAAAGAAGTTATAATTACTGTTTTGGGCTTATCTTGCTCGACTATGGGAATTTGGTAATAGGCTTTGAAAAATTCTAGCTTGGAGAAGATTGTTTTACCTCCCAGGATAGATTGAAATCACGTTCAATGCGGGGGTTGGGGACAATAATCTCCACAGGGTATCATTGTTCCATTTTTATTTATCACCAGGTGTAAAGGCTGCCTGCTGGGATTTGGAAGGTCTCACAATCCCCTGTTCTTTCGTGGTGATGTGGTGCTCAACGCCATGTTTTAAGTTATTGTTAAGGACATTTGGTTTTGTTATGTTAACGACGTTTGGTTTTGTTATATTGTTTTAAGATATCTGAAAACTTGACTTTATCGCTAAGTGTGCTTAATGTGAGACTTTCTTGAATAGTTGGTACTTCCCCTGTAATCGAAAGGTTTGTTACTCCGTCAATTATTTTCTTGTTGTGGATGTCAAGTAACAATTCAAATTTCTTAATAAAATCTGCGCCTAGACACTTTTTCCATAACAAATTGCCATTGAAATGAGCAACGGAATCTAAGGTCCAACGTTAGTATTTTTAATCCATAGGTTTGAATTTCGGATCCGTTTGCTGGATATAGTTTGTACTCACAGTCTTTTTTTTTCGGTTCCGGTTGGTGGGATAATGGGCACATCTGCACCTGTGTTGTCCAGCAATTGTTGTTTTATTTTCTGGTCTCTTGCAAACAGTATGTTTGTGGCATCCACTTCTGTGACGGCAGGACTCGCCGCTGAGTCTACTGCTGTGTACACAATTTTCAGGATAGCAGTTCTTTCCAAATCGGTAATGATAGAAACAGTACTTTCCTTTAGGATGGAAATGTCTAATGGAATTACTGCTATTTATTTTTCCTTTATTGTTTCCTCTGTTGGGGTTCCTGGAATTACGTACACTCAGTATTTCTATCTTTATCTCCAAAACAGCAAGACTTTTTGAGATCTCTGCTTCCACTGGAACTGGTATTGTTTTACCCAGCTAACACATCAGACACTTACAGAGTCATTTCGATGATCTTATCCTATATTGATTGTTGCAAATGTTTCTAGCGGGAGTTTTTCGTCTGACACTTAGAATGCTCTATTCGGCATCTTGCCAAACCAGAGCGATTTCAACATGGTTTCTGGCATTTTTACATCAAGTGATTTCATTTTTAGTAGTAGCTGACTAGGTTTCAAGTCGCTTCGTTCCAGACCTGTAAGCAGACTTTTGATGCGGTAGTTTTCGTTTTCTTTGAATGTGTCAAGTAACCTTTTTTTTTGTAGTTGTATATTTATTATCTGATTCACTTTGAATAATGTTTTCGGTTGCAATTAGGCTACTAAATAAATAAATTTAGTTTCTTCACTCTTGATTCCACTGATGGTTAATTGTGCTACAACTTGGAAAAACCACATTTTGGGATGATCGACCCAAAAAGGCAGTATTTCGACACTCACCTTGTTTGTTTCTATCGACATTTAGTTCAATTCAACAGTTTTTGCACTACAAATGTTCTTGTCGGAGTCCGAGTTACCACTCGCACTTTTTTTTGTTTTCAGTAAGCTCATTCGATTTACCGTATTCATAATTGAAAACTTTTACAAGGGTCAACATATATTGCTGCACGCTGTAAAAGAATTCAGTTCTATAGTCATTTCAGTTACTCGTAAGTTTTATGATTTTTAACTTTACCGCACATTAAAAATTTTTATATATCTAACTCAAAAAATCTTGAATTAAAATTCCTTCCTTGGTTTAATGTCTAAAAAACATTTATTTTTTTTAATATTTCGAACGTCAACATTCTTTTCAATCGACAAAAATCTCCTAGTTGCTAGAATAAGTATTTTTATATACATCAGATTCCACAGCAATAGTAATAGAAATAGAAGTGGCAAAAAATTAATGATAAATTGTGAGAAAGACATTAAAAAATTATTTAAGTAAATATTTTTCTACTTAAATAATTTTTTAATGTTAGTAAATATTTTATTTTTTAACTTTAATTTTAATAAATATTTTATCTAAATATTTTTAAAACATTGTTACAGAATTAAATTAGTAGTTCAAGTCATTTTAAATAAAAATATCGGCTACATTCAAGTCTGTAATTAAAAATTTAAATCTTGACAGTTATTAGGTGCTGCCATCTAGGGACAATCATTAGAATCAATTGTTCCTACAAATATCTGACTAACTCGTATTTCATAGCTGTAAAAAAATATTAATACATAATACCAATCTAGATCACTTATCTTTTTAATTTATTTTCAGATGGAACCTTCCCTCTTCAACTAGACATGTAACGTTTATAGGAAAGAATATTCTCAGTATATGTCACGATTTATATATTATTTTCATAGACCTTAAAACTAGCATTGAAAGAATTTATCATGCAGATGGCAAAATAAGAGGAGATGGTGTCGATTGTATATCTGGTAAAAATAAAATATGTACAATTATCATTATTAACTTTTTCAATTTAGTGTTGTATGTAGGTATTAATAGTTAATAAACAGCAATTTTTTTCATTTTTACATTCTGCATAGCACACAATATTGTTTAATTAGCTCAGTGTATTCCATGGCATAATTCCGTTTTTTCGTTGAACATCCAATAATATGAATATTTGAAATCCGATACGCCTCGATCCTTTGTGTTGGATAAAAAAATTATAACAAAAATTATTGATTCAATTTCCTTTTCACAAGGTCATCGATCATCTATGTTCGCTTTTGCTGAGAAATGTAGTCAACCACGAATATTTATTATGAGTTATCCAAGTTTACTGCCTATTAATGAATTATCAGGTAAGTTTGTTACTAATAATAATAACAATTTATTTGTCTATCTGCCGATTATAATTAAGCCGCTGCTAAATTGTAAACTAAGTTTAATTCAGTAAACAATTTTCAAAATTAGAAGATATTAAGATTAAAAATATTAATAGTTTAATAGTTCTACTTTTTCTCTTTCTTTGCTTCTCTTGCCTTATATTGTCCTGGAGAGAACATAACAGGAAATGTGACAGAATGTTGGATTCAATTATGCTGCATACATACATAGATCATATAAATATATTTTAATTAAGAGATAAGTTAAGAGAAATTCAAGTAAGTAAGATGAAATCTTACTAATAATTTATAAATATAATTGCTTAACCGTTTTAGTGACATGGTTTTTTACTCATACATACTTAAAAGTGCCAAAGAAATCTTTTGTTTTTGATGTCATTTACCCTTGTCTCGAAAAAAAACTGTATCTCTTCCAAAAATGATCCAATTTTAATAATTTTTTCAATAATATAAAAACTTGTATAAGGATAATAAAATACAAAGAAAATTATGGAAATATATATTGTGAACAAAATTATAACAAAAACTGAAATCAAGGTCACATTGTCATTTTCGCAGTGCGGTACATCCTCCGTATCAGCAAAATAATTGTTATCATCACTATTATCACTATCACTCAAAATTTGCATTACGCCAAATTGTGAGCACACCACAATGTCACTCCCACTATCACTTTCTTCACAACTTGAGAAACGATCATTTTCACTCGAATTATTTTGGTATTCCGACATTATGGGTTAAAAATTTTCTTTTCCTGGAGCCTTTTTATATTGTAATTACTAATAATATTATAATTTGAACTTTATGTAACACGTAGAAAGATAAAAAATTGTGTATATGTATAAAGTGTGTATATCGAATATTTTTCCAAGATTTTTTATATCTCTTGGTTGGTTGGCATGTGTTGTTCCTTTTTTCCCTGTATTTCAAAATTCATATCAGTAAAATAACGATGTAAATCTGATATTTATGGCGTTATTTAATGTGATGGTTAATTAAGTTATTATAATGATTATAGTATATCGTTTAATAATATTGTGACTGAAATACAATGTATTTTATGATTATTTGTCGATAGATTGAAAGTATACTTTAGTCAACCATACTTTAAATGTGAAATTGGTTTGTTCAGAAACATTCTCTTTTGGAATGGAATGGAAAGGAATATATGCATATACATTAATGTTTATAAATATATATGTATATATATGTATATATATATATATATATATATATACACATAGACATATATATATATATATATATATATATATATATATATATATGTGTGTGTGTGTGTGTGTGTGTGTGTATAATATGCACATATACATATTACTGTTGTAATTTTTTAAAACTACAAAAAGAGAGAACATCTCTCTTTCTAATTGAAAGAAAACTATTTAAAAAACGTGGTGTTACACGGAGATTGCTATTTTTTAAATGTTCTTCTTCAGCCTTTCAAATTCATTCTTCACACTTTTTGCCTCATCATCCTTGACTCTTTTTCATTACTGTGATGGTATAGAAAAATGTTTGTGGAAAACTAAATCACTACTATAACACTTTAATGTATTCTAAAGCGTTTTTATTAAATCTAATGTGTTTCCGTTGAATCTTACGAAATGATATTAAAAGTGTTCCGTAACTTGTAAATTTTTCTAGTAATGTTTTGTATTAGGGTTTGCAATCCTGCACCCTTTTTGAAAAATATGATTTCCTGCGAAATTCCCTTAGTAATTATTATTCATTAAATCTATAGATAAACAAAAATGCCACAATTATGGAATTTTTTTTATTAAATCAAATAAACATTAATCATCCTTGGTATGTGAAAATAAACAAAAAAAAAGTAAATAATTTTTACGTATTTGGATAATATTCGTACATACGTACGTACAAACTACGTAGTAGTTAGTAAATATATAATGTACCTATATTAACTTTTGCACGTACGTATGTTATCTTTTTGCAAAAAAAGTTCTTTATTTAGTCTATTAGAAATTTTGGAGAAATATACACATTGATAACAAAATCCTCTTGTAACTTAGGACAACCTTACTTATGTATTGCAATTACATGACATGATACTAATTATCATAATTATAATTATTATTACAGAGACTACAAAATCAAAAGGTCCTATATAGTGGTAACTATTAGGTATTTACTTAACATTTTTTTTTTTTTTTCCAATCATCATGCGATCGGCTTCATAAGCCCTTAACAGATCTGTTGTAGGAGTTTATTGGCAGGAGAGATCTATTCCTCCTGTAAGGAAATTGTCTCTTATTCTATTATGATGCTGATTATCTAATCAAGTCCCAAATGTGTTGCCTTTTGAGCCTTCTGTCATTTAATGGTTCACATAATGCTGTAGCTAGGGTGTTTGTATGAGCTTTTAAGCGGTTCTGGTAAGCTTTTGCTTTATGTTCCACTTCTTCCATAATGGTGTTCATCTCTGTGTACTCATGCAATTCACTCGTTTTGATAAACAGAGGTGCATTAGTTATTGTTCTGAGTGCTTTGTTCTGCATTCGTTGCAAAATTTCCACGTTAAATTTTTGTGCTGAACCCCACAGCTCACTTCCGTATGTCCACACCGGCTTGATTACAGTTTTATAAATGAGTATTTTATTTTTCAAGGTGACATGTGATCTTCTGCCTATTAGCCAGTTAAGGTTTCTGAGTCGTATGTTCAATTCATCGCGTTTCTTCTGGATATGAGTTTTCCATGTTTGCTTCCTGTCAAGATGCATGCCCAAATACTTTGCTGATTCTTGATGTGGTAGAATGTCGTTTCCAAGTTTAATTGGGGGACAATTGCCCTTTTTCAAAGTATAAGTGACATGCACTGATTTGGTGGAGCTGGCCCTAATGCGCCACTTTTCCATCCAATCGTTAACTTTGTGTAGGTGGCTTTGCAGAACTAAAGAAGCTACACTAGGGTTTTCATGGTTACAAAGTGCAGCGGTGTCATCAGCGAATGTGGCAGATAGGACATTATCTGTTGTGGGGATATCTGCTGTGTACATCAGATATAAGATGGGGCCCAAAATGGAACCCTGCGGTACTCCAGCTTTCACATCGTGGAAGGCAGAGTATGTGTCGTTGATTTTAACTCTGAATATTCTATCCTCCAAATACGATTTCAAGAGCAGGTAGAAGTTGTGAGGAAGGTGTTTCTTCATTTTGAAAAGCAGACCCAAGTGCTAAACCTTATCGAATGCTTGTTGTACGTCGAGAAAGGCGGCTGAGCAGTACTGCTTCTTCTCGAGAGCTTCTCTAATTCTGTTGACAACTCGGTGAACCTGTTCTATGGTTGAATGGCCAATACGAAAACCAAACTGATGTTGCAGGATGAGATCGTTTTCGTTAAGTATTCGTATCAGTCTTCGCAAGATGATCCTCTCAAAAAGTTTCGGCAAAACCGGCAGTAAACTAATTGGCCTGTAAGATGATACAAGATGTGGAAGCTTGCCAGCCTTTGGGATCATGATTATTTCTGATATTTTCCATATCATTGGGACATATCCAGTTCTAATAACACTGTTAAAAAGGTGTGTTAAGGCGATGGAAGCCTTTTTAGGTAGTTGTCGTAGAATTTCAGCTGTTATCAGGCAAAATCCAGGAGCCTTGTTTAACTCAAGACTTTTTATTTCCCTTTGGACTTCGCGAGGCGAGCAGCTTTGCATTGGGAGACATAGCTGCCAGGTCAGTTTCTAGGTATTCTTGTATTTCCTGTTTGGTTTCTAAGTCACCGCTATTTGGAGTGAAGACTTCATACAAGAAATCTCCAAATACTTCAGCCCGTTCTTTGTCCGTTCGTGTCCAAGTATTGTCGTTCCTCCTGATAGGATGTTGTGCAATCTGAGGCGCCACTCTACTACTTTTTACCGTGTTCCACAATGAATATTCATTTTTAGGTTGGGGATTTAGGTTTGCCAATTTATCCTGTAGGGTTTCCTCTTCGATGTCTTTAAGGTATTGTTTTAAATCCGCAGCTGCTTTATTAAACGCCCTTTTGTCTTCGGAGTGTCGACTACAGTGCCACACTCTTCTGAGTCGTCTCTTCTCCAGGATCTTGATTTTTATATCCCTAGGTATATTCTTACTACCATGATTTAACGTGGTAACCGGTGTACAGTACCAGGCAGCTGTTTGTTAAGGTTGTTGCCTGTTTTTCGATGTCATCCTTTGTTTTAAGTGCCACTTTCAGGTTCAGGTTTTCGTTTATGTAGTCTCTGAAAGCATCCCAATCGGTTTTTTTGGTGTAAAGTCGCTCTTTCACTGGTCTTACAATTATGGTGGTACTTATTGTGGCTATTACTGGTGTGTGGTCTGAACTACTGTCTATACTAGTCTCTACGCTCAAGTAATTATTTGACAGTCCTTTATATACAAAGAAATCCAGAAGATCTGGTTTTCTATTTCTGTCTGTAGGCCAGTAGGACGGTTCACCTGTACTTAGAACACGCAGTTTGTTTTTGTCAATACTTTTCTTCATTTCTCGACCTCTAGGTAAAGTCAGTCTTGATCCCCAGAAAACGTTTTTAGCGTTCCAGTCGCCGCCACATATGAACCTATGCCCAAGGGTTTTAAAGTAATTTGTAAATGCTTCTTCCTTTATAGTGTGCTTTGGTGGGCAGTATACATGCAATATCTCATGCTTGATGTGTTTTTTTGATAATTACAGCTGCACCCGCATGAGCAGTTCCGTCTGGGTGTGATGTCGAGTATATGCTGTAATTTCTTAACAATATGTTCTGGTTTGGTGTTAAGTGTGCCTCAGATACCAGAAGTACGTCAATATTTCCATGCTCCAATAATGTTTGTATGTCATATTTGTGGTTGATCAAACCATTTGTGTTCCAGGTTGCTACTTTCAGATTGGCCATTTTAGTGCACGAGTTTGTTGATTATTGTTGTGAGAAGATTCATCATTGTTGACATTTGTTCTAATAGTTTCTCTAGTTTTACAGCTTGTTGTGTGAGTAGAATTTCTAAGTTATTGTTATATTCTGTGGTTGGTGATTTTAAGGCATCTGCATAGGTTTTAGTTTCTATGGGCATTTTGTGTATGTGTCTTGATTTTTCAAGCATGAGGTTATGTTGTGGGCGAGGTTCTGTGGTGTTTGCTTGACCTACACTAGTTGGTTTATTTTGTGTGGTGTTGTGATGTGTAGAAACCCTTATTAGCTTTTGCTTATTTGTGTTTCTAGTAAGTATTTCTTTGTACACCTCGCACCGTTTATAGTTAGCAGGGTGCGCGCCTTCACATAATGCACATGTGGCGGGGGTGTTTCTGTCCTTTTTAGGACAATCAGACGTTTTGTGATCTTGTGCACACTTAACGCAACGATATGGCCGCATGCAGTAATTTTTAGAATGCCCATATTGTTGGCACCTTTGACATTGTGGAATTGTGTTTCTTTTGTGGGGCTCTTCAATTATAATAATTTGGTTGCTAATAGATTTTATTGATTTAGCAGCACTGTTGTGTGGGCCAGCCACCAGATTAACGAAAAATGTTGACGTCGGTATTTTTTCTCGGCCATACTTTACGTTAATAATGTCTCCCTGTACTTTATTACCAGTTTTTTCGATTTCTTCTATGATGGCGCTGTGCGGGGTCGAGTGGTGAAGTTTCTTTATTACTAGACGGCAGCAGCGTTGGTCCTTTCTATTGAATGTGTGGCCTATAAGTCCATTCTCTCGCACAATGGTTATAATTTTTGATAAGCTTGTATGTCTAGGGAATTGATTCTGAGTTGGTTTTTATTTATGGTTTTTAAGAGAAAGTTATCTTTATCAGCAACAGTACAAATTAATTCAGTTAATTTATTGACATTTTCAATACCATACAAGATAATAGGTGGAGGTTTGTATAGCCGTTTTTCTTTAGGGTTGGTTGGGTTCATCTTCTGTCAGGTCAATCTGTAGACCACTAAATCTGTTGGTAGTTTTGACTGTTTCGGGAGATGGCGTCTGTGATAACTTCTTTCGCTTGTTGCCTCTACCTGTTGGAACTCTTTGCCATTCGGGTGGACAAGGTGTGTTATCGGTGATGTATATTGGAGTCTGACTTTTCTGTTCCATTGTTGGGGGATTTGTGTTGGAGGCTTCAACCTGTGATTCGTTTCCAAGGTGATTTGGAGTCATTTCCAATGTCATATTTTCAGGTTGTTGAGAAGTGATATTATCTTCAAGTTGTTGGAGTCTGGAGATTGCCATTTCACTAATTGAGTTTGATCTAGGTTTGCTTTCAACCATTCCTTTGTGAAGTATCTGCTGAGTTAACACCTTTGTAGGAATGACTTTATTATTTGTGGTTTCTGTTTGTTGTGTTGTATTTTTATTGTGTTGATCATTCATGATGGTTCCCACGAGAAGGGTCGCTACTGAGGTGACGCCCATTCTCAGCAAAAGGCTATTTACTACGACGTGTCGCCTGGTTCGTCGAGTTTGGTCGCTAGCGGCTGACTATCCTGCCAGTCATACATCCCCTTGGCGCGTACCGCACCGTGGGATTAGGGGATTTTTTATAGAGGTTACCTTCCTCTCAGCCCAAGTGGCGAAGCTCAGGCTCCCGGTCCTGCGATACATGACCACAGGCTTACGGTGCTGGGGCAACCCTTTCGGGCTACACACTGGTTTTTTTGTCAGGGTTGTCTCCCTTAGCTAGATTTATCGGTTTTAAGGCGCCGACGACTCGCCTTCGCCCTTCTTACTTTGCTATCAAGGTCACGAGGTAGATGTGTTGTGCAAGACTCGGTGTTGACCACGACATTGCCCGGGGAATGGGACGACTCACAAGTGTGAGTCCACTACCAGACTGCGGCGGCAGTTAGGCAGAGGCGAGGACGTGTAAGATAGGACTTTATGATGCGCGTCTGATAGCCTAATCTTGCACACTTAGGCGTACGCTACCGGCTCTAACTCAGCTTTTTCTAGGTACATATCTACTAGCATAACTATGCACCACCGAGGCCTAACACCATTTTTCCCCCATTTACTTAACATAGAAAAAATACGGAAGTTCTAACATCAGTTAGACATTCTGGGTCTTCTTGTCCAGTGTCAAAAATATACAAAACAAAAACTAGGTTTAATCCATAAAAATCGACAAAAAAGTCATGACAATAACTTTTTTAACCGGTTAGGCTCTCTGGCTGTTGTTGTCCAGTGTCAAATAAACAAAAATTAGATTAATCTATAAAAATCACAATAATAACTTATTAACGAATGGGAATTGAGATGAATAAAATCACAAAATACCTATTTTCACAATGAAAATTAAAAAAGTTATGGCTTGTTTTAGGAAAATAAGAGTGCAGAAAACATATAATGTCTATTGTTTTGTCGGCTAGCCTACTTCATATAGGACTACAGGTGTATCTGATTGCAGAAAACAACTTTTTAACTTCTACGCTTGTAGGAGTTATAATGTTCAAATAGTCGTGAACAAGGAATAAGTATCTGCATTTTATTCCACTACTTTCATATTCAGCCATCTCAGTTTTAATTATTTTTACAAAATCATTATTTTTCTTAGCCATATTTACACTGAATACTTGCTTTTTTCTTTGTCTGATTGCATTCCTTTTTCCTCTTGAAGGGATAAATTATATATATATATATAATATTTCTTCTATAAAAATTTCTTGATCTTTACTTTCAGACATAAAAGACTCATTTTCTACGTCTGAGTTCTCGTTCAAAGTCAACATTTTCTCACAAATCTTTATAATTTCTAAGAGAACATAACACTTTTTAGGAACTGAGAATGTGTCATCTTGGTTTTTTACACAACTCTTGCACTTTTGTGGATTATGACGATAAATAACCATTCCAGACATATCAGTTTAATGCTCCTCAATTCTCTTTCGAAGAGAGGTAGCAAGTCAGCGCTCACACTTTCTTAGCTTGTCTAAATTTTCTAAATGAGTTGAATCTCTTCTACACAAAACATCGAAGCCCCGTTTAACTAGCTGCAAACTAAGAATCATTTTCTTGCCCATTCTTCATTAAAGAATTTTATCTCAGATCCCACATCAGTCAAAGCTTTGCTTCTACACCCTTTAAGAAAGTGAAAACACTCTAACATTCTAAACAGACTATTCTACCTGGTCTTGCAGTCCAGAATCAAACTCAATTCCTTCCCTAGGTCTTCTCATGTGTATTTCTGTAAACAAGCATTCCTTGGTTTGAGATTTTCTAAAAAACCTTACAGCCTTTCTGACTTTGTTAATAAGGTCTTTGTAATTGGGTATCAATTCAGCTGGAGACTGTTCTAAATAAGTAACAGACAAGACCTGTTCCTCATTTGTCTCTTTATCTCTGAGCAACCGGGTGGAGCTACTTCTTTGTCTTCTAGGGAATACTAAACTACGGATTCCTTGGTAGGTGCATTTTTGTTCAAATTATCAACAACTGCCAGTTGGATACCATGTGTGAAATAAAGTTGTTGGTAGCAACTAATCAATCTGCTAACTTTCTTCATAACGCTCGTATCATCACCAGTAATTCCAATAATATCAGTATCAAGATGGAGACCAAAGGTCTCTAATGATGTTTTCCTAATTTAATGCAATGTTCTGCATTGCAAGAGCCGTGGATTCAAATCAATCCCAGATTGAATGAGTTCCTAAATGATGAACATTTACGTTCAGATATCTTTCATTTTTTATAGACATCCTTTCATCGAAGGTCAAAGAAAATTTTTCTTCATGTATTATGAGATTTTATAGTTTTTTTAATAATTTCAGCTTTAACTGTTTCAGGGAAATTTTCAACAATTGCTTTTATAGTATCAGGAGATGTAGGTAGACTGAGATTATTTTTCAAAAATAATATTTTAAATCTTTAGAAGTACACAGACAATTGAAAGATAAACCGTCTTTTGCCAAAAGTCTAGATATCAAACTCTTTAGAGTGCTCTTTTATTAAATAGGTATCAATACTATAACTTATTTGTCCTTTTTTTTTGGTCATCACATCAACGATCAACCACTTTTAACATGTTATCTTTTGAAGTTGATGGCCTTGGTTGTTCAACGTATGCAGGAGTTTTAAAAATGAATAGATCTATGGAATGTTTTGATTTCAAATGTTACTTTAAAACTTTTGACTATCATTGGCTTACTTCCAAAATGTTATTACACATAGAACATCTTGCACTGCAAGCGTACACAAAACTGGTAACCAATTAATCCCAAATATCTTTCTCACATTTACCTGTTTTATTTGACATCTTTTGGCTATTTGTACCTGTTGAATAGATAAGACATCAGATACAAAAATCTATTATGTAGGTAATAATTGTACTTTAAAAGTCATCCAATAGAAAAATAGTAAACTTGGTCAGAAATATGAGGTTATGTTAATTTAGGCATATTTCCAAAAATATACTCCATATCAATAATATAGCACAATAAAACTTCAAAACAAGAAGTTTAAACATCAAAATATATTTTTTACTACTTACTCGACAAATATCTTTGGATAAACACTTTCTCTAAAACAAATAAATGAAGAGAGAATAAACGAGATTTGTTTGAATGATTGAAGACACCAGTCACTCATTTAATCTATTATTTCATTCAATGCAGGCTAAAATGCAGGAAATGAAAGGAAAGAGGTATAAGTGATGCGTGAGTAAAGCGGGCGCGCTGGTTTAGCCAACTTAGACCGACTACAGAATTGTATCGTTAAATAGACATAATATGTAAAAAATTAATGTTTGTGAATTTCCATGCGAATCTCGCACTTCATGCGGAATTCCGCAGGTCTCAATAGCAAGCGGGATCCAGCAGGAATGCGGAATTGCAAGCCCTAGTTTGTATGCACTTTGTTGAACTTTGAAAACAAAGTAGACAAAACAATACTTAAATATTTATATGCATATTTTTAATTATTTCCTAATTTTGATAATCTTTTCCAAGATAACTTCTCATTCCCAAATAAATTACTCTGTAGGTTAATTTGTATCAAATTTGAGAACAATTGTTTAAGTAGTTGATTACTTTATCAGTAATGTAACAAACATACCTAAAAGTTTACTATTATAATACCTTTATTGGATTATGGACTAATATGAATTATATGAATTTGTTTAGAATACATGAAGTCATAACACATAACAGCATGGACATGTTATGCTTATATTAACGGAAAAACTACACTCGTTTTTGTATACCTACATTATTAGTTTCAAAAATTTGAATCCTATATTCTGTCAGTTATTCTCTCTTTAAAATCCTAATTGATAAAACACCTATTTTTCTTTATTATAATTTATGATTGTGGTTTGTGTATTTCTTTTGATGATATGTGAAAATTAGAATCTTGTTTGTCTTGTGACAGAACGTCGGCTTCAAATTTTAAACCAGCTATGATCATTTGATCATAATAACTGCTAAACTCAGAAATGAATGGGCAAACTTTAAAACTTACATATGTTTACAACTTCAAGGTTTACTATTACACACAAAGGCTGACCTAATAAAAAATTCCTAAATATTGTCCTCTCCTTGTTGATGAGGTCATCATAGATGATTTTTAGGCGTGATGAAATTCTTGGAAGCACCGTTAAAACACAATGAAATTCAAATAAAGTACTTATTTTTCTATATTGTCTCCTTATTCAGCACCTTTTGTGTTTTTCTAATTTTCTTATTCTTTCAAAAAAAAAATTTTTCTTGAACCTCTAAAAATTCCTCTGTCCACATCAGCCCTGACCGCATAATCATCTTGTTTCAAGGACACACTCCTTTAGTTTTGAGAATAAGTGAAAAGTCAATAAAGAACAAGTCCAATGAATATGGCATGTGATGAAAAATGTCGAAACCATATTGAGGATTGCAGTGAGTCAGCTTAGGATAGATGAGCGGGAACATTATTGTCATGAAACAATTTCACTGCATTTTTATTTAATAGCTTCACCATATTTGGTATCAAATCTATTAATATTCGGCTCTTTTCATCAATTTTTAATTCCACATAATCAAAAAAAATTACTTTAAAATCCCAGAATAGTAGGGAGTATTGCCTGTCGACAGAGCAATTCGAAGTCTTTTCATTTCTGAAGAACACCTTCATTTTCAGAACATATTTTTTCTGCATTTTAGGATAAAAATAGTAAAACCCGTTTCATCCATGGTTACAAAACAACAATAAAAGATATCCAGATCATACCGAACCATTTTGAAATTCTGCCTTGAAATATCCAAACAAAGTGTTTTTATTTTTTTCATTTAAAATTTGCAGGGATTGTCAATATTTTTTAAAATTCCAAAGTGTCTTTTAAAATGAGTTGAATACTGTCAAATGAAATCTTTGGGGTTGCTGGTAAATATTTTATTTCTTTCAAAACCAATTTCACACTTGATCACTGCATATAATTCATTTTTTTTCATAAATGAATGTTTTTAACAACTCGTTAGACAAAATAATTAATTACTAAAGTATTGAATATATTTGGCATTAATTTTGTAGAAATTCATTATTAACAAGTAAATGAAACTACGTGATGTAGTATTATTTCTACTTTCTTTAAGTTCTTTACCACAACCTAGGTTTCGTTGTATAACAATATCTTCAGGTCTTGTTCTTTACCACGACCTAGGTTTTGTTGTATTACAACATCTTTGCTAATAGCCCACCTGGTAAAGAACTTAAAGAAAGAAGAAATAATACTACATCACGTAGTTTCATTTAATTGTTAATTAATAAAGAATGGTCCGATTGGATCAAGTGACACTTAACACAAATATTGTGCAATAGAGTTAATTTACTGGCACAACTTTCTGATTTATTCTCGTGTTATTGATATTATGTTATTTCTTCTCTTTATTATTATTTTAGTACTTATCATGATTTTAGCACTTGTCGATGGTAGTATGCTTATCATCATACGCGATGTTTGTAAACCACATTTAACCTCATATTTAAAAACTACCAAAAGATAATGGGCTTCTGCTAGTTTTTAAAATAGTTTTGGAACTGAGTTATATATCAAACGTCATCTTTATGTGCAACTCATGTTCATACTGATTCTGTCTATATTGCATAAATTTTAATATATTGGTATAAGATTTGTACAATATTCTCATAGTCCTTTGTGGTAATAAAATTAGATTCATTATTCATTAATCAATTTGTACAGTTCGATTGTTTTTGTTATTAACTTTCAGATACATTTAGTGTAAAGAATATAAATTATATTCATCTTATTTAAAACTAAAATTACAGATACTGATATACATAGATATAAAGCAGTTTGCATGGCGGAGAATGATTTGGTGGTTGGATACAGTGGCATTCCAAATTTTGTTATCACGGTTTGGAGCTGGCGAACCAGCCAGAAGCTAGTTTCGCTGCTACGAACGAACGTGAATAGAAATGAATTTTATATGTAAGTTTAACGAAAACACCAATATATCACAATAACTTCACATATTGTCTATGAATAGCAAAATGTTTTACTTGGTATTTTAGTTTGATTACAGTTTTACACAGTAAAGTTACACTTTGTTAGTGTTATTAGTTTGACATCTAACTACTTAGCTATAAGAACTACTTAGATATTCTAATCTGAAAGTATTAACTTTAAGATTATCAACATGTGTTAATAAACACAACTGACAAATATGGATCAACTATTATTGTACAATCCCTGGCCAAATTATTAGACTCAGTGCAGTTTCTATGCCAAATCTTAATTAAGAAAAAATGGGTTTGAGATTTTTTACTGGAATAAATATAATTTATATGTCTGCTGGATTTAATTAGGTATGTATTGTTATAATAAAAACATAGTTTTGATTGAATATTTATTAACTTTCAGTAAAGTATAAAAAAATATTACAACTCTAAGTGTATTTTTGTATTGATATTTCGTATAGTCACCTTTTGCAGCTGTTAATGCTTCAATCCTTCGCGGCATGCTGTTAAAGCTTCATTTTACAATTTCCTGCATTTGCAGCTGACTCCTTACATGGATGATCTGTTCAATGGGCTTTTTCTTTAGTCATAGCCACTTTTTTAGCTACTTTCCTCTTTAACAACTTTCATGCATTTTCAATTGGATTCATGTCGGGATTGTTACTTAAACAATCTAATAGTGAGATATTTCAGTTCTGTAAATATGCTTTGATTGAATGTACAGTATGAAAAGGAATTCCTTCTTGCAAAAAATAAATTGTTCCCCATTTCAGAACAACTTCATTAAATGGGGAACCAACCATATCTGTAGGATTTTTTGTTAACTCATAATGGTTAGTCCTGCCTTATAGTGTCATTCACTATATAAAGGCACCTGTATTCTTGCTACTGATGATGGATCAAATCATAATTTTTGCTGGATATTTCATGGTCTGTACAACGCAGTTAGAGTGAAATTTTTCACCTTGACAATGGTGAACCAATTGAGCATTTTTCCCTAAAATTTTAAACGTGTTTTTTTCGCTGAAGCATATCTGTAAAAGAAACAAAAAAGCACTTATATTGTAAGAATAAAGAAATTAGAAATCAAATGTTAAAACTCCACATCTTTGTCTTTATAAAATTTACCCACCTCAGATGTCTTGCTTTCATCCGAGCAGTCAATTGAGGCTTCCTGGTAGTTCAATGAATTTTGTAAGGAATTATCCTTTTATTTTCTGCGAACAATACACTCAAATATAACAACATTAGCTTCTTTTAGTTTAGATTTGATTACTTTTGTGGTAGAAAAGCTGTTTTCTATGCAAAATTTCCTTGACGGATCTTCCTGACTTGGGGGTGAAAATTGGTTTTCTTCGTCATTTTTCCTTTCTTTTTGGGCTCAGTTCTTCACCCATATTGATTTTTTTCTCTATGCGCTGTACGTTTGCTTCAGATGCACTCAATCTTTGCGAAATTGTATGGATTAAATACATTTTTGTATCAAGAAGGGCTTTGACTTAGCTTTTATATGCGGCGAGAGATCCCCTTTTTACACATATTTGGAAAATTAAAAAATATTTTTTCAGTCAGAAAAACTGCCAATTTTAATTGATATATATATAATTAAACAACCCAGAAATTGTAAAACAACCACCATTAGGTCAAAAAAACACATCTACCCACGTGGCAGGCAAGAACGCAACTAAAACTTATCTGTACATGTTTGCCATACCAAAACATGGATATGACAACATAATAAAACAAAAATAGCTTTAAAAAGGGATAATATAATATTTGTCCTAACTAACAACCACTATTTATAAAGTATAATGGCACCAAGTTGACTACAAAACGTGTAATTATGTAAATATTTTGAAAAAAGTTGTGTGCGTCTATAATGTGGCCAGGGACTGTAGTTTATTAGTTTAAAATGACATAAAGAATACAATAATCTCTTCATACTCCCTCCCGCAGTCTCCTAAAGCAACCAAAACATGTGATTATGGCTAGACCACCCGATAACAGATAATTTATTATAATAGAACTAATAATGTTTATACATATTTTATATCAATTCATTAATTGTTTTCATATATCCTAATGCATTTTATGCAGACATTTCCATTGTTACCTCTTCTATATAATATCAGTAGATATAATATTATAATGATATATGTAGTAACGTATAAACATATGTGGAACCATCTTGATATCTGTTTGTTTGATACAGGCACTTGTCCTGGAAATATTTGACATAAAAAATTGAATTATGGCATAGTCCTACAGCTATGCCTCAATTATACCTCAATTACAGACATTATGTATAAAAAGTTAAAGAAATAATTTTAAAGGGTAAAAGAAGACAGGAAATCTTTTCAAGATCAAAAATATATTATTTTTTAATGACATTTTTTTAAAAACGTTCTCAAAAATCTTGAAAAATCACTATCGTCTCACAATCTTGAAACTGTTAATCAAAAAAATTTTAAAAAACTAGAAATGTTGGTGTTGAGGTTTCTATTGATTAATAATTATCAATATAACGTTATTTGTAAGTTTTTTTTTACAGCCTAATAAAAATTACTGCTAATCTAAAATTTATGCGTATTATACATGAGTGGCATAAACTTCACATTATACATGAGAGGCATAAACTTCACATACATGAGTGGCATAAACTATACATACATGAGAGGCATAAACTTCACATACATGAGTGGCATAAACTATACATACATGAGAGGTATAAACTTCACATACATGGGTGGCATAAACTTCACATACATGAATAGCATAAACTTTACATACATGAGAGGCACAAACTTCACATTATACATGGTGGTACAAACTCACATTATATGAGTGACACAAACTTCACGGTATACATGATTAGGACAAACTTCGCATTAAACATACAGTGAAAAATATTTACGTTATGAAACTTATACTAATATTTGTAAATAGTTTAATAGAAATACTATGTGTATAAGCGCCTACACATGTACGGAACCCTCGTAGTGCGAGTTCTATCTCATGGGTTTTATTATTTTTAAATACAATCTTATCATTGTGCTAATACTTTGCAATAATAATTATTCCTATTTTACTTTTTTGTAATAGAGTGAAGAAATAACTTGAAAGACCTTTGAGGAATAAAAACAGAATGAAGATAATGAAGGCTTGTACAGAATAAGTTTTATTGAAATTTTTCAGTCCTAGTAACACTCACTGCCTAGTAGCAGAGATATGGTCCAAAGGCTTCAATGTTCGGGAGATTGCACCCTGCTTCAAATTGTGCATGGTGATGAAGTGGCAATACAGAGGGGATAAAACAGAAATCTCGGCCGCATGCTGGTCGCAAGAAGGACACCTGTATTACATTGATTCTTATGCAAACTTGTATGGGGTATGTTGTTAATCTTGTATGGGAGTGTAGTTAAACTGATTCATTTCAGACTTTAATATATATGTATGTGTATATGTGTTTATATATATATATATATATATATATATATATATATATATATATTATATATTACTTTTGTAATGTATATGCATACATACATTTGGCAGACTTATTGCTATGAGACCAGGACTCCAGTTAATCATAATGGATAAATAAGAAAATTTAGTTTTGTGGGATACTGCAAAATATCTTCCCATGAGAAACACTTTAGACATAAATAAAAATAAGAAGACAAAGTTTTTTAAATCAGATTAATGAAAAGGAACAAAATTAAAGAGAGAAATTAAAGGTAGGAGAGGTGGAACTTCTTCAGGTTTTCCTTATTCTTCAGGTCCTTTCATTACAAATGTATTGAAGTGGCCAGTCAGGATGATATGGAAGTATTATAGTTTGAATACAAAAAAAATTATAGCTGTGCAGTTTCCAAAATCTTTTTCTTTCTTCAATGTTTTTAATACAATTGAAAGCGACTGTGAATTTGAGATTGAATATTTGGTTTGATGGTTCCACATTGACTCCCATAACCTTAAGGTATCTAATGATGACCGTGAATCTCAGCAACTGTAATAGCCATTTACTTTAAGTTTAAATTCAAAGGCTTAGATTTATTGTATTTACTATTACAGCAGTTAATCAGTCCTCAATCATTGCAACTTTGTCAGTACCATTTTACACTTATATTTGAATCCGAACACCACCTAAATAAGGAACCAAAAATGCAAAATATTTATAATAAAAATTATACAAACGGAAAATTTCCTCCTTACGTATTATATTATTTTCTGAACTAAGAGAATTTGGTAAGTAATAAACTAAAAAATTGACAGTAACATTACAATATCAAAATGGTTCAGATTAAAATCCCCCGAACTTGGGTATATGCTTTTACACTCCTTGTTTAAGCATATTGTGGTCGTATCATCTGAACGAAATTGTTACTATTATGTTCTTAACAGGCCAGTTAACTATCATTTTAAAAAAATTATTAGTTTCTCAACATGGACTTTATTCTTAATACTAAAAAGTTATATTATCATACCTACAAAAATAAAATAAATTTATAATCACTTTTCACTTATTGAATATTTATTTTAACTAAATATTTATTTTTACTAAATATTTTTTTAAATTCCATGAAGATTGAAATCAAATACTAATAACTATACAAATTAAATAAACTAGAAATCCCTAAATGGAAAGTACGCAAATGCAGATGAGAGAATGTCCAAAGTCCCAGTTTTAATTTAAAGACTATGTAAACCGCAATATATTAAACACAATATGCACGGTGCTTTTAGAAATTTTATGATGAAAAAATTATCATTAACAATAATATTAAAAATGTCTAACAACATAAAGTGTAAGCCTTTTCACTAATCATTTGAAATTTAAATACTGTAGTAAATTTTTTCCATCAATTATTCTTAAAAAACAATCTACTTGTGGCCTGTTATTAACCCCTTAAGCGTGCAGATGTCTTTCACGTAACATTGGTGAAAGACGTCTGCACTGGTGAAAGTCATCGCACCATATAGATAAAATATTGAGTAACTCCAAAAACGTTGATTTTATTGTAATATAATTTTTTGCGTACACAGAGAAGAAATGTAGTTAGAACATAGTGCCATAATTATGTTGTTAAAAGTATAAATAATAATTAAACTAACAATACTTTATCTTTTCGTCAAGTTTCAAACCAAAATACAATCACACACAATTTTCAAAAAATCGTAGAGGCAAAAATTGCTATATTCTACAGACAGCTGTACTACTATACATTATTTCATTCTCTTTCCTATGATATATAATTGTCTATATATTTACCCCATTTTAACCTGATTATTTACGTTTCAGTGGTGCTAGTTGCTATGTCACTCCACAAGTGACATGAGCACTCAAGAAGTTAATAGTTTCTTTTCTTTAGATTAATCTATTGAGAGGTGTTCTTATCACCCAGTACTATTGACTCTACCTTAGTTTACAAGTAACTTTAAGAAGATTTCCCCCATACCATCAAAACAATATTAAATATATATGACAAATATACCACAAAATAAATTTTTTAGTTTTCATGTCAGCATGGATAAAAATAATTTTGCATTTAGTATGAAATGAAATTTTTATCATCAAAATATTTTTTTTAATACAGGTTTTGTCAGATGGGATTGGTATGACGAGCAATTTGGAGTGGAGTTCCAATACGAGTGGCCAGAATTACGTGGCCATATGTGCATACAATCAGGGTTTGTTGATCTACTGCCCTGATGGCGTCTTTAAGGTTTTCATTGTTTTATAATGTTTACAAGAATTAATTATCAATGAATATTTTTATCATTCCGTAGATTTATTATCAGAAAAGCATTAACGCTGTTGTACAGCCATTAAAAACTGTTTATATGCTGTGAAAAAATGTTTCAGAAACTAAACAATCTAGAAACAAGTTTTCTTTTTAGAAAGGAAAGCATTCAGGATATCAAAATGTAGAGCAATTCAATAGAATTACGTTATTAAAAAAATAATTTTTTTTGTCCAGTAGATTTTTAAGTTAAAATATATTTATTTTCAGTATTTGAAGAAAGTTGAAAAGGAATGGGATGTTATCTGGACGTATGTATGTCAATATCCCATAATACAACTGATATCAAACGGAATTGGACTCCTGGCAGTTGCATGGTCTGAACAAGGCCACATTTTCATTATTAAGAATGACGTCGATGAATCTGTTATATTTCAACTGTTTGTCTATAAGCATAGGTAATCCTTCATTATGTTTGGAAGATGGTAAAAGAATTGGAAGGAATATTTGTGTACCTTTAAATGGTATCTGATTTCTTTAAAACATTATAAAGTAAAGGAGAACAGAACTTCTATTTGTGACTTAATTATTGTTAAAATTCTGTTAACAAATTTTGCATCCGAAGTTTCATAATAAAGAAGCAAAATCCTTCATCATAAACCACATGGAATAGATAAATTTTCTTTGTAATCGAAAAACAATGTAAAATTATTCTTAAAAATCTATGTCCTATTTTATTTCTTCGGTTATTTCTCCCTTTAAAAACACATTATGTTGGTATAATAACAGAAAAAAATCACTTGTATTTTACTCTAATCATTAACTGAAATTTTTGAAATGTAAATACTAGATTTAAACAGTATTGAAGTTTGTGATATTCAACTACAGTAGATTAATTTAATCTTCCAAAACTGGAATATATTTTGTGCACAGATTTCGAACAAAAGTGAGTCAACATAACCTTTGAAAAAGATTTTACTCTGTAAATATACATTCTACAGGTTATTTCTGGATTAATAGCCATAAGTTAAACTGAATTTTTTTACCGTGCTTAAAAATTATGGTAACTACTTTATTATAGATTTTGTTATACATAGAAATTATGCTTCCTAAAGCATTTATGTTTTTTATTTATGCACTTAATATATACAGTATATATGTATAATACATATGGTGAACTTATTGCTACGAGAGCAATCTCTTACAGTCAACCAGAACATCAGTCCAACCACGCTCGACGAGCGGCTGGGACTCGAACTCGGATCCTCACAGTGCGCTGCACTGTCAAAGGCCCGCGTGCTTTGTGATCAATCCAACACACCATGGCAATGACTCTTTTATTGAATTGTTACAATTATTTATGTAGTAGGAGAGCGAAAACGGATCTTTCTATTAATTGTTTGTGTTGATTTTTTCATTAACTATAATACAAGTACATAAAAATAATTTTTTTATATTTCAATAGCAGCCAGTAAATGAAATGACAACACACTGCTTTTACTTCTAGGTTTGACACGCTATTTTTAAAATATTTACATAACCTAACCTGAACTAACATAATAAAAAATAACTTCAATATTAATCAATCAGATTGATTACAGTTTTTTAAACTTTTGCAAATAACCTACCTCGTCTTAGTTGAGAAAGTATATCGTCATTTCGCCTAGTAATGCATGACATTACTCGACTTATAATTCATATATATTCAACTATAATAGGTGGTTTATAAATTTTTTTCGTACTTTTTAGATAGATTATTTGTTTATGGAGTAGAGCATTATTAAAATTGACTAAAAATTAGATATAGAGATATCTACATTGTATTGTGTCTTAATTTTCAATGTTAGGTTACATTTTGAGGTATTGTTATCATTTTGTATGTTAGGTTACATAACTTATCATCTACTCTCACTTCTAGATTACTTTTTAAAATTTTGGACACAATATGTAACTATCAGTTTCTCGTTTTTAGTTCTGTCACTCTTTTGTGGGAGATATTAACACATAAATATATTTATATATTTGATTTTCGTTTGACAATTTTCTTCATTAGTTTGCCTCTGCATTCAATAATTCTTAAAAATAAAGTAATACTCTTATTTAATGTTAACATTATTCTTCTAGAAAAATTCTTATTAATATTCATATTATTACTTGAGAAAAAAGGCCACAAAAATTAAAAAAAAACATATATTAGTGAAACCATGGTCAAAAGCAAGTATTTTTTAAACTCTTTCAATTTCTTTTATATCATATGCACTTAGATTTCCACTTTTATCTTATTTTTTTCTCATTCCTTTCATTATGGGCACATTCTTTAAATGCACTTAACTTTTTTATATTTTAGTTTTTAGGATTCACAGAAACAAATATAATCTGATAATATCAGTTGTATATATGTCCATATATGCTAAAGACTTAGCTTGCATTAACGTCTTAGTTCTTGGAGGTCTCTGTGAGAGAGTAAAACAGATAAGGTAGAGATCACACCCTTTATTGGAAATTGATTTTACTATGTGATACTTTACATGAGGCCATGCGTTGTTATGATGGAAAATAATTTCATCTTTTCACGCAGTCTTTTCATATTGATGGTGTCGTGCAAGCAGTTAAGTGGGGTCATATAGATATTATTCTTGAGGTTGAATTGCCTTTCATCATTTTTGTCCAGGATTCACCATCCCTCCTTCTGATTGTTGTCACTTCACCAATGGCAATAGACTATCTCCCAGTGTATCATTTCACTTTCGTCTCACTATATTACTTTCTTGCAACGAAAATCTTTTGTGATGTTTTTGGGTGTGTGACTTATTGCTTTTTGATATTTTTGAAGGCTAGCCAAAACTTATCTCCTCACGCGTACTGCCAAATTTAAAACACAAACTGCTTCCAATTATCGCTGGTCGCACTTATGCTTACTTGTTTATGGTAATGAAAGAACATAACATGTCAAATACGAATATATTTATAAACACCCATTATTAACTATTGTTGTAATAACTAAATACTGAAAAAAATTCTTAAAATAGAATAAAGAAAATTCATATTTTTATGAGCATAAAATATGCACCATTATATCTTCAGTCTCTTATAACAATTTACGATGCACTTATTACATAATTAAGTTCAAATATATATTTTATGCTTAAAATAGACTAAGAGCACATTCCTAAGTAATGATGTTATATTGCAGGAAAATTTCCAAGGTACAAATAGTTAATCCAGAAGGAAAATATTGTATAACTTTAAACGAAAATGGTGAAATGTGCGTTTACGATGTAGCAAAAAGTCATTTAGTAAGTCTACTTAAACATAAATTTTGTTTTAAAACACATCACATATGTAAATATTTTATGACTAAATGGATTAACAATATATTTTCATTTAAAGGTGGATAGGAGAATAATAGAGGGCGAAGATATGACTCTTGCTTCGAACCCAGTCCGTCCATTGTTGGCAGTATGTGGGCAGCTCGGTGGTAACTACGGTGTCTCACTCTTGAGAGCTAAACCAAACTTGGAGCTGGCCAGTTCATTTTGTCTCACATACCAGATTGTGTCTCGTATTGCATTCTCAGCTACAGGAACCGAGTTGGTCGCTGCAGCTATGTCTGCTGGTCAACTGATGCTTTTGAAGGTTATGTGCCTAAATTAAGACTGCCTCTAATGGCTAAATTTCATGAAAGATTCCTTGCGTTATGTCTGTTGATAGTGCAAAGATATAAATATATTAAGGGGAGATATACACCTAGAAGCCGGAAAAAAGATCAGTTTTGGTGAATTTTTTCAAGGAAAACTATTTGAAATTTCGGATTGGGGTTATAATTATCTAAAAGTATAAACATTAAAAAATATGTTTATTTTTTTTTAGTTCAAAATAGCAAAAATATACAAGGATATTGGATGATACTTGTAACACATAAAAAAAACTGCGTATACGGTACCTACTGGCGTTTCTTCAAAAATCATCTGAAAAGAAAAAACCAAAAAGATTATTTAAATAGATACTATAATCTAGTACTTGTCATAACCGATTTTAAAAATATTGATTTATGACAAAATGGCGAACGTCTGAACATAAAGAGTGATTTTTGGGGCAAAAATTAATTATTACTTTGCCTATAAAACAAAACTAAATAACGGAAAAAAAATCCTATGACAAGTACTAGATAATAGTGTATAGAATAACCAAAAAAAAACTCAAGGCAATCCGTTCATTGGTTTTCGAAAAATTTTGGGTACCGATTTAAAAACCGTGGTTTTGAGAAAAACCCGTTTGAAAATTTGGGAATGAATAAATCATAAAATTTGTCAATTTACCTGCAATCATCGATACCAGGCCCATAGTGGTAGGTCTTCCTCAGTCAACGGAATGTTCATTGCTTCCAAATTTTGTTGTCGGCGCATACCCATAAACAAAAATTTAAAAAAACAAAGTGATTCAATCACAAAATAAGTCTACGCCTTTTGTTCGAAGGGTCACTTACCGCTACCTACCTGTCGGCTCGGCGCTGTAAAACACGTTTCACCTTCTCGGCTATAACTGGCTTATTTATCGAAATACTACCTTACCGTTTTTACCAGATATTCTAGTGATCGAAAAATCGTTTTTTTCAACTATCTAGGTGTATATCTCCCCTTAATAAATATTATATTCTTACAAAAAATTTGATTCAAACAGCAGTGAACTATTTTGCATACTTTCTCCCGTTAAATAATTTTTTTTCTTAAGAGTTAACAAGAAAGTCTATGGCAAAATGTTCTATGGCATTCTTTTCTATTTTTATCAACTCTTTCTTTATTGCGACCTACAGTACTGTTAATAATAACATAACCTACTGCTGAGATGCCACACTAAACTATTAGTTGACATTTAGTCATAAAACATGTTTAAATAAATTTTAGATGTCACATTTGAGAAAATATAAAAATTTCAACTCTCTGCGGATATGCATATAAAACAATCATTTTAAGGCAAAATCTCATAACATTACATATATCATGATATTTATTAGTAAAAAACTGTATAACGTTCTGTATTGAATAAAGAAAGAAGGAACCCAAATAATTTCACCATCTTCATTTGTCTATAGCGGCTTACAATTTCTACTGTATTAGATCTACAATTTTTCAAGTAGATGCTTCAGATAGAGATCTTAATTAGTATGTTGCCAGACATTTAAAAAAAAATTGATTACCTCCCTAAACATATAGAAGGCAAGAAAAACATTTTTTGCATTTTCCATTGAATGGGTTGTCATTTTACACATTTGACATCTGTCAAAATGAAACTGAGGTTCATATACCACTTTTTATTTTTAAAAATTATATACTATGTGTCCTCCTCTAATTTTTCAAATATGAAAAAAATTCACCACATGATTAAAACTTTCGACTAAAATTGTTTCCTCATAAATTACCTCAACACATTTTTGAGACGACTATAAAATCCTATTTATGCGTGTTTCAAAATGCACTTGATTTTTTTAGTCATGATATTACAATTTTTCAGATACCAATTTACTTATTCACTGTATGGCAATGAATTCAATAATTCCTTGATTAATGTTGTTTAAACAAATATAAAAACAAACAACTGTATTGTGTGTATTGTATTTTTTATGTATACAATATGTAAAAGGTATTTAAAGTCTGTTGAGTTAAAAGGTATTTAAATTTATTGTAAAGTCTGTTCTTGTTAATATTTACCAGAATAATTACTAACAAACAAAGATTCAAATTTAAAAAACTTAACTTCTAGTCTGGCTTATTTATAAATATAGAGTTAGAAGTCTCAACCATTATTATATATAGAATGTACCAGTATGAATGAAATGCTATAATCGATTTGTGAAACATTTCAGGTTAAAGACAATGATAAAATGACTATGTTACGTTGTATAGATATTGGACGCGCACTGTCAGATTGTCTGCTGATAGAAGTTGGCACGCACATGAGGTTGCTTGCACTTGTCTTGTACTCAGATAAGTATAAAATTGGTAAGCAAATTAAATATTGCCCATCACGTTCGAAGGGAGTATCTTGATACTTCTTGTAATTAATATCCAATATTACTCAAACATACAGCGGTTGCGATGACTGTAAGGTGGCAGGGTTCATCCAAAAAGTAATATCAGCGATTATATTGTGAAGCAATTGTTATGCCACAGTTCACTAGGATCGGTTGGGTTCAGTGGAGGGGGAATTTAGATTACGCATGTGAAACTACTTTGTCATGTCTGACCATCTGAGAATAAGAACAGGTTTTACTGTGAAACTTGTTTTCATCTACCGTGCAAGCAGTAATGCAGTGCATGTTGGAACAAAGGATTGACCATGCTTATTGTGTTTTTCAACCAGGGACCTCGTCCCATGCATGGTACAACTGCAAATGCCAAATTCTACATGGAAATGCTCAAGAGACTCGAATGAAGGGTTCATCGCATCCGGCCTCGTATCGTCGTCGATTAGAAACTTAACCATTACAACGCACCAGCCCATACCGGCCCACTTTCTGACCGATTTAAAGGTGCTAACAGTTCCACAACCGTTCTACAGTCTTTACGTAGCTGTCCCAGAATTCTTTGTTTCTGGGCTTGAAAACTCCCGCAAAAGGACATCATTTAGTGACAGTTGACAAATTCAGAGAGCCTAGCACCAAGCCTCTAAAGGACATTCCGGAGGAGGCCTACCGTGATGCCTTTGATGCCTGAAAATCTTGCTGGAAGCGAGGTATCGATGTAGAAGAAGCTGATTTGGAAAACCGTACCGATCCGATCAATAATTTTTTTTAATCGACTCTGACATTACTTCTTAAATGAACCTTGAATATGTCAGATAATTAACAAAAATTGTAAATGTTAAATTTAAAAATTCCAAGTTTCAAATATGAAGCTCTAAAGTACATAATTGAGTACATTCATGTATATTGCTTACAGTAGTATCATGCACCAGTAAAACAAAAAGTTGTTTTGATATTGCATCTCTACAACGGCAGTCATGGTATTTTGGTATATTTTCAGCACGGAAACGTTTTAAAAATCTCTATAAAAAAATTTATCAGTGTACACTGAATGATTAAACATTTTGGACATGATTGCTACACGAACATGTCATGTTCGTGTACATGAACAATAGACATGTACACATGGACATGTTCATGTACATGAACAATCGTGTACACGAGCATGTTCAACTAAATGATTACATTTAAGTGGACTGAAGTGAATATAAAATGAGTTTAAAGTTTTTTTCAATTCCAGTATCAACTTGAGAGTGTGCTATTTCCAATGCAATAGTATTCTATTCACACATTCCGTTAGTATAACAACACTAACTTTCGCACACGGTTTCCCCTTTGTGGGTTTTCGATTAAGACAGAATTTATTCCTAATCCAATAAAATTACTTAATATGAATGTAGAGTATATTAGCTATCTATGAGCAATATTAAATATTTTGTCAATTTTACATAAACATTGGATTATCTATTGACATGTTGAAAAACAAGTTTCACTTTGCCGAAATTATGTTACATCTTGGGTTAAAAATGTGATGTATATGATAATTCGAATAATAAACTATTTTCTGCCTAGTTCATAAAAATCTCTCTAATCGTTTAGGTTTTGTTATTATTATGGACACTACATTTAATAGTCTTGGTTGCAGAGTTATTAGGTGATAAATATAAAATAACAATTTTATGTTTATAATATTAGTAGGGATTGCTTCTACCCTCTTTTTTAGTTCCAACAGTTTCGAGGCATTTGAACAACAGGTGTACTTAACATACAAAACTCTACGTACTCATAAATACTTCCCACTAAAACAAAATGACGCATGCAAAATCATGTGAAATAAAGAAACAAATATTGAGAGAGTTTAATTATATTCGGTAATCCCTAGCCGTTGTACGGCTCTACGAAGTGTTCCAGATCTATTTTAAAAATTCAGTCTTTTTTCTAGGCATCTAATATAAAAAGAACATCTTATAATTATGGCACTGTTAAAAATGACATTCATGTTATTTGAGATCAGAGACTTGTCATGTTTTCCTCTTCCCAAACATCATTCTTATCAGCTGTTAGTTCATTATCACGAGAATTTCTTCAAAATCAGAATCTGTTAAATCCCTCCATCACTTACGATTCCATGCATCACTTACAAAATTTTATTGATTTCTGGTTATTTGTAGAAACACTTGAAAAATTTAGACTGAAAATTAACTTCAGTTATTTCTGTTTGCATACAACAATTATTTTTCCCTGGTGTAATGGTTGAAGTGTGATTTCGTATTAAAAGATCGAAAAGAAATTTCTATATGTGAGTCAATTAAATGAAATATTTTGTGATATGCAGCAACATTATCAATTAAAAAAGCACTTTAAATGTCTATGATTTTGGAGCCAAATATTATCTAACACTAGATTTAGTTATTCCTGAACCTGTTAAGTCAGGATTTGGTTTTTCTCTCCAAAGTGCTGGCAACTCATTGTTATTTTTAAGAACTCCGGCATTAAGGATACTATATAGGAACATGGGTTTGAATATATGAACGTAATATGTAACAGTACAATCATTTTTGGTTGTAATGTCAAACTGTTTTTCACAGCATACGCCCTATTTTTTTATTTTTTTTAAATGCAGTGTTCTCATATAGTTTTTTTTTGTTTTAAAAGAGGATGTCCCGTTGGACCCTCTTTTAAAACAAACCGATTATAATGCAGATTTTAGGCTGTCAAACAGTATTGTGATAATGAGCAGATATAAAAAATAATAATTATATATACAGTCTACCATACCTTCCCTATCTCCTTCCTTTCTAATAGTTTCCATGGTTATAAACGCGTCTTTTTGTCACTGGTGCGGTATCATCAGACATTTATTACACATTTCGTTTTCCTTTTCCTATCATTTTATCTGTCATTTTCAACGTCGTCAAATCTGCAATACGTTGAGTAGTGGTATAATGGAGATCCTTGATATTATGGTACACTGCATCATAGTTTGAATATAAAACTTGTATGATACATATAAAGTTTATAAATTATGATTCTCACTTCATCCAAATTACAATATTAATATACTGTCGGCTTCCATAAATTTTGAGGAATATATGACTTTAATGAATATATTTATTCATATTAATTTATAAAATAAAAAATAACTCTATAAAATTAATATGATTTTCAGGTGAGAAGATTGTATGTATAAATGCGGTAACATTACAGGATAATAAGTTTGCGGGTAAAATGTATGGGCCATACACAAAGTTGATTTCATGTTCTGTACCAAATATAATGATTGCTATTCCACTAGAAAACAGGCAGCTCCATATGATGCAATTAATTGGTGATGTATGTTATATAAATAATATGCTAAAATTTGTATTTAAAATATATCGCACATTAAAAATGTCATGCTAGCCTGGAGATATTTTATTATTTGGAAAGATATACATTTTACTTCATATTTACTTTTAAAATGCATTTTTACAAAAGGTAATTGTAGAAATTGTTATTAATGTTTTATTTATTTGTAATAATTTACAATAATCAATTATATATTTTCTACTCAATAAATGCACTAAACCTTCTACTCAATAAATGCAGAAACCCTTGAACATAAAAATTGAAGAAAGAATGACAAACAATAACAATAAAAATATTGATAAAACTCAATGGCTAATTATAATTAGCCATTGAGTTTTATCAATATTTATCGATATTGATAATTATCGATGATTGCAAGCAAATGTTAGTACATGTACGCAACCATGCATTAATTATTTTTTCTCTCATTCATCAAAATCTATCACAGGCTATAATTAATATTATATTACATATAATTTGTGTAATATTATAATCATGTAATCTGATTTGTAAGCATTCAATGATTACTTTAACTCGCATATCAACTTAAAATTTGAGGTGAACATCTGTGAGGAAATTAAAGTAGCTATGGTCCTAATTATCAATGAAATACAGACAATAACTTGGCTGACTGCTCTTTTGTTGTTGCTTGTTAACAAAAGTACTGCCAAAGCTCTAGGCAGGAGTGATATTTTAGTTGTTACTCATGGATAAAACAACATATAATAGAGTAGATCAACTAGACTATCTGGGAAAAGCAATAAACGCTAAAAAATAAGAGTAAACCTGATACTACACCAACTCTGGCTGAAAGAAGTAAATGGACAACAACATACGACGAATATGCTGATGTCTTTGGTATAATAATTAAAATGTAATAATATTTTACCCAACATTTCCCAATAAAGACTAAGGTATATGGAAACTAAACTGATATGGAAATTGATAAATACTAAAAATGATTGATTGCTGCAAAAAGTGTTGATATATCTATAATTGATTCATCCACTTTTAGCCATAGGCTTTTACCAATGCGCCGCCACAGTTTTCCGTCTTTTGCAACCAGCCACTTCAAACTGACTTTTGTAGATCGTCAATCCATCGTGGAATGAAAGCATAAAGCTATTTTATTTTCATATTTTTTGCAAAAAATTTTATATATATATATAAAAGCAAGAAAAGTATCAAAACGTATTTATTATTCATACATTCTATACAAAAACTGAGTAGAAATATTACTATAGGACAATTCTGAACTGTTTCCGGATATCGGGGTCAAAGTTAAGATTGCAGCTATTTGATACAACTGCTTAGTATTTATTTAAAAGGCTACCTTCTTACCTAAATTGGGGTCTATGAAAAGCATAGCAATGATTTTTTCTTGGGAGGGCCAAACTTTCAACTATAGATTTATCTTTTTTACACATAAACAATTAATGTTTACACATGAACAATTAATATTTTAG